>SSCS01000004.1:2461567-3692351 GCA_005188305.1 Xylaria sp. BCC 1067 | reverse complement strand
CTAAGCCGCTGGTTTTATTTAATCTTGCGGCAGTCGAAGCCACACCTCTTCGGGTCCCATTGACCGACCGCCAACGCACCGCCCGCCCCATGCAAGCCCATCATCGTCAGCGTTTACCAATAATAGCACGAAGCCTCACTTGCTCCCGGCATTCTACTCCTGCTCTTCTTCTCTCCTCCTGCCCCCCCTTCTCATCCACGTCTTACACGCACTGCTACTCTTTAGAACTATCAATATGAATGCCTGAGCAGCGATGCCCAGCCCAATCCCGCCGGCCTTCAAAATTGTCTTCGCTATAGCACTATAGCATCACTAGTCCGCTTGTGCGGACGTGGTTGGACCAAGAAAAGTAAAACTGCGCTTTGCTCTCCCCTCCCCCGCCCCAAGTGCTAGGGTGTTTATGCCCGAGCCGGTCAATCTTTGATTCGGTTGGTCTCAAGACCGCTGCTACGTCAAGCCTCGGTCACGACAGAATAGCCAGTTCGCGTTCTGCTCTATCTAGGCCTATCGCCCAGCCTTGACACCATCTCGCCGTGCGCCTGCGTGGTTACGTAGTCAGCGGTGCAGGCCTAACATAACAGCAACACCCCGTCTTGATACATACTGCCTTAGCCCATTATCTTCTCCGCATGTCACCGACTGATTAACGAGACACGTCTATACTATTTGGAGTCTACAGCACCGCTTCCGCTGAGAGACTGCTAGCATGGCCTCACCTACGAATACTTCTTCTCCCCCGTTGTCTTCGGACAGCAATCGCCTGACTGCTCTTTGGAAGAAGCTCAGAGGTAAGGGCCTAAGGGGTCTCTCACCGCCAGCGCCTCGCTCCGAGCCGGGACTGTCCCGAGACTCATCGGCCAGTTCCGGCTTGGTCAGAAGAGTCTCGCGCAAAGTTGTTCCTGGGTTGCCGCGGGACAAGACGTTGAAAAGACAGCAGTCCGAGAACAGGGAGAGGCTGGAAGCTGTCTTACCTACCCTAGCTGAACGAAGAGCCGTCTCAGCCGATAGACGCATGCTTCAACACAGTGCCTCTCACTCAAGTCAAATTTTGCCTCGCGCAAGCGCGCCTGATATTTTTGACGATACTGAGCTCGCTACTACCAAACTCGATACTCCGTCACAGGCCGCCCCAGCTCCTTATAGCCCTGTTGATGAAAACTATTTCTTAGGTCTCAACGACATCGGCGCCCCAAGTGTATCTAAGGATGGTGATCATACGGACGAACAAGCACCTAATTATCCAGAGGTTATTTCTACCGCGGATGCCCAGTCTATTAATACCTCCCAATGTGACGCTATGGTACGCGATGAGTTGGAGCACAAGTGGATCTTGAATTTGAGCATGCATTTCCGAGATAAAACCAGAAGGGAGAAATTCTTCGTCACCTATCGAGAGAAAGATTCGGTGTGGAGGCGAGTGACTATATCCCTTGATTACCGAAATGCCCCCGGCGACTCCCTCGAAAAAGATCTTCTAAGCATTAAATTTCAACGAGAAAAGAGCGCCAAGATATATGAAGCCATTCGCGAAAGCCTACAGGATATTCAATTTTATGACACCGTCACGAATCTCAAATTGCAAACCGCCGACGGAAGACTGCATGTCCATGTAGTTGAAGACGTTAACGTAGGTTGGCTCCTATTAGTGGTTCTGTACTAGAGACTGATTCAATTCGACTAGGAAATTATTCATTTTCCGACTGTCCGTATGGTTCAACATATGGGCTGCCGACGTGTTCGTGAGAATGAGCTCGAGTTTGATTCTCACATGTCCGGCTTCGTCTACAAGGTCCGAGTTGATGGACACACCCTCATCAAGAAAGAGATACCGGGACCCGACACTATAGATGAGTTCCTTTATGAAGTCAACGCTCTTAATTCTCTACGATTCTCCAAGAGCATTATTGAGTTTTTTGGTGTAGTCGTGGATGATGATGACCAGGTCGTAAAAGGTCTTCTCATTAGCTATGCTGAAAAGGGCGCCCTCATCGATGTCATTTACGACGCCCATGAGCATGGCGACCAGGAATTGCCCTGGTCCGTTCGAGAGAAATGGGCAAGGCAAATCGTGCAGGGACTCTCAGACATACACGAAACTGGGTTTGTCCAGGGAGATTTCACTCTTTCTAATATCGTAATCGACGACTTTGAAAATGCCAAAATCATAGATATCAACAGACGAGGCTGTCCAGTTGGTTGGGAACCTCCCGAGGCAACCCCACTCATCGACAGCAACCAGCGGATTTCTATGTATATTGGTGTTAAATCCGACCTTTACCAGCTTGGAATGGTGCTGTGGGCTCTAGCAACCCTCGATGATGAGCCTGAGGGCTATCCTCGGCCGCTTCGCTTGAGGCCGGAGTTGCAGGTGCCTTCATGGTACCGCGGGATAGTGGAGAATTGTCTACACGAGAACCCGCGCGCCAGACTGCAGGCTACCGCGCTACTCCATAAGTTTCCTGAGATGTCGTACGACGATGTGCATGGGGACCAGGGATTGTCGTCAATCCCTGTGCACGATGACATTCCACTTCCAAAATATGAAAGCTACGGCCCTCCGGATATTAGGCCCGTGGAGCCCCGGAACAGTTGGCCATACTCAATTAGTAATACACAGACGACCTCGCCGAGCTTCTCGGATGAGCCATACTACACAAAACGTGGTCGATCTCCGCCCAGTCCTTCGCCAAATCATCATGATTTATATTCCTCGCCCTACGGCAGCGGAAACGCAGCCTGGGCGAAACCGCATGATATTGCAGTTGTGGATGAGAACCCCACTGCGGACGAGGCAATGGATGGGACACCAAGAGATCTTGAAGATACGACTGAGATTGCGAAAAAATTAGCGGAAGAACTCAACCAATTGGCTGCAGGCTTCCAAACTGGCGTTGTTCTGGAAGATGAACAGTCCCAGTTGCTAGGCGGTAACAGCCCGGCACATAATGTTTCGTTAAAACCAGTCGCTGAACCACTTGTGATGGCCGATGGCCAAGACGAGGACGCCATAATACTAAATGAGGATGAGTCCAAAGTTTTTATGCCTTCATATGATTTTATACCAGCCAAATCTTCGGATGGAATACCAATTTCAGAAAATCTGCAAGTCGATAAGTCTACGATCTCGGAAGAATCATCGGCGAATGAGGAGGCCACCGGACGGCCAGCCCAACACGATGATAATGTTGATGCAGTGATTCCCTCAACACACAACCCTACTAAGATAACAATAACCCCGGATCTCGAGGACCAGGCGGATTCTACAAACATAACCGGACATCACGGGACGGAGGCACAAATCGTGAATCTAGGTGTGGCTAATACACTTGACAGCACATGTGATGGATTAACAGATATATCTATGCGACCCACAGAAGCAACCAATATAGCTATATCCGATTCGACATCTCGAGACGACGACTCACCGCCAGTAGAGCCGTCAGAACGGTTTGGTGATAACCCAGCCCACGAGAAAACAGGGGAACAGAACCCGCTAGTGTACCCGGATAAATGCCCGGGTGCTCCTGCAAATGAGGCCGTGATGGACGCGGAAGTCGCCGCTTGAGAAGAGCGGTGCTTCAGGCGTAGCATGGATGGCCAACCTCTTCGTATATTGAGGAATTTGCAGGTGTTCGTTCTGTAGGGGCGCTGTAGGGGTGCTACGATCTTTAGTTTCTTTTTTGTCACACGCTATAACTTAGTGCAAGCGAGGTGCCGGGAGCCGATGGTGAAATCAGTTTTTTTATGATATCCATGGATCTTGGGCGGTCTATGGTCAGGGCTAGTGCGCATTTACGAGACGGGGCGGTAGCATCGTCATACAATCTATCCTATCTAGATATATCTTTCAGTACTTTGCAGTCGAACGCGAATATGGGAGTTAGTAAGTGAGAACACGGGAAACATCGGACACAACGATGCGATCTGCTCGGTGTCATCTTTCTTAGGCGCCAGATCTCAACCGCCCAGGCCGTCTATCGTCTATCCGTTGACGGAAACCTACTGACAACGCGGGAATATTGGCGACGAATTGGTCAGCAACCCCGTAACGCTGGTACATGTTAGTTGCGCCATAGGATAATGTAGTATCATGATTCGTGTGCTCTTTACCTGGTAGATTCATGCAGTGGATGCATATGTTAAGCGTGCGACTTGTAGGATAGTATGGGGTTTATGGGACGTGTAGATATTGAATATACCTGTTCTACACTATATCTGTTCGGGTCGCGAAATGGGATCTTGATTAGACATTGCCAGTTTGGTGTACAAGTTAATACGCTAAAACCTGAAGATGCTTGGTCTGTAAACCAACTGTTTGTTAGAGAACAAGGACAAGCACAGAAGAGTTGGTTTCTAGTCGACTCGCCGATGTGGCCAGCAAACTATTAGGTTCGAGATATGAGAATTACTTACCCTTGTTGCTGCGAGTTGCTTGGATGTTGGCGCAACTTGGCCGGTCTCTTGCAATACCAGTCTAGTGTTGCGATGGGCTAAACACAATAAGCCAGAATTTGCCAAGTAACCCTGCCTATTTCCAAGCTTAGCGAGAATATATTGCCTGCCAAATAACGCAAATGCCTGGCCATTTGACGGATATTGATGCTAAAAGAAGGGGTCGAAAACATGGCAGCGGAAGCATTGTGTGAGGGCCGTTTCGGATATTCTAGTTGGCGAGTTGGTACATGTGTCGAACGCGCCAAGGCATAGTATGTACACTACATATAATACTTACAAAGTAGTATAAGTAGAATGAATTGTCAACTGAGGTCACCCCATGCAAGCAAAGCGCAAATCGATGTTGCACATGCAATGAGCTAACATGCCATTCAAAGACCTGTTTCTAGTCCTTGGAACAACGAAATCGATAGTTGTAGTACACCCTGGATAGTTAGTTGATTTTACATCTTCAATGAAACGAAACCCATTCCTTGAGCGTAATGTTCATCCCTTTCAATTCTTATTAGCTTGTTTGTTCCAAACGTCTAAGCTTAGCATTCCTGTCTACATGCAATGTAGTCTGCTCTCTGGATGGCTTCTTGATCTTCAGGAGGCAGCATATCTTGTTGCCACGGACGAGGCAATACTCGCAGCGGAGCAGGAATCCGATGGGTTTCCTGTAATCAGTATCGATACTCTCTACAGCGAGTTAGTATGTAGAATTTCTATAGTAAAGGACTGGCTCTGGGCTGGAATGACTGGTACATCGGATTCCGTCTGAATCGTCTGAACCGTTGACAGTGGGGTCCAGGGCTGACCAGCCGTCCCTTCCTATTGGCTGGGGCTACATCGGCTAGCCTACGCTCGCTCCTAACCCTGTCGCCCGTTTGTTGGGACAGAGGCACGCACGTACTAAGAAAGTACCTAACTGAGGTCTGCTTAGGTGCCGCTTAGGTAGTGCATACTACCTAGTGTAGGTAAGGAGTAGTGCACACTAACAGACCAATTACTGAAAACCTTGGGAATCTTCGTTCGACAATTGAGCCGGCCGAGACTGGTATTGCTGCGCCTTTTCACTTCTCGAACCACAATCACCTGGTTCTAATCCGTTAGGCGGGTAGGAATCGTGGCGTGGGTTGCGGCGGCTGCTCCAGTCAGTTGTGAGACGGCTGTTCTGTTTCGCAGTGCCAAGGCTTATCGAGAGAATGACGTATCCCTTGGTAGGTAGGCATCATGTTTAAAACATGCCACCACGCAGGGATTGATTCAAGCAGAACAAGAGTTCATGCAACAAGGCGTACGCGTGGCCCATTACTTGCACTACAGTTGGTGGTATAGACAGCAGTATCCATATATGTACCGCGCCTGGTGTAGGTATGCATACCTACCCTACTTACATAGTACAGAGGCAATCAGAGGCAATATCCTCAAAGGAGGGGATAGCCTGATCGGAACCCTGATCTAGAATCCCATCGTAGCCAGAGAAAAGCCGATCGGCCTGGCCATGAAGTCTTGAATGGGCTGATGGAGGAATGATATAAAATATGTCCGGCTCTGAGCGGTGTGCTTCTGCTTATCTAGGTGCTTACCAGTACTGTAGTATTGTATTCGGACAGAGAGAGCTGTCAGAGGCGAACTGCGCCTTGAAGGTAACTAACTGGATGTTGATGGATGTTGATGCTGGTATCAGACGATGATGACTTTTGGCCGAACGTTGTGGCAGAGTCTGGAAGAGGAAAGCCTCCCTGCGCAGGCGTCGCACTTGATTGGCGGGAACCCCTGTCGGTGCCACCACCACCCCGGACCCCTTCCCCCAACAATTCAACAAATTTCAGATCTGCAACGCAGATACTGCACAGGCAGGCACGTCGCCAGCAGATCCGGAAATCCAGGCAGATCCAGGCAAGCGGGAAGGGCAGTGCGAGCTGCAGTGGCGCCGCACGCCTTCTGCCGGCTTCTGGGCGCTGTTCTACGCAGCAGTGTACTACACTGTACCTACCTAGGAGCAATCGAGATGGGAGAGACAGTGCTCGGGACTGTGTCAGACCCTCACCTCACACCCAACACAATCCTGAACAGTCTCGAAAGACCTGCTTGTATCTACTTACTCCCCAGCTTCTGTCCTTGGCGTTGCGTTTGAGTGTTGTTTTGGCCGGGACAACGGTATACAGTACTAGTGTAGACACTGCTTGTCGAACCTCGGCTTCATCTGATCTCTCCTATACATACAACATCCAAGCGCTCTGTTGCTGTCCGCTGCTAGGCGAACGGTATATATAACAGAACACACGCTGCTGGCATACCAGGCTTACATACTACTGGCAAAAGCAACCGGCCTCGACTCCCTCCCTACCTGCCTTATTCTCCGAATCATCCCTCGACCGTTCTGGTCTCAGTTCGCCACAGGTCTCTTGTTCACGGTGCATCGGACCTGGCACGGGAAGTGTACGGGAAAGTGTACGGGAAGTATACGGGAAGTATACGGGAAGCATACGGGCAGTTCGCATATCCCTCAGCGTGTAAGTTATTCTGTGCTCCTCGGCCCGTCTGGCTCTCCCCGCCCCCAGGGCGGTCCCTTACGCCTGTGAGCGCCCCCTCCAGTGCCTGGGTCGACACTAGATTCCTTCCACCCATATAAATAGAGCACACATACGCCGCTAGTCAGGTCCGTGTTTATGTACAGTACGCTACGGAACCATGTACATGCTCTATATACCTTGTATCCATAATCCTACCCTTTTGCGCCTCATCGAATAAATAACATCCTCAACCCGTCGCCTTCTCCCTCTTCCCTAACCATTCATTCCGTGTCCCATACCCCCGTCACCTACTATCATTCTCATTTTCGTTCTCGTCTCCGTCCCCATCCTTGTCCTCGTCTTCGTCGACCTAATACGGGCGCCAACAGAGCACCGCCGCGGGCTAGCTGCTGTCATCGACGACATCCGCGCAGTCGCCCATCATGGCATCTCCCAGCGCACCCCAAACCGGCGTTGCTGCTGCCGATGCCTTCCCCGACGGCACTCGGGATTACAAACCGTTGAGGAGTAGCAAGTATGATCTGAAGAAGCCTCATATTACCGAATATCCCATAACATGGGGCAACTGGTACAAACATATCAACTGGCTGAGCACCTCCTTCATCGTCTTCATCCCTCTCATGGGTTGCGTCGGTGCCTACTTCACCCCGTTTATTTGGCAGACGGCCGCGTTTTCTGTCTTCTATTACTTCAACTCGGGTCTTGGCATAACGGCTGGGTACCATCGCCTTTGGGCTCATACTTCGTATAAGGCAACACTCCCTCTAAAGATCTACCTGGCCGCTATGGGCTCGGCTAGTGTTGAAGGTTCAGCCAGATGGTGGTCCAGAGATCATCGCGCCCACCACAGATACACCGAGTAAGTTTCTTACACCAGGCCTCGCGCCTTTCGCTAGCGAAGCACGAATCCCTGGGCCCGCCGAGTACACGCAAACCTGGCTAGTTCTCTATGGCATGATTGCCGTTGGACTTGTGTACTCAGGTCTGGGGGGACGGTGCTAAGAGGAACATTAGATGTACAAATTCGTATCTTAACTAATACGTTATCTAGCACCGAGAAGGATCCCTATAGCGTTCGCAAGGGATTTTGGTATTCGCATGTCGGCTGGATGATCATGAAGCAAAACCCTAAACGCATTGGAAGAACCGACATCTCGGACCTGAACGATGACCCCGTTGTAGTTTGGCAGCATAAGAACTGTATGTTGTGCTCTCGCGCCGAGGCCTCGTCCTACTCACTGACAACTTGACAGATATTAAGTGCGTTTTGACCATGTCTCTGATCTTCCCCACTGTCGTGTGCGGGCTTGGGTGGGGTGATTGGATGGGTGGATTTATCTACGCTGGAATTCTTAGAGTCTTTTGTAAGTGATGTTTCGATCTCTCAAGTTTTATTTAAGAAAGTCGGCAACTGATTCGCGTTTGCAGTTGTCCAGCAGGCCACATTTTGTGTCAATTCACTTGCACACTGGCTCGGCGACCAGCCCTTCGATGACCGAAACTCCCCGCGAGACCATGTGCTCACTGCTCTGGTTACTCTCGGTGAGGGATACCACAACGTAAGATGAAGAATTTCAGCTTCGCCCCAATTGTTGAGCTCATCATGCTGTACTTGACCAAAGGCTGACTCGCGTCAAGTTTCACCACGAATTCCCCTCGGATTACCGCAATGCAATCCAATGGTGGCAGTATGACCCTACAAAGTGGTTCATCTGGACATGCAAGAAGTTCGGTCTGGCCTACGACCTGAAGCAGTTCCGTCAGAATGAGATCGAAAAAGGTCGTATTCAGCAGCTGCAAAAGAAGCTCGATCAAAAGCGAGCCACTCTGGATTGGGGCACACCACTTGAGCAGCTCCCCGTCATTAGCTGGGATGATTTTGTGGCCCAGTCCAAGAATGGCAAGGCGCTCGTCTCTATTGCGGGCGTTATTCACGATGTCACCGATTTCATCAAGGACCATCCTGGTGGCAAGGCCCTGATTTCATCTGCTATTGGCAAGGATGCCACCGCTATCTTCAATGGTGGTGTCTATCTTCACTCTAACGCTGCCCACAACCTGCTCTCTACTATGCGTGTGGGTGTCCTTCGCGGTGGTTGTGAGGTGGAGATTTGGAAACGCGCCCAAGCCGAGAACAAGGACGTGTCTATGCTTTTCGATTCCAGTGGTAAACGCATTGTTCGCGCTGGTGACCAGGTTACGAAGGTACCACAGCCAACTGCTAGTGCCGATGCTGCTTGATTATTTGTCGTCGGATTAATGGGATTCAACGAGCGTTCGTAGACTTAATTCTAACACCTCTGTTGGTGCGCGCTGCGATACATCATTCTCGCATACCCGGGTCGTCATCCCCAACTGGCTTGAATGACGGTCCACGTTATGTACATATACTGGCATCATTATCAGCGCTCCTCTACATAACAGACAAGAGCATTAGTGGAGAGCTTCATACACGGCGTTACGGGGGTTCGGGTTAAAAGGCGTTTCGTGATGAAACTTTACGAAAAAAATCATGATCAAATAATGCCTAGCTAGATAAAAGTTTGAACTTCAACAGAAATGACATCTAACTTACCATTGAACCTTATTCCTCAATTATGATTATCCAGCGATAGATATTTAGTTTATCTGTGAAGATGAACAACGGGCATGATTAAAACTAATATTGCCCCTGGCGTTACTATCTCGAGGGATAATGCAGAGAGATGACAATTGATGATGAACTTTTATACCGCTCAGCTCACTAAATAACGAAGATACTAACACGTCATTAATACGTTAGTTATCCCATTCAAACTCTTCCTCGATTTTTCCCGATCTATCATCTATCTAACTTGTTAGTCATCAATAAAAACAGGTGCCTAGAAGACCTCGAAGACTCTAGCCCTGACGTTGCGAAGACACGATGAAGGGACCAACGAATATTAAAATCGTCATCAGCCCAAGCATTTAGTGGTGAATATGATTCGGTATTTAGGAAGATAGGGCCGCGAATTCTAATGCACCAGCTAGGCTCGGTTTGGCCTTAATCTGTGTTAGTGGAGTTGTCGTAAGACTAAGTAGTCTATCTAGATGCTCTGTTCATGGCAGAGTCAAAGCATGAACATATTCATCTCAAGCAAGTGTGGCCGCCTCCTTTCAACCGAGGCCCTAGCACACGATGTCTTTGCGTAATAAAAGTACTGCCATCTTTTGCCATGCCATATCGTAAAATGTTTCCAGGTGTAGCTTGGAACCAATACTTCTATGTCTTGAGTCCGATTGATAATCCATACCAAAACGAAAGTAGCAGAACGCCCTCCAAATGTCAAAGAACCCATTCTCCCACCCATGACCATGGAGACGCCAACGCAATGCATTTGGTGGGGAATTAAAAAAAAATACATACGCAGCCTGCCGCCGGAAAGGAAGTCGGGAGATTGGCGGGGAGCTGACGTAACGCAGTCTAGGAGAATTTATTTAAATAGATCACGCAAATCCATAAGTTTTTGCTTCGCCGCTTCGGCTTTGTCCATGACGCGATTCCTGTCCATGCTAAGGCTTGCGAGCTTTGTCTTTTTCTCCTGAAGGACAAGCATTTTCTCCTCAATACTATTCCGCATGATATAACGAACACAGCGCACAGGCCGTTTCTGACCAAGACGATGCACGCGGTCAACAGCTTGGGCTTCTGCCGCGGGATTGTATTGGGGTTCCATCATATAGACGGTATTTCCCGTTATCAGGTTGAGACCGAGACCACCGGCACTTATGGACACGAGAATAACGTGTACAGAGTCGTCCTCTCGAAAAGCAGTCATGGCGGCGCTTCGAGCCGGGCGGCTCATCTTTCCGTCTAAGCGCGTGAAACCGATCCCTGCAGTATCCAGCGCGATTTCGATAAGGTCAAGGTGAGTTGTCCAGCCCGAGAATACGACTGATTTGAAAGGAGGCTCATCGGGGTTGGCCTTGCTCTGAGCTTCCAACTTAAGCAAGTCCTCAACCAAGGCAATAGTCTTGCTATGGGGCCCAGAATATCCATCCTTTGAGCGACCCTTCTTCCCCGCATCATGGCCTTCGTGCTCAACCTCGAGCTTGCTCTTACGAAGGTCGTTGCACTGAAAATTAATGTAGGAGCCGCAGAACAGGCAATTACCTAAATCCCTACCACTAGTTTCCTGTTTCCAGCTCTTTACACAATTCGGGCAGAGAAGGTGAAAACAGGCCGTCATGTGACCAATGATATCCTCCTCTCGCTCAGATGCAATATCGGCACCGTCATTGGAACCGATTCTTCGATTGCAAGATATGCAAACGTCGTTATTCGTTTCTTCCATGAGTGCAAATGCCTCGTAACATCTAGATTCGGCTATGGCCGGCTTGGTATCGTCATCATCACTATCAATGTCGATTGCTGAGTCGGCTGACATGCCTTGCACGGCCTCGAGATCTGCGTCTCTGAGAAGATCTCTTCCATGAGCACAGATCAACCGGAGTCTCAAGATAGATTGCAAGATGTGAATATATACTTTCCCTCCAACCATACGCTCTCTGCCTGCGGCCAAAACCTGTACCTTATCCTGTGCGTTCTGCTCAAAGAGTTGATAAAGCTTACGCTCGTTCGGCGAGAATTCGAGTCTGATAGTCTCATCGGTTTTTGGGGCCAGGTCGATCTTGTCTTTGAGTCGCCGAAGTGTTACACTATCAACGAGGACCCGAAGTTTAGGTACAATTTCCGGGTCACACAGCTTGAATGGCGCTGTAATGTACTGGGTGAACTTCCCTTTCTCGTCGAACGGCTTCAATCGCAAGAAAGCTAGAAGAGCGGCGAGATCGTCTAGCTTATTTTGGACTGGTGTACCCGTGACAGCCCATCGACGATTGGCCTGTAACCGACAAATAGCTTTGAATTGAAGAGTCGATTGTTCTCGGATCATATGGGCTTCGTCGAGCACGATGCGAAACCATCCTATTTCTTCGAGGGGCCATGGCCCTGACTTCCCCTTACTACGAGCAGTCACCTCGCTAGCCACTGATCCGTAAGTAGTTAACACCATATCGTAGTCAGCAAGCAAGCTCGCGTCTTTGATTCGATTGGAGCCATGATATATATAATATTTCATTTGGCCCGGCTTCAGGTGAGCTTTAATCTGCTCTTCCCAGTTGTTTATGGTACTAAGTGGACAAACCAAGAGCGTAGCCCTGCCGTTTTGCTTGAGGGGTGTTAGTTGGAGGGGGGCTGGGGCCGGTACATTAAATTGCCGCGATGACTCTCCTTTCTTTTTTGACACAGGGGCTTGTGGTTGAATTGGCTCTTTCCTCGACCAGTCTTGTGCGTCATCGAGTGTGGTAGCGACAAGAGACAAAATACTGAGCGTTTTGCCCAGTCCCATCATATCAGCGAGTATACCACCAAACGTCTCGGGTGGCATCCTGTCCTGCAATTGGCCAGTAATCACGTTGCGGTACAGCCTCTGGCCATGTGGACCGTGTTGGAACTGCCAAAAGGAATCAGGAGTTTTCCCGTTTGAAGCATATTTGCGTGGCTGCTCTTTTGTTGTCATAAAGTAGAGTCCCTGTTTTTGATGGCGAAGCAGCTCCGTTTGCACTCTAGGGTGAGGCTCCATTTCGGGAAGGTCTTCGTTTTTTGTGAGCGAATCAAAAACGCCCATAACCTCGGAGCGAATCTCTTCAGCACTTCGAACCATCTGAGGAACCGGCGGATATACAGGTTGCTGTCTCAAAGCCGGAGGCGGAAGCGGCCTTGGTCCTTCGATTTCCTGGGGATTCTCGTATTTGATACCGTTGTCGTAAACGAAAGGCTTCCTAAGCCAGACGCCTTTCTGGGATAGGTATTTACCGACGGTCAGCGCAGTCTTTCGCGGGCCGTAGAGCACCATATCTAGACTGTAACTTTTCGAGATGGCCTGGCCAACCACTTCGCCAGCCTCTTTCCGTCTAGAATTGATCCTGCAATTCGTCCTGAGCTGCAATCGTGGTGCGTCGAGCAATGGCGCAAGACCCGAAGAAGTATTGGGGTCCACCGAGCCAACAATTTGTCGTGTGTGGTCATAGGCCTGGATCTTCTTTGACTCATCTCCTGATTTTCTCTTCAACACGATTTTGACTACTGGCCAATGAGTTGATCCCATAACGGCAATAGCACCAGGCTTAGGGCTTGGCACAAGGTGGCAGTTCAACCTCGCGTTTTCGACCATGCCGTAGCAGACCTCCTCTTCTATTGGCGGCTGAACTTCAACGACATCGCCATCGTCATCTGTTAAGGTATTAGAGGGTTCTCGCGATGTTTTATAGAGAGGCGACCTACTTCCGCTGGTCAAATCTACCATCTCAACTTGTGTGCTGGAGGCTCGTTTGGATTCTTCTCTCCTCTCCTTGATATGCTGGCCCATCATGCCGCTTCCGCCAGCTGTAAAGCCAGGATCTGACTCGAAACCCTGTTCCGTCTCTAGTCTCCGACGTTTGTGCTGGGGAGGTACTAATGTGCGGTGTTCAACGTTATTCATGCGCTCAATCATAGTGCCCAAACCGCTGGGCGGGTCCAACGTGTTCGCAGCTTGGTGCATAGGGAGATCCGAGAACCTGTTGTCGAGGCTATCAAAGCTTAACTCAACTGGTGTTGAGCTACCAGACCTGTTGAAGAAATGATTTGGAATGCCATTATTCGGGGCAGCCAGGCCATTGAAAGCACGAGGATTGAGGAGGGCAGCGGGATTATACGTGGAAGCCGAACCAGCGGCCGCATGATTCGGCACTCCGTTTCGCACCGGTCCTATTATAGCGAACAACAAAATATTAGCATTCCAATAGCAGGAAAAGAGTATGGACGCTAGCAAAGAATTCCACCAGAGCCGCCAGTCGAAAGCATGGGAGATAGCAATTCAGCGATCTACAACGAAGGAGAGCTCGTAGATGCCAGGAGAAAAAGAAGGAGAGTGAGTAATACCACGAGACTGCGGGTGTGAAGCCATGTCTAGAGGTCTTGATCTTGCGCTTTCACAACACAACAAAGAGCGAGTACTCGCAGAGTAAGCGCTTCACAGGGGGAGCGTTTGTGCCCAAGGGTCTGGCGCGAAAGCTGTCATGCCAAAGGCTCGAAAGATGTGCGGCGCCAGCAAGGCACACATATGTGCATCCCTACCTAGGTAGTGGTCTAGGGAGGCGCGAGAGGGCGCTGAGGGGTCGACACGGTGCAGGTGCGGATCGCGGGACAAAGAGGAGGCCGTCTAAGTCGGTTGCCAGCGGCACACGAAGTGCAGAAGGCAGAGGCGAGGAATAAAGCACAGGGGATTAGGCAGAGCGTGCCCAGGTGGTGAGTGGAAAGTACTGGGTAGGTAGGAAGGGCGGAGGGTAGAGTGCGAGTAGCCTGCCTGTATAAGGCTGAGGCCGAGGGGCAACTAACAGCAAGAACAATCCAATACAATGCAATGCAGTACGGGTACGGTACGCTTGGGGTCGGGGGGGTCGGGGGGGTCAGTGCAGGCGCAGAGGGGAAAGCACGTGAAGAAGCATCGGCTGCGTTGGCGTCCGTGTCTGCAGGCGAATGAATCGGAGGACGTGCGAGAGAGCTGGACTGCCGGTGCGCTCTGGCAAAGTCGGCTTCGTCGAAGTTGGCGGGTTGGCGGGTTGGCGGGTTGGTTGTGGTCTGGAGTCACGAGGACATTTTAGTTGCAGGCAAGGGACGGAGTGAAGTGTGGTGCACCGGTAGTGTAGTGTACCTAGGGTAGTGTAGGTTTGTTGCTGCATTCGGAATGGGGATGGAGCTGGAGCTGGAGCGGGAGCGGGAGCGCGACGAGGGACGGAGGAGGGGTGAAAAAGCCGTAGATTAGTATAAATATATAAGTAAAAGGTAGGTATACTTACCCTGCCCACCTACCCGAGTAGTACCTATAGTATTCATGACATTGAACGTCTACACCCCGTCGATTCTGGGGCACAACACACCGGCTTTTATTTGGTAGATTTATTGGAGCTGGCTTAACATGCCTCAAAGATATTTGAATACGTCGGAGGCGAGAGGTGCTTGTGATATGGTGATATGGTGATATTGTGATAGGTAAGGTATTCATTCCATACCTAGGTCGGACCACCAATGGGCAGATGCACTAACTCTAGGTACTTGTGCATTACCTATTATGTAGTCTTTAGGTGCCCTGCTTTAGGTAACTACCTAGGTACCTACTATATATAAGTTGGTAGGCATGGGAACGGTAGGTTAGGAGGTGGTAAGTACCTAAGTAGGTATCTTAGGTACCTAGCCTACTTATATATCTGTAAGGTGGTAACACCATCGCAGTAGCTTCCTCAGACAGTGTCAAGCTATCAGCAAATGGCTATCGGAGTTCCTAATAGGTTTGCTGCCGACTTCAAGGTCCCATTGCAGCCCCGTTGGCGCACAATGCGCCTACACTACCTAAGCAGGTAGCTAAAGACTAACCTTAGTATCTATCTATATTATGTATACCTTGGGGAGGAGGCTACGCTACTACAGTACTTCAGTGAACACTGGACACCTACAAACTGTTGTTGACCTACTTACTTACAGGAAACTACAATTCAGAAAGTATGTACCTAAGTACCTCCTCTCCCAGGCCGGCTGCCGGGGCGTGCCAAGGATAGCTATCTAGCTCCTGCCCGGTTGGTTGCAGCGGTTGTCGAGCAACTTGCTGGTCTGCTGACCTGCCGACACCATCAGCTCTCTTACTCGATACGGTTTCCACAAGGCCACGTGCCTGCAGATCCCAGGCAACGCTCCATCTTCTTGGGTGTTTTGTAGGGGAATGACGCGTTTCGCAGCGTTGGTTGCTCATCTCCGTGAAGATATTTGTATGCGCAGTGTCTGCCTGTCTGTTCACTTTCACCTAGACTCTGTCCAGACTTTGTCCAGACTCTTGTTGACGTAGGGGCCTAGCACCAGCAGCTATATTCGTCTGTAATAAATTCGACTAAGTACGAACGTTTTCACATGGACCCTCATACTAAGCAAGTAGTTTAGTAGATAATGGCTCCATCATCCACAGAACGATCCAGTAAAACGATACAGTAAAACATCGGTTTCCCTGTCAGAAAGCGTCTGATAGCAAACAAAGAGGCCATCACATGTCATCCGTTTCTTGGTCTGAGCTGCCACATCGTCATTTGTAATCTGATGCTCTAAATGTGCCCGACGCAAAAATACGGAATACGATCATCAGGCAGTCTAGGAGTGTCGCCCTGCTCATGGAAGCATCCATTTCAAAGGGTCTTTGCCTTGCTCTGTCATCGGAAAATGTAGATGCAAATGCACGTATACTCACTCGTTTACTATATACTATATACTATGTACTATACTACCCAGGCAGATTCCTACGGCAGTCGGTGGCGCAGGTGCTGTACTAGTAGAGCTCGGGATTTTCTCGGCAACCCTCAATGTGCTTTTAGACATACCTGGATAGGTAGTACTACCTACGTACCTAGGCACAGTACTACAGTACTGTACGTACGCATAGGTACCACATACTGTGGTGGCACGTGGACAAGAAGGCTCACCTTAGTCACGTGATCAACCGGCTAATCTCGTACTCCTCTAGATACAACAGCGAGGTTCAGGCCAGATGAGTGATTGAATCCTTCGTTCATCGAGCGGCAACTGCCTCCTTTTCAACTATTCTCCCTTCTAACCCCTTCCGCCCCCCTTCTCTAATTGTGACGTCGGGAGGATGCTTCCAAAACAACGTGTGCCCCACGAAGCGCGAAGCCGAGGCGGCTAGACAGGGGCAAGCAGGCCCATGCGGCCAGGGGGGGCCGGGTCCTGTCTGATCGCTGCTTCAGAACAACACCAGCTTCGCGCCAGCTTCGGTATCGTGGCTGTAACACCACCGCCCGGAACACGGATCAGGCGTGGACGCCAGGCACTCGAAACGCGAGCCTCAACTAAATCCCTACTCTGGATACCTCGCTCAGCGTTGGCCCTGGCAGTTATACGAGCACATGTGATATGGGTGAAAGCATGTAATCTGCTATGTAGGTTCGGTAGGTTTTTCTCTTAACCTCCTGCACTACTACTCTGTCACTTACGTCTTCTTTTCTTTCTTTCTTTTGCTCTCTGCACTTGGTCGCCAGCTTGGTCTGTCGTTTTCCTTCCGTCTTTCGCTTCGTCTGCTTCTTCATCTACCTCTGTGTGAGGCTTATTCTTATACCACATCTTTTTATTCTTCCGTGGCCGGCCACATATTCTTTTCAGTCCGTCCTCCGTTCATTCCATCGTGTTATCGCTGCAGTGGTACGTAGGGGCCAAATCCACGAAAAGCCAGAAGTGCAAACAACGAAGAGAAAACATAAAACGACATAAAAGACACCGTCGCAATGACCCGCATCGCATTCCTCAAGCCCATCACTTCGCTGGTGTTGCTCCTCTCGCTCTCGCTTTTCCACATACCCATTGCCAGCGCGGGTGTAGTCAAGTTCAGAACCGTTCTCGCCCCGCGACAAAGCCCGGCTGCCACGCCTGTAACGCCTCTACCCGTCTCCTGTGCAGACTATGGCCGGATCGCAAACCTGTCGACCATCGCATTAAACTCAACGCTCCGAGCTGCATTCCTACGGTCCTCGTCGCTGGGTACCTTTCCAGCAGCCGCTATCCTTGATGTCGAGTCACCAAAACTGATGAGCCTCATGTTCAATGTGGCGCTGAACGAGCAGTGTGGCAACTTAAGCGCCATTGCTGTCGTCGAGGCCGACCGCAACCTCACCGCCGGCACCGTAGCAGGCATGAAGATCCTCGATGCCCCTGGTATCGCGCCCGATAATATTTCGTTGCCCATCCTTTGCGTCTTTTTAATGATCATGATGGGGCTGCCGGCGACCGTAATCTAGTTGACATAGTGGGGTCGTTATCTCTACGGATACTTGCCACTAAAAAACTACTAGGGGGTAGGCGAAGAACTGGGATCTTTAACGGGAGTCAGAATTGGCGGGAAGGGTAGCGCGGGTGTGAAGCTGCATAACTCGGTGCATCACAACATTCAAGCCAGCATAGAAAGCTTGAATGAAAGGCAAAGCTTTATGAGTGGATTGAAAGGAAGAGAGCTTCCAGGGTGTTTTGGTGGCCAACAATGATACACAACCTGTACACTAAAGCCGCATCAACAAGCAGCCCCGGTTCAGTGCCTTAACCAAACCCCGTACAAAGTGAATAATATTAGTACACGCGGCGGACACAATTCCGAAAAAGCCTTCCGTAATTCGGTTCAGTTCGGCCATAACGCCTATCCCTAATCCTTATTCCCGTATCCCCTGTCACAGTTGTCATTCGAGTGTTCAGTGCTCGAATAAAATGTGTATCACATTTCTCTCAGCACCAAGCAAAACTTCCACACAGAGAAGCTCTAGCAGTGCAGTATTTTTCAATCATGAAAAGTGGGAACCCTGGTAGTTGCTAAGAGCACGCGACACGATGCCGCCCTCTACAGCACCCCGGGTATTGTCATTCCTGTTCGTTACTCTCCTTAGCAGGAGCTACCTCGCTTGCAACCGCTATTTTGTACGTTGTCGCTGTAAGGGGGAGCACTATGGTCTCCATAGCTGTGACTCTGACTTCGTTGGTGTGTGGAGTCACTTCGAATGTCATAGGCACACTGGTAGGAGCCCGGCTACGGCTCTGTGTTTTCTGTTGCCTGCGTTTAGCCATATGCTGTGCTGTCTCTAGTTTCGTATAAGCCGCATAAGGAGACCGGGATCGTGAAGGCGATGTGCTTCGAGGGCGGTCCCTGGCCAGCTGCATGATGCGTATCAATTTGCGGCGCGAAGGGGAAGGGGAAGCGGAAAAGTTGCGGCAATGACTGGCGGCCATCATGCGGTGTTGTGATGTTGGTCGTGACAGGGACGACATGTCTAGGTACCGCGAGCTGCTGCGGTACCGACCACGCCCCCGGAACGTGGACGACTCGCCCGATGGAATTGTTGCCCTCCCACCATCTACTCCTAAAAAGTCCCGGCGCCGCTTCCGGCCACGTTGGAGATCTGGCTCCGGCGACGATATTGGCGTGGCGGCGATGTCGAGTAGGGTTTCGGTCGTTATTCCGGTAGGACCGGCCATCGTTCGAGCGACGTGACTGTGATCGGTGGGGACTACTAGCGAGAGGTTCGTTTGGATTGTCTCAGAAGTGTGTTGCGATAGTTTACCCGAAGAAAGCAATAGGACAAATCCACAACGTATTCGTGTGGCAACGGCGACGGTTCGTTTTTGGTATATGATGCGTAGATGTCACCACAAAGAACGTCGCCTAGTTCTGAAGATGGGATGAATTATATATGATTTGGCTGGAATGTGGTAGCCCTCACAAGAACAGCAAGGGCTAAAACGAAAGGGAGGAAGATTCACCTTAGCAGAATTGGTTCAAGGGAAGGGCGTTGAGGAATCCGCCAGGGGAATTTCCTCCGTCGCCCTTATCTACGAGCCCATCCCAATGAAGAGATGGTGGGTGGTGATCGCCGTTCTCCTCCTAGCGATCCTCAACTAGGCGAAAGGTTGTTCGTAGAATGATCCGGCGTCCACGCCGCTCTCTGTCAACAGTCAAGCCGCGATTGGTCAGCTTTCAAGTCTCGCGGGCCGGCTGACGTAGGCAAACTCTATTGCAGACGGAGCAAAACTCTATCGCGATAGCCCCGGCAGAATCTAGGCTGGGTCAACGATTCAAGTGTAGTACTACCTAGGTAGAGCTGATGTTGAATCCTGGCTAAGCCCCCCGCTTCCCCGGATCCCACCTTCGGCTTGGCTTGGGGTAGGGTAGGCTCGCTAACTACACTAGGTGAGGCTACATGTATGTTTGTGTGTGTGGTTGGCTGCGCTGCGCTGCGTAACGGCGAGCTGGGAATGGAGGATTACTCGCGCCAAGAAGGCGGCCCAGGTTGGGGCTGCATGGCGACAATCGAGTGCTGCCCGGACGCACTTATGTACGAGATCGCGTGACAACAGATGGCTCTATGGCATTGGTTGGTGATGCTGAGCATAATCCTATACCTATAGTCCCCACGACTGGTATTGTGCTGGGCGATCAGAGGACGGCGAAACTGTATATGGGTAAGGGAGACAGACAGGCATGGGGCCACCACGATGGATGGATGGATGGATGGATGGATGGATGGGTACGCACGGTTCGAATCCGCCCGATTGGTTGTCGTATATAAATATAATCTTTAGGTACAGTCTTATGAACAGGCCGAGCCCTAGATCTGCAGAGCAGGTGTCAAAATAATCTCAGTCATAGCCCGCGTACCAACTCCTTGGATGTGGAATTGAGACTATACTATAGACTACCATAACAGATGGTCGCCACGGTGCTGGTCTCCTGGCTTCGTGTTCACATTGATCCACGACAATTTGAAGGGGCAGGTGTGCATATATTTAAGGCAGTCCCGTAGTGTACCTAAGACCTACCTAGGTAGTCTTGAATTTTCAATGCACCTCAATATGTGAAGATACCTGCTATACGAACTAATAGTTAGGAGGTAGGCAGACTTAAGGCTACCTTAGGTAAGTACTTAACCTATTTACCTAGGTACCTACTGGTAACGACTGAACGGCGAGCGGGCGAGGCGAGGCCACTTCTAGATTCGCAGCCAATCAGCATCCACCACTCGTCCCTAGTCCTAGGTAGGTCTACAGCATTATACATTGCTGGCGTGACCTACTTACCTAGACTGTATAGGTAGGTACCTCGGTAGTGCAAAATACCTGGGCCTTGTCCGGGACACCTTAGTTTGGCTCGTAGGCACCCAACACTCTCTGCATGTACAGTGGTTAGGCGAGGTACTTAGGTGGTACTACTTAGGCACCACAGATCTGTAACAACAACTCCTGTGCCTACCAAGCCATCGTCATTCCGAATCTTCAACCAAACTTACATCTCTATCTTCATCTTGTTCACCCATCAATTAACCGGTGTCCTCTGCGCCCGGATTTCTCGCTTACCTCTCTCTCCCCTCATCAACCATAAGTCCTACTCGTTTTGTCTAGGAAGAATACGGAGCGGCTTTAGCTCGGCCATCCCCTTTCGCTGTTCGTCGGGACACGCCCTCGCGCCAGGATGACATAACCCTGCACGCAGCACCTCGGCCGCTACTCACGTCTCCCAACCTCTGCTCATCGGCCTCTCGCACTCAATCTCAGACCCGTTACGTCGCTACGATGCCGCGCAATCGACCTGCCACTACAGGCTATGAACGCCTAGCCCAGGCCGACCAGTTCAGCGATGAGTCCGATGACGAGCCTCTGGCCCAAAGCTCTGCCTCGCTCCAACCCCAGTCCCTCCCTCGTTTCGCGCCCGTTCCTCAGCCACGGCCACACTCTGGCATGACCTCCCCCAAGGCGCTGGCTAAGCAAAAGAATTTCCCGAGGCGCCATAGGAGTAACTCAGGCGTTGATCTAAAGGCTATAAACGCACGGCTAGAGCGATGGGCCGACGAGATCGCATCTAAATTTAAAAGGACAAAGGGGAGACAGCCCGGTGAGGAGGAACGTCTTGAGATCCACTATAGTGTTTTTCACCCTCCCGCAGGTGTTCGACCCGCAACCCCTGAGACCCTTGCCGCTATGCCCGAGCCCGATATGTCCAAGGCAGAGTTTGATCATATCGTCAAGAGCGTGAGGATCGCTATCAATCAAGGCATGCACCCAAGTATGATCACTCAAGGAAGCTCTGGAAGCTACTTTGCGCGAAATACAGACGGCAAGATCGTGGGCGTCTTTAAGCCGAAGGACGAGGAGCCTTACGCGGCTGGAAATCCTAAATGGAACAAGTGGATTCACCGTAACTTGTTCCCTTGTTTCTTCGGTAGAGCTTGTCTCATACCTAATCTCTCTTACGTCAGTGAAGCAGCAGCGTATACACTAGACTGTCAGCTCCGAACCCATATGGTGCCATACACAGATGTGGTATGGCTGTCTTCCAAATCTTTTCATTACCCTTACTGGGACCGCCGGAGTTTTTATAGGAAAAAGAAGCCCCTCCCTGCCAAACCTGGTAGCTTCCAGGTCTTTCTCAAGGGCTATAAGGATGCCAATATCTTTTTAAGGGAGCATCCGTGGCCCGACCAGTATTGGTCCGGTTCCCGCTCGAACGACACACACCGGAATAGACGCAAAAGGTGGACTGCAAATTGTCGGCCATCAAGTCGGCCAGCCTACGATGAATTTGAGAGCGATGATGAACGCACCACCGGCGAGCAGCGCCCGCTTGGGCCGGACAATTTCATGTGGACGGAGTCCCTAAAACAATCTTTTCGAGAAGAGTTAGAAAAATTAGTCATATTAGACTATATTATGCGAAACACGGACCGAGGCTTGGACAACTGGATGGTTAAGGTGGATTGGGAGACTCAAGAAGTTTCGATTGCTTCCGAACCGCCGCAGCTTCACATAGATTCCGTGGTTGAAGATGAACGCGAACCTGGGGCAAGGCCGGTCGATCTAACGCAACGGGCGCAGTCGAATAGCCCCAAGCCACATCCTTATAGAGTTCAAAAACCGATGGACGTAGGTGATTCTACGAAGGTTCCGAATCCCAAAATATCAATTGGAGCAATCGATAATTCACTGTCGTGGCCATGGAAACATCCAGATGCTTGGCGAAGGTATTTTTCATCGGTTTCATTGTACGAGATTTGATCGCGCTAACCTAAGCGGCAGCTTTCCCTTTGGTTGGCTTTTCCTGCCTGTTGATCTCATTGGGCGACCTTTTTCACAGAAAACTCGGGATCATTTTCTCCCACTACTAACCTCAACAGCATGGTGGAGTCAGACCTCGCACGAGTTGCGGAAGGTCTTCCAGATTGATCCGGATTTTCAGGAGAAGATGTTTTCTCGTCAAATGGCTGTCATGAAGGGCCAGGCTTGGAATGTTGTTGAGACTTTGAAGACTCCAGATCACGGGCCTTTAGAACTCACTCGTCGAGCGCGGGTTTGTGTATGGGATGATCTTGTCGACGTTCCTGTAGCTGTACCGATGCGCATGACTTCTTCCGAGATGCGACGAAAAGCTGAGCCCGAGCTTCATGACACTATTCAGGAAGAGATGGATATTGGCGCTGCTATCTCGTCCTCTCGCCCTAGCAACCATGGAGAAGACTTGCTTGGCCTTTCTAGTCCTCTTCCGCATCCCGGCCGTTTCGATTTGACAACGAGTTCTAGACCACAGTCGCCCGAGGGACATCCAAATGGTTCAGCCCCCGGCCCACGGAACGAAGATCGCCCACGACCCTCCATCAGTCGAGTCGGACCGAGAACAAGTTACCAAGGCCCGACGAGACCGGAGGTTCAGGCAGCCTCGCGCCAGAAATACCGGCACAACCCATTTGCTGCGGCACGAAGACATAGCAATAGCATTGCGCAACAAATGTACGATAATGCAGACAGCTATGTTGAGAGTGCCGAAGACGACATAGAAGGTGACCTCGGGTACGCCGCAGCTGAGGGTATGGAGGGTAACAGGCGCAAAGTCATAGTTGAGCGGCTAGAGACAGTCAAGGCCAAAAACCCGGTGTTCACTTGGTGTTAGACTATCTACTATCGATGTTTTTACCCGGGGCATCTTGGGACACTTCCCATCGTGCCCTTCGATCTTAGATTTCCCACTTGTTCTGGTCTCGGTTTTTGAAACTGAGGTCGCTGTTCGTACTACTTCATATGTTTTCTTGGATTGAGGGCGACGGCGCAAGGGACAGACACGGGTAACTGGGAACTATATGGGTGAATACATAGATGCATGGTTTACAGCAAGGGAAATACAGAGGCTGGTGGTTGCCGTTGGATCGGATTCTTTGTACGAAGATGATAGATGCGCGTCACGTATCACCAGCGACGTTTGATTTCTTTTTTCTTTTCTTAGATCGTTCTCTTTGGAGGGATGACGGGAAGGAGTACCTTGCCTCCAATTGTACATCATACACCACGGTCTGTAAGAGTAGGCTAGGCTGATACATTTCGGTAAATACACCTTGTTTCTACAGACTGATGGCTACATCAATAATCTCTGTCTACCTGCTCACTTGCCAGTGAATCGTATCAAGTGTACTTGCCGTATGCCATACGCAGGCAGACGGCGTGCCCGCTTAGTACCGAACCCGCAACGAGGTTAGCCCTGTTCATGTTCGCGATGTGTTAAAGCTATACAAGGTATATCCCCGTCGGTCGATAGTAGGCGGTCTAGTCACATGCCACTACAGAGTGTCCTGCCTGTGTCTAGTGCCGGTACCTGACCACCAATTTGCAATATTTAATAAGTACAGACAATGAAGCTGGGTTAATTAGTTACGCCTCGATTTGAGGCCCTGTCCAGCTAGCAAAGATACACTAATCTAACATATGTCTTGGTAGCTTGGCAGTTTTTACCATGAAGCAAAAGTTCCCAATGACGGAACACTGTTTGCTACGCGTCAGTGATATCTTTGCTTACGGCTGTCTTGTGAATACTGCCGGGCAGCCAAAGATGGGGGTAGTCGATGTACTGCTGTAGCCCCCGGCTTGCTCGATTGGGACACGGTGAAAGAGAAGTCCCCAGGGCTACCCAAGAGTCGAGGAGACTACGTAGGAGAAACCCAGGTCGGTACGTAAAAGACTCTGAGAGTGTGGAGAAATACAGGGACTGTCTTTGAAAGGGTTTAGCTAGCAGATAGTGTAGTTAGCTAGCTCAGCCAAGCCGGAGCGTGATGGGGAAAGGGAAGCAAAGAGGCCAGCATCGGGCCTATAGGTTACAAGTATGGACTATGCAGAGGTGTAAGTAGAGGCTGACATGGAGGCGATAATTTCGGAACTTAGTGGTGTCAGCGGTGGTGAATCTACCCGAACACAAAAACGTGGGTAAGAGTGAACCCATAACTCATTCACCGCTCGCCATAACAGGGCTGTTTGTTGAAACCTATTAAAACAAGAAATGACAGGTCATTTGGTCTAGATGGTCGAATCATCTAATAATAGTATTACGTGAGCCGAGGACATCCGATTACGATAGACGGCATGTAGGGAGATGCCTCCTGCCCAGTCATGGCGTCGAGTTGATATATAAAACTTCACATTGCCTTGTTACACTGCCTATCACGTATCCTTGTGTTTTTGCTCTCACGTAATCTGTGTGGACGTATGACAGAATGTTTTGAACTACTCAAACGTCCCTGCACTGTGATGCGTGTCTTGTTCACGACGAGCGTAGTCCAGTAGGCAGGTAAAAAGAAACCGGCAGAACAGGGCATGCCTTGGCAAGAAGAGAGATGGGGATCATGAATTAGTTGAGCTGTATTATGTGTTTATGGGTACGAGAATCTTGTTTTGAACTCGGCATTAGTCGTGGCCCATGGCCGGAAACAGACCGGCCTGCAGGTGCTTGTCTGTGGCCCCCTCTCGTGGCGAGCCGTACGTGCTCTTGTATACCAGCCTGAGGGGTCCTTTGTGGATTGAGGGTCATATCGCAATCGGCGCTGGCCCCGGGACAAATCAAAGTTGGGAAAAGCTAACTCAGCTTCACTAACCGAAGTAGCATGCACGCATGCAACATGCATGCATATTTGTAGTTACTGTTGACGATGGTATCGACTACCATATGGACTACCGTATGGACTGACATATGCGTGTTTGGAATGCAACCCTAGATACGTACATGCCTCGATATGTCTGCTCGCGGTTCTTGGCTGCATGCCTCTCGGTTGATAGGTCTCTGAGATTCATCCTCCTCCTTCCTCTCCTTGCTATTGCGGTGGTAGTGAGGTTGCATGTGGCCTACCTATATTGAGCGCCGCATAAATCCCGTGCACCTACATACATCCAGACATGTTTTGTGTGGAGAATATGGAGCGCGGCGCATGATAGATGTGCGGTACTCTTGGAGGTACCTAGCTGCACGGCAAGTAGTATTGCTACTCCCTCGGTGCCGTATGAATAGAAGCAGCAGCAAAATACAGTAGTAGCGGCCGTATACGGAGTAGTATTCAGCACCCTGGGAAGCAGGCGTTCACGTGTTTGAGGTTCTGGGCAGAAGAGGCTGGGGATGGTAAAACAGGGAGCCAGCAGACGCCATGGAAACCCACTCATGGCCACCCGGAGAGCTGGAACGGTAACTGTTTCTGACTTACCCTCTTCTCCGGGCCGCGCCGCTGGATCTGTTTACTACGAGTCTCAGGTTACATGCAGTACCAATGGCGGCTTCCAGACCGCTCTCGAGCCTGCCTCTTGTCAAGTTGTATGGCTGTTGGAGACGGTCGAGCTGGGGGAGAAGATCTGTGTCTGATGTGCATACCATGGCGTCGGCTAGCCCCGGGTCAGGCCGCGAGCCATAGAGATCTTAAGTGTAATAGTATAGGCTTGTTGTACCGCCCCGCCATTATATGGCGTGCGGCGGAGGATCGTGAGCTTAGAGCTATGCAAGTAAAAAAGGAGAGAGTTGTTAAAACAACTTTTCGGCCATCAGTTCCTCGCTGTTCCTCAAAGAGAGACGAAACTAAGATCATGACACGCTACTCGCTAAGCGTAGAACTTAGCTCGCCGTGCCAAGTAACACTTAGAGCTCGCCCCAAAACTGAAGGACGAGAAACGAATGAGGTCTTCGCCACGGCAGCCAAGAGACCGATAAGAGAGTGAAGCATCATGGTAGCTAGAATGTCTGCCAACCAATAGCGAGACATTTTCCCATTATACTGCAAGCCTAGTACGCTGTTATGTGGTATTACATGGTAGGAACATACCATTTGGGTCTATTCCGGGGCCACGGCATTGGGCGATCTGTAGCGGCGTCGTAGCGCTTAGGTCGCTATTCGTAGAATGCAAGAACACGTCAGAAATGATAGGGGTTCGGCTATGAGGTAGGACGACGGATACGTTGAGGGGTAACATAGTCGTCCCACGGTCACCAGTCACCTCCGGCGTCGGATTAAACCCGTGCGTTCGCCGGGCCATCTTCGGTCGTGGTTGATCGAGTGCTTTTTCATGTTTCAGTTTATTAGTAAGGTGGGAAGATGGTCATCAGACGGACCTATTCCGGGAGGCAATACACTTTGAAATGACCAGCAATCAACATACTCAGTACGTAACCGGATTGGCGTAACCTTCACAGTGCGAAGGACGCTGGTCTGATGGGTACGACGATGACAGCAGTCGGGTCGGTGAGATACTGGTAAAGTGGTAAGTGTGCACGTTGTGTACGAGTTTTTATACCGTGCCCTAAACATCATGGGCCACAGTGCATGGGAGGGTGGCTTGCAGCAGCACGCGCCGGGACGAATCCCGCTTATCGCCCACACGTTGGCGATTCCTTGCGCCAGGTTCGTGGATCCAGTGAAACCAAGATGTCTGAGAGGAGCCACTCGCTCGGGTTAATTAAGCTGGAGTGGGCTGAAATCGACTGGGCCTTTTTTCTTTCAGTGCAGTAGAACGCTTCGGGAACTTCGGGCTCTACCTTGGAACGGAACTTTGGGACTAGGGCCAGAATGGTTTCAGGATCGATGAGATGTACAGTAAGTACAGTATGGATTATCGGCAGAATCCCGTCATGTAAGCCCAAATTGGCTGGTCGTATTACTGCTTCGCTCGTGCACTAGGCTGAGTCTTGAGACAGCCAACAATAAAGGGCCCATGTGGAACTCTCAAGTTAGATAAGTCCCAACATGTTCCTTCGAGAGCTTCTCTAGAAGAACACTAGGTGCCTAGAGCGAAGTCCGGACTGCCCGCGGCTGCGAGATGGTAGACAGAGAGACTGTGTCCAGGAAGATGTTACAGGTGAGCACGATGCTGGCGGGCGAGATTGGTCAACTAAAACGGGATGGATACACCCACAAAGCTGTCTGACCCGATACGCTGGTACACGCTAATGCATGCTCACTAAAATAAGGTAAGACATCTCGAAGGATGAGAGCGTATTCTAGGGAACCATGCTCTCTTCTGTCATGCGGCGACGTTGAGAGAGTTTCATATCACCACATTATAATGTGTCTGGTACCGTGGATAATACGTGTTTGACGCTGCATTGCGTTGCTCCGGCTGTCGTGCTCTCGCCCCCAGCGGCCGGCTTTCCCCGGCTGCACCTATACATAGTCTTCCCTACTTGCCATGACTACGGTATGTAACTGGGTCGTACCCGATCCATTTTGCGGATGAATTCCCAGCAATTTGGGACATTGCCGGTAGGTATTTTCTTGTCGGTTTGATCTTGTGGGGTGCGACAGGGAAAATTGCGTGCGTCTAGCGATTCTGGAATCTGCTAATTAACCATCTTCAGCTTGGCTTGCTTGTCAAAGGCGGCGAGGCGGAGTCCCTCGGAACTTTTAGACAGGGGGCTTGAGCCCGCTGGAATTCTATCCTCTGTGAACGCAGGAGATAGGTAGACAATCGTAACTCGTGGAGTTCATGTTCACAAAGAGGTAACTATTAGCTGTTCCTGAGCAGAGGGTTAATAATATTAGCGGCACCAGCGTTTCTTTTCTGTACTGTGCGTGTTGGCATGCGGGCTGATGTAATTGTCGATAAGAGCCTAAAGGCGTGACATAGACCTTCGCTCTCCTGACGCTCAACTACAGCGATTGGGTATGAGCAGCAAAGGCCGCGGAAGATCAGCATTCGCCGTAGTGGCATGACGGTTTCGGTCAGGAGCCTGGTGACTGTGTTGTCGAATCTTGCGGCCCAAACAATGACCCTCCGATGCCACCCTCTCCAAGAGTGTGGCGTGTCTAGGCGAAGAACCAACTCCACCGTGGCCGGCCCGCTGTACTTCATTTCGTATGGATCCCGTGGGATGGAGAGAGGGAAAATAGGTGTTCCGTCTGTCCATGCTTGGATCGCCGTAGTGTACACTGTAGCGCCTTACAGCAGGTAGATGAACGGGAAGTTGCTCCGCAGGCTACTACTGTACTGTACTTAAATGCCGTGGACAGGGATGGGGCCGCGGAATGGCGAGATCAACGTGTCTGTTATGACCCAGCTTGTCGGACCCCTGATGAGTGACGAGCCATTGGCACTTCCAGGGACGGTGTGGCGGTGAGATGAGGTTTTGTATAGCCTAGCGGTCCGCTAATCGCGCAAGAGCATCATCGCGGGATCCATTCCCTACCTTGCATTCGCCTTGATTCGTTTGCACATACTCTTCGACCAATCTCCTGACCGAGTTACCTAGCCTTGCAATGCCTAATAGACAAAGTTATCGTGAAGTTTGTTGCCACTGATTATCCATAGTTCTTCGGGTTTGTCTCAAACATAGAAACCTCGGATGACACTTGGGGCTGTTGGTTGTACAGCATACTGCTCTCCTCTTGCTGTCATGGTGGCCCACGAGGAAGCCTAGGCAGATGTCCACTCGTGGCTAGTCGGTAGTATGATGGAGAAAGACATGAATACCCATGGCGTTAGTGCAGGAGGGAAGATATTTCGTTTATGTCCCTCTTTGTCATACATTAACTTGACAATCGATGCCAAACGCCACAGTAGGGGACGGAATGGGTACTCATGATTAACAAGGGCAGTCCCTTCAAGACATGGGCGGACCCCATCTCGCAGGACCCAGGTCTCTGGGTAGTAAGTAAATTATTCTCAGCGATGTACGAAAGGCGTTAGCCACCCGGCTGAACCATTGGGTTGGGATCTTCGAGCACCGCTGTTTTGTGCCACCAGGGGCATTTGGTGGAAGTCATCTCACAGTGTCAAGATTAGCACACCTATGCCTTCGGCAGTCAGATGCTCCGGCTTCCCTGGACAACCTCATTTCAATTCCTCGCCAAATACCCAACTCCCTCCGCTCCTGGACCGCCTGGCCAAAAGAACGCGTTAGCCGGTTGAACCGCGACCTGCAGCCGAGAAAGACAGGTGGATAGCAAGGGATGTGTGTGTTATAAAGACCGGGGGAAAAGTAGCATACCAGACTAGTTCTATTAGGTAGTATGAACGTTACTCTGGCCTTTACGAGTGGTCCCTCAGTCCTATCAGGCCACACAACAAGGCCATTACTACCCAATAATGCCAGTACTGGTAGGCGTGTCTTCCGCCAGCCAGGCGGACACTCAATGCGGGCGACCTGCAATGAGACGTGGTGCCCCTCAACGTCATGTTTTCCCTCTCCAGTCCATGGCACCCTTTTGGGTGCGATGGCATATCTGAGTATGCTATGACCAGGCTTTTGTGTACGCCATGGGTTAGTTCGCAGCGAGGATGACGAAACAACGGTTTCTATGTTATATGGGAGTTGGAGTCAATGGACGTATATGCAGTATACGATCGGCAGCGGTGCTAAACAGCATCGTGGGGTCCGAAGTACCGCGTGTGGGTGACCATCATGCAGTGGTTCTGTCGACCAGGTCATAATACCCATTAGCTCCACATAAGTCTGAGGCCGTCGTACATTGAGTTCGCAACTTGCAGATACCAGTTACGGTCCGGAAAGCCAGAATAACAGGAAGTAATCTCGGAACCCATCCTGGTGGTTCGTGGGCTGAGATAATAAAGGTCCAGCCGGGTAAGCCTATAAGAGGATTGCGGTGAAGCTCGCAGGAGTTTTTGTGTGACAGCCTCCACTACGCCCGGCGAGCCATAACGTTTTTTTTTTTTTTGGTTTAATTTTTTGGCCTTTTTTTTAAAAAGGAAAAAAAAAAGGAATTGACTCGACATCGAAAAACCCAAACCCGCACGATACCACCGTTTGAAGAAAAATATTTCCGGAAATGGCCGAGTAGTTATTCTCAGCCGGAGCACTTTGTTGATTTGCTAACACACCAGCAGCCAAGCGGACACCGTGGAACTAAGCGACGAGGTCCAAGAAACTTTTGTTCTTCACAACCGATTGTTTCAACGATATGCCATCAACAATAACACGTATTTTGTGCCCGTTGACGAGGTGTGTTACACGCTGCTTATTGCCGAAAGACGGTAGAGAGTAGGAAAGAGAGCTAACGAGCACCCGATCTAGGATGAGACTCTTCGATTACGCATCCAACATAGCGTCTTGACTATGATGTTCGATAACAGATTCATTTTCCCCCCGATCGACTCACCAAGACGAGTCCTCGATTGTGGATTCGGAACAGGGGAGGTGAGAAATCCACTGTCTTTACTCCTTTTTAGGTTCGCTCCTGGCAAAGGTATTCCGTATGTACAAGCCTGCTGGCGCTAGCTCGAAGCCACCATATTGCATCAGTGTAACCCCTGGCTCGCTGTATAGAGCGCAATGTTGACGACCTTTACAATAGTGGGCTCTCCAGGTCGCCTGGGAACATCCTAGATGCGAGGTACGTAGAACTTCATTTGTCAAAAACGTCGCCGCTGTTGGTTTTTGGAGATTCTGTATTTGGTGTGCAATCGTGAAGTGGTCCTGCCGATGGCCTCGTTTCTGCCTTACTTAAGGCTCGTGTCTAGCTGCGTTGTATAAGAACATGCGGACAACGAACAATCGTAAACGGCAGGACAGCCCGTCCCCACCTGGACGAAGATAAATAGGTGCCTGTAGAGACAGTATTAAAGAGGGTATTTTCTGTCGCCTTCTAGATATTGTCCACTAATTGAAGACTTTAGGTCCGAGGTATTGATATAACGCCACACCACCATAACCCCGAAGAAGGTCTAGAGAATCTGTATCTCGACATCGATGATCTCAATATGGCGTAAGTTTCCCTACATCTGAGTGTGGAAGATTCTAATACGAAGGTCAGGTTCCAATTTCCATCAAACCATTTCGATCTCGTCAACAGTAGACTGGTGGCCGGTGGAATAAACGGTGATCGGTGGACTGGATACATTCGCGATATATTTCGATGCGTTCGCCCTGGTGGTTGGGTTCAGATGGTGGAAATTGATTTCAATGCGCAGTCAGATAATGGTGCTCTCGAGGATAGTAAGTCTTGCTCCAACACATGCTGCTGTGGGGGGTTGAGCTTATATACATCTGCTAGCTTCTGCCCTCCGACAGTGGGCACAGACGTATCTCTTTGCAATGGAACAATGTAAAAATCCAAGAGCGCCACGCCGACTTGGAGGATGGCTTAGGAATGCCGGGTTCACAGACGTCGACGAGCGGATGATCCCATTGCCGATGTGTGCCTGGTCGGAGGGTAAGAAGTTCAGCCGTTGAGCGAAGTTTTAGTATTGACGAGGGCGGTTATTGCAGATCAAAGGAACTATGACATCGGAGCCGCAAACCAGGAGAATGTCAGAATGTTGCTGTCTTCCGTGGCGATATACCCTTTCACTCACTATCTCAGGTAAGTCCTTAAAGGCGTGCTGGGCCGAGTCAGGGGCGATGTTGACAATCATTCCAGCATGTCGATCACTGAATTTCACGTTTTAGTAGCAAAAGCAAGAACAGAAGCTGCAAATCCGGCACTCAAGGTATGGTCCTCCACACTCCTAGCCTATTATTCTTGTCGATGATTGGACTGGACTGACAGACCACGGCGTCCTTTATAGCCATACTTCCCATTGTAAGTTCCGTCTCCTAGAAATATAATCGTACTAGTTTTAGAACGTTTCTGACAACTCGAATGAAGGTATGTTTGCGTAGGCAAAAAGCCACGCCGGTAGCGAATTTTGACAGGCAATTTGAAGCTGCGAGAAATTTTTTTCAAGTTACGTTTGGGCACTGTTGTTGGCTCTTTGTCGGTTGAACCAGAAGTGCGTGGCTCCGGACCACGAGCACTGGAGAAGGGAGATGTTGGTGTTGACGTGTTCCTCCCAAGCGAGTCTGCTGCATACGCGTTCAGCCGCACAAAGGAGACTTTAAGTGATGGGCACAGTCAGCAAGACCCCCTAGACGTCGCAATGCCGTAGATGGGTACGGCTGGGGCGCGTCGGAGTGGTGTGAGAACACAGCAAGGCAAATGGCTTGGGAAAACAATGAGTTGTTACGGAATACGGCCAGAGAATAGGGGAAATGAGGTCGGCTTAAGGTTTCTGCCAGACTTTAATTACAGTCCCGGGGATAGGGTAACGAATCAGAAGCATTCATGGTTGTTTGAACTCCTCTCGCAATGTGACCATTCCAGGACCCCGTGCCAGCTGACTGGGCCGTCGCCATCCATGGGTGTCAGACTGAGCGGGCTCCTGACCGCGAACTTAACGATAACGGGAACGGCATGGATGCACACTTGTGAAGACGGGCAGTCAGTTGGACGTGGGCACTTCGCGCTTCTTGGGGTAACGGCCCGGCTGATGCCGTGATCAGGCTGCTCATCTGCTTCAAAGGGGCTATCGATGGGCCGCCTCTTGGACCTCGGTGCCGGGATGATGTGATAGTGACAGTGGTTTGCTGTGGGCTCCTCGGCCACTGGAATGGTGCTGGCGCCCTTGCTGGACTTGGCTTGCTCCTTGACTGCTACTCCACGGGACCAATCAGGCCGCGGGCACGAGGACTAAGGACCAAGGAGGCATCTCTCGTCACCTGCCGTTGCTGGTTGGAGGCAGCTGTGTAACCCAAGCAGCCGCCGAGGAGATACAGGCGAAATTAGACGTCGATGATTACTGTCCAGAGCAGCGAATCCGTGGATGCAGTGCTTGTCCGGGTGCATGTGGGCCAACCGCGGAAGACGAGCGTGCATCCCGACCCTTGCCGTAGCCGCAATGTGTCGCTGGCTCTCTCGATCAGGTGATCGCTTCGCAGGGTTTGCTTACAATGTCCTATCCTCTAGTTTGACGCTATCGTGATGATGTCACAACGAGCGTCTCAATCCCAACGCTTGTGGAGTAGGGCTCGACGCGATGGGGTCGCCGTCTCACACGGCGCCCGAATTGGTTCTGTGACTTGGAGTTCCGCCATCGCGATCTACGGGTTCTGTACGGGTACCTGGGCAGTGCCAGTGCTATCTACTTACCTAGGTAAGTATGTAGGGCATATACCCAAGCAATGGCAGGTATGGGACCGGAGCTGGTGCCTCTGTCGACGATGCCCAAACAAGCCTTGTGCCAAGCCGATGGCACTCGGGTCATCGGGCTGCGTTGCGGGCTGTTGACGAATCAGAACCGAGCCCAATGGCTCAAACGGGAAAATAAAGAGAGAGACAGCTAATGAATGATCTAGAAGTCGATGGCTACCGGTAGCGACCCAAGAGGATGAGTATACGACACACGCTATACGTAGTATGGAGGTATAGGTGCAGCGTGCTCCAGTGATGTAAGTACTACGTATGTACCTCTACGGGCCACTGACATACAGTGTAAGTGTACCTAGGTGGTGTCTTGATAGGCGAGGTAGTGTAGGTAGCCTACTTAGGTACCTCGGAAGCTTAGGCATGTCCCAAAGTAATTCGGCTGATGGAGGGTTGTCTACATATGCAGCGTGTCGCATACATCTGTAGCAACTGCCGCATCCATGAGGAATCGGCATTTAGGTAGAAACAGAGAAGACATTGTAGGTTAGGTATGTATACATCTTGCATCCAGCCTCCGTCCGGGCTGTACGGATACCTCCGTCCTACTGGGTAGTATAGCTACTAGGTATCTAACTGGTGGGTACCTTTGGACCTTCGATGGCGGATGCCGGCCGGGGGTAGACTGCAACGGTCCTGTCGCCTCTCATTGGCTAATGCAGTGCCAGGGTTCGTTCAGTCTTCATATTTTACTATGCAAGCTTCACTTTTCAGCCATGGTCCATCACATCACCACAACGATAATCCTCACATCTCCCTCCGCAGTGCCCTCCGTGTCCGACGAACCGGCCGGCTGACAGCCTTGATCTCCCCATTCATTCGTCTCCACCATGTCCCTCCCGTCTAGCATGCGGTTGGCGGCTAGACTGCTCCGCCCTCGTGCCAGCGGGCCGTCCGCTTACTCGCCCGTTCTTGCATTCGCACGCAGCTACAGCGATGCGCCCGCACCGCCTCTTCTGCAGAAGCTCAAGGCGGATCTGAAGACGGCAATGCGTGCGAAGGATGCCGCGCGACTGTCCGTGTTGCGCGCGGCGCTCTCGTCGACCCTGAACGCGTCGAAGACATCGTCGCCCATCACGACCGACGCCGCCCTGGTATCGCTGCTCCGCAAGCAGGCGCGGGGTTGTGCCGACGCTCGAGACGAGTTTGCCGCCGCGGGCCGCGAAGACCTCGCCACCAAGGAAGACGCGCAGATCACCGTGCTGGAAGAGTACATGGCTGGCAGCGGCGTGGAGGAGCTGAGTCAAGAACAGATCCGGGCCCTGGTGGCGGACACTGTGGCCGGCTTGGGCGAGAAGCCGAAACTGGGCGACGTCATGAAGACGCTTCTGGCGCCGGGCGGGCCGCTGGATGGCAAGAATGTCGAGAAGGCTGAGCTTGCGCGGGTCGTGAAGGAGATCGCCGGTGCGTAGGCACGCCTCCTATACCTCTGTCAAGCGGACTCGGAGAGGACGGCAAGGAAGGGAGCTACTATTTGCGGAAATGCCTTCTACGACCTAGTGCATACCAACAGCCCCGAACCCTAGGAGTCCGGTCTTTACGCATATGAAGGTTGAAAAATAGCTTCACAACGCCATTGGGTCGCTAGCCATATCCTGGAGGCGGACAAAGGGGGCAACGTTTGTAAAATACCTGTAAGACCAGCAGTAATTTTGTATCCTCATGTATCAGGACATGAACCACCATTTGATAGACAGCGTTTTGGGAACAAGCAAACTAGATGCCAGACTCAAATATAACCACCTCGGCTCTAACAATGCTACATTTCCCATTCCCTCTAGCATGTTGCTCAAGTCATCAGCCCAAAATCACACAAAAAGGAATATCGATACAACATACACGGGACCAATAGGGAGAGATGAGAAGATAATTGAAAAGGGGGGTTGAATACAGTACGTTTTACTTTCGGTATGGCCATCAGATTTGTCTTTCTGCGCGGCAAGAGGATTGAAATTGCCACCGAGGCTTCGCTCTGCCGGTCTTCTAGATACCCATTAATGGGAATCATAGAAAGCTTGCGCTTCGTCATATTTCGTATAGTTTGCTGTTGAGCTACGGTAATTTACAGTACATGAGCTCAAGGTAAATCGGCCAGAGTGTACAGGGAGGGCATGTATGTAAATATTCATCATTATATTCATCGAGCCGGGGTATATTTATTTTCATGGTACCGTGTCGTGTTGTAATTCAATATATCTCGTCTCACCTTGGACGGAAGTCACCGTACTATTCGAGTTGTGACAGTCCGCTTGCTTACAAAATTAAGCTCGGGACTTGGCCGGGGTCGGTTATGTTCCGTGTCAGGGGGCAGTATCTTCTTCAGTCCGTAATCCAGCATACTCGGTCCCCTGGTTGGCTGTCGCTAACCTAGCACATAAACTCAATAGTACCACAGTCTCTGTCGCCGCGTAATGATTCAGAGCATCTAACAGAATTTGCAAGTGTCGGCTGAAGTTGGTCTCCCATTTTTTGATGATCTCGAACAAATTGCTAATGCGGCCCTCATCATCTTGGAGCTGACTATTGGACGCGCTATCAATAGATGATTTCTGAGCCTTTGCGGTCTGAAATCGTGCCCATTGCTTTTTAGACATGTTCGGTGGCTTGATAGGGCCAATAAGATCCGGATCGGCCTTCTCTAGCTCCCGAGACAGCCAGTTTGTGTAGGCAGCGAATACGGTGCAGGTTTGCATTAGTTTCGAGTGGATCTAGAAACGGTTAGTGCATAGGAAATAGCCAGGAGGTTTACAAAGCATACTCTTATCAACTTGCCGTTCGTCAACATGCAGCCCTTGAGGCAGGTGTCCAAGAAATCCACATGGTCTTGCATAAGTTCGTCAACTGTCCGATCTGGTTTTCCGGAGCCGTCCGAACTGCCATCTTTAGCTTTTAACCTCGACATAAGAGACTGCCAGCTTGGCTCGATGACTTCTAGGGTACAGAAATAGAGTAATTGTTGCACAAATACGACCATCCGTGCTCTCAAAGTCCACACCCGCCTTTTCCAAATCTCCAATTTCCGGGCCGAAGACTTGTGGCTCCACACAATGCCAGTATTGTGAGTTTGCCAAGTTGTAGATAATTGGGACTCCAAATATTTTAGAGATAATAAATAGCGAAAAAGCGCTTGGTATCGCCATACAGTCTTCCGGCTTATGACAAGAGATACAGGAAACGGCACTCGGTAGTCTATCTGTAATGATGTAAAACCGACCGCGTTCTTGTCGTTCTCAAGGGGCTGGTTGCTGGGCGGCTGTAGTGACTCTCCTTGTTCAATTCCAGTGATATTGACAACTCTCTGCAGCATCTTTATCAAACTGACTTCATTCATTTCGACATGAACATCCTCTCTGAATGGGTCTAGGGACACTATACTTCCCGGCTGGTGGAGAACGAGGTCGAGAAGCGACTGCAGCTTAACCGTATTGACGGATTTGAGAGGCTTGCGCAACTCTGATGCACTCAATTCCATAAAGTAGGTAAAGTAGTCGGATGGGTCAAGGAAGAAATAATGTTTCAAGGATCGTAGCCTTGCTGGAAGGGAATGTGTTGTCAATAGGAGTTTCATCAGTGACTCATTCGCATATGCGTAAGCGTTATTGACATTGTCGAGAAATCGGGGATCGTCAAATGAGGTGGGTACGTCTCGAGTCACCTTGCTGATATCTACTCCGCCGCACTCTCGCACAACATTGAGATATTTGCCGGCAAGTAGGACCTTATCCTTGACATCCTGTAGCTGAGGAGGGATGTTCTGCTTCTGTATCATGTACCTTCTTTCCCAGTAGTCGTCTGTATAGTCCTGTTCTAGCATGTCGCGCCGTATGCTCTTCTGCTCTTTGATTAGAAACTCAGAATGTGGATCTTTGATTTCACCATGATGAAGCCATTCATTGAGCATAACCATGTAAGGCCGACTTGCGTCTCGTAAGAGGGAGGTAAGCAATTCTCTAGCGGCCGGATCTCCGGACATGGATTCCAGCCTCTTTGTTATCAGGTCGATGACTATACCACCCTTGCAGATTTTCTTCCCGGTCATGTTGCCTGGTACAAGATCACCACCTCGCTTTAGATTTTCTATGATGTTGTCAAAGTCTTCAACATCTGATCCTTCTTCACTTTCGTCATCCAAGAGTGCGTTTCTCTTGAGCAGGTCCGAAGCCAGGGCATAAAGTTGGGACATCATCTGGCTTGTAGGAAGTGTGTGGACATGGAGAAGGTGTAAAGTAAAGGTTTCATTTGTTAGGAATTGGGTTTCGAGCTGAGCGACCATGACCAAATAATCATGTAAATATTTCCTTATTGCGGCACAGAGGGCATGGTTGACGATGCCGAATTCTTCTCGACTTTGTACATTGACGAACATTTCGAGAGCAGAGTGATGGGTAGCCATTTGAAGCATAGACGCTGTCAAATCTTGTAAACTCGGATCAAGACCCGGTAAGATCTTGAAAGTTGGTCCCTGTAGCCGATCTCTTTCGTCACTAGGATTGTACCCGTAGGAATAGCGGATATATTGTCCCTCATAACCCATGAAAACGAAGAGCAAATCCTCTATCATAACCGACTCCTGTGCCTCCAAAGACAACCCATGAAGAGGCTGAGGCTGTTGAGAGGACGGAGTCTCTGAAGCCAACGGTGGTATCGATATGCGGATCGCAAGGGGAGCCGTAGAATGAGGTACAAGGGTTGCTACGGGATCCCAAGCTGCTGAGGGTATACAATTAGCTAGACCTTCTACACAGAGCATACTCCTATGGCTCACTTGGTAAAGGTTCCGATTTCGCCTCCTTGAGTCGCGTTTCAGGTTGTCGCGACTTTTGTGCCTCCTTTGGCCTCCATTTCTCCCTCTCCGGCTGGGCTGTTTCTTTGGGCCGCCGTTCGGGACTCCTGGTCCGACTGATGAGCCTTTCCCTGGTTGTCACTGTCAATCGTTCCGTCCTGCGCTCTTCGACCGTGCGAGTAGTGGGCCGGGGGTTCCCCGACGCCGACCGTTTATGAGACGGATTAGTGAAGCCAGCCTGCGGCGAGCGACCGCTTCGTGAATCGGCCGATGCCTGGGCAGTGCTTGAGAAGGCGGTCCCAGCGCGTGCTCTCGGGTTGCCATCACTATCAGTGGTACCATTGGTGCGCCGGTCGGCATAGTTGGAGAGCCTCGACGACATTATATATGTAGCTAAACGGCGGCGACATTTGAATACCCGCGATTTAGAGCGTCGTGGGTGACTCTGTTAAAACCTGGGTCCGCGAGAACATCGCGTAGGTAATGGCGATCTAGGACGTCGATAACAGGTCGCGTATCCGACTAGGTGCTACGTACTGTAGTCGCGACTGGTGTACGACCTGCAGGGTATAACCAGTAATTGGTAGGATACGTAAGGAGGGGCTGGACATACCTATCTAGGTAGGTACCTAGGTATCTATACCTACCTGGGTAACAGAACAGGTAAGTATTGTAAAGTGGGTTGGTTTAGGTACTTATAGATGTCTGTCTAACCTGCCTAGGAAATGACCTAGCTGAAAGCTTGGACCACCTGAACATGCGTGGCGGTTTAAGGTACCTAAGATCCAACCTGAGTATCTGGTAAGGAAGTGTACCTGGTACGAACAGCCCCGCTGTGCAGCATTAATTAGACGCCTAAGGTGCCTGGACAGCCCTGGCGGTACACTGCACGTCGAGCTTCGTAAACACCGTCGCAGCCTTGAGCTTCGTAGCTCCGTCTGCATACCTCATCTCTCACGGTTCCTCGTTATACCAACCAAGCACTCCAGCTTTCTTCGTCTGTTCACTTCCTCCACCAGCCGAATACTCTCTCTTCTACGAATCCGTGCGACTTCTCTCACCGCGAACACCCCCCATATACCGTCACGATGTTTATGGCAAGATCTGAATATGGTAAGGAGCTCTACGCTCTCGCCAGACACGCTTTCTGTGGTGTGGGCTCTTGAGCTCCAGAGTTGCTAACCCCGGATTTAATAGATCGTGGCATCAAGTACGTGCGGATCTGATACTTCTCGCAAGCTCCCAGCGCCTCCGATACTCGCAATTCGGTCCTTTTGCTAACCAACACACCTGTGTACAGCACCTTCTCGCCTGAAGGTCGTTTGTTCCAGGTCGAATACTCCCTAGAGGCAATCAAGCTCGGATCGACAGCGATCGGCGTGGCAACATCAGAGGGCGTGGTGCTGGGCGTGGAAAAGCGAGTGACGTCGACGCTCTTAGAGACGTCGTCCGTCGAGAAGATTGTCGAAATTGATCGGCATATCGGATGCGCTATGTCGGGGCTGCAGGCAGATGCACGCAGCATGGTTGAGCACGCCCGTGTCGAATGCCAGTCGCACGCCTTCAACTACAACGAGAACCTGCGCGTCGAGAGCTGTACCCAGGCTATCTGCGACCTAGCCCTACGCTTCGGCGAGAGTGCTGAAGGCGAGGAGAGTATCATGAGTCGCCCTTTCGGTGTCGCCCTTCTTATCGCCGGCTATGACGAAGATGGTCCCCAGCTCTATCACGCCGAGCCGAGCGGCACCTTCTACCGCTACGACGCCAAAGCCATCGGGTCAGGAAGCGAAGGGGCCCAGGCCGAGCTCCAGAATGAGTACCACAAGGTAAGACTACAAGAACCGATCCTTGATACCGTGTAGCTGTATCATCTAGTTTGCGCGAATCAATCAACTTACCACCGTGAACAGTCCCTCACCATTGCGGACGCCGAGCTGCTCGTTTTGAAAACTTTGAAACAAGTGATGGAGGAGAAGCTAGATGCTAAGAACGTGCAACTAGCGAGTGTCACTAAAGAGAAAGGATTCAGGATATACACTGATGAGGAGATGGCTGCTGTTGTCGAGCGGCTTCCTGCAAATTAATGAGATAAAGAACAGTAATTCTAGGGTCGTTCGAGGTTAGAGCAACACGACAGGCCAATAGAAATAGACGAGCAGATGAGTTGCCTGTTGTGGATATGCTAAGCCAACATGAAAGCAGTTGATGACCCTATCGACATTCGATGTATCAGTAGTGTAACACGCAGTGAAATCTGCACTCTTGATGTTCTATTGAGGAATATGGTAAAACAACCGTCTCTTCGTGTGGAGCCAACAGTGCCGAGATTTCCTAATTAAGACCGTATATCTAGACGGTGTCCAACCTCGTCCGAAATCTCGTAAGAAAGACTCGATCCTAGCTCGAATAATATATTCCATATGTTGCCGTTCTCATTACTTATCACGATCCCCAGAGTCCAGATCCAATTTTTCCAGATCCTCCTCTACAGTAAGCAACCCCATAGCATAGAACGCCTTCTCGCCTTTAGCAAGTACAATCTTTTTGTTGTCAGTGGCCATCCCGTCTCCTACCCCCGTGGCGGCTGCCGCTCCGTCTTCTTCCAAGATACGTCGGTCAAGCCGTCGCGGGTTGCCCCAGACCCAGGACATGCCAGGTGGGGAGACATCAAGCGGATGCGGCGTCTGCTGCTTCTTGGCCTTGTGTCGGTCACGCACCTCCTTCGCGTCCTCCTCGTCTTCTGATTCCGGCGGCGGTCTGTATGGGGGTCCCCGGCGTAGCTGTGCCGCCTTTGTCCACGCCGACTCACAGCCGTCAGCAATTTGGTGTGCAGATTGCCATCCAGTTAGGCGGGCGATGTCGCGCAAGCGACGGATCAACCAGTGTCGTTGTGCCTCGTCTTGGAGCTGTGTACAGCGAGCGTTGTTAGCATCGGCGCCCGAGGGTTCATGAGGACCGTCATAAGTAAACGAAATAGGGGAGGGGCCGGGGTTGAAAGACCAGCTTACCTGTACACCTGCTACGAAAAGTGGGAACGCGGATTCGATCAATGCGGCGCCCATCAATGTACTGACGACCTTCAGATGCGAGATGTTTTCCTCGAGGCCTGCAGCGATTTGACAGAGTTTGAGTGCCCATGGCATGGTCGTACTTGCAGACATACCAGCAGCAAGCATGGCCACAGGCGGCATCTTGGGGTGGGCTCGATGGAGGACAATCAGGCCCATATAGTAGTTCATCCAGATGCCGGCAATCGAATATGTGCGGTAGTGAGTCGCAGGGCCATAGGGGGTCGACTGTGTCGGGTATATGTCGGCCCCCAATGGCTCAAAGTCCGGGCCAAAGTGTAGTTTGATCTCGTGAAAGGCTGATAGTATATGCTCCCATTCCCTAAGCGCCTCGACAGTTCTAGTGTCGAGATCGCCATCGGTGTGGTACTGAGTGGCACTCGGTGGCGGAGAAGAATCTTCCCGCGGAGGGCTAAAACCCATCGGTGGTGTTACTTTATCGGAAGCTGGCATCATACCCGTAAACATGCCTGGGGGCGGCCATGTGCTACCAGAACCGCTTCGCGACATTGCTTCTCTCTTTCGTGAAAGATCACGGGATACGAAATTAGCTAGGCGGCCTAGGAGGAGGATTAAATAATCATAACTCCCGTATCTAAAACCTCGTCAGCGACACACACTTCGAAATCCTTAGAGTTTTTGTTGTAGCTCACATAGCGTCGAGTCTCCCCATCGGTGACCTCGGTGGACACTGCATCCAAGTGTTGTATTGCAAGCTGGCTTCTTTAGCATCAATACCCTCAGGTGAGATAAACCAAGCACTCACAATGGACGCGTCCCACCAAGTATACTTTGGTAGACATCCATCTTGCAGTACCACCAGAAAAGGTCGCTGAGCTGCTCATATCTCTCCATATCCTTATTCGTGTAGATGTATTTCGGCTTTGGGTGCGAACTCAAATCTTCTGGTAACATACCAAGGTCATCATATGATATTTCTTGACCCATAATCATGCTCAATAATGACACATCCATCAGGTCCCAGTCCCTATACAGGAAACCAGAGTCTTCCGTTGAAGGATAATCCCTAAAGTTTCCAGATTGTGACATCTCCATCTCAACGTGTCGCTTTCGCATTTTAATTGCCATTATCGCCCTAGTCATCTCAGAAAGGGGTATCTCCTTAATTATCCAACGGGCTCCCAACAAATGCCTGCACCACTTGTCATGATCCGAATTCCAGACTTCGTAGAACGCAAGAATTAACGTCGCTGCTAAATTAGCTGTCTGGGTACGTCTCGCGGGGCGAGCGACATTTTTTGCAATTCTTCTTAGGGCTAGATGATAATGCTTGAGTGATGCAGTTGGTGGAACTCTCTGGAGTTTGGCGATCTGCAAGCTTCCAAGAGCTAGTATAGCCTGCAAAAGTGCTGGGTGGCTGAATGACATGACTGGGAACCCATCTAAAACAGGTCAGTGCAACGATCAACGGGGAGAGTGTTACTTCACACTTACAGGTCCACCCATGCTGCTTTGACTTCGGCGTCTGCCCCCGAAAGATATTGGAAGGGTCAAGTGGATGTCTTTCGTAAAGTGACATACTCGGCCCAGTAACATTCATAAAATGCCAGAAAACAGCTGCGATGTGTTTGTCGGTGAGTGGTGAATTAGCCGGTGAAGGGTCGTAGGTGGCCAACACAGTTTCCGCTCCAATAGTCGAAAATGTTCTCGTATGGGTACCAAACATATGATACTGATGGTCAAGTCTCTGCGAGGTCACAACCCCCCCTCCATCGAGGTTGAATTGCGAGTCCAGCCGTGCTGGTAAGAATTCGTCCTCTGATTCACCCATGGACGCATCATCATCGTAGTAGTCGTATTCCCAGTCCTCAAATTGCTCCCCAGTGACCGGTTGCGTTTCCCCAGCTTCTACTAAAGTTCTAATTTTGTCGGGCTGCCCATGAGGGTGTGGCGACGTCATAGCCGACTCCTTATTGCTGCCTTCCTGAGCGACTCGAGGTGAGAATTGACTACTAACCCCTGGGGCTTCCTGTCTCCATTGTCCCTGAGAGAAGGCATCGACAGTTGTAGGAGGGAAAAATGTAAATTTCGACGGCTGTGGTTGTGATAGAAATTGATTCGGAGCCAGATCTACAGGTGGCTGGGGTGGGACAGGACCTGCTTGACCAGGATAAAAATGACTGAATTGGTGCGTGGCAAGCTGACGATAACCGACAGCTGGTGGTTTCGGGGCGATAATCTGAAGGGATTGAGACGAGGATCTTTGCTGCGCGGCCGATAACTGTTGTTCTCGTACCAATGCTTGGGGCGAGGGGTTTGGGTATTGAATTGGCCCGTAAGAGGCTCCAGCGAACGCACCAAGCGGATCTTTAAAAATGACCCGTTGATTATAGCCCTCACATTGTCGCTTCGATTTCAAGCAATTGTTGCAGGTTGGCTTCCCCTCGTCGCACTTGATACGCCGCTTTCTGCACGCTGGGATACTCTTAGCACGGAATCCTTACATTAGTGGGTGAGGAATGGCGACATACTAAGGCAACCAGTCTTTGTTCGCTTCCGTGCCGGCCCTCTCTTTTGAGAAGGGTCCTCATCGTCATGGCCATCTAGTGATGGGGGCCGCTGCGGCTGGGATTGGGCGGATGAGTCGTTCGACACCAAGCCTGAAGATTCCATGCTCAAGGATAAGACCTGGATGCTGTAGATAGCTAGTCATAATCTATCGGTACCGCAAGGCGTCCGTCTGCTCAAGACCCATCACTAGGTCGGTAATCTGGGAAACCTTTTCCCAAGAGCGGGTGGGTATACAGATTCGGCAATTGGTGTGGCTTGACCCGGATAGCCACCCAAAAGAGTAGTCTAAAGGCGCTCTCGGCCACCAGTCTTTTCCTAATTAGTGTTATTGACCGCGATGCGATTGCGGGATGGACAAAGAATAACTCTTCGGGGCTGGTTGCACTTGAACTCAGAGATGGACAGAACAAGAATGAGCTACAGGAATCAGATCACGACGTGGATGCTGGCTCTTAGCGGTGAGACACAAACAGGGCTGTGCCTGTATATTGAATCACACGCTCGGAACTCAGCCGTGTGACAGAACCCGGGCCGGGTATGGGATAGCAATACAGTATTGCCAGGCTTCTCTCGTGAAGCGGTAGGACAAGGAACTTGGATGCGGCTGGCCCGCCTAGCTGGCGACGCGTGAGGAGAGAGGCCAGAGGCCAGAGGCTAGAGGCTTAGGCTTGAGCGAGACTCGTTGGCCCCTTGTGAAGGCTGACGAATAATAGGGCCTCACAGCGCCCCCAGTACTAGCAACTTGGCAACGTGGGAAATGGTGGGGTACCGATGGGAGACCCGTAAGACGGGAGTAAACGATACCGATCGATCAAGCAGACAGATACCAAGATAGTCTCGGCCTCGTCCTGGATGGCCACTTCACCGGGTTGATACAGTATAGCCACAATCGACTGAACTGTAGCACGGGGAGCAGGCCGTCCTCGTACTGTAGACTGACGCCACAACCCCTCACTTACTGTGATGTCTCTTCCGAACCCCGGCGACGACCTCGCAGCCCGCCGATTGCCTCGGGAGCCCGCACAAGCCGTATAGTATAACACGATAGGCGAAGCGAAGGCCCGAGTTCCTCAATCGGACAACGACGGCGACAAGACAACCCAATAGGGAGGGCGTATGTGGCCGGCAAGTTTCAATGCGACGTGGACATGGAACTGGTGCTCTGATATCCTATCGCAGCACAGTCACCAAAACGGAGATTCGCTGGCGGCATGCAGCATGCGGCAAACCAGCCTCTAGGGACGTGCTTGGGATCGGCTCCTCGCTAAGCCGTGAGTATGCAAAACGTGGAGCAAAATGGCGCAGTTTTCCATGTGCTGCGGTGTGGTGTTACAACGAACAGAATACGAGAGCTGCAGTTGTTGATGTTGCTGGTGTATTGAAGGCTGAGGTCTTCGTGCAGTGTCCTGTTTCAGAAGTGCATTCATTACCTAGGTAGATATATACTGCACAGTATCTTCCGACCGTGTGAAGTGGCTTTTGCTATGTCTAATACGGTGTACGAGCCGTCCCGCCAACGTCAACAGTCGGACGTGTCGGGCTGATTGGACGGGGCGCTATCAGAAAACACTGCAATCCGGTGTCCAGCGAACGGCTGTTGGTCCAGTCCATCGAACCGGATAGACAGAGCTAGAACGTAGGAGGTGTACACTGTATCGCCATGCATCTCTGAGACCACAGCCCGTGCTGAGACCACCATCGTCATCAACACACCTGCAACCCCCGGCCCCTAGCCACTATTCTGATGGGAGCACGCAGGCTGCGCAAGCAGAGCCGTCCTTCAATGCGACCAAAAGAGTGGTCGCAACGCCTCCTGGTCTTGGGGGTGATGGGCCCTGCTTAGCAGACCGGCAATAGACTTATTCCCACCGAACACCCGAGGGCCCCCGTCCTACACAAACGCCGCTTTCGATGGGGCATATGCCAGTGGCCTAGATTCGAGGCTCGGTGTTTCTAGCTCAGTATGTTGCACAAGTGACCAAGCCGTCCTTGAGCGGGTATCCCCCAGGATAGCAGGGAACTACTGGCCAAGATTGTCGGTAGCTGATAGTCATCGCCGCCCTATGTAGCTATAGATATAGGGCTAAGGGTCGAAGACGCTCTGGATACCTAATCTTTCATCGATCTATCTATATCAGTGCTTGCTATGTTTAATGTCGGATGCAGTCGAATTTCCTCGAGTGTCAAGGGATGTTGCCCATGAGCAAACACCCCCGGGTTTCAGTGGTCTTGATATATAGCTAGATAACTACTTAGACTCCGTCAACTCCTTACAGCCAAGAACTAGAGAATACCTGGCCAGCGACTCCCCACGAAATATTGAACGGACCGTGTTATCTCTCGTGTGTTTTAAACAGCCCCGAAAACCGGGGCCGTTGTGTAGTTTCATGTGAAATAGCATCATTTTCTCAACCAGCCACGATGTTTGTCCAGGGTGACCGCCCTCGGTCTGATCGTGGGAACCCCCGCCCCCGCTGTAGGAGGCTAACAGGTAGGCATATATCTAGGCATGTAGTAAGGTTCCATCGTAGCAGCCGTGTTACCATTTGGTCGCATTTGGATAGAAGATACTCGGGACAATATACTCCTGCCGTACCCGGCCGTATCACAAGGAGGGGACGAGGAGAGGTATCAACGTGTTGCTAGTTTCCCATCTAGTAAATCCAGCATTTCATTAGACGCCGCGAGACATTTCGTAGCGAATGCGATCGGGTATTTATGGTCAATACCAGCTAGATGAAGATAGAGAGGACTATCCGGGTAGCTTTAGACGTTATCATACCGGTGATTACGGTATGTGGTTGGCCCTCAAAGACTGAAGGCTGAGAATTACGAACTAACAGCGATACCGCAAAGTGTATACTAGATAATCAACAAGGTCAGCAGAGAAAAGTCTACAATAAGTGTAGAATTTCGAAGAAGTTAAGCCCAGCACGCGAAATTCCATGCGTAAACTACGGACCTACGTAGTACGTACTAAGTATAAGTAGTACATTAGGAGTAGTATTCGTAGGTAAGTATGGTATACCTATCAATAGCAGTACAGTGTATATACAGTCCTCACGACAATCCATTGTTGATTGGCCAGAGTTGAAATGATAATGGTCTTAAGTGGGCCGCCAACCGCTGCACGCTCAATCACCGTAGAGAAAAAAATGTTTCAACGAGGTACCGTCCGGCCCAGTTCTCCTTGACCTTGAATCATTATCATTGATATGTAGTACGCCAGACCGTGCAGTTGTCGTCAAACAATACATTGGGTCAATAGTGCTAGGATACAGTACAGAGACTCGTCAGCCAAGCTTTATTCTCAATCAATCTCACCATGTTCGCCGTACCTGGCTGGGCGGTTTCTGCCGACGGCCCCAAAGCAGAGATTGCTGTAAATACGGCACAAGGCCCCAAAGAGTCCGATAACTCAAAGAAGCGGAAAAGACAACCCGCAACTGCTAATGTTACTACCAGTAACGTCGCAGATTTATGGGAGCAAGTCATTGAGGGAAGGGAAGGCAAGAAATCCAAAACCAGTCAAGATGAACCCACAGGCAACACTAGCAGCAAGAAGGGGTCCATGCCAGATGGAACTCCACGGCTGACCTTGAAGGAAAAGAAGAAATTGAAGAAGCAGAAAGAACGACAGGCTGTAGAAAACACCACTGGGCGTGTGGCCAGAGATGGGTTAGACTCAACTTCACTTGATGGCGCTCCGAGTGAAGAGGGCTCCACCGAAAAGAAGAAGAAGAAGAAGAAGAAGGGGGAGGGAAAGGAGAATTCGACTATCCATCAGGCTGGAGATCTACAGGAGACACCTCTATCGCTACTACAAGAAAGGGTGACTGCTGGCCCTCCAGCTCCAAAGCTCACTCCTATGCAGGCTGCGATGCGGGAGAAGCTTGTATCCGCCCGGTTCCGTCATCTCAATGAAACGCTCTACACAAAACCATCCAACGAGGCATTTAAGCTATTCCAGGACTCACCCGAGATGTTCCAAGAATACCATGAAGGGTTCCGTCGCCAGGTCAATGTGTGGCCCGAGAATCCTGTAGATGGTTATGTCGAAGACATCAAATTACGAGGCCGGCAAAGGCATCCGCCCAAGTCCAAGCCCGGCCAGACCACTCCTGCTCTCACACCCAACGCACATCCCCTTGTGCGAACGAACGGTGTTTGCACCATTGCAGACCTTGGCTGTGGTGATGCCAAGCTTGCAACTATACTGCAGCCTGAGAAGAAAAAACTGAACCTCAATATTTTAAGTTACGACTTGCAAAGTCCGAGTCCACTTGTCACCAAGGCTGACATTGCCAACCTACCTCTCGCCGATGGCAGCGCCGACGTAGTTATATTCTGTCTGGCACTTATGGGTACGAACTGGCTAGATTTTATCGAGGAGGCATATCGTATCTTACATTGGAAGGGTGAACTTTGGGTTGCTGAGATCAAGAGCCGGTTTGGTCACGTGAGCAACAAGAAGCAAAATGCACCGGTGAACCACAGCGTGGGCAACCGGAGAAAGAACCAAGAGAAGAAGGGCAAGAGCAAAAACGCGGAGGCTGAGGAGGACCACAATGCTGAACTCGCTGTGGTGGTTGACGGCGAAGACAGGCGCCAGGAGACAGATGTCACGGCGTTTGTGGATGCGCTGCGGCGGAGAGGTTTTGTGTTGCGGGGCGATGAGAAGGCAGCAGTCGATATGAGAAATAAGATGTTCGTCAAGATGCAATTCATCAAGGCTGCTCAACCGTCCATTGGGAAGGCTGCTGTGGAGGCGAAAGAGTTCGGACGAGGGAACAAGAAAGGAGGCGTCAAATTCATTGATCCCGAAGAACAGAATGTAGTGGATGAGAGCAAGATCCTTAAGCCTTCGGTCTATAAGATTCGATAGGTTCACACGATGCACTGTCGAATAGTCTTTATCTTTACCATTCGTATTGTCACCCCAAATCCATAGCTGGCCCCAACCGCTCGTGGACCCCGGCTCTCTAGCTCCCCGACGCGCTGCGTCGTTCTCGTCACGAAACTTACCTATTCACCTGGTTATTTATCGTATAACACGCTAGATGCCCCCCGCTGCTGTGAGATATTTAGTACCTCCGGTCATGAGGGTCACCAGGTTGTTCCCCGGCAGTGCTCTGACCGGTATGCAGAAGCATTGTAGGCAGAGAATGCGCGTGGCCCGCAGACATTGACAGGCGCCAGCCCTACCTACGTAATAATGCCAGTTCGGGTAGGTACCCTACGATCCAACTCTTAAGAGTCAATTATGAACCGGGATCTGCCCAGATAGAGCCTGTGTTTCCAGGGTGCATGCTTTGCTGAATGTGCACTTCAATATGTAAGGGAGGCAGCTGAGGTGCCTGGAGACACAGTATGAGAAACAACGCCCCAAACTGTACAGCCTGTTACAGATGCTACCTCCTGTAAAGGTAGGTACCTACAGAGGACGAACCCCCGCTTCAATATACGTTAACAAGCAGATGCATCGTGGTTGGTGTCACCATTGGCCGTATTAGAAATAAACCGTAGTATTGCAAGAAATATTTGTAAGTATAATTTCTTTTTGTACTTAGTCCTGGTGTGTAGATGTTCGCGTGTGTTTTCCTTCTTTTCGGATGTCATCATGTAGCATACCTAAAAGGTACCTGGGCTAAGCGGGATACCGCGCTGACGGAGGTTTTCCGCACGGTCGGCCTAGGTAGGTGAGCAGGACCTGGACGGCCCAGGGCGCCAGGGAGAGACCCTACTGAGTACCCAGGTACACACTACCGCGGCCCAGTCGGGGGCGTGGTACCCAGTGTACGGTCCGCCTGTCGATGGGTAGTGGGGTCGAGATGATGTCGTTGGTTGGCATCGGGTTACAATTGAAGGTACCAACCATACCTCATCGCTGCTCTACAACGGTGACCGCCCTTCATCGCACATCTCAGTCCTCGGGTTTACCAGCCCGCCTTCGTCTTATGCTGGTCACGCTGCTCAGCCTACAAACGCTTTTTGTCGTGTCTGCATGAGCTTGGATCTCACTGCATGCCTGCCTACTGTACATTCTCTCTATAAGACAGCCATCCCTCCGCTTCTTCCTGCTTCCCCGACCGTTCTCTCCCAAGCCGACGCGCGTGATCTCATCTGCCTCCATCCTGTGCCGTCTCCCACACCCTGCGCCAAACCCCTCACTGTGCCCTGCAGCGAGCAGTCGAGATGTAAGCCTTCCGAGTCCCGTCCTCTCCCGCCCGGCCGGCTTACAGGCGATGCTAACATGTGGCATACGTAGGCAGATCACGCTCAGCGTCAACAACCCCGAGGTCGAGGAGCACGAGCTACGGCTCGTGACCCTCGGCGTCTACCCGGAAATGACAATAGAAACCCTACGAAGTTCCATCGAGGCCGAAGGCATACCCGCGCCCGCCCAACATCTCTACCACAACGGCCAGCTCATCACCGACAATACAAAGACCCTGCAAGAACTTCACATCACCGATGGCGATATGCTCGCCCTGCACGTCCGAGACATGAGAGGCAGTGGCGTCGATCCTGGTCCTCGAGACCAGGCACCCCGAAGAAGACCGGTTGCCGGCCCGAGCGGGCAAGGAGGAGGAGCCCCTCAACCACAAGATCCCGAACTCATCCGTCTGCAGGTCCTAGGCGATCCTGCGCTGAGAGCACAACTGCAGCGGCTCAACCCTGGCCTTGCTGCCGTAGTAGAAGATCCCCAGCGCTTCGCCCAGATTTTCCAAAACAGTGCTCTCGAGCAGGAGCAGGCCCGTAGAGCACGGATGCGAGAAATTGAGGCTTTGAACGCTGACGAATTTAACCCGGATGCACAAGCGCGAATTGAGGAGATGATTCGCCAGGAGAGTGTCGTGGAGAATCTACAAAATGCGATGGAGCACAATCCCGAATGTATGCCACCTAGATTCCGATTTTCCATGCCGCACGGTCATCTCTCTCGGCTTGGTAACATACTAATGAGGCACAGCATTCGGTCGGGTACACCTTCTCTATATCGACGTAAAGGTCAACGGGTTCAAGGTTAAGGCGCTAGTAGACTCGGGTGCCCAGGCAACCATAATGTCCCCAGCCTGCGCAGAACAATGTAATATCATGCGTCTCGTCGATAGGCGCTTTGCTGGGGTGGCCAGGGGCGTTGGCACGGCGAATATTATTGGTCGTGTGCACTCCACCATACTTCAGGTAGGATCAAAGCACCTTCACTGTGCATTCACCGTCATGGAGGGAAAAGCCGTAGACCTACTGCTTGGCTTGGACATCCTCAAGGGCCACCAGGCAACCATCGATCTCTCGCGGAATAGACTAATCATTCAAGGGGAGGAGGTGGAGTTTCTGGGGGAGTCGGATATTCCTAAGGAAACCGAAGATGCTGTCAATGACGAGCCCACGGTGCCAGGTCCGGGAGGGACTACCATTGGCGCCCGCTCTGGTGCTGTCACCGGGCCTGCCTCGGCTGGCCCCAATCCCTCTAGCTCCTCTGCTCCCACGGCGTCCAACTCGCGGCCTACAGCGCCCGCGCCGGTCCCCATGTCATCGCCTGCGCCCGCAGTCCCCGCCCGGCGGACCTTTCCGGAGAGTGATATCGACAAGTTGCTAGCACTAGGTTTTGATCGGCAGGCGGCGATTAACGCTCTTCAAGCAACCGACGGTAACGTCGAATATGCCGCCGGTCTTCTCTTTCAGAACTAGTGGGCAAATAGAGGCTACAGGTACGGCGTAACAGGCATATGCCTAGGAAAAGGGTTTGGGTTTGCATGGGAAATGGGCTAAAGCATTCTTCGATACTCACCATAGAGGGCGCCTGGGTTTTCGGCAGGCAGGGAATATTCCACGTCATTGGGACTGGATTGATCCCGACTTTTTAATACTAACAGGGACTTGAAGTTTGGCGCAGATGAATGCAACGCTACGGATTGCTAGGTATAACTCAATGGGATCTTGACTGCTAAGTGTGTTCCAGGCTTACGTGCGGCAGAAGTGTGGGAGGGCCGATGTGTACCTGCTCTAGGTGATTTAAGAGTAAAAATTATCTACCCACAATTGTCGGTTTATTCTGCGCCGTCTCGCCTCTAACACAGCCTTGTGACGTAACCATATAGATTTCGGCGAGCCTGGATAAAGGAAACAAGTAACAACGCCGATCCTACGTTTTGACATGACACTCTGGTGGAGGGAGCAAATTGGGTTTTGCGAATGCCTTAACCCAGGCCAAGCACTGACTAAAGATACAGAGCATAATAAGTCGGCCAGAATCTATAGTTTGAGTATATATCTTCAACTGCTAAGCATTGTTACCAAAAGTGTAGGTGAGTAGCTTTTCGCACCATTATAGAAAGAGTTTGAAACCCGCTTGCCAATCCACTGGCACTTAGGCACCCAAGTAAGTCCGGCATTGGCCCCTGGGCCGCGTATTTACTGAGGAGTGGCTTGAGTGTTTATATATATTTGTGGCGGAATAGCGAGTAATCACCCCTGCGGTCTTGATACAATAACAGGAAGGCGGTACGGTACCAGTTACCATCGGATGACCTCAGTACCTAACAATTCAGTGGTTAACCTTAGTTTTATATTATGACACAAATCATATCTTTAGGCCGCTAGAGGGCTATTTCGTTTTTGCAAATTATTCCCTTTTGGATTGGTGATTCCGGGACCATGTTAGTAGAACTAGGTATTTGTATTTGGTCCCTAGTTTCTTTGAGCACTAACCAAAGCGAGGAAACAGATTACGAGCAACTAGTTTTACTAGCACGTAGTACAACCTTAAGCTCTTCTTATGGTTTATATTGTTGTACTGTTGTGTAATGTTAGCTGCAGCCCCAAAAAAGAAAAACCACTGGCTGAGATAAGCCAATCAGGGGTGAACTACATGCTGTCAGGAGCCTGTTGACCTAACATATCCTGTAAGGGCTGAGGCAAAACTGACATTTCGAATCAGACGAGGCGGGCAATAGAAAGTTATCCAAGTACTGAAAATTCATGGATCGAAGGACATTTCCGGGAACTATTTTAGATTGACGGTAGTGTGAAAACTCGGAAAGGCGAGCCGTGTCAGGTGACAGACATGCGAAAAGACGGTAAGGCTCTCTCTTAGGTGTAGTGCCTAGAGTTGCATGAATTTCTGTCCTTAGGTTCTTATACGAACTCGGCTTGCCATGTAGTGGCGAGGGGCCATCAAGAAGCGGTAACGTGTCTGTCTTCAGACTCTGAACGTTGCATATGCAGGTGCATTCCTTCACCTCTCATTGTCTGCACCATCTCGGTTCCTGACATGGTTTTCCTGCCAGTAGGAGTTACAGCTCATATGTAACGGACAATACGCCGTGCATACGCCGTGCGGCTGACAACAAGTTTCCCGTGTCGGTGAACAGGTCCCATGGGAGTCTAGAGCGTCCCTGTTCCTGCTTTTGCTGGGATCGTCGGTTGTTGGGTACCCCGGATCTCCATCGACGATATCCATGCACCCTGGTTTGAGTTCGCTCCGCTGACTACACACCTGGTATACCTAGCAGGTACATGCTGCAGAGGATAACATTTTCCTGGAATTACCCAATCTGTGCAGCGCGTGGGGGTACATTTGTCTTGACGAAAGATCCCTGTTCGTAAGCAGAGATGACTAGTGCCTTTTGAGAGAAGTTGTGTTCAAACTCACTCGACTAGGCTGTCCGCCACAATGCACAGGGGCAGCAGAATGGCATCGTGAAGTTGACATCGACTGTCACCTGATTTGATTTGCATGCTTATCATATCTGCAGGTAGAAGATCCGGAGCAAGGAGCTGAGATAAGGGGCGGCAGATTGTCGGTTCAGCTTCCGGTTGGGCGTATTGCAGGGCTCATCGGTAGCGGCTGGAATATGATCACGGTACCAGGAGAGTGAGGCTGTAGCCATACGAAATCATGACATATGCCCATTCTGTATATGCAAACATGGTTTGTTGGGGAGCCCCTAGGGAGCTGATGACATTAGTAGAATGTCTGTTGGGAAAGAGAGGCGATTTTGCCCCCTTTAGAAGAATCTACCTACAGTACGTGCTGTTGTCCCTTGCCGCGAGGCACGAGCATGCATAGGCGCACGCATGCCCGTACACATCCACCATAGGTGGATATATATATATATATACACACACTTATATATACGTATATATATATCCATGGATGTATGTGCATTGGAAGTATGTATGTACAAGTACATGTGAGAATGCGCAGTGTGGCTGACCGGATGCCAGATACGCACTAGCCTATCGGGTGCCCGGTCGAGAACGGGACCGGACGGGGGACTGGGCGGGAATATGGTGGCTCGGTGAGGGGCGTTTGGGTGGTAAGGTGGAGGCGATAACATGGACGAAGAATTTGGACATTCACATGATCCGGTATAAGTGACGTAGCCGGCATCGCTTGCATGGCATGGCATGGCATAGCATAGCATAGCATGACATGGCATAGCAGATGTGCAGTTACCAGCAGCACGAAACGCCGAAATACGGAAAGCAAGACCAAAAAATACTAAGTAGAGCAGTTACAGCCAATGGCAACAAAAGCAGGGACGAACGAAAGAAAACAGAAGGAAAAGCAGAGCAAGTGGGATGAACCGGGTCTCGTGGTGCCTTCCTTGCCCTTCGTAATATCCCGGAGAAATACTGATCTACTGTAAGCATGTATAAGGAGAAGGCCGTTATAGATTCTCCACCCCACAAGAACCCCAAGAACCCCAAGCACCCCAAGAACCACGAGAACCACGAGAACCACGAGAAAACGCAAGAAAGGGGCTAGATGCCCGTTGCTGGTCAGTACTGTACTAAGCATCCGTCGTTGCCGGATTGGTGGAAGCCCGCCATGTACACTCTAGCACGAAGCTAGGTATAGAGCATGTGCCCACGCATGCATAGTGTACAAAGAACGATACCGGGTCATATTCTGCTATGTAATTCTTACACCACACTCCGGCCGGCGTTGCCATTACGACCAGATGACTCCTTATGATCGAAGACATCTCGGTTACGTCGTTCTCCATAATAACCCGACCTAGTGACAGGCTTCAGGCGTGCGAGGGGCGATGCTCGGAAGTTGACGCGGCTCGGGGCGGGCTGCCAGTCTAAGCCCGGTGCGTCGTAGATCTCGTGACAATCGATGAGTGGAAGCGCCGGCAAAGCACGATCTACGCCTCGGCACACAGAACACTTCTCGAACAGCAGCGCAGGCGCCCTTCTTCTTCTCTCCTTCGCTCGCCTTCGCTCGCCTGCTGCCCCTGCTGCCCCTGCCCGCCCCTGTATCCCACGCTCGGGCACCTATGCATAGCGTCTTCGTGGCACCAGGAACCAGCGGCCGTCTTAGCCTCTTCCATGTCCCCGTCATGTTTCGTCCTGGTGCGCCTCCCGCATCCAACAGCCCAACAGGGATTCGGCAGTGTGGTCGCAGCAGAGTGGCCCGCAGCCCTGCAGAGCAGCATCAAGACTTGCGGGGTCGGGCGTTTCGCGTGGTCAATCTCCTTGCAGATTCTGCCAAGACCGTCCCCTGATTTGTTAATCCCATCGTCCGACATCATGGGCATCCCGCGCCCGTCTCGGCCCTCCTACGGGCAACGCTGCATGCTATGACAGAATGATTTCACGCCTTCGCTTCCCCAGCTTTTTGCATTGATTAATGGATCGCTTGCCTCGAGTCCAACAGTGCTTGGCAAAGAAACACGGCCCGTACCTATATGCCGAGCATGACGGCTGCCTCAGACAACGAGGACACCGGTTTGCGCCATTAGCGCGTGAAGTCGGTCTGTAAGAGGCGCCGGGCACATCGCATACGTATACGTACACATGTTACTTACATGCAACAAGCCTGGGCTAGGGCGTTGCCGCCGTCTCTGGTCTGGTTCCGGAGGGAGGTGACTGGTTCGTACAACGAGTGTCGAGCAAACATCTGACTTTCAGCTAGTGCTTCTCGTACAGGTCCTACATCTCTAGCCTAACCTCTCCCAATCTAGCTATGTAGATTTGCGTCGCCGCTGCCTTAACGGCCTTACTTAAACTAAAGCACCCGGGGAAGCGGTTGGCTAGAGAAGGTTAGCCTTTCTCCTTGTGCCTAGCACATCGCGGTAGTACCCAGAAGGAATAGTATCTCGACTAGACCGACTTCTCACGCCCAGCTGACATCATCATTCGCTCGATTCACGATGGGGCGTCTTATGATAACTTGAGGAGCACGATTCTTTTTGTGTAGAGGCGCGTCTGACTATGTAGTTACGCACGCATGCGTGTCTCTGGGCCTCTCCACCCCTTAATTGCGTGTGGAGTGACCTGCTAAATACCTGTTTATAACGTCTCGTCTTTTTCTCATCGAGGATGTGCTATGCGTATATAAAACGCCGTTAGCTTCCAATTATCTCGTATCCCCTGACATTTACAAGTTTAGTGCCTTGTCGCTGCTGTCATTGATCATAGCTGCTATAGAGCATCGTGATTCCCCGCAGCCATGCCTTCGCTTGTTCAGATGTTCATCGAGACTAAATTCGCCGGTAAACCCGCAAAGGGAGCATACAAACCACAGGAAAGCGCAACAGAAACCCCCGGGGACATCATTGACATACGCCGGAACAAAGTCAAGGATAGCCTCAAAGGGGAGATCTATAGGCTTTTCCACCCCCAAAAGGGGCCCCGCGAACTTCCTACTCTGTTGCTCTACGACGTAAAGGGCCTCCAACTCTTTGAAAAGGTTGGCCTGCTGTTAGCCTCGCTACGTGGGCAAGGAGAAGCTGACTAAGCATCAGATTACATATTTGGAGGAGTACTATTTGACCAATGCCGAGATTGAGGTCTTGCAGCGTTCAGCTGCCGCCATTGCTGCAAACATCCCTTCCGGCTCCATGCTGGTCGAGCTAGGCAGTGGGTAGGCCGTGATGCTCTCTCCTACTCTACCAGGCTCCCCATTGACACGTGCCTCAGAAACCTGAGAAAGGTTAAACTTCTGCTCCAGGCATTCGAGGATGCAGCAAAGGACATCGACTACTATGCTCTTGACCTATCGGAACAGGAGTTATCCCGCACTCTGGCCCAGCTTCCCACATTTCAACATATTCGATGCCACGGCCTACTCGGTACTTATGACGACGGACGAGAGTGGCTGCTTTCCGCGTCACACGTAGCTAGGCGCAAATGTGTCTTGCACATGGGCTCGAGCATTGGTAATGCCCCTTGGACCAACGATTGTGAGAGTGAAATGGTCTGACCAATTCGAGTAGGGAACTTCTCTCCATCTGAGGCAGCCGACTTCCTGAGAGGCTTCGCTGATATTCTCCAACCAGAAGACAGTTTGCTAATTGGCGTAGACTCATGTACTAACCCATCCAAAGTATAGTGAGTACAGACTAGTTCCACCGTCAAAAATCGCCACCAGCTAATACACTCTGCGCGTATAGTCACGCATACAACGGTGAGTGGCCTGATACTCAGACAGGGTGGGCCGTGGCTGATTTCTTCCTCCTACAACGTTATAGACGAAGAGGGCATAACGCATGAGTAAGTGTATATACTATTTCATTAATGGCCGGCCCTTTTTTTGCTGATTACAACCGACCCCAAGGTTCATTCTAAATGGGCTCCAGCACGCCAATGAGATCCTCGGAGAGCCTGTCTTTAGGTTGGAGGATTGGAGGGTTATTGGCGAATATGTGTATGACAACGAAGGAGGGCGCCATCGGGCGTTTTATTCGCCCGTGCGCGACACGGTTGTCATGGGAGAGACAATCAAGGCCCACGAGCGAATCCAGGTTGAACAGAGCTTCAAATACTCGAAAGAGGCCTGTGACAGTCTGTGGAAGTCGGCAGGCGTATTGGAGACGGGTAGATGGATGACGGACGACCAAGACTACGGTAAGTGATCCCCAATGGCGGTCTTGTCCTGCACAACCTAGACTATAATACCTTGCCCCGAAAAGACATGGGGTTTGTCGTCATTCTGTCGGCGCCGCTTCCGCGAATAGGCAGGCCGCAACGATTCACCCCAACTCTAGTCATACCTAGGCCCACTTAGGAGCCGAGGTGTATAGACTTCTCCGGTGTGCCTATTAATATCCCTTATGCTTCTCTGTTGGTTACATTTTGCGGGGGCGGGCTTTTGGTACCCAGGCCACGGACCTTCTCGTAACTGGGTCAACTGACATTGCGCAGGCTTGCATCTGCTGATCAAGAACCCCTTGTCGTTCAGCCTAAACCCGTTGGAATACGCTCGGGAGAGCGTCCCCTTGATGAGCGACTGGAAGAGCCTCTGGTCCGTGTGGGACACCATTACCCGACGGATGCTGCCCAACGAAGAACTGCTCGACAAGCCTATCAAGCTTCGAAACGCCTGCATATTCTACTTGGGCCATACCCCGGCGTTTCTGGATATCCAGTTGGCCAAAACCACAAACGATGGCCCAACGACGCCTCGCTACTATCACTCGATTTTCGAGAGGGGCATAGATCCAGACGTCGACAACCCCGAGAACTGTCACGCGCACTCTGAGATCCCGGACGAATGGCCCCAACTTGACGACATCTTGGCATACCAGAGCCGAGTGAGGGCCAGGCTGAGCCGCCTCTATGAAGATGGAACTGAGAGCATCCCCAGGAACGTTGCGCGGGCTATATGGGTCGGCTTCGAGCACGAGCTCATGCATATGGAGACTCTGCTTTACATAATGTTGCAGAGCAACAAAACGCTTCCTCCTCCTAACATACCAGCGCCTGATTTCAGAACACTAGCGCGAGACGCTAAGTTGTCAAGGGTTGAGAACGAGTGGTTTGACATCCCGGAACAAGACGTCGCCTTGGGCCTAGACGACCCCGAGGACAGATTGGACTCCGATAATCACTTCGGGTGGTGAGTGATAGCCTGTCGACACGCCGTTTCTAAGAATCGGCCGCGGAAAGCTAACAGGGGCCATAGGGATAACGAGAAACCACGACGGCATGTACATGTTCATGGCTTTCAAGCCAAAGGACGACCAATTACCAATGAAGAGGTGAGACGGAAGCCACAATAGCAAAGATTGAAAGATGTTCCGCTGATCACCTACAAGTACGCACATTATCTCTATGAAACCAAGAAAGTGAAGATTCCAGCATCATGGGCTACGGAGACCGTGGAACGATCCAACAGAACCAAGGGGCATGATACCGCCAACGGTACCGGTTCGTTGGCGTCATATCTGCAGGGCAAGTCTATACGCACAATTTACGGCCTCGTCCCTCTGAAGTATGCCCTAGACTGGCCAGTCTTCGCCTCTTATGACGAGCTCGCTAGCTGCGCCGCGTGGATGGGTGGACGAATCCCGACGGCCGAAGAGGCCCGTAGTATCTACACGCACGTCGAGTTCACTAAGAGAAAGGAAGCCGAGAAGAGGCTCGCCGCCACCGTGCAGGGCATGAACGGGTAAGCCGCATCCCCGTAGTATCGTAGTTTCTGCTCTGATCGAGATGATGAGGCCACGCCCTAATACCACGCACCACAGGCATCTCGTCAACGACGGCGTTGAGGACACGCCCCCCTCGCCACCCGACACCTCGTCCCTAGTCGACGAAGACAACGCGTGGCCACGCGTCCAAGACGATGTCTTCATCGATCTGGCGGGTGCCAACGTCGGCTTCCAGAACTGGCACCCCGTACCCGTGACGGCGCGCGGCAACCGCCTGGCCGGCCAGGCCGAGCTAGGCGGCGTCTGGGAATGGACGAGCTCGACGCTGAGGAAGCACGACGGATTCGAGCCTATGGCTCTATATCCCCTTTACACAGGTACGTCCTACCCCCCAAGTCAGGAATTCAGCGTTGCTAACTGCGGTGGAATTAGCCGATTTCTTTGACGAGAAACACAATGTTGTCCTTGGCGGCTCGTGGGCCACTCACCCTCGAATCGCCGGCAGGAAATCCTTGTAAGTTTGTTGTCTCTTCAAGTCTTGAGCTCCGTCTTCTTGCGCCCCCCCCCTCTCCCCCTATGTGTAGATTCATAAAAACACTAATCCATCCGGCTTTAGTATCAACTGGTACCAGCGCAACTACCCATACGCCTGGGTTGGCGCACGGCTGGTGCGAGACAAATAGTGGACATATACGATCACTAAAATAAAGCCGGGCCAAAAACTTTCTCTTTTTTTTTAAAAAAAAGGAAAAAAAAAAAGAAAAAGCAAAGAAAAAAAGCAAAGACAGAGAAAAGGCGTGGCTTCGTGACAGAAGAGAACACGTCAGTCCAGGAAAGTAAAACAGAGTCCATGTTATAACAAGTTCTCTATTTCGGATACCTAGCGGCCATGAGGCCATTATGCCGCGGTTGTCTATTCGAAGCGACTGTCACTATTGTGTTTAGGACTCTGCTATACCAGCGCCCTCAGCCCCTCCCTGGGCTCTCTACTCAACTCTGAGAATCTATCCATAGTTGACCCTTTGTTTCTTTTCGTTTTCTCCTCAGGCGGTTCTCTGATCTAAAAGGCTATCTGTCTGCTTATGAGGAGAAGAAAAGGAGGGCATGTTCCTTTTCGCGCAATAGTACTGTTTACTATATATTGGATAAGCAGATATTCAAATTATGCCCACGAGCAAGCTGTGTGTCATACCTAACGACTAAGAGCACCACATCGGACCAGCTTAGACCTCCGCGGTTACTTTATATTTGTAACGAATTATAAGGATTAGGGTTCTCGGAGAAAAGGCAGGAAAACGCAAATGATGAGCCTTCTATGTCTCGTATTTTCTCTAGCCGACGAACATGTCGATTACCTGGTGTTCCATTGCTACCGTTGACTTGACGCCGTGATCACATACAAAGCTCGTGATCAAGTCGGGCGGCGTATAATCGAGGGGCGCTATGGAGCGAGGACCCCCAGCCCGTTTCTCGTCCTCACTCTCGGACCCTGTAGTTGCCTGGTCCGTTATATTGGTCGAACGGAAATCGAGTAGGTCCTGCTGAAAATTGCTGCAGCCGAACGTGAACTGATTTGATGGAAACGTCTGCCCAAGCTTGTGCTGCTCGGCAGCGACGTAGAAGGGTTTGCGGTCGGCTTTGGCAAGCTTCGCTATCTGGTACGTACCTAGCCGGCTGATGATGCCGCCCTGGGCAGTGATGACCTCAGCTCCTGCAAATACTATATCTACCTTGGACATGATGTGTGCGACACCCCCCTCGGGAATTGTGGCTACACGGACGCCTTTGGCGCGCAGGGCGGCAACTACCTCGTTGCTCTCTGTCTCACGGCTCTCGCTGATAGCATAGATGACCTTGAAACGTCGCCGTGGGCTGCCATTAATTCGCTCGGCGGCGCGTCCAAGGAGTGTGCCGACAACACGCGAACCGCCATGTGTCAGGACTGTAGCTTTGTCGGCGATTAAATATCTGTAGAGAAAGACAACATCCCATTAGCTTCCTAGCCCGGACGAAGAACGCGTAGAGCGGACAGTGCTCGGGAAGCTACACATGAGGCACGGGTACGTACCGCCCTTCAGAGGCAATCTTCTCTCTGGCATCCTTGGCTCGCGTCGCGAACAGACGGGCATTCCGAAGCAGATGTTGACGGATGACCTCAAATTGCTGGTCTTCGTTTCGGCTTCCCGAACCAGAGGCAGTAGCACCGCTGCTAGGAAGCTGTCTAAGCTCCCTAACAAGATACTGCTTGAAAAAATCGCTGCCGTGGCGGACAGCGATGGGGTTCGCGACCAAGGGACTCTGTCGTAGCCTGTCCGATTGCCCCTCCACGAGCTTCATAGTCTCGAAGACGGTTGTAGCAGACGAGGCGCCCAGCGCTTCGATCAGGGCCTCGATAGTCGCCATAGGCTGCGTGAGATCGGGGTCGTCGGCAAGGAGGCGGTGGTACGTCGCGACGATGCTGTTGGGGGAGAGAGAGTTTGGCGAGTCAGCGGGCGGCCCCAATCCACGACGGCGGCAGAGCGGCAATGAGGAGATATAGAGGAGGGCCGGTTCGTGGGCACGACTACTTACTCGAATGAGCCGACATCTGGATTGCTGCGGACGGGCAACTGGCCCGATATGGCGGCCGTTGCGTCGTTGTTCGCCATCAACACGTGTGATGTTCCAAAAGCACTCCTAGTTTCTGGCGTGAATCTCGTCTTGAGCCGATCCAAGCTGAGCTGAGTGCGGCGTGCCGTGGGCTATATTATGCTGTATTGCGCTGTATGGTTGTTGCAAGATCGTGGTGAGTCAAGCCGCGGGGCACGTTCGCCGTGGAGGTGGATTCTAGGAGCTTTGATGTCAGTGGGGGAACCCCTCGCCCAACTCCGTATAGGTACCTTTAAGTACAGAGTAAGTAGGTACCTAAATTACTTCCACTCGATTAGGTACTTTCAGTAGAGGCTCGAGTTCTTTAGATACCATGCCTTGGTACCTGCGTTGGCTCAAGTATTACCAAGGTACGCATTATAGCCCGACAAATTAGATATTTTCTACTTTGCAATATATCAAAAAGGTACAGAATGGTAGTAGATCTACAAGCAGAGGTAGCTATGAAAAAGTGGCAGATGTTGAACGGATGGTGTAGTCCTATTGGTTAGAGGTAGGTTGCACTTCTCTCCAAAGCCTACCTAGGTACCTACCTAGGTACCTAGTGAGGGGGACCGGGCATCCACTGTGGCGGGTGTTCTTATAGGTACACCAGGCGTACGTATACTTAAACTTCAAGTGATGGCTGGCGAATGAATCTTCACGCGGTCTTCCATACCGACCTGGTATCTTGCTACCATTTTCTTCTTCCTAAATATGCTCGGCTTGCGTCCGCTTTGGTTTGACCGTAACAGGCCCTACCAGCAAAACAAGCCATCAGATTACGTATGCGTAACCTTACCTCCATACGCTTCGTACCTCATATGAATGCCGGCATCAAGTCCTGGGCCCTCTGTCGTAAAATTACGCTCGCATGTTGGTTTCTTGCATCTTCCCTGTCTAGTTTGTACGTTCCATCACAGTATTGTCCCAGAGCCATACGATTTTACCATTCCAACCCAATCACTGCTCCCCAATCTGAACATCCCGCAAACCCTCGACCTTCAGCTCGTCACCCGTGGCACGATGATAGATGTCCTTGACGTCGTCCGTTGTTGTTTCAAAGTGCGACGTAGCGTCATAACTCTTCGAGATAAAGATGTTGTCGCCTCTACCATCAGCGATGGACTCATAAAGCGGTATCGGTGCTCCCTAGGAACCGTTAGCTGAGCTAGCCACTACACTATGAGAGAAGGGGGAGTTCTTGTAATTACCATGAACTGCTCTTCGATTTTGCCGAGGCGGTCAAGACCAGGCTGTAGCTCGAGGTGGTGGTTAGACGTTGTTTCGGCGATCGTCGACACGATCGCGATGTAGTAGCCCTTGGGGCAGACATTGTGTGCCGAGGAGACGCAAGCGATGTAGATGTCTGGTCTCTTGTCAATTCCCCGTGCGATAATTAGGGATGCTGATTGCACTTACCGTTCTTGCGACCGACCTGGGACTGAGGGATAATGAGTTGGCAAGAATCGCTGTCGTTTGTGCCAGCCAACGGATGCTGGAGAATGCAGATAGCTTTGAGGACATGACCAACAACCTTGACCCTGTCGGGGAAATAGGAAGGGTCACCCAGAATTATATCCGCTCTAGTCTCGAAATTTATCTTCTCGGGACTATCCGCGCTCCCCATGGTGGCCTTGATACCCACAGCCTTGTCACCCTCGTATAGAACCTCATCCACGGAGGTGTTTAGCATATATGTGCCACCATAGATAGCTGACAAACGGGCAAAACCTTGAGGTAGCTCGCCTAGACCGTACAAAGGGTATATGTACGGCGACTTGCCGTATCTTGCTACCGAGTTTCCGTACAGGCGGATGCGGTCGATGGCGTCGGGCGCCTTGCCTGGTGTGTTGATATAGCTATCATCTAAGTACAACGCCATAGCGTGGCCGATAAAGTCACGGGTGCCGGCCTCAAGACCGAATTTGTCGTATACATCCTTCATGGTGCTCTTGCTCATGTCAAGGCCTGGTCGCGGCACAGTCAGCCTACCAGGACTCTCCCGTCCGATATTGGACTCCTCTCAAGGTTTCAGGCATGGCTTACCCTTGTGTGTAGCAGGGTCCTTCAAGTCAAAGGTACCTACCCATTCGATGAAGCTCTTCATGCGGCGCTTCTCGAAGATACCCATAAGCGGGGATTTGAGAGCTTCACCGGCATCCGAGGGCACCTTGGCAACGGTGGCCTTGGGGCCGGCACCCTGTTGCACGAAGCTACCAGCAACCTGTTTGAACTCGAGATAGCGGGTGACGTCGGTGGACACCAAGATGTTCGTCAGCTGGCCCGAAGACATCAGCAGCTTGGGAACCAGGTCAATGTTCCAGTCGTTGGGCCGGCCGTACTTCTTCCATGGCTCTTCACCCTTCGCATAGTTTCCGTACTTCTTGAAGAGCTGCCTCGGGGATAGTTGTTGATTAGCTATATCCCGCCAGGCAAGATAAGGGACGGACGGGGGAAATCGTGGGAAATCGTGCGTACCGCCTCTATGTTTATAGATGCAGCCTCTCTGCAGCCCAAGGTACGTTAGCCCAGTCATACACACCCGCAGTGGCAAAGGGTGACAAAATAAAGAGAGTGGCCTGGTCAGGGACTGCCACGGATACGTACCCTCCATAATGATCATTGCGGTCGATGTGTAGGACCTTCTTGCCTTTGACACTCAAGACGCTTTGGGATGAGCATATCAGTCAGCGGTGGCTCAGGGGGGATCATGCAGCGGCAATAACCGACGATAGGCATACCCAGAAAGAATACACTCGGTCAAGCCTATTCGACGTCAGAATAACGCGCAACCTCAGACAGAGAGTAGTAGCAATGGCTCGGCAGATATCGTGTGCGTGTGCGTGTGCGGGTGCGGGGCCAACATACCGGTGCCCAGCACAATGACATCGTACTTCTTGGAAATGTCGTCCATGGCGGGCAATGATTGATGTGTTATGCTGGGGAAAGAGCAAAGAGAAGAGGACAACCAAGGGCTTGAGGAAGTTCGGGGAGGTTAGTTTGACTCCAGGCCAAACGCAGAGTCTTTTCGATCGAGTATCGGTGAGTAGGACGGAGTCTTGGACGTGTCGCACTCTACCAGTGTTCGTGCCTGGCTGGGTGAGGGGCTCGTTGCTGCCAGTGACGCTCGAAGCTACCTAGCTACCTAAGTAGGTGTACCCAGCGAGGCACCCAGCGAGGCGCCCAGTGAGGTGTACCTATAGTTGGGGGGGCCACCCATAGCTGTGGCCAATGAGCGGTGGGTTTGGCGCACTAGGTACTGCACGTTGGCGCCGGCCCCTCAACCCGATCAGTGTCTCACCGGAGCTTCTCTTACAACGGTTTCACCTGAGCCGACGCTCTCCATCACCTGCTACCGACTTTCGGCAGTGCAGTAGGTATCTCATGTGCGCATGTTTTAGTGTCTGTTCATTCAGCCTTCGAGGCACGGGTTGTGATATGTTACAGTATTACTAGTGGCTGCGCCGTCCCTACTTCTCAACTGAGGCTCGACAAGCTACAGTTCCGCCAGGTACACTCGTGCCAGGGATCAGTGCCTAGGTATTATACACATATTTACATTGTGGAACTCTTCAGTCAGAGACCCTCTCCTAGCCATACAAGGAAACATTGATTTCTACACGGCAGCAATTTCCTAACCGCGGGTTTCCTAAGGACCGGTCTGTCGTTCGACCATGTCCAGAGGCGTTCAGGGCTTAGCTGATGGCTGTTGCGTCTGCGTGGGCTCCAGGGAAATCGCTGATGGTTCGACATCTTTGGGTTTAGTTACCCGAGGCTCTTCCGTCATAAAGCCCGATGATCCTTCCCCCGTTGATTGGTCCCGGTTGTTCTCCTCAAGCGCAATTTCGTGCTCCTCGAGGTAATCTTTCGGCGTGAAGGGACTTTGTACATTGCTGAGGTTGACTTCGGGATCCGTCTCGGCTAGTTTTCTCGCATCCTCCCATAGATACCATCGCTCGGTCAACGCATGCTTGATCGCCCTCATTGTCCCGCGAACCTGTTTGTAGAAGAGCGATTAGCAAAAGGAAATACAAGCCATTACCAAGCCGTGAAGATGACTTGCCTCTGCCAGTCGCTCAGCTCCCTCGTCGGCGCCGTCTGGAAACTTCAAGCGGCTCCTCTCCTTCCGTGCCGTTGCCAGGCGGTTCTGTTCCTTGACACACACCCACCACAATTTGTGCAAATCCTCCCAACTTTTACGCCGTAGCTCCTCGACGGTCCACCCACGGCCATGCTCCGCGCTTTCATCAGGTGTTAACAGCAGCTTGTCTTTCGCATAAAAGAAGTCCCAAAGCCCATGGTTAGGGTCGACCTGAACTTTAGGCTTGTAGTTGGCAGGTTGCGGTGTCTCGGACTTGTCGATGTTCATTCGATTCCGTGTGCCTGATCGGTATATACTACTGAGTCCGCGGAAGCGATTATTATCGCGGCGCGGCCGCCGATTGTTGTATTCCGGAGTCGACGAGAAGAAGCATTTCTGGGATGAGGCTGTGGGTAGAACCACCCCTAAGCCGGCGTTGGCACTAGGGAAGACTTTGGCGGTATTGACTATCCGGCTAATTGAAGGCCGGAGAGAGGCGGGCGTCGCCATTGTGTGGTGATGCCACTCTGTTGCGCTTCAAAAGCCGAACGCAACACCTTGGACTGGGACCGCGAGCAACAACTTCGTTATGAAATTTTGGGTTAATCCGGGCAAAGAAATTCCGAGAGAGGTAGGTAAGTACATAAGTACTCTATTAAGTGTGGGTAGCAGTATACCTAGGTACCTAGTTAATTGTGGCTGAAATCTTGATAGCTGCATTGATTGTATATGCATTATCATCGCCATATTATTGCATTATGCACTCCTTCGTGCCCCTATGTCAAGACACCAACCTGATGCCTAATTGAAACAAGAAAAAAATCACAGATAGGCGCCATAACATTTCGTTTACAAGACAGAGTTAAACTTCCTACTACTTATTGAAGACAAAGGGGGAGGGTTAATTCTAGGCGGTATAGGTATATTCGGGTGGGTAGCTAGTCTAAACCACGCAAAGCCAATAACTTATAGCTACCTGCCGCTCCCACACCAAAAGAGCTTGCTGGAAGGCATGGTAATAGGTTCAAGATACTAATCCAGGAATATCAAAGGCTCGTTATAAAATGGTTGTGGATAATTATAACATAGGAGTCTGTCAAGCTTCTCAATATATTCCGGCACGGGGGCCGAACTAAGGAGCGTTGCCCATAGCTGTTGCTTCACGAGAAATCCAGCACTGTCGAGTTGCCTTGGACCAATAACCCCGAAGCTGTTCTCTACTTTCAACACAAATAGGTCAACCCACAGTGCTGCGATAGCAGCATAATGCTATCTTAGGACGATCTGCCATTTCCCTTTCATTTCCTAATAGGAATCTTAATTTTCCCAGCTTCTCGTATGGTTAGGCTCGCTACAATAGCGCTTGTCAGTCTGTACCATACGAGCTTGTTCGGGTTACGACAAGAGGAGAGCTTTCATTCAAAACTGGTTTCCGTATTGAATCTCGGTAGGTATTTGCGACGTGCTAATTTCTGGTGGTGATATTGACTTGAACTTGGAAAAAGCCTCATTTAGACGGAAGCGGTGCTGGCAATTCTTTAAAACATTGCCTCATTTGTTAAAATTGTAGGTATGTGTTAGTTTCTGAGATATGCTCATACAATTTATTTCAGTACCATGATAATGGATCCAAACTTTGTCTCTGGGGCTATTTTGCATTGCCTGTGGGTTGGAAGCGGACGCCAACAAAAATCAACCGAATGGGTAAGTTATAACGCCGACCCGTTATCCACCATGACAAATTTCCGTCAGGAATAGCTGGCTTTCAAGTAAATCGTCACATCAGAACGACCGCTCTCTGGTATTTTTTTTCCATTACAGTTGAAGAGAATCTCGCCTCTGTCTGTTCTGTGATTGCCCAAGGTGAGTGCTGGGCACTTTAAATGGTATGTAGCCTGTAGATAGATCGTTGTTCAAGCCACTACCAAATAGCCTTCTGCGCAGCTATATTCCACTGGCTGGCATGCATTATGTGAAGAGACGCATCGACACTGGCACCACAACATTAGCTATAACAAAGTAGATGGAGTTTATACTGTAGTTAGGATCAAGTGACAAAGTCAAGATAGTTCCCATTGAGATTATACCCTTTCTAGTGGAGCTGAAGGGCTATGGAGAACCCGCAGCACCTAGAATAGAGCTATTCTCTAGGCTTTAAAGACGAAGAGCCCGCATCTTCCCAAGGCTGCCATGTTCCGGAATGGAGTCGCCGAGGGGAAGAGACACATCTGTCTCTCCTTAGGTTTCTGGGGCATCACAACGCACCACAAATGTTTGACTCTGTGGAGAGCCTTTGATGCGGCTGATGATTATCTACGAAATCGAAACTTGCAGTCACTTTTAGTAAGCCACTATGGGATAGGGCAGTCTTTTTTCATTTCTCTTTCCTGTGTTCTGGTCCAAAATGGTGTTCCCAAAATCCAAATATTCCACATAACTACGAAGCTTTGAGTCACGAAATCCATGAATATGGAGAAACACCTGTCTAGGCTGCCCGACAGCGGAAATTTTACAATTTGCCTGATCGCAAATTTGTGATGCTACACGAACAGCACAACCTGTATGCAAGCAGAACTAACCAACAGCAGTGTCATATGACCTTCGGGCACCAACAACGATGATCTTCATCCAGCCCTTTCTTTGGCCCGCTCCTCGACAGGATTCTCAAACAATGGGAAATTTAATAACCGGCGGTATTTTGTTATTGTAGAGTATACATAACGTTACACTAGTCATCGTCGACCGAATAGGCAGGTATGGGGAGGTACATTGCATGACCAGGTGACTTGCAGATCAAGTTGGGTCGACAGGGTTTGTTATAGGAGTGGTAAGGGAGATAGATATCTCAGTAGTATACCTCTGTGAATGCGAAGGGGAATAATGGGTCTGTTGTTGGCGCCTAGAGGTACTTGTCCAGCCCCGAATTTGCCCGGGTACCAAGGTGCTAGTATGACGGCCGCATGTAAGATATCTGTCAGTATCGTTACCTGGGTGGCTTATTTTTGGCGAGATCGCCAAGATGCACCAAGGAGTGTCAACCAATGACTAGTTACGTTCCTCGTCGCGGGGCCTTCTCTTCCGCCTGGAAGGAGGGAGTTGCAAACGGAACCAGGTCGCGTTGAGGCCGACAGTGTAATAACAGAAGTGATTCTCGATCGCTTCCGAGCGATTCCTTCTTGTAAAATTTGAAAATAAGGAAAGACCAGGACGTTCGAAGTAGAGATATGTCCGTACTGAACTTGCTGAGGGAGCTGATACGGCGCAGCAAAAACACTTGTATCACACCAGGTTTCGATAGCGTCCCTGCATGCATCATGAGGGGAACGCACTACCAATGGTGTATACTACTCTATTCGTGCTATCCTGGCCAGCACATAAAGTATGGCACGTATGTGGGCGTTCTGCCTTGGGTTAAGCCACGTATAGTAGTTTTCGTGAAAGCTGAGAGAAGAAGCTAGCCAACACCTCAAACAAAGCGAGAAGTGCTAGTGGGAAGCAGCTCTGCTGTCCAATGAAATCCCAAATTTCGATTTAACATCCCAACTTCTGTCAATATTACATGATATATGCAACTCCTTGACAGCTATGATTATCGTCAGAGGTGGCCTGCCGGCACTTATTGTCGGCATATTTTCGAGCCTGATATACCTATGCTAGACGACCTAGTTGACTAGAGACCACGAACGGTCTACAGCGTATCCGTTAGCCTATGCTGCGGCTGTGACGCTTTTCCGAATCGAACAGTGCAGAGCGATTCTGATTTACTAGTGTGAACATCGGCGACCTCGTTCTAGAATAGGGTGAAACTTAAGTAAGTATTTCCGACTGCTATTCTCCAGCCGCAAGGCACGAAGGAACCACGGAATAACCCGCATTTGTTTGGATCATCTGGTTACTTCACAATATACGCAGCACCTATGCCGCATTGCCCGCCCTTTTGATGCAAAGACACATGTAATCCAATCAAAAACAAGTTTAGTCCCTCTGCAGCTTGCATAGCACAATGATCTCTCGGCTCAAGAAGCCTTCCTCGTGGTTATATTTCCGACGTACCCTGCATCAGTCCCATACAGAATACAGCGCTCCTTCGGCTATAGGCTAGTAAGTAGTGGCAAGTCTGAAATTGTATACAGATGGCGGATCAGAGTAATCCCTGAAACGACAACTTCGATAAGCTTCGTGGTATCTAGTCACGAAAAATTCAATAATACTGACACACGAATCAGACTAGAACAATCCGAGTCAGGTAAGGGAAATAAATATAACTGCGCTTCCCTCCGTAGTGACGATATAAGTAAGGTACATGACTCGAGTTGGCCGAGGCCAACAGGGATATGCCACCGAGCAAGGCAGCCACGCATGGACATCCCAACATGCTCATTGACGACCGCAATAAGCATGCATAACAATGTTACTCAAGGTCATCCGACAAAGCCGCCAAAACCAAGGATCGGAACACCATTCTTTTTGTTGATATGCTTGGTTCGCTGGGACTCTGGGTTGCTTTGCCCCCATAATCAAGTCTTCGTAAAGCAAATTCTATTTCCATGGCTACCACTTACGGATTTGGTGCTCATTTGTACAGTGAGCTTTGGTCCCTGGCATGTCACGCAAAGATGCTGGTACCCTTACGGCCGCCCGGTGACCGAACCAGTTACCAATAGGTATTTTTGGTAGCAGGGCGATATACCAACGATTAGTTAAACATATTACGTGGACTAGGTACATCAAAATTTGCGTGACTTACTGCGAGCAAAGTTGTAATGTTTGCCATACTAACCATTGGTTGGTTCAGTTGTAACCATCGCGTCAATGAGATTCATCCCGAGTTGAGGAGGTACCGGATTAAATGGTAGATGATAAATTATCAAACAAGCATATCGAAATTTGACTACGGGACGTATCTACCCAAAATGTACTTGGGAAACCGAGTCAAGAGTACATGGCATTGTGATAGGCTTCGGCTTGCCGAACTCGGAAAGCCTTGTCGTTAACCTGTTTGTACTGTACTGTGTATTAACCGAAGACCCTGACCGATGGTGACAATACTATGTCGAAAATGGATTGCACTTCGGAGACAAAACCTTCCTACACGAATCGTTACATGTTGAACCATGTAATGACGTCTTCACTAGAAAATGGCCTTAGTATGGGTATGTATACTATGGTTGCAACGGTGTAAAGATGCTGGGCCAAGAAACCAGTCAGACTACTAGGCACGAGCAAAACGACTGAATAATGCGACACAGATCGTTTACTCGTATTGTAAAGAGAGGGTGGCAACTCGGCGGTATCGGTACCAGAGATTTTCGATCGATTGGCATTGGCGGCGCTTGCGCACATACGTGTACAAAATACGCCAGCGGGATTTGCGAGCACAGGTCGTCACGCATTCATGGCATTGAAGCATTTAACCACATGCAACACCTTGCATCGGCCGGTTGCAGACTGTGTTTACGGTACCCGGGAATAAATTGGAAACAGATAGGCGCAATGTAGATTATTGTTTCGACGATCAAGAGACAGCCGACGGCTTGTATCGCTTTGACGAGCTCTGCTCTTCATACGCGACTGAGTTGGAAGGGAACATGTGACCAGTTATGGCACGATTCGGCGACGATGACTATCTGCTTGATGAGGTGGCATTGACATTTGATAGGGCGGGTTAAGGAGGCAATCTCGGTGCAAGCTCGGCCACGACAAATCCCGGGATGATGCAAGAATCTTTTACTACCCCAAGAGACCTGACCGCCAGACTCCCGCTATCGCTGCCCCACTGATCCCGCTAATCCTGAAGGGGAAGTATTGCCCTGTGCTGAATATCGCACACGCAGGGGCTCCTTGACAGATCCGGCATGCAGGCAGGCCGAGGAATCTGTTGCCCGGATGTGGTTAGCGTAGGGTTGCGGCCGCTTGTTATACAAGTACAATACCATGTTTTGACTGGTGGGTGGAAGCAAGGTACATATGCCTGTATTTTCAACGGTGCTGAGAAGTACTGCTACATTCAAAAAGATCGTCCACGCTCGCCACCAACTATGCCAATGGGACGTTGATACCAAAACGATTAGATTGCAACTAATATATACCACAGCCGGGTGTTCTGGTGAAGCAGTAAGTACTAGTATTTGAGAACTAGGAGCGATAAAACACTTGGCTATATTCTTGCGTGTTTACCTCAGCTTGGCAGGGAACAATGCTTTGTAAATCTTACATGCGCACCATCATCGTTGGTGTAAGAATTTCGTCACGAGCAAGAGGGATGTATACGAGCTTACTAATCTAAAAACCAACCTGGCTCCTCCTGGACGGCCAGTGTCCTACTACCCTGACCACTCGAGAACGATTTGAAACCTATCTCCTCCTGCGCTTTGTGTAGTCGCATATGACTGCAACTATACAAGTATACCTCGCGTCTCACGAGAGGACAAGTCCTGGCGGATGGATGGATACGCTGCATGATGTAAAGTAGCGTGCATACAGCGTTGAAGCGACTAAGCTGCTTGCGGCATGTGGGTGTCTAGTGGGGGACTCTAGGTCCTGTCTGGGCATCCGGCTGCAGGGAGTTAGTTAGTCCTATGCTATGTACATGCTTGGGAACACTTACTTAAGTAGGTATATTTATAAATTATACCTTATCGCGACTCGCATTCTGCCCACCTGGGCATTGTCTTGCTTGTGCCTACCGCCCTCTGTATGAATCAGCAATGGGTGATACTAAGGCCGCCACGATAGCATCAGTGCACGCTCAAACGAGCTCTCACATAGGCAGGCGTCTTGCATTTCCTCACGGGTCTAGAGCGTCGAACATGGGCCATCTACGCGCCCAATGCGCCTGCGCATTCCTGTTCTTGTGGCATGTATTGCCGCCTCTCCGTCGCCTGCACCTCGGATATACGGTCCTTGGATCTAGGCGTTCGTTATAGGAGATAGATACAGTGCATAGTATACGTTTAGAAAGCCGCCTGCAACGGTACATCGCCGCTCCCTGTCGACACTTCATACGCGTCTTGGACGGATCTGCCTCCCTCCCGGTGCTCTGACCGAGTTTGCGCGAGAAGCCATGCGCGTTGTGGACGTCGACGTCTCTGGCTCAGCCAGAGCTGAAGCTTCGACGTCGTTCAAGGTTTCAGCCTCATCGTGGCTCCATTGTAAAAGGTTGGTGATGGACCATGTAAAATGAGGGTCTTCAGGTTACACAGAATGGGGCCTCAAGCAAGCCTTTCTGCCTTTTCCGTGCGTCTTCTTCCGATTGATAGATGCCGATATTATTAGGCGGAAGCCCACCTTTTGCCCACCTTTGCCCACCTTTTGGAGGCTGAAAGCGGCGTGTCCACCCAAAGTCGCACAATCGCGCGGCAGTGGGCTGTCGACTCTGTAGATGTCGACAACGGTACTTGGGGTTTTGATGCTCTGTTTGTACGTACGCCCAGGCTTCACACCAACCCCCTATCTTGAGCCGAGTTTGGAGCGGCGGAAAGCGGTAACGGATTCCGTCGCTCACCGCTGCACTGTGCTGCACTGTATGGTATAGCTGTGTTTGCTGCTCAAACACCGAATTCCACGGTCCAGGTACTTATGCCAGCACCCCTGACGTCGTGCACGAATGCAGCATAGCGCGCAGCTCAGCCCAGCCACGAGCCCTCTTGTCCCTTTCAAGCAGTAGCGCCGCTCTCAAAGTATACAATACATACATTACACACAATACATTAGCCGATCGCTTGATCACTTCCCTTCTCACTACCAAGGTACTCCTCCCGTATACTACACGTACTTCCGCTCGCCCACAATCCGACATCCACTCTGACACGTGTGGACGGGAGTCGTCCAGTACCTGTTCGCGAAAAGTGGACGCCTCCTCCAACCGCTATTACGGGTGGAGACGGCACCAGTGAGGCATCTCATTGTAGTAGTTCTGCAATTATGCTCATCCGCACATTTGGTTGGATCCGGATTATATCCAGGGACCATTGAACGCTTCCTGCTATATGCTTAATTGTCGGGGAGTAAAGAAGTCCTACAAGTTGCTGAGATGGAGGTTGTCCGACTTTTCGCTCGTTTGTGTCTGATGCATCGGGTCTTGGACCCTTACCCTTGATGTAAAATATCCGAAGCTATTTCCCTCCTAGGACTATTATTGTGATTACTGTGATTTTATGGTATGTCTTTCTAGTGTACATAAGCCTCCATCCCCAAACCCGCTTACCTTTTCTGGTAACAATACCTGTAACAACAGTTGAGTCGATCGGCTGATGTTCTGGGATTAAGAGGAGATATTGAGTGCTTCTCTTGTGCTCGAGTTGCCGGTTTGTGGTTTGGCCTTAGGTTTGTAACGGACGTTTAGAGGTACTTATGCATAAATTCTAACAGCCTGTTGGCTGAAATATGTTTATTAGTACTAAACTATGTTTGCTCCCTGCTGGGCACATCTACCAGCGCCCTCTAGTAATATGAATAACAACGATACTTATTAGTGCATCACCTAGAACTGCTATGTATTTTACAGAGCCCACATCCTTTCTTCAACATGTATACTCATCCGGCTGTGTTGCTAAACAAGAGGTATTACTTAGGTAGCCCCGGATGTATGGATAGATGAGCCACTTAAGATATACCCGGCCTCCCCTAGCTATGTGATAGCATCTATAGGTTGAACATTAATTGGAACTACGGACCAGTGAGTTGGCTTGATAGTATTAAATCGAAACGGCACTTGTTGATGTTGAAAAGAAGCATTCCAGAATATAGGGCGGCTGCCTACACTAGAAGTCCGAAGCACCGCTGGAGCTGTAGCGATTTCTTCAACACCAAGCTAGCGCGGTTTCCCAATCCCAGCTATCTGCATTTCCGCCACAAACTTGGCTAGATAGCTGATATCCGAGCTGGTAACACCATATATTTCTTAACATGACTATGTAAACTCACGATATGATTGCCACTGGGCTCGGAACATACGGATCTTGACTCGTGTTATCAGATTAACCAGTGCCTCGGTATAACGAACAACCTAGCAGGGAGCCCACTGACGGCCCGAAAAGGCGAGATTCATCTATTTGCACGTGTACTATCGGTAATCATGGTTGCTGATGACGGCTACGGCCCTGATATTTTACTGGAGGTGAAGTATCGCCTTGTTTTCAAACTTTTTTTGGAAGCAGTCGCGACTGAATGATTGCTTTCTTTGTTAATCTTATCATGTGCTTTCGGACTTGCACTCTTACTGTTGCTGCACAACACAACGTCTTCTAACATGGAGGTGTCCCCTTACTAAATCAGGCCAACGAGCTTGTGAGCATCTCGAAGGCTTCATAAATATGGAATAACCACGTGATTGTCTATGTTAGTAAGTCCTAGACGAGTTTGAAACGTGATATAGTAGCCTGTCCACTTGATGCCAAAATATAGACGCAATCGAAACTTGAACAATACCGCAGGCGAGAAGCCACTCACCAAATCTGAAACGTGTTGGAGTAGGCAAAAATTGTAGGCAAATCACTTGAAGCAACCAAATTGAAATCGAAAAGACGCACACGGATACGAATTCATGATTACAGAGGGGTTAGAATGAAGTAATGACAGGAATAGAAGGACTCTATAGCGTAGGACATAATGTAGTTTAGGGCTGCAAGCAATAGCTAGCTATCTAGGACTGGTTTATGTATACGCCTGGATAGAAACATGTTTAAAGCCCACCAATATCTCCACTATTTCTGTCGTCTTGGTTAGAGCATACGCCTAGCACATAGACGGATATATGCTGCAGGTTTTGATCAATGATACTGAATGAGAAATTGGTGCTCTTAATGTTTTCCCTCCTCCCTCTCGACGTCATGGTTGCAGAACGTGGAATCGATGAGAAGGGTGAAACAACACTGATACTGTAGGAGCGTACTATGTAGATAGGTACGGTTGATGGTTACAATCTGCAGCTTTGAGTTACTTATGAATGGTATTGTATCTGTTACCTCCGTTGAGGAAATAGCCCAGCCATTCACAGCGTGTGCCGTGGTTCCGTGATAGGGCAACACACCAACCACCGCTCAGCTGCAACTGCGTAGTATGCAGGCTTGCAGGGGATCTAAACCGATTTGCCGCAATGGACGCTTGGGTCAATGGGTTCTTCGGTACTACTCGGTAAACAAACAACGAGTTACTTAATGGTGCCGTTAACCGCCTACCAGACTGAGCGCCGCCACACACACCGTATCGCGATATTGGTAGTATTTGGCAGACGCTGCTTAGTAGCATGACTGCAGTAGGGCTTCGAGCAAGGCCTAAAAACTGGTACTCCGGTAGGTCTAATCTTCCTGCTCCAGTTCCATGTGTTGTCGGCTAACTACCTGACGACCAGTATGCAGTTGGTTACTAGATCCTAATTAGTACTGATATTCAGAAACGAGACCCCGAGCGCCAAAATTCGGGCCACGGTGCGAACAGGCATTGATATAGCGCCGCCCGAGTACCTAGACAGGTAAAGTGCTTCTGGTGTACCGCGGCGTGGTTGTGGTTAGGTGGTTTTCTCGATGCAACGGCGACTGTGTTTAGTGATCTAATGAAGTGAATATACGTAGTACCAGTCTTAAAATCGATACCCCGTACTAACTCGAAACAGGCTCACGATGTACAAGTACCTCTGTGTTGAGAGCATGTACTGCTGTACTTGCCTATACTGGTAAAAGGGCCTTGAACGCCTGGCATTATCTGCTGCCGTCGGTACCTGGATGCCTGTACACCTCTTACGTTATTATGCCTTGATCAGTACACTACCTAAGTACAGTAGATATACCTACCGTTCCCCGACTCGCGCTTTTGCTCCGTGTCAATCAAATCAATTGGATGTGTCTACTACGTACAAGCAGGTGATTGACCTGTTGTTAATCGTGGGCGTTGTCCTCCCACTTCCCTCATATTTGCCCGCGTCCGTCTCTCTTGATTTTTTTCTTTCCTTCCACTCTCCCTCTCCTCCCCTTTCCCGTTCTCCCGTACACCCTCGTGCATCTGTTGACTCACCGCTGCGGCAGCATTGGCGTGGTCTCCTGCTGCGTTGTTGCTGTCCTATTCCTGTTGCGCATCCTGGTTGTCGCTGGAGACATTGAAAACGCTTGCCAACAAATTGTCCCCACGTGGTGCAGCCTTTCTGAGGGGCGCGGTCAAGAAATTTGTGGTACAGCACCGTTTGTGGGTGTGGATATCTGGACCTGAATGTGAGTTTTGTTGTTGATTCCATATTGCCTATGCCCCATTCGCAATTCTGCCACTGGCAGTCCCTTTATGTATCCCGCTGTTGTCTCTTGCCTGCGGGCTGTATTAATTTTCCCTTTGCCCCTTTCGGCCACTGAGTTATCTCCGACGTGGCGTCCCGCGAGGGCCCTTGCCGCCCTCGCTCCCTCGCTCCCTCGCTCCCTTGCTGTCCACCGCTGCCACCGCCGTCCACCGCTGCCCACCTGGCACCACCCTCCACGCGGCACCCGCATCTCCCAGCTATCCCTGTTCTGCTGCCACATGCCAGGGCCTGTCATGACCTACCAGGACCTGCCCTCTGGCGGCAATTGGCAGACAAGTGGTGCATTGTCTCCGACCTCTCCTTTGCCTCGTTTGCATTCCCATTCACTGAACAGAGTACCTGATCGGTACTTGTTGCCTTCAAATTCTCCGCCCCACCCGGCGTTGGCCCACCCACCCTCCATTGACCTCAGAATTCCTGGCTCCTTCGACCTCCCACTTTTTTTTTCCTCGCAAGCTCCACCCACACTTACCCTTCTCCCTCCATCACTGCTCCATTTCCACACCACACTTGTACACTACACCACACTACGTATACGCACCCACTCCTGCTCCTAGCACCTAGCACCTAGGGCACGACTAGGAGCAACTGCCTACACCCACTTTTTGCTAGCCCCGACTTGCGTTTTGCATGCATCAACATCTCGACGACTTGCCGTCATCTGCCCCGTCTTTCCATCGTCAGCATCCACTTGTTTGCCGCCGTTGGTCGTTAGATCAACCCACTACGTGTGAACCGTTGCTGCTCGGCATTCGTGTCCACTTTTCCATACGCGTGCCGCCTATCCAGCAGTTGTTGTACCTGGACTGGACTGTACATACGTCGACTGTTCTGTTATGTATACACTCTGACCCGAGGGACCCACAGACCGTACATCGAGTGAACAGCGAGCCAGCGCAGAAAAAAAAAAATTCTGCCTCGAGACGAATCAGACGAAAAAATCGCACGAACCCCTGCCCTGCATCAGTTCAAATAAGAAGCCGGCTCACCGCACACCTCGAGGAACGGGGCTCGTTTTCTCCACTTTACAAACACCAGACCCCATCAGTCCCATTTTGTTCATTGGGCCTCACGAAGCTACTTTCTCTCAGCCAGCTCCTCCAGTGTAGTCCCCAATTCTACCCCAATTCAGACTGTTCCCCCTCATCACTGTTTACCAACTTTTATTTTTTCCCCCCTGAATTTGGGACTCTGTCGCCAACGTTGTTGTTGCCTCCACTTGCCTCGTCAAGTAGCTGTACTGGAGACAGCGCTGCGCTATTACCGTTCGGTATCAGACGTGGAGGATATTAGGAATTCGGGCCGTCGATTCCAAGTTTCTGGGATTCGACATCAACAAGCGAACACCCGACGCGTGCCTTGTTAACCTGCTGTGCCCCTCAGCGTATCCACACCGGCGCACACGCATCCTCTCGGTACGACGCGTGATCACTGTGTATACACAGACGTTTTGAACACGGTTTCTGTTCGCAGTCGATAGAACATCATCGGGCTTGCTCCATTCTCAGCAAACCCTGGTGCCATTACCCATACTGCCAATTGCTCATCTTCGAGGACATGGACAACACCCCTTCTGCTCAACAGCAGTACTCGTCTAACCAGTTAGGCACCTCGGGCTCTTCGTACCCTTCTCCGTCCGCTATAGCGCCTCATCAGTTGCAGCAAGGCTCTGCTACCCAGCACACCTTGCCCCCTCTGCAACATAATAATAGTATGCAATCTATCTACGGGAGCCACCCTCATACGCCTAGGACGCCAGGTACTCCCAGCACGCCTCAGCCACAGACCATGAGCAACTATCCCCCTCCGAACGCAGGTCCTGGCCGCGGCTCGTATGGTATGATGCCCGGCCAATACCAGAATCCTCCTCAAGGTTACCCGACGACCACGTCCATGATGCCACAGGCTTCCGTGGCTGCTTCTCACCCGCAGCCTATTGCACCCGCGCCCGCAGCCGCGCGACCTCCTGTGCTCCGTCCTATGCCTGCCGGTGGAGTCATCCCCCAGTCTGGAATGTCCTCACCTTATGCCGGTAGTCCCATGATGGGCCACCAGCCATCTTTGCTGCAGGATACTGAACAACCCACTCATGTTGTGGGATCCCAGGGACGGCGCGGAATCTTGCCAAGTGCCCCAGGGCGGCCCGCGGCCCCCACAGGCACGGGTGCCTCGAAGAACACTGTCATCCCCCAAAAGGATGCCGACGGGAAGTTTCCCTGTCCCCATTGTACTAAGACTTACCTACATGCTAAGCATCTCAAGCGCCACCTCCTGCGCCGTAAGTTTGTAGCTTCTGTAAGGATCTCGTAGGCATACTAATCAGTCGAGTAGACACCGGCGACCGCCCATATATGTGCGTGTTGTGCCGCGATACGTTTTCCCGAAGTGACATTTTGAAACGTCACTTCCAAAAATGCTCGATTCGTCGAGGTAATCCAACCGGGGCGAGTCACCTGTCTCATCCCCAAGCACACGTTAAAAAGCAGCAGCAGAATGCGCAGAAGGCAAACGAGGGCGACTTGAGTCACATGAATGGCATGGCCAGCATGCCAGGTGACGGAGTTGTCCATCCTTTCGGTATGGTCCAGATCCAAGATGGTATGGGAAACATGGCCAACGACCAGAACCAGCTCTCTAGATCAAGCAGCATGAGTCGGATGGACGATGCCGCCAATCGGGACCGACGAACCATGCCAGGTGGTTATAACGGTGAAGTGTCAAACTCGATGTCGTCCAACATCAACCCACAGTTGGCCAACTTCAACATGCCTCCAACCCAGAACGGCATGCCCATGTATGGAGCTTCGGGCTCAAACCAACAGTCGGGCCTTGACTGGTCTCAGATGTTCCAACAGCCTGGTGCGCAACCAACACATACCTACAACACTACGTTCCCATCTCCTAATATTGGACAGAATCAGACCGCAATCAAAGCCGAGCCTAACCTCCCCACCGAGAGATCCAATGGCACACCGGGCGCACCTTCGACCGATGGCACCGATCGACCGCTTTTCATTTCGAACTGGGAACCGCAGATGTCTACGCAGGATGGGTGCCAACAGCTTTCTACTCAGATAGTCAATTTCTTCTACCCCCCTAGCAACTACGTCTCCCCCGAGAACAATGCCATACATCACTTTTTCCACCCCGAAAATATTAGATTATTTCTCGAGTCGTTCATCCATTTTCATATTCATTTTTCCTTTCTCCATATTCCTACCTTTCGCATCATGGACGCCTATCCTGGGCTTACTGCTGCGATGTGTTGTATTGGCGCTTGCTACTCTGATCGTGTTGACCCAGCGCTCATACGTGAGGTCACAACCTTCCTTAACATTGCTCTCGAACGTGACTGCAATTTGATAGACTCGCAAGCACCATTCAAGATCGAGAACGGGAAAGACAAAGTTGGTCTTGAAAAGTTACAAGCGCTAATCCTAATGTCTTCCTTACTAATCTGGAATGGGACTCCAATTCAGCGGGAGACTGCTCGACGACTGTTCCCGATCGTCGCCTCAATCGCGCGGCGTTCTGATCTTCTACAGATCCAGAACGATTCGAGTCTCTACAGTTTCCTCCACCAACCGAATCTCGACTTGCAGAAAATCGGCTCCCAAGCATTTGATTGGGTGGCATGGGTTGAACAGGAAAAGCGCATCCGACTGATGCATATGGTGTATCTCTTGGACGTCGCACGGGGCTTATACTTCAATCTTGACCCGCAATTCGATTCGTTTGAAATTCGCATCCCGCTCCCAGCTGATGATGCCGCTTGGGAGGCCAAGACCGGGGAGGAGTGCGCGGGCGCCCTCAACTTATTTGGCCCAGACACGGTGAAGAAGGCCAACCCTGATGGCTCTCAACGGAGCAAACAACCGGAACTGCATTTGGTCCTTCAAGCTATGTTGGATGGCTCCGTCCAAATTTTACCAGGAAGCACTAATCTTTGGGGAAAGTTCATCTTGATCCACGCTATCCTTGCGCAGATCAGACGAGTACAAATTGACGGCAACCTAACTGAGGCCGGTAGCGCGACAACGCCACTAGGGCAAAACGATTGGGTCATTACGGGAGGATCTGAAACGGATAACATCCAACATAGCGCAAGCAACAGTGGTAGAAACACGCCGGCACCTGGAACTCAACCCATGTCCCAGCAGACGTACAGCAGCTTTAGTACATCATTGGACAAATGGAAATCTTACTGGGACATGGATATGGCCATTCAGTTCCCGCCATCTGTCTCGAATCCTCGACGCTATGGTTTCTCTCGCGATGGACCGCATTTCTTCTGGCTTGCAAAGTTATTTCTACGGACTCCTCGCTTAACAGCTGTTCAATTAGGCCCTGATCAACGGCTGACGCAAGTTATACAACTACTCAAGTCTGCGACGGCCTGGGTTGAGACAGACGGAGCGTCACGCGGCGAAGAATCTGGCTCAGTGGGCGAGATGAACCCCGACTATGCTGTTTCCGACCTCACACTTGATATGACCCAGTTTTTCAAGCCCCTCCCGGCCATTGTGGAGTCTTCCACAGCGCCTTGCGTCAAAACAGAAATCTAATGACGGTAGTAGTGGCGATTCTAAGTCTGCGCTTTTCCGAGCATTGGTGGCGTTCTTGTTTCCTTTTTCTGATCATCTAAAAGTTCAGTTTCGCCTGCATGGGACTAGCATGATGGGTGGTAGTTTGATTTGCATTTTCCGGTTCGGCTCGTACACTTTCATTAGACTGGTTGTGGCTTTTTTTCGTTTTTTTTTCCCGCATTAGAGATGACGATTAGAATTCGGGGGTATGGACTGTTGTCCGCTGGTGATTGTCATGATGTTTACGTTTCAACGTACCCGAGAAAGGTCGATATTCCGTTGGGATAGACTTTCTCCATGGGGTACGCATTTTTCATGAAACTGGGCATTTGGCTGAGCGGCTGAGGATTGGCGATGGGTTTTGTAGCGAAATTATGAGCATCATACTTTTTATAACTCAGTTATAGATGCCGCCCGTATGAACCAGTCAACTTCACGTCTCAATAAACATGATTGTCGTGCACCTGAACTAGGCATACATCTAGTCATGTCAATGGCATACTATCTTGGGTGTATTTAGGATATTCCGACCCCCATCTTAAGCGCTAAGTTTGCTACTCTAATTCAATCGAAGCAAGGGCAGCACGAGAGGTAGGAGGGTCCTTAAATGCCCATGCTAAATGCTTGTTTATTCCAGCGATCCTAGTAACCGAATAATACGCTGGATAGTATACCGCGGCAAGGGTTCCTATCGTTCTACCTATATTTGACTGGAAAACATATCTGGCTAGCTTGGTAAGGGCGACGGATTGCAAATGAGCTCGTTAGACTCAGTAGAAGTCGTTCAGCAGCTAGTAAAGAAAGCGGTAAGAGAGCTTCAATCCGTCGGCGGCGAAGTCAATGTTATTCGATAGTGACTTGCCGGTTGAGGCTGATAAATGATATCATTAGGTTCGGTGTAATATGTAGTGCGCTAGACTGGGGCTCGGTGTGACAGACGATAATTGTTGATAAAACATAGCTTCAGACTTGTGTTTACATTGCATTGAGTCGGGGATCCGGATACCTATGGTAGGAAGCGGGTAAGCGCTCTCGACGCGAACTTAGTTCTCGGCTTGCTAGCTTAAATACGTATTAAAACGAGGACCGGATATATACGTTCTGGATCATTAGTCTTTCCTGGCACATTCACAAAATCCACGACTAAAAGAAAACGAAAAATTTACTACGGAATCATCTGAGAATCTAGACGAGGACGGCTTTAAGTTGCACCATCTTCCGGTCGCTTAATTCCACTCCTCACCCCGCTATTATTATTATTATTTCGCTGACTGAGCCCTGTCTGAGCCATTGATTAGTTAGTTTGGAGAACCATTGCCACTATTGGTGGTGGTGGCATCTTTAACGCCGCTGTCCCGGTCTACGGTTGTGATCCGAGGCGCCATCTGCCGCAATGCAGCGTGGTCCTCCTCCGTGGGCTTGAAGTACCGCTCCTCGGTCCGATCCGATATTTGCAGGCCGACAGCACCCCAGACCAAGAGGCCCAGACCGACACCGACACGAGTCTTTGGCGACAGGTTACGGAAGGATCTAATCATGGTTAGCTGGTATCTTTGTCTTTTTTCCCCTTTGCATTTATACATATAGGCGTCTGGCCATGGAGGTGTCTGCGAAGGAAAGTCTAGGGGCTGAATTAGGCTAAGAAACGGAAAACGGCCAGAGAGATCGGTAAGATATCAGTCATCCGTCTGTAGTGGTGGCTAACCAGGCGGGATAAACCAGGATACAATTATGCAGGACTCTGGCAAGGGCGGCAGTGGCGGCGATAGTGGTTGGGTAATATGCACGAGTTGGGTAATGATGTCAGACTCAATTGGACAGCACGGGCTGGCTTACTGAAGCAGTGGCATGAGGTTGGTATTGCGGCTGTGGTGAACCGAACCAAGCTGACACAGATGAGAAGTGATCTGTTACTCCCGGCTTGCGGCAGCGGCAAGAGAAGGCGAGGGTGAGAGAGCCAAAATTTCTTGAACACCTCGATGATGCAGCCACACGACTGCGCGATACGACGTATCGGCCTCACAGGAGGAGGCGAGTGATACCGGTCGCGGAAAATTTTCAGATAAATCTGACGGGTGAGCCACACCGGGTCGGGTTGGGTGACACTGGTTCTACAAGGAGAGAAAAAAAGCGTTGATTATGTAAACCGATCGGGTGATGTGTCGCCTCGCCTCGGATGAATAGATTGCGAGGTGCCAGATGACGGGATGTCCAATGACGAATGATGGATGTATATGCCTTCAGGAAAAATATCTCGGCAGATGGGCGGACAGGCGGTGAGGCAGGGTCTAGAGAACAGGCAAGCTATCAGCCTGAGGGCTTGCTTTGTATCGGTACTTTGCGATCGTCCTGCTTACCGGTAGCGCGTTTCTTTTTTGGATTTCCTACTTTGGTAGGTTTCACAACATACAGTCTACGATTCTGCTGCAAGTATCGTGAACATGTGACGGATGCAATGCGCCACACAGGTGGTCTGGGCATCAGCCACCCCGTGGAACCTTGGAAGCTGTGGAAGCGCGGGACTTATTAAAGTTACCTACCTGGTATTTTAACCCGAATTCGTGGAGCGAGGTTTCGCTTAAGGGGGTGTTTCCTCTGCTCCACCTCCCACCTCGACCGGGCAAGGTACCTATCTAAACTGCTAGACATAACATCTCTCCCCAACAGACGGGCGGCCCTAAATCAGCCTGAACAAGTCTTTGTAAAGTGATTTTGTGAGACTCTATATTGATCCACAACCACCTTAACTCGGCGGTATCGCTTCAAGGTAGAGGGCGCATTAGATTAATTGGTTTTCTTAGAGGTGTTTGCTGGATATAGCTTTAGTAGCACACTCAAGCAGCTCCTCTTTTTACAAAGTAGCAACCACATGTGATTTCAGACAGCATACGATGGACCCTAGCCGAATGGTATATACGATGTGTTCCCTCTTAGGCTCTATTCGCTGGCGCCATATTTGGCCCGGTACTCCTGAATCCGCTGAAGAACATCTGAGTCTGAAATAACACCCTTCGTGCCGGCAACTATGATGTCATCAAGCTTGACAATAGCTAGAATTGGGATATCATACTCCTTGCGCAGTTGGCCAATAGCGCTCGTCTTGCCGTCGCCGTCTGGGAGTGTCTCCTGGCGATCGAGCGCAACTATGATGCCTACAACGGTACCACCCTGGGCGCGGATCATGTCAATGGCCTGGCGCTTGGCGGTACCAGCAGAAACCACATCATCGATGATCAATACACGCTTTCCCTTGAGCGGGGACCCAACGATGGTGCCGCCTTCACCGTGATCCTTGGCCTCCTTGCGGTCGTAGCTGTAAGCCACGCTACGATACTTGGCAAAATCTATGCGGCCGAGGGCATAGAGGACAGCAGCGGCCAGCGGAATGCCCTTGTATGCTGGGCCGAAGATGACGTCGAACTCGGGCGCCTCGGCAGCAATGGTGTGAGCGTAGGCATCCGTAATGGGCATGTGTAGCTCGAGAGTGAAGAAGTCGCCAGCATTGAAGAAGTAAGGCGAGATACGTTTCGACTTCAGCTCGTAGGAGCCGAATCGCAGGGCACCGCCCTCAATGGCCGCGTGGAGGAAATCTTGCTTATACTGCGGTAACGCCATTGCTGCTAGTGTATGGCTGGTTTTCCTTGTGTTTGAAGGTTTCGGGCAATGACCACGGGCAATACCACGCGCGTGGAGTATAATTGTGCTCTCTTAGGAATTCACGGGTCTTGATTGTTGCCTTGTCGGTGATGCGTTCGGACCTATAGGTACTGGTTACGTGTAAGTTACATTTCTATCATGATGTGATTCAGATGCGAGGTGTCTCCCGAGCCAGAATCATGTATTGTGTATATGGGGGGTTTTCACCCCTCCGAGAATTGAGGGCGTGAACCCAAAACACCAAGAACAAACAAAAGCGCTCTTGACGAAGGAGTCCCTTTTTTCTTGTCAACAGCTTCACAATGGTCTGTGTTTACTGGGATGGGCCCAACCTTGGCACTATGCAAGGTGGGATGCCCGACTTTTTTGTAAGTGGGGTAATGAAGGAGGTAAGATACGTAAATGAGCACCCTGGTGACTTACCAACAAAAACGTGCAGATGGGTAGAACGAGGACTAGAATGATGCAAGAGAAATCAATGAGGAATTCCTTAACCTTTCACTGTTTTAAGCATCTAAAGCGTAGGAATGTCCGCAGCTCTGCGAGCCCATATTTCGACCACCCGCTCATATACTAGGTACCTAGGTCCTAAGGCCCTGAAGCAAGCTGGCGCTATCGATAAGATAAAACCCATACCGATTAGCTGATAGCCCCACGCCCCACATGGATTTTTTTCTGTGGCCCACTCGCCATCTCTATCTAAGCATTCGCCTCGACCGTCTATCGAGGATTCTTGGTGTCTGGGAGCGCCTGAACCGCACCTCGACCGCCACTTAAAACCACGGCCGGTAACACACACGACAACCCGGGTTTGCAACAGCGCCGATTAGATCCTTTCCGTCAGGATCGCTCATACTACAAATACAAATCTAGTCTTGTGTGTATTGCAGTGCGCTCGTCGCGCCCCCAGTCGCACATAATGAAGACTACCTGGAAGGATATTGCCCCGGTCCCGACCGCCTCAGAGTTCCTCGATGTTGGTGTCCTTCGCGTGGATTTGTATTACTGAGGCGGCTGGCCGCTGACTTATTCTAACCGCAGATTGTTCTATCAAGGACACAGCGTCGACTGCCCACTCAGATTCGAAGGTAACATTCCCTCTCCCCTGTTTCAACCACGCCGGACGAAGGAAAAAGATGGATTGCTAACGTCTCACAGTGGCTTTAAGATCTCGAGAATAAGTAATCCTCCCGCCTACGGCCGCCCTTAGCCCTGGAGCGACCGTAACTTACCAGTGCCGCAGGAGCGTTTTATACTCGAAAAGTCAAATTCACCGCTGAAACGTTCTCGGAGAAACTATCTTTGATATTGGTTGGTTGGGTGTCTTTAATGGCCTTCCAGAATCCCGGTCACTGATACATGCGCTATAGGAGGGATTTCCGCGATTGAATGACCTACATCCGTTCCATAAGGATTTGATGAACGTACGTACAACGAACAATGTGGATATTGGTATTTGAAACGTGTCTCATTTGCAGCCTAGACACTATACGATGCCGACCATTTCCGCATCGCTTTGGGCCAACTCGCGACAGCGAAGAGTCTTATAGAGAGTATTGCTCGAGATTACGGTATGTCTCTACCCTTACATTCTCGACAATTGCCCATGTTTAATCAACACCTCGATCCTCAATTTTGGTCCAATAAACCCAATAGATTTACAGCTTAGATTTCTGTGGGATGGAAAAACCAAGCTTTCGCGCGATCGACTTGGATACCGAACCAACAAACCCCTTTTTTCGTAGACGTGTAGAGTGTAGACTTCACGTAGCATTCAGCCCATAACGCCAACGCCTTATCGGTCCTCAAGTGGAACGTTCTAGGATATCATCTTAAGTCTGAAGCATTTACTGACGATATCTTTTAGTCCGCCTACTCAAATACGCACAATCTCTGTATCAATGGTAAGTGATCTTGGCAACATGGTATAGGATTGGAACTAACAGCAAAAAGCAAACAATTGAAAAGAGCTGCCCTTGGTCGCATGGCCACCTTAACCCGTCGTCTCAAGGATCCCCTACTCTACTTAGATCAAGTCCGACAACATCTTGGGCGCCTGCCTTCTATTGATCCAACGGCTCGAACATTGTTAATTTGCGGTTTCCCCAACACGGGAAAGAGTTCGTTTTTGAAATCAATCTCAAGAGCCGATGTGGTATGTTGATCATGCACGTGTATCCATTTCTCCGTTTAGTGCTAATTGAATTATAGGAAGTGATGCCTTGTGAGTAGTCCACAACTGGTTTTGGCGCCCTTGAAACCATATCTTGTCATAGAACCCGCACTTGAAAAGTTTTCATTGATCCTGCTTTTGAGAACTTTTTGCTGACCCATGTTATAGATGCTTTCACCACAAAGAGTCTTTTGTAAGTCTCAGTCTGTAGAGAACAGATATGTTCTCGTGCTTATGCATATATACGACAATGACTAATCTGAACAGCGTTGGTCATTTTGACTACCAGTACCTCAGATTGTAAGCCTTCCGTATCTCTTTCCAGCTAGCTAACGCTAACCACGGCCATTATAGTCAAGCAATAGATACTCCTGGTAAGTTGTGATAACATTTAACCCCCAGGTCCCATGTTTCTGTGGTCAATGAATCCTTACTCACGGGGGATATGATTCGGCCTGCTCCTGGCTCTCACCTCCTCAGGCAACTACCCAGCTATTGTGAACAATAACCGCTGACTGGATAAAGGTGTCCTTGATCATCCGCTTGAGGAAATGGTATGTGATATACCCCACGTTCTTGCGAACATGGACTAATACCTACTGCTAGAATACTATAGAGATGCGTAAGCAATAGCTTGACTATTGACTCATCAACTTATGAATTAACAATACGTCACAGAATCTATCACAGCCATAGCACATCTTCGATCCGCAATTCTCTATTTCATGGATTTGTCTGAGCAGTGTGGTTACAGTGTGAAGTCGCAGATGCAGGTACAGTTTTTAATTCCACATTGTTTAAGGTCTGCAGTCTCTGACTTGTATTAGCTATTCCGGAGTCTTAAGCCGTTGTTCGCTAATAAATTGATCTTCATTGTTATTAACAAGATCGATGTCCTAAGACGTGATCAATTGGATGAAGCTACCGCCGCTGAGCTCGATGAGCTCGTCTCATCTGCGGGTGTTGAAGTCCTAGAACTCTCATGTATGGAATTCTCCAAAACTAACTCTACCCTATATGTAGCTATCAAAGACAGGACACTACGAAGGACTTTTGTCCTTTACTGATAGCCGTATACTACCATCTGACTTGAGTTAGTGTCGCTAACCGTTTCGTTCAGGCAATACAACCGAGAACGTTCAGGAAGCCAAGAACCTTGTCTCCGATAGACTCCTGGCTCACAGAGTCAGCGAGAAGGTCAATGCTGGTACTAACAGCAGCGGTACTATTGGCAGTAGACTGGCAGACGTGATGGCCAGAATTCACGTCGCTCAGCCTACGGAAGTGCGAGAGAGTTTCATTCCCGAAGCAGCACTGTCAAAGAAGAAATACGACAGAAACGATCCTAGCCGTCCTATGCTTGCTAGAGATTTGGAAGAAGCGAATGGTGGAGCTGGCGTGTTCAATGTCGATTTGAAGGGCGACTATCTTCTGGAGAATCCAGAATGGAAATATGACAAAATCCCGGAAATATTTGATGGCAAAAATATCTATGATTACGTCGACCCAGACATCGAGGCCAAATTGCAGGCTTTGGAGGAGGAGGAAGAGAAGCTCGAAGCGGAGGGGTACTATGACTCGGACGAGGAGATTGATGATGTCGAGGTGGCTGAGGTCCGAAGGAAGGCCGACCAGATTCGAACGAAGCAAGCACTCATTCGCAACGAAGCGAGAATGCGTAGAATCAAGAACCGAGCCGCTCTGCCACGCAGTGCTATCAAGAAACCCTTGTCACAACTTGAGGATTCTCTTGACCAGCTGGGCGTTGACACGGAAGAGTTACAACTTCGTGGTCGGTCACAGACGACAACCCGGGGTCGTTCCATGACCCGAAGCCGACTGGGCACTGAAGATTCTAATGCCATGGATATCGACCAGACGCCAAGGGAGAGATTACGGTCCAAGAGTCGGGCAAGAAGCCAGCCGGCGACCAACCGCCGCGAGGACGGTGTCGTCGACGTGACCACGCGCACGAAGGCCGAGAAACAGGCGAAGCTTGCCCAGAGAAAGATGAATCGCAATGCCCGCCAAGGAGAGGCTGATCGGCATACAACCGCCTCCCTAGCTAAGCACTTGGTATGTGCCAATACTCTGAACCTTTTTACAGAATTTTATATACCACTCCTTGTCTATGATTAATTATACTAACGCGGTATCATCAAATAGTTCTCAGGCAAGCGATCTATCGGCAAGGCGAGTCACCGTTAAGGATGGATGGAATTTGAATGTATTGACAGGGACTTGCTTTCCCTACATAGTGCTGCTAGCTAGAGCAGCCGAAGCCTTCTATCTATAGAGGAGCAGTTGGTAAGCATGCGATAAAGTATACATTCCTATCCTAGGGGTTCGAAGCTTAGATTCAATCTCTATCTTTCCCTCTAGGGTTCTTGGTACGGCGAAAGTTCGTGTGCCAGTTATGGATTCTAGCTCATGAGGCAGAATCTGGTCTGTATCTAGTGGCACTCTTCTGCTTCGATGAAGAAAATGGTTGAGGAGACGAAATGAGGAATGAGGAAAATATTTAGCAAATCATGGGCGTTCTGGGCTGGAAATTGGGGGGCCGTTCTTGTCCTCTCGTTTTAATTAGAGGAATTATGAGATACTCTTTTCGTAACTACAATCCACCTAGTCAGTCTCTGTGAAGTTGAATGTCGTTTGTTGAAGCCTGGTGGTTCTCTATCTAGTATGGAGGTTTAGGTATGTCGTGAATCGCCCTCGGTAGGCGAGAACCTCCGATTCCAACTTTGACTGATCTTCAAAATACACTCTTACACAGCAAGAGATGTTGAAACATTTGGTGATACGGGATTATGACTCAACGACCGCCTACATATATAACCGAGCAATGATCTTTAATTTAAGCCTTTAGCCTATTAATTTGTTCCGTACTACGGCTCACCATCAAGTATGGTACACTAGCATTCGACTAATTAAGATTTGACCTACGATGGGCCTGTGGAAGAGAAAGCAGCGTGTATTGTATGTGAACTGAGTTGGCCAACAAAAACGGGTTAAAAGCCCTTCAACAACAAGACATGTATTGTTCATGCCTTGCAACCGATGACTAAACGAACATCTGGCAGTCCGACTATTCCCCTGTTTATCTAGTTTTACCTCTCGAAAACGCCAGCTCTGCCTGCGTATTTATGATAACCACGACTGAAATAATGTCACAGAGAACAGACTCTTTGCTCTGGGTCATAGCCTGCGAGTGTAGCTAGGTCACTGCATTAGCTGGCCGTGACTTGCATAAAACGTCGTTTGTGAATCGGGCCCTCGATCAAGTCTTGCTGTTTTCCCTCGGTATTCTTCCTGCTTTTAGGTATACTTGTGCTTTGTTGTCTGCACGATCGATGTCGTCGTGTATGTCATGCAACTAGGTCGGTTACTCTTCTCGGGCACCTGCTTGTTCCATGTAAACTCGTCTGCCACCAACTTAGACCGGGGGGTTCTTACCTGTCAGTGTCTTTTCCGCTCCATACTGTCGCAGAACCAAACCAAGGCACGGGACGATTGAGTGGACAAGAAGTATTCGTCGCCAACACTATAGTGGACCATCCTCTTCTAGATAACTGGCGCCGGCTAGGTCGAAGACCTGTTGATTCGGAAGACGCGGTGATTGTTAGCGTCTGCGCTGTCGAGCCCGACGAAACTGAAGTGAGTTGTAGTTTTTCTTACCATGTTGTGCCAACCACCGCCTCCAAAGTTGGCCTCGCTGGGCCCAACGTGAGAGAAACCGAACCGCTTGTAGTAGTTGACTAGATACTATTTTGGCATCGGTTGTTAGCCCGAGGCACACGAGATAACAAGTAGGCCATCAGTGAACCTAGACAGGGGCAAGCGGGAAAAAGAGAGAGAAAGAGGGAGGAGAGGAATCAGTCTTCATTTTACCTCGCGACAGATGAGGGCAACTCGGTCGGCAATTGCAGCATTCTTGACCTGTTGCAGGTAGGCCTTCATGATGAGTTTGCCCAGCCCGACGCCTTGCAACTTGGGGTGGACAGCCAGGGAGTGCACGCAGACGGTCCGACCAGTGTTTTGGTGGCCGACATGGGACTTGTCTGCATTGCTGTGGCCGTTGGCCGTTTTGTAGTCGTGCGGGTAGTCCATCGAGTCATCCGTGACGACGTTGCCGTGCGATCGCGTGGCAACGATGTGGGCTAGTAGCACGCTCACGGCGCCGTCCTCGCGGCCGGTCCTATACGAGCTCGAGCGTTAGCCTAGAACTCGGTCCATTATTTAGGGGTCTTCTGGGAGAATGGGCGTCGCTGCCAAAGGGGAAAACGGGCAACCCTGGAATACATACTCGACGGCGTGCGCCGTGCGCAGCGTCTCGATCTCCCAGCCTTTGGTGTCTGACGGGACGACGGTGCAGAACACACCCATACAGAGCTCGGGACATTCCGTCAATCGGTATATGAACTGCGTTGAGAGACTGGGTTAGCCGGTCCGCCAGGTATAAGAATGGGCGCTGCAGGGCGGTGAACCCGCAATCTATGCATCCATCTATCTATCTATGCCACCTTCTTGCGTGAGTGTAGTAGCCGATGCTTGTACAAAATGCAATACCAGAATCAAACTTACCTTGTCTCGCGTGCACTAAAACACTCGACAATGTCAGCTATCGCTATCCTGAGCATATACAGGCACAACACAGTCATGGCCCGGAATGAAAGCGGAGGCTCTCAGGGTTGCCAGAGCAGGAAGGCAAGGACAGGGGAAGGCCGCTTACACGATGCGCAGGGTTGGCAAAGGCGGCGTTCTCCAGGGCAACGCAGCTCTCGAGGTCGGAGATGGTCAGCGGACGGATCAGTGGCGAGAAGGGGAAGGGCAGCAGGTCTTGGATGGTATGAGCCTGCTTGCTTTGTCTGCGGCGGCGCTCGTTGCTGATGGTCTTCTGAGCTTCCACGAGGTCGTCGGGCAGGGGCTCGGTGTCGTCCACAGCCTCGTCGACGGCGTCGTGAATGTCCCTCTCGTCTTGCTCCCGGTCTCTCAAGTGCGGAGCAGGCATTTTCTATATTGATTGATGGTCTGGTCTGGTCTGGTCAGGTAGCAACCGCGAGGACCTTTCTGTCTGTCTATCTGTCTGTCTTACTGTCGGCGGCAGCACGTGAGCAGGCGAGTGAGTAATGAGTGTTGAGTAGTGAGTAATGAGCAATGAGCAATGAGCAATGAGCTATGAGCTGAGGTTTGTTGTCCTTGGCCGTGTCTCTCCCTTCCCTTCCCTCACTATGCCCGATAGGACGCCTGTACCTGTGTACCGCCAGTGAGCGGTTTGTTTACCTCGTTCGGCCTCTTGCACCAAAGTCCAAAGTCAGGGGCATGCGGCGAAGTGCAGCAGCGTGTGCAGTGTGCAGCAGTGTGCAGCAGTGTGCGACAGTGTGCGGCAATGTGCGTGGTACGTGGCACCTCAGCAGCAGCAGGTCGAGGTGTGATCGGTAACCAGATAGAGTGACCTAAGGTTAGATGCAGTTAGGGTGCGGGCGGTACGGGGGTACAGGTCCGAGTCTACACATAAGTATACATATACACATCATATAATCTACATGGACCCAAAGCTTAGGTAGGCAGACAATCCTTTCTTATTCAGTAACGTTGGGTGTTGCTTGTTGCTTGTGTGACTGCGTCAGGGTGACTGACTGGCTTGAGTTCTTGTTTTGCTTTTTGACTGGGCTCCTACACTACCTCCCCTACTACATGTGCCTATCTAGAAGAAGAATAGAACAACGCCTGGCCATCTTGGATCTACATGATCTATCATCTTCGTTCCATGGCAACCTGTACAACCTACAAGACAAGGCCTTCTTACGTACGTTACATATTCAAGAATGGCAAGGGTTGGAGAAGGACATAGTAACAAAAAGAACAAGCATATACACTTGTCTCTGATCTCAATTCAGTCGCCGCAGTTAACAACAACTGTTAGGACACATCATCGTCGTCGTTGGACAGCAGCCATGTAGTCCAGCTGCGCCCATCAATGGGTGTTTCCGCTGCTCACATGACCATATGACCGAACAACAGATTACGTGAAATGTGAGTTTGTCTGTCTGTCTGTCTGTCTGTCTGTCCATACCTGCATCAGCATCACTGACTGGATTCAAGTCGGGTCATGTTCAACCACCTACCACTCCCCACTGGAATCCCGTTGAGCCCACCCACTCGACGCACCTCATTGATGCATCACTCCTATGCAGTGATACTGAATTTGAGTTCAGTCCGGCCCGTCCCTAGCATCGTTAGCGCTCACAGACGAACGGTCTCCATCAAAACCAAGAGGGGTATCATTGCTTTGTCTCTCCGCCTTGCTCTATCGTACACGACATTGCCGCAGCCTAGTGTTCAAATCTATCAATAAATCTGCCAGCCTTTCCTGTGCCACTTTCCCGTGCCATTGTTTCAGCCTTGTCTTGCCCCCTGTCCAGTGCGGTGCAGAGCTAACCGAACTTGCATTCCGCCTTGCACATAGTCTTTCCACTCGTCCCCCCCTGTCCAGCCATGAAGTTCCATCTTCGCTTGCAACCCACACCGTGCCGCCATTGCCTAGTAGTCAGATCTACGCTCTTATGTCAGGGTTTCGCCCCAACAATGACATAGATAACAACCCCTCCATCATGCGAAGCAAACCAGAAACACTGAACGAAGCCAACGCCCATGGAAAATAAAGTAGGATAAAATAAAACACCGTGGTATTTTCGTCCGTTCTCGTTTAACTTTTCTTCGCTTTTGTGGTATCGTGTGGTATCTCACTCCATCTGCAACGCCCTATACTGCCGGAGGCAGGTCATGGTATCATATCCAGTGTATTCGTGCCATATAGCATCAACCGAGAATCGTGTATGCGTCGTCACTCGACCCTCCTGAGGGGAATCAAACGACAAAAGACCGAGTTAAAGAACAAGGAAAACTAGAAAAAAAAAAAAAAAGCCGTAAAATCATCAAAGTTGCGGTGCCCATGATTGACCGCGAGAGGAAAGAATAAGGGAAAAGAAAAAAGAAGAAAAAGAACCAGAGCCCACCAATGCACGCCAGGGGTATATCCAGCCGGGGTATTTGCATGTATAGCATCTAGAAAGACGAGAATCTAACGGAAGGGTCCAATCGGACCGGGGTATCCTGAATTGGTCGAGTGCGAAGTTGATGGCCGCCCACTGTCACCAGACGCACGCGTGTTATGGCGGGGTGTTACGTCACCACCATGAAGGATGCTGTTGGGCGATAGCTTGTGGTCGTGCCCATTGTTACCATGATGTCGGCTAGACCATGGGCTGTTATCGTCATCTGGAAGATTAACACCGCTATCATTCCAGGGGTTTCTGTCAGCATTGAAGCTGCGTGTCGATTCTATCGAGATCAGCGACGACTTGGAAACATTGCTTGATCCTTTAAAGAACATATTCATCGAGTGGGAGCTGTTCTTTCTGCGATCGAGGGAAGAGAGCAGTTGCGACGGCTTCCGGAGTTTGTCAAACAATGTCGTGGCCCGCTGCTGCGTAATATCGTCGCCAAAGACCGGCTTAGTAGGCGAATCGGTTCCGACCGAAGCAGGTGCATGCTGTAAGAGTTTTGAGTCGAAATACTGCAGCGTGTCTTCAAACGAGTCGGACTTTGGACGGGGAAGTGCTCCTTTGACGACTTTGACCTCTACATCCGCAGCAGTGAATTGCTGCATCAAATAATCTATAGCATCACGAAGACCACCCGCATTATTTCGTGTTAGCTTCCAAAGCAAAGTGGTGGTGCGATTACCGTCCTCAGTCTTGTCCTCGGTGTTCTCATGTACCTCGACCGCAACTTCGTACTGAGTCTTGAGTTTTCCAACGAGTCCATTTACGAATTCCGGAGATTCGAGAAACTTGACCAAGGACGGAGTCCGAGTTAAAACTAGCTCATGAGTCTCGGGGACCATGCCCTTCGGAAAATCAGTACACTTATACACCATTTCATTCAGAAATAAGAGTGCGGCTACAGACGGGGCTTACCAGAAATGCGTCAGCACACATGGGCACTTGCCATTCGGGGCCTGTAACTGTGACTTCGTCGCTTGCTTGTTCCGTGCTCGGGAAGACAATCTTGCAGTTCCACTTCTTCTCTAACTCCTCGATTTCTTGGAGGCGGCCAATCAGCTGTCTGTGATACAACCGATCGACGTGTACGATCTGTGACGTGAACTCGGAATGCTACCAAATTTGCGAGGTTAGAGCCTCTCAAGTTGTTACCTAGCGTTTGTATCGGACCACTTACAGCTCTATCAACCATATCTAGGATCTCGGTTTTAACCAACTCCAAATTCTGGGCATTGCGGGCCGGCGTGCGGCAAATCACATTGTCAACTTTAACATCATCGTCTTCACGACCCATACCCCCTGTAGACCCGGTCAGCCGTGTAAAGAAAGAAGGGAAAGACGAGTTTTACCTCGATCCATAGCATTCGAAAATTTGACAAAAACAGAATGTTTCTTCATGATGCGTTGGATGTGCTGGCCCCCAATGCCGATGATCCGTTTATGATACTGGTCAGGCACGTGGAAAGAGATGGAGGCTGGCATTTCTTGTTCAACGAGAGTCATGCCTTGCTTCATAGAGTCATAGGTAGGTGCAATAACATCTATGTCGAAATTATACTCTCGAAAACTATCGAATATGATTTGGACATTGCCTAAATCTTAGTGAGCTTTTATGCGTAACGCGATAGAAGGGGGGGGGGAAGAGAGTGGCTTACTCTGCGTCATGATCTTGTTTATCTTGCCATTCTTTTTGCCAGAGACGAATTCCTTATGCTCATTGGCAAGCTCGATCTTAACTCGAATTTGTTGGCCGCTCATAGTAACAAGATCAGTCTGAGAGAGCACGTTCAAGGCAGACTTGACGGCATCATCAGAACCGGTGATGGTAAAAGTCATCTTGTCAAACGATATATCCGCATCCGAGTTCGAGCAGATATCACCAAGCATAGAGCGAATATCAAGAGGGTTAGGGATAGTGCCCACTTGCTGAAACCACCAAGTTGCGTGATAAAACTGTCCGGCCTTAGGGAGCAGTTAGTTAGCAATGTACGGAATGGAAATTATAGTAACACATACTAGAGACATGATTTCCTTCATGGTTCGTTCGATTTGCAGCCCTTCGACACCCTGAACCCGAATCATATTGCGTTGAGACGCAAGTGGAGGGAACATGATATACGCGCCATTAACTTCCATTATCTTTCGAACTTTGTCCATTCGGCTGAGCAGAATACTATCAATCTTGGCAGGAGAAATAATGGCATCTTTCATGAATAGTTTTGTTCGGCTCACTAAGTCATGAATCTTGCGTTTTGCTAGCTCGATAGCTTGAGGGTTCTCGCCGGTAATGAATATCTCGTCCGGATTACGACGATTCGCATTTGGAGGACAGTACCTAGATAGTTGAGCGAAAGGCGGGAAGTAGATAGCCGTATTCGTAACAGATTCAATAAGTTTGATGTTTTTACGAGATCGTCCACAGACAATAGGGTGTAGGGTGCTCTCAAAATGGAAACGGTCGACCTCTCGTCCCAGCTACACATCACGTCAGTTTAGGCTATGATTGGAGTCATATTATCACTTCGCACCAATTTGTCAATGAAGATGAGAACCTGAGTCTTGGCGTGTTCAGTAGACTCAATGTCACCGTAGATAGCGACCCTCCATCGTTGATCGCGGATAACTTCAACGTCACCGTTTAGCCCATCGACGGTGGGAGTGAGTTTGGGGCCCAAGATGAAGATGTCGACCCCACAAAACGCAGCAAATGTATCGAGAGCGTCCGTAACGTGCTTCTGTAGTGCGCCAGCCACGGAGTCTACGATCAAGCCGTAATCCACATCGACGGTAGTGCACCTCTACAAGGCCTAGTTTAGCGAAATGAAGTCACGTCACGGGGCTGACCAGTATGTATGCATACCAACGCCAGCGGAGTATCACCTAAGATGGTCTCGCGGCTCTTGTTAACTAATTCCGGGGCACCCGATAGTGAGACGGTAACAACTTGTCCTTTCACGAGCTTCGGCGTGGCCAAGATGACATGGGCCTCAATAGGCAAAGGGCCTCTACTAAGCTCTTGACATAGGTTTTGCAGGTTGTGGAGGTTCTGGGCATGTACAGGTAGATCATATATGGGAACATCGTCGGGGGCGTCTCCGGGATGCGTCCAGCGGAGGACGGAATCGCCCGTGGCGTGCAAGATCTCCTCTGTGTTGGGACCGGCGAGGTCAGAGGCAAAGGGAACGTTGAAGGCGAAGTGAATGGTCGTGTCGGCGGCGGGCGACGGGCTTAGTGGCGGAGCTCCCGGAGCACCGGTCTTTTGGTGAGGATTCATGGGAGGCATGTTCATGTTGGGCCTCGAGGACATACCAAAGCTGGGGCTCTGGATGCGATCGCTCCAGTGACGCATGCCCATGTTGGCAGCAAGCTTTTGCATGGTGAAGGGGGCAGAATGGGAGGGGGTATCACTGAAAAGGAAAAAAGAAGAATGCGACGAAGAGAGGAAACAAGAGAAAGGGAATATAGGAATGCAGAGAATAGAAGAGCAGCACTGTGCGGTGTTCTCTCCGTTGTACGCTGCAGAGGTAGAAGCCACCCCAACTGCGGTCGTAGTGGGAAGGCTTTGAGGGCAATGAAAGTGCTGAGGTGAGGAGAAAGCGGATGGGCGATGGGATGGGATAGACGGGCGGATTGAGGGTTGGATGGAAGGAGAGAGAGCTCAGTTTAGCAGAGCACCGGTGCCTATACCCGCGCCGGCAGAGCCAGAGCCAGCAGGGCGAAGTCGAGATACACAGATGTGCACCGGGGCTATACCTCACTAGGATGTGGCCTGGGCAGTCAGCACAGAACACCACCCACCCACAGCACCACGATCCACCATAGCACCACCGAGACCCCCGTCGCAAGGTGCCTGCCAACGAATGGGGAGGCAGAGCCGACTCCGCCTGGAGCCGGTGCATGTACTCAGTACACTCAGTATGTATCACTGTGCCGGGGGCTAGTGCCAGTCCAAGGGCTTGTACCAACTGTGAGCGCATAATGCCACTCAATTAGGTGTCTGTCTATCTACCTTCAAGGTTGCCTTACATTAGGAGGTACTGTGCATATGCTAGACACGTACCAGATAGTGGCCATAGCTCTCTCCGATGCTGCTCACCCAGGATCGGCCCAGGTGGCCCTACAGAGGTATCTATCTGTCCTTTAGGAATGGAATGATGTGGTATCCCGCCGCATACATACTCCAAGTAAGTACTTAAGCTTAAGTACTTCTACACGTACCCGTCGACACTACACAGAACTCGTATCGAGGTAGGTACGTAGGTACATAAGCAAGCACATCAACACATCAATCAATTGGTACATGGCTGCGTTACGTGCATGTAACAAGCCAACCTACACTCGTCTGCACTTCAACCGGTGGCTTCATAGAGACTCCATGGCCTGACGATGACTTGAGGTTGTCTTAGACGGCCACAACCGAGCGTGCCATACTACTTAGTACCTACTACAGCATTGAGACCATCGGCCGTCCTCAGCACATTCTCCGGGTCTGGGTCCGGGTCTTAGTCTCAGTCTCAGCCCCAGTCTCGCTCGTTCAAGCAAAAGCAGGCATAGACAGATGTGCCGACGGCATGCCAGGTAGCACCATGTATTGAATCTGATGCCCCCACGACTTCGCAAAATGCACAGACTAACCTACACACCTAGATGCTGTGCCTACATACAGTAGGTACAGTACAGTAGGTAGGTAGGTTCTCGGGTCTTGCTGGGGACTGCATGAAGAGTGGGTTGATGCAGTCCTGATGTACCCTGGGGACTACGTAGATACTGTACAGTACGCTCACCTAGTTGCATGTCTTTGTCCCCCAAGATACAAACTACACGGTATACCACACCACGATGCCAATATAGCAAAGTACTACATGCCTAGTACGTATTGCACGATGGCAATTAACTACCTACATAGGTAGTGTAGCTTGGCCATCGGCTCTCGGTTCGTCTGTCACAGAGCGAGGGGATAACTGCTGAAGTGAGAATCCCCAGCGCTCCCTTCGTATACCATACAAGCGATGCTAAACAAGGAAACCTTAGTCTAGTCAGCCAGCCAACTATGGACAAGCGAACGCAGCCACAACACTCATCTCCACGCTATCGGTCCTAGATTACTGGTACATCGGTACTGTGCGGTACGGTACATAGTTTGGACGCGCGTTGCACGCATCGACCGAACGAGGGCTGTGTGTGCAGACAGCTGCAACAGCGGGCCTTGCAAAACCGAAACAAAGATGCTGCCTCAGCAGCTTCGAGGAATCCGAGGCTATACTACAAGGGGCCATATGAGACCTGGCGTCTTGCTCCAAATAACGCACACTGTACCTCAATATGACAGCCTGGTTGTCAGGCCCTGGGCGTTCTCCATCGGTTCGACGGTTATTTCGGGTCGTCTGTTCTTATCTACAGATTGCAACACTAGCCGTCTATATATTATGAGCACGTGCCAGACTTCGTGATGCCTTCTATCAGACCGCAATTTCATGTAGCAGGAAAACCGTCGTAGGTTGTGTCTCATGCATTGGACCGCCGCCCCGGGAACCTGGAAAGAGGGCGGAACTCAATTAACTAGCCTAGATGTATGTAAGGTAGAGTCGGGAGAAAAAAAGAAAAGGGTGGGACAAAGCCGACTGCCGAGAATAAGAATTAGTAGAGCGAACATCTATAGCTGTCTATTTTAACATTTTACTACGCCATACTTTTTGCGCCGGGTTCGTAGTAACAGCGCGCGGTCTCGGCCTTTCCATTTATTCCCCTCTTTCTTTGCGGGAAGCGAGTGACCGTACTACTTGTTTTAAATATCTCGAGGGCTGGGCAAAAGTTAGGTTGAAGATAGCCAGCCGCTCGCCTATACCGCGATCCACTATATTTAGCAAACCATTGCTCAATACGTCAGTTTCTCTTGATTCTCAACATCATCTTGTAATGTATAGTAGCGTTTGTTTGGACAAAGCACCAGGAATCGATTTAACGAAACTTACAGCGGCCCCAACAAGACCCGGGCTGGTGTTTGGTTTTTGACCAATGTTTTTTTCCAAGCATTTTCTTTATCGAAAGTAGTTCGTGTCTTGTAGCTCTAGTGGCAAGGCTTTTGCGGCTCGGGACAGAATCGGATGGGTCTTTCTCGATTGACTGGCTATAAGGATGCTGATAAAAGGAAGACGTATTATACCTCGGATGCACGATGCTGAGTCGACATACATGACAATAGAGTCCTGTGGATTAGGTCTACTTGACAATCACAAAAACCACCTAGGTAGGTATCAAAATGTGGCTAGTCGGATCTACAATGTTATTGTTACACACTACAGCCAGCCTGATCAAATCTAGCTCAACCACGGCCCTTGGCTACCTGGGTATATGAAGACTTCCTTCCGTTTGGCACCTTAGCCATCCATACAATGTTAAAGCCGTAGCCTAGCTCCTAGAAGCAACCCACCTGGCCACAAAGAGCCGGGAACTATGTTGCATGTTGTGACATCTGTACAGATACAGAAACCTCATCATACCCGAATCCGCCGAAATGTCTTCACAACGCGAAGTCCGAGAACTCCATTCCAAACCTTGGGACCGGATGCCGGTATTACTGATACACTTGTCTTGTCACACCATTTCCTGGGTAAATGACTTCTTGACGCACTGCACGGGGCCTTTCAACATACGCGATGTCGCCCTCTCGTGGTGACTGTTCATAGTGTCGCTCCACTGGCTGAACACTATATGACTGTGAAATCTCCATCTCAGTCGGCCTGACACTATAGTCACGACCTACGTGGGGGCCGATTTCCCTCCTTGCATCAGGATGTACACTAGCAGCATACTGTCGAGGAGGGACATCGGGTCGGGTGCTATTAAGGCGATCATAAGGCGTAGAATCTACCGGTCTTACACTAGCCGCTCGAGGAAGATACTCTCGAGGCACATGCTCGGCTGTCCCACGAATCTGGACAAATTCTTGACTGGGCGGGCCCATAGACTGTAGTGGATAATCCCGTTCACGGTAGCTTCGGAACCCTACGCCATAGTCTGGTTGAGTAACAACACGTCGATGAGCATAACCCGGAGACGCTCGTCGGTAGATCACGCCGTCTTCCCCTACAATCTCTGGCGCTGGCATACGAGAAGTGGCTCGAATTGGAGCTCTTTCGTATACAATTTCATGGTCTCCCGGCCTCGTAGGTGGCACGACCGACTGCCGAGACACAGTAGTTGTGCGGACCGGTTCAATGTATTCATGGCCGTACTCGTCAATTACAATTCGACGGGGTGGTGCAGATGGAGGGGGCATCACAGACGGTCGTCTTTCTACAATGATTGGCGACCGAGATCTCGTGCGATCAGGGTATGGTCGTACACTCATTCGTCCTTCACGTGGGTATGTAGGAACTTCTCGTAGATCGGGATTCGCAATGGTAAAAGACGCTGTCCGTATAGGACGAGGATCAACTGCTCCGTAAGGATCGGAATATCCTAAAGGACTCGGGACATGACGGATATAGCGTATGATACTTCCATCGGACCTGCGCTCCTCGTATACAGGCGATTCCAGTCTGTGGAGCGCTCCTCCCGCAGAAGCACGTACCTGCCGCAAATATGGGTCGTCTACTCCCTCGTATCTTTGTGACACCCTATCGATATGTACAGGTAGCGTGGCATAGTGGTCTTGGTGGGGTTGCGGATTCGGGTCCTGAGAGATCGGTTCATCGTATATTATCTCGGGCTCTTGTCGCCCCAGTCGTCGTGGTCGTTTCTGAGCGCGGATGAGTGGCGGCGCTGTTAGAGGTGACGGTGATCTTGGTTCCGGTTTAATACTAGGGGAATCCTGGACATCTTGAGCCCTCGAGTCGGCCTTCCTCTTGTTTTTTTTCTTGTTCTTCCTCTTGTTGCCTTTTTCACCTTGTGGGGAGCTTTCAGGACTAATGACAACTGCGTTTTCTTGTCTCAAGGCCGTTACCTGAGCAGGCACTCTTTGCAAAGCGGCGGAATCCGATTCACGTATTTGTGGCTGCCGGGCTACCGCTAACGGCGAGACATGAGCGGGCTGAGGGGCGAAAGGCGAGAGATTGTGGCCCCGTATCAGTGGTTCTTTATGCTGTCTAAAGCTGGGGTTAGGCACAAGTTGTGATGGATTTTGCAAACCATGATGATCGGCAGACTGTTCTGAATCTGTGTTACCAGAGTTATCTGATCGGCTGGCGTCTCGACTGTCAGAGCTGATAGTCTGTGCTTCTAAATGTTTTCTTTGACGATCTTGGTTCGACAAATTTTGTGTCCCTATCCTCGACGTACTAATTATGCCTTCCTTTCGCACTGGCGCAATTGACCCCACCGGACGATGTGTACTTTGAACACCCATAATCTGGCTATGCACAATATCACGACCGACGTCTGTCTGCAGTGGATGGGTGGCGGAACCAGGTAAAAGACGGGAAGTTACTGGTTCTGATGGAGGCGCGTAACTGTGTGTTGAGGGTGTGGGTATAGATGCATCCTGAATCTGGACACTTTCCAATGCATTGGGAGGTGGAACTGAAGGACGGGACTCGGGCGTATCATGTTGACTAGAATAAAAGGTATTCTCGTCGAACGAGTCACTGGCATCAGACGCGTTAGCAGGAGGGCTGGGCAAAATAGATGTTGCTGGTGGCGCTGTGGCCTGTACAAGGGTCAGAGCCTTGGCTAGAATATCTGAGATATCAAGTTCAGGCAGCTGTTCTGAAGGTTGAAGATTGCCTCTGATAGAAGTCCTTCGTTCTTCAACTTGATCTTTAAGTACTTTTTCGAGCCGTTGTCTTTGGATCTGGATTTCAGCCTTCACAAGACCATCTGATTTCTGCAGTAGGATAGGATCGATCTCGGGCTTTCCAAGACCAAAAGGTCTAGAGACGCCTGGGACGAAGGGTGCAGAACTAGCTGGGGGGACAGTTACAGCGGGTTGCTGCGAGTTAGCTTGAAATGACAGCATATTGCCCATTGAGTGACCATTAGCAGCACTGCTGTTGATTGACAGGTGCGTAGACAACGGCGCCACACGCTCAGGCGCGTTGGAAGGTGGTTGAGCGGCAGAGGCACTCTTGACCAAAGATGCAGCTGGCACTTTTATACGCGGGTGATTCCCCGACACTACTGTATCGCGAAATTGAATGATCTTTTCATACTCGCGGATCTCGTTGTGCTCAGCGCTTGTCAGTGTAGAAGCAGCACTACTTGCCGTGGCAGTGGCCGTACAGACCGGCTCGTGGCCAGACGCTGCTGCGACTTGCGACATTTCAATGAATCAGATTAGCACCAAGCATCCATCGATATGTCAAAACCCGACAAGAAAGTAGGTGGGTGTATGTATGCTTTGATCCAGGCGTCAGAAGACGAGAAGATGGCGATGCACAGACGAGTCGCTCAGTAAACAAACTTTTAGTGGTTTAGGTTACGATTCCGTCAGGAGGAAAGGAGAAAGAACGTGTCGTGTCGCACAATACTGGTTGGAGCTTACCTATTTTGCATTGGATATTTTTTCCCCTTGAACCTGCCCTGCCCCACTGATTTCAGAGCACATACCTACCTCCAGGCATGAGCCATCGAGGAAGGTACTGCACAGTACAGTAGGTAGGGATGCACGGGCCATCACATGCCACCTAAAACCACTGTATGTACCTAGGTACCTTATGGGGCACTTTAACCCACTGTGGATATTTCACAGTTGGCAGCAGCTGTGCCAGCCGCCAGCTACAAATGCCTTGGGTCAAATGCTTTGCAATGCTTTCTAATCTTCGTAAAGCCTAAAGTACCTCTTTAACAGTACAACTAAATGGTCGGAGCGAAATTTACGTATAGTTTAAGAGATCCCGCAACTCAATCTTTATTAGGCTGAAGAGAGGAAGATTCAACTAGAAAGCACAGGACCATTTTTCTTGTTAGGGCTAGCAAAGGAGGTAGGGTAGGCGTAAGTCAGGTGCAGGTTGCTCAGGAAAATGCCTTAAGAAACATAACTGCACACTGTGAACACTTCTCCTAGTTCTGAACTTAGTACTCACTACTTAGAACCTAATTACCATCCATTGTTATAGTTCCCAATCGCGCGTCCTAACAGCCACGGATCTATAGAGGCCACTTCCATTGCTTAGACATTGGAGACTTTAGAAGAGTTCGGCAAAGCGGCCGACTAGTATTGCGAAAGCCTAGAGGGCTTCTTTGCTACCGAGGTGTGGAGGGAAGTACCTGTCAGCAAGAACGAGATCGCCAAACATAAAATTCCCCTCTCATGCATAGTTCGGCAAACAGCATACCGCCGAGGCTGCTAATGAACACCTACAAAAAGACATACGCCATTGTCAATAAAACCGTAGAGGCTGCTATCAAGGACGAAACAGTCGAATCCGAGAAGGCCGATAAGGCACAGGCAGAGAGGCTACTTAAGAATCTACACGAAATCTGAGTTGATGCACGTTAGCGATGCCGTGGATGAGAAGAGCAAGTTGGATCTTGACATCCAACAGTTACATTCATCTTCCCCTAATGCGACTAGCCGGAAGGGAGTTGTCTGTCGGGGACGGAGCAGCATAAGGCTGGAAATCGAGTGTACTGGCACTCATATGTTTTGCCGAGAAAGAGACGTGCTTCGCACAGATTGAAAGATTGAGCATAAGCTAGGTAGACTACCTATGATCTCATCTGGCCCGAACCTACCTAGCAAAAAGCCGATGCGTGCCCTTAGGTGCCAACATAGGTAGGTACCTTAGGTACTTAGGTACACCCCGGCCCAACCAACTGGTTAGTCGCATATTCATGCATCTATTAGCAATTTAGGTACTTAGGTACTCGCCCCGGTGACTCAAGCAATACAAGACTCAATTTGCCTACCTTCGCGTAGACAGCAGTTTTAAACATTCTGAACTAAAATATCATACAACTACAACACTAAACGCTCCTCAATTGAACCAAGTTATACACGCTCAGACTCACGTCTGGCTCTGATGTTGTGCAGGAAGTACTAGTCTAAATTAGGTATATAATAATTCCGCCATACGTCGCGATGGGATCAGAAGGAACGGAACTTAATGGGGTTTCCTCCTCTCGGCCCGTGTTATTCTTGTGAGTTCCCGCCGACGAAATCCATGCTCATCCGCGGGCATTGCGCTGATATGCTCCATAGCGACATAGACAACTGCCTGTATCCCAGAAGTACGGTTACACAAAACAATGACCGAATCAAATGCGAGTGCACTAACATCGTCGGCCTTAGGCAGTAAGGTCCATGATATGATGGCGAAACTTATAGACGAGTACTTTTCAAAGCACTTAGGGCTGTCTGAGGAGGACGCCATACGACTACACTCGGAGTACTACCAGAACTACGGGTTAGCCATCGAGGGGTTGGTCCGGCACCACCAGATCGATCCTCTGGAATACAACGCCCAGGTCGACGACGCGCTCCCCCTCGAGGGCGTCATCAAACCGAACCCGCAGCTACGCAAGATGCTTGAGGACATCGATAAGTCCAAGGTTAAACTTTGGCTTCTAACCAACGCATACGTCAACCACGCCCAGAGGGTTATTAAGCTCCTAGAAATTGACGGTCTTTTCGAGGGACTGACGTACTGCAATTACTCGGAGGTCCCGTTCCTGTGCAAACCACAACCGGCCATGTACGCAAAGGCTATGCGAGAGGCCGGAGTAGAGCGACCTGAGGACTGCTACTTTGTTGGTAAGTCTTTGCAATTTGGCAAGCCTACGTTCAGCTCACTAAAAAGCTGACATACATACATAGATGACTCCTATGCAAATTGTGTTGCGTCACAGAAACTCGGTTGGACGACAGCCCACTTGGTGGAAGAAGGGGTGCCGGTACCGGAAACGCAAGCGTCGAAGTATCAGATTCAAACGTTGGAAGAATTGCGGACCATATATTCGCAATTTTTCAAGTGATTAATTTACATTGTCGGTCAATCCTATTCTTCCATGTACCCCAAAAGAAACATACGAAGAGGACATATAGAGACAGTTGATCGGAGCGGGAAACTCGGCTTCTTCGGAACATATCTGGGAGAATAGAAATAGAGAGTGCTACACTAAATCAGCATATCGATCATTATCTAGTCCGACGGAAATGCGTTTTTCTAGAAGCGAATACACCCAAGATAGAAAGACTACTCATTCAGTGCTACTCGAAACGCCAGCCTCTACCGTGACCATCTTCGCCATGGGTATCATAAAAAAATTTACTCGTCTTTTCTCCCAACCGCTCAGTACCTTGCGGTGTGTTCGTGATCCCCTGCTATACTATTTTGCCTGTCCGTTGCCTATGGTCGCCGGATACTGCAAATAACGGCATTGAGCCTAGCTAGCGTTTCCTCGCGCTCTTTTATGGCCTCCTGCCGCTGGGCCTCGGCGACTTTAAGTTCCTCCTCGAGCTCACGGATGTTCCGCTCCTGGTCTTGCTCGCTGTTATCGAGGCCGGGTAAAATAGAGATCAGATACTCGATCTGCTGCTCCTTGGTGATGAGATCTTGAGCAAGCTCAACCTGCGCAGCTCGGAAAACATCTTCGGGGTGCGGGTCCACTGTTTCCAGCCCCATGCGTCAGCAGACCGCGTAGCTATCGGCAGGTAAATGTAGATGTATGTGCTACGAGGTCCTATAGCTATGCATGTGAAGATCGAGAAGGGCAATGTGAGAGGGAGGCAGCAAACCTTCCTGCTGATCTGCCTCTTGCTTAGGGATCACAACGATCTGATCCCGCGGGCCTAGTGTCTCGAGGCTGTGGTGCTGATTGATGTAGTTGATGGATGCGATGAATTGAGTCGCAAGCTGTCTCGGTGGTCAGCCAGGTTGTTCTGGCCTGTTTACCCACTACGAAGGGTATTCCGGGCACACGAACCTGGTCAACAGCATCCTGCAGCTGGGTGAGCCTGTCGCCCATCGTATATAATGTTCGTAAGGCGAAGGTGGGAGTCTCGTTGTCAATTTATGTTGGTCCAATCGGGATTGATGAAGAATGGGTGAAGGCGAGCCCTAGCCTGCTGCACCCCAGGCGCAAGCTAGGTACTTACCTAGGTACCTACCTAGGTACTGAGTATGTGCCTTGTCAGGCGCAGTAGTGGTTGTTAGGTAGCTCCACCAGGATTGGTCAAATCTAGCATTTCATTCTACAACTCAGCTACATCTTTCATTCAAGCTACCTAGGCACTCTAGCACCAACCGGCAGGCCTCCACGAGCGCAAGAGAAATGTGGAATGTGGCGACATCCAGTCTGTTTCGTTGGCAGGCTTAGCTCGCTACCCAATAAGCGCCATAGTATCTATAGTTGTCTTCACCCCAATGGGTCGGGTTCATCCTCAACACAATTCTTCACATCAGGTGCACTCCATTACCCCGAAGCACCCAGCAAAGACCAGCATCATGATCTCGCCTCATACGTCGCGTACGCAAACCGCACAGGCCTGGATGTAGAATCTAATGTTTTCATCGGCACACACTACGAGTACAGTGTGGCCTCGACACTCCGCCCACTAGGTTTCGACCTGCGCCGCATAGGCGGGCAATCGGACAAAGGCATTGACCTCCTAGGAACATGGAGCGTGCCTTCTACACCCGAAGACCTGCCCCTGCGCGTCTTGCTACAATGCAAGGCCTATTCCACTGTCAAAGCCGCCAAGATCGGCCCGCAGTTCATCCGCGAGCTTGAGGGCGCCTACTTGGGTGCGCCTTCTGGATGGCGCGGTTCCGGCGTCATAGGACTTCTCGTCACTCAACGACCGGCTACAAAGGGCGTGAGGGAAGCACTGGCGCAGAGCCGCTGGCCCATAGGCTATGTATCGTGCTCTAGAGATGGTGTGCTCGAGCAGATGCTGTGGAATCGGAGGGCCGAGGAGGAAGGTCTCGAGGGTATGGGTGTCACCGCAAAGCTTTCAAGCGGAGATCGCCATGGGGATGCGCAGCGCCTTGTGTTAACGTGGAAGGGTCGGCCTTACGTGTCTTCAAATACTTGCTCGACAGTAAGCCCCGAAAATGCAAAACCTTTGCAAGAAGATTAACAGATGCAAAGCATGTGAGGTGATAAGACAGCCTTAGATGTGCCACAAAGCCGCGTCAGAGTCAACATACAAACCCATGACCCGTTGCATGGCAAAGGCAAAATGGAAATCGTACGGCCACATTGGGAAGAAGTCTGTATGCTTGCCTTGAAACTTTCGAATTCGGTGGCTTACATTTATACGCCGTAGCAGTAAGAACCGAACCCTTTGCTCTCTTCTTTATTTTCAACAATGGCCAGCATCGCGCAGCGAGCGAAAACTGCCCGATTATTTGTTAAGGGCGTACACCTAAGTCCGTACCGTCACCGCAAGACGTCATTCACCAGGTGTAGTTTATTCTCCTTTCGAGCCGAGAACGAGCCGGTTCTTGGATAGGTAGATTCGGACAATTTGGGTACCGGAAATCGAGAGTTCAGTCCCCTGAGAACAGTTACGAAGAGCCTTGAGAAGCTCTGCTCATTGCCGAGATAAAGCTACATTAAGTAAGGATATTGGGTAATTCGATTGGGGTTAGCGATGTACCTTGTTTACGGAAATTACACCCCAGCCGGTGATGGGTCCCAGTTGTTGTACAAGCTAGTATAAATCACCTAGACATGAGCCTTAGCTAAAGAGTCTTTGTTAAATTCTCACCACTGATGATGGCGGACCGGACTAATAGATTCGTGTTCGCAATCGTCAACACCAAATGTACTCCGTGCGCTTGGTCCAATGGCCACATCCACAACCCGTCAAGGCTAAATACCTTTAGTGAATAATCTCAACACCCAATAACACAATAGAAACCGGGCCGGCCTCGACACCATCGAGAGCCAAACCTTCGCCCATTCTATAATCATAATACATGCCGCAATCAGGGGAGTTACCTATCCCCGGGCTTCACGGAAGTGGATATGACGAGGTTATCCCGTCAGTCAAGAGCAGCTTAATCATCCCACATAGCAGCCTTCGCCTTCTCTGTCTCTTCGTTTCGTTTCCGTTCGGCCTCGCGCTCTTCTTCCCGCCTCTTACGCTCCTTCTCACGCACGGCGCGATCGTAGGCCTTTTGCTCCTCAGTCTGCTTCGGTGCGCGCACGCCCAGCGCACTAGCGATCATGCGTCTTGCAACCGCATCCGTCTTCTCGGGTCGTCTCACCCCGCTATCATCCTGAGCATCCCGGTAGCCGTACCCACCGCTAGTACTACTACTTGCTAACCAGGGCGCGCTATTGCCAGTGTCCCCTTCGGGCCCGCGGCGCCCGTATGAGGGAGATACGGGTGTCGGTGGTGGAGGCGCCACGCCGTCGTGGCTAGCGCCGTCTGGGTGCGTGGAGGGCGTCGGGGGTTCTGTCTCGCCTTCGGATGCACTACTTTCCTCATCCTCCCAAGAGTCAGCTACCGGTTGCTTTTTGGGCTTGGATCTCGGCTTCGACGAGGAGGTTGATGATGTGGGATTTAACGACAGCTTCGTCATTGCCTTTGTCGCCTGTGATGTTGTTGACGCCATGCTGGTATGCTTATTGGTAGGGAGTCTAGGTTATTGAAACCGCCGGTGTCGGGAAGCAAGGCGGCAGAATACAAAGAGCACAAACTCTTGTGCCTGGTAAGGGAATTGGCTACCAATGTCGATTTGCCTAAGTTGATAGACAGATTAAGATCCGGACAGCTTGGGAAATGGCAGGATGTTGAATGTTGCCAAATAAAGAAGTATACGCGAGCTCGCTGCGAGCGAAGAAATGACTGGAGAAAGGTGGACTTGGTGAAAGCCACCAGCACTCTTGAAGTGAGGTTCAAGCGGGGGTGGGGTAACGTATCTATCTACAGCATGTACCTGGTGCGCCGGTGAGAGAGTCGGGCTTGGCATCTTATCTCATCTTGAATCCCCTAGCCTCGGAACCTATTAGCTCCTACCGTTGTATACCTATATTCCAGAGGGACATGAGATTCTAATGATAAACCATATGCGCTCGTACTTCCTTTGCTCTTCTCCATATTGCAACGAGCCGATTGACAACACATAATGACCAACCTTATATATTGTGCTATCTTGGTTTATGTGATTAAGGTCGATAGTACGCCTATGACCTCATATCTACGGCCTAGGCAATTCGGTCTATACCACATCAGCATGAAACATAGACAATCCAGATGTTTTGCAACAGCATCGCTCAACAAACTATCGTTACTGCTTGTGTTTCAAAGACATTGTTTATAAAGCTTTGCTCTTTGTTGGTTTCATATGGTCTGTATCGCATACGCTGTTACCTTCGCTTGTACTGTGAGATGACGATGGCCTTGATTTTAGCGGACAAGCAAATGTAAATACTTCGGGTTCAATATATCTGCTGACCAGCTCAAACTTCGGAGATACCTGAGCCTCGAGACATTGAAGCAGCAACATGTCCACCAACGGAAGCATCCTGCCATTAAACACTCCCATCGAAATGCCCAGTTCTAACGCTTATGGACATGTCCCAGTTTCTGTTTGGGCGCAGTTTTTTTGTTTTAACCTATTTGGTGAGGGCATTCTTAATTTGGACCTTGGCAAGTCTGTTTCTGTTAGCCCTTAGCATTATAAACGAAAGAGTCGTCTCTTTCGTTGCAGACCTCTATTCTACCACCTTTTGGCGCTCAGTCGGTATTTTCATGATTCTCTACTTCCCAAATTCACCAGCCTCCTCGTGGGAATGTATGTCTTGCTTGAAGCTATAACATGGCTACTGCAGCCCTAGAAAGAGCCTCAACTTAGCGCTAATTAAGTACTTAGTCTTTCCGAATAAAAAATGGTTCGGCAATGGCAATCATCTCTTAGGAGTTACGGCCAGCTTCTACTCTGACAATTTACATCTGTTGTTCGTTTTGACATAGGATAGTGCTGTATCTAACACAATTAATATATTTAATATAACTCACGGTCAAAATATCTTTTCGTAAAGGACTTATTAACCTTAGTAGTATCAACCTCAGCACGTGAAAGCCATCGTCTTGTTGTACCATATATCAACTGGTAGCAATTATCCACCATGCATATCCAAGGTACCTATATAGGATACCTTCCTATCAAAAGCAGCCGAACAATTGGCAGTACCTCACCCCACGCCAGTGATATCTGGACGCCTCGGGCAAAGTAAGAAGCTCAGAGCCCGCCCCAGCCAGGCTGCTCCGGCACGTTATCCGCAAACGGTGCAAGGAATCGTCGATGTGAATACAAAAGCAGAAAAACGGGCCTGCTACTGACCAGCGGACGGTGCCGTCCGCAGAATGCAAGCTGCTGTATTTCGTGCAATGACTTAGGAAGGCGAGCCATCTAAACAGGCTTCTTCATGTGGCAGTTCCAAGGCAACTTATTTCTCTATGAGGCAACCCCAACTGCGAAGATACTAAGTTTCCACTATATGTTGCGATACATTCTTCATGTCTTAGTAGCATTCGTTCGTAGGCACGGCACTGACTAGCTAAACAATAGTTGGTTCTAACAAGACACCCATATACCGTCATACCACCAGGTAGCAGATATCAGGTACTCGATAGGTATTGTGCCCTGAGTGATATGTCCTAGTACAACTCCACGTATAAATATCTGTATAGGTATATCTAGACCTTGGCTTCATCAACTTCTGGCTGACGCCACCATGTCGGAAATTTCGTTCGCTGTGTGCTCCACCAACTCTGCAAGTTTTAGGGAATTGTAACAAGGACTAGTATTCTAGGGTTTGGCTCAATGGCTGTATTAGATAATGACCTTTCTAGACTCTCAAAGGTTCGTGGCCTTCAAATGTCTACTGAGTCCTCAGACTTCCTATTTATATACAATTAATCGAGATATCTCCTCGCATTCTAGTCTCTTTGATACAGGACCAGATCTCGCATGTCTCAGTTTATATGTGATCTGAAGCCTCCGTGGACCTATGAGGACCTTCCGATATATTACTAGCTGAAAGGCAGGGAGGCCCTAAGTGATACCGTGTGATACCGATCCTCTACGCGTTGACTATTCTATAGCTAGCACACGTACGTGAAATGAACGAGGTTCTAGTGTGCATTTATTGTCGGCCAGGTCCTGATCAGATACCTTATACTAAAATTGGAGTCGAACTATGTCGGGCGAGTCTTCGGCCTGGCGCTGTAATGTGATATACACAGATCGATCTTGGACTCCATATACTAATGCACGGCCGGCAAAAGTGACACATATATTATCGCTTGCATTGAGCTGGTGATCCGACACGACCGGTTCGCGAGTGATGCTTATATATTGGTATCTATAAGAAGATCTACGCCGACACCGCGGAGAGCGTCTACAGCCCATTGTGGATAGTCGGCTTTATTAGGGTATATCTTTGAAAAAAATTGGCGAATAAACGCGGGGTACTCGTCTGCGATGATAGCATCACGAGCCTCTTTCATGAGGTTCAGTTGATACCACACATTGTGTATAGTAAGGAGATGCGCAGCAACTGTCTCCTTTGCGACGTTGTGATGGACGAACGCCCGAGTGATGCCGAGCCCTCCCTCGTCCTTCTTACAACAAGCGCAACCGCACCCTTCTTCTATTGGGCCAAAATCGTTCGCGTATTCCGAGCTTTTAATCTTAATGACGCCGTGCTTTGTGATAGCGCTACCAAAGCGGGCAGTTCGAGTAGGCCAGACGCAGTCGAACATATCCGCGCCCAATGCGACACTCACGACCAAATCTTCCGGATAGCCAATTCCCATGACATACCGAGGTTTCAGCTCAGGGAGAAGTTCTGTACACGTCTTGACAACGCGACAGAAATCAGGCTTTGCCTCACCGCCGCTCAGTCCGCCAATCGCTATTCCCGGTGTATCCCTAGCGACCATCTCTTTACAGCACTGCTTTCGCATTTCGGTATCGAGGCCGCCCTGAATGATACAGAATAGGTTTTGCGTATCTGGGTTCTTATGCGCAGCGATGCATCGGTCAAGCCACCTGATACTGCGTTCCATGGCTTCTCGCATACGCTTATGGTCCGGGGATGTGGTAACTAACACATCATCAAGCTGCATTATGATGTCGCTGCCAATGGTGTTTTGCAAGGAAATAGAGTGCTCTGGCGTAAGAAGCATGGGTGTCCCATCGTGCGGACTGAGAAACCGGACACCCTCCTCTGTGATATTGGCTAGGGTTAGAAGACTGACCATCTGAAATCTAACGGAACGGTCAGAATTCAAGGTCAATTCTCTGGCACGGCCAGGAGAAAAACATGGGTAACTCACCCTCCACTATCTGTTAAAAGATTGTGATTCCATCCTTGGAGCTTGTGAGCACCACCCACGGCAGCGAGTATCTCTTGCCCAGGCTTCAGCCCGAGATGGTAGGTATTGTTGAGACATAGACGGCAACCGGTCTCTTCCAGCTGCTCCGGCGTCAGACCCTTCAGCGACGCCTGGGTTGCAACGGGCATGAATATAGGCAACTGGACGGGGCCATGTGGAAGAGTCAGAACAGAAGCCCGAGCCCTGGTCGTCTGGAATGATGAATTAGTATTACTCTGGCGGTGGCACCGCGCCGTGGATGGGGAGCCACTTACAGAACAGCGAGCAACAAGGTCAAACGTAAGGGCCGCAGATGAGGCAGATGCTATAGTACTCGCCATCCTCCTGAGCATGACAGCGTCACAGCGCCAACATGAGATAAGGGGCGGATTATGAGGACAGTTGGAGTTGGAAACCGAGATAGTATGGCATGTGATTCGACGATATATACGCCGAGCCGCAGGGCGAATATTTGTCGGTGCTAACTTTCTGTACCTGATCGTGGGAGAGCTCTCCGTACAGCATGCACAGTCGCCAGTCGCCAAGGCCAGGCGAATTTCTCTGGGTTGAGTTCTTGGGCTGAGGCTTTGCCAACTTCAGATTCCCACGTGCCAGCTGCAGGCCGGCCCGGGCAGTTCCCGGGGAGCAGTGGGTGGCCTATGCACGACCACCGCCTCCTGCAGGAGACGGGGCAGCCCTAACCAGCCTACACTACCTGTTATCCAGGCACCTGTACATACCTAGGTACCTACTTAGGTAGGCACCTAAGTCTGGTGGAGGTCTGCTGTCCATGCTGAGAAATTACCGGTTGCCGGTTGCCTACAGGTAAGGAAGGGTCAGGTACCAAGGCTGATGGGCAGCTATAAGCCTGCCACCTCTAGTACACGTACGTCCTTGATCGATACCCTAGATACTTCGCCGCTAGATACCAAGTAGGTACGTATATACGTACGTATAACGGGAAAGATGTGTCAAGAATACTTCGCAGCAGCCACAGAAACAGCCCAGAAACAGCAGCATGACACGGGAGCCTTACTGTATTCGATGTGGCAGGGACTAGGCCAAGAGCCGGAGCCGGGCCAGAACCAGGCTGCCTCTGACAGTTTCACCACGATTGCTAGCAGCCGGCGGAATTCTTCGGGCGTGAAAACCATCTCCAACCGAAGCTATTATTGGTAACCCGTCTCGGCTCCAGAAAAAGTCGTACGATGTTGACTGCAGGGCGAAAATGCTTCTGCTCCCTTACTGGAACCATCTCCACTCCGCGATCCATCATCGAGGCTTGACAGGTAAACCAACCGCACCCGCAGTGCCGTATCTAGGCTATCCTTTCCATAAGACAAAAACAACAACAGAAAAATTATCGTCGTCACATGTCAGCCACGCCTTACCTCATACAAGCCCAATCCCAATGCCGTAGTCTACTGCAACCCTGTCAGCCATCCAAGCCCATACCTCACAGAGCGGCAAGTGCTTCGGTGTGATTCTGCATGATGCATCACATTAGCCTCGAGCTCAACGTCCTCTCCAATCCCTTCAGCAGTGTCTCGCTGGAAATCTCGCTGGAAATCTCGTCTCGGACACTCACCCGCTGCCATTTCTGTTCCGACTTTATCCCTTTGTATGCCCTCATTTGCGAATCATGGAATATCCCGGCTGTCTCTTCATGCCTAGCCCGATGGAGCGAGCCTAAGTCGACTTGACATCCTGATACGGAATGCCCTCCACAGTGTTGCCAATTGGACGAGCAATTGCTGCGACCCTGGGGCGCTACCGGCCAAGGAGCCATCAACTTTTTCTTCCGCAAGGAAAATGGTCAACATTTGCCAACTTTTATTACGCAGTCTTTGGTTCTTATATACTTAGGTTCATCGCCCTAATCTTGGCCTCATGGGATCGTCTTCTCTTTGGAGCAACACTGATCGATTTCCTACATCTCCTATATTCTGTCCCCCATCATGCCATCTTCCACTCCATTCACAGTATTCATTCTTTTGCCCGCAGAGCTGAGACTTCAGATTTGGCGATTATCATGTCATCGACGAGTTGTCGAGGTATCTTATGACCCGGAAGAGGATCGCTGTACCACGACAGCATCAGTTCCTGCAGTTTTGCATGCTTGTCATGAGTCTCGCTCTGAAGCTTTGCGGATGTATAAAAAGTCGTTCGGGACTATGTCTCACGAACCAAGAATATATTTTCACCGCGAGCTGGATACGCTATACATACCACGGCCACCGTTCATGGGCTACGATGACGCCTCAAGGTCATTTGCTGGATTAATCGGAGACGCCGATTGCATTGTCCACCTTGCGATTGATTACGTTCCCCCTTCCATAAAGCGGCCTTGGGAGACCTACAACAAATATGTTCTCATCCAAAGCTTCCCAAAAGTCGACGAGGTGTTCTTGGTCACCGACACCACCCCAAAATCCAGCGACAGTTTCTGTGTTGGCGAATTAGGCCTGACAGACCCTGCCCGAGATGAGTTAAGCCCGGATCGATTGCTGGAAGATGTGAAAACTTCCTTCTACTACGAGGTTGGAGGCCGGCTTGGAATACTAGAGAGAGAAACAACAACAAAACCTCTTCATTTGCCTCCTATGATATTGAAATCAAAGACTTGGATAGACCGACGGGACAAAAACCGGCTAGTTGGTCGTGGCTCTTGACTTGGTACAGCAGCCAATTTTTTGCGCCGTTGAATGGGGTTTAAATCCACAAATACTAGTTTTGGATCGGTACTTATTAAGGGCTACAGAGAGCTCCGTAACCACCGAGGAATAATCCTCTAGACGGTTTTGGCTTCTGAGTTGGTTGTTGGCTTCTGGCGGGTGGGAAAAATGAAGGCAATAATTCTTGCTACATGTATAACACGTTTACAGCGGGTGTACTGTATGAGCGGGACAATCGTTATTATAGAGGTAATATACCATCATTACGTGTCTTATGAAAATGCCTGGGACACAGCACTAGTCTGAGTTTCTGGCTGCAGGGCTGCTCCTGTAACACCTCTTTTTGGTGCTAAATTTCACAGTTTTTATTGCCACTGCCATAGATAAAGCCCTACAAACCAATAAAAAGTGGCGGACTCGATTATGGATCTTGAAATACTTACTTACTCCGTTTCAGGCTTGCATGTATCCAGGAAAGGGTCATTGCTTGGGCATCGATTGGGATTGATCGAGAATATAATACCGATGAATCTTTCATTTGCACCACCACCACAAAAGGCTTATAAAGGCCCAGACTGGCCGTGAAAAGCGGGCTAGATTGTCTTGGATACTGGCCTCCTAAAGACTAGGCCCCTCCCTGCTGCATGTCCTGTGGAACGATAAAGGCAACTAGGATATTCTTTTCATGATAGCTTGCCTAGCCTGGAAGAGTCAAAGATTTATCAAGACATATTTTGCTAAAAAGATCCAAAGATGGACAGGTAAGTCATGTTTCATGGTTGTTTGGGGTGGATTCACAGCCTAGAAGCTGGTGCCTCTATCATATGTGGCGTTGGTACTTATAAATAAAGGAAATACAGATATATTATGGCCGCCGAACCCCGTGAATCTTAGGGATCCCTAGACACACCGAAAATGTCTCATCCTCGTGATGATGCCCATGGGGTTGTCCTTACTTCGCCTGGCTTGGTGGAGCGCCTGAAACATCGGAACTCTCAGCGACGTCGTTGTGCCAAGAAATCCAACCAGCACCATCACCACCACCCTTACACCAATGAGCTAGGAAATAATCATAACTCTTAAGGTTCACAAGGCGTGCGCGAAATTTCCGGGCAACTGACAAAAGCCCTCGAGATCGGTCTACATTCACGACCATTTGGTGAGCTGCATGCAGAACGAATAAATTTCCTCAATGAACTGCAGTCACAGGATCGGCAAGCGCTGGATCTATTCCGACGATTATCAGCAGTGAAGGAGCGTATAGTCAGTTACCAAACCGCTCAAAACCATGACCACCCGTGCGAGCAGTCCAATCGGTGTCAAAATATCAACTCGAAGGTAAAAGTAAGAGTCGATGGGATACCGGTGGACGAGATCAATAACGACTGGGTCATAAAAAAAGAGGTAGAAAGAGAGGAGGGGTTTCAGGCTGCCCGTCGTCAGCGCCTCTGGTTTCGTCGACGGATTCAAGTAACCGTAAATGCTGAGTGGAAGCTTCTCACGCGCCTCAGTGAACCGCATGTCGAGATCCAATGCCGAGAGCGCTGGTGTCAGGTCGAGGGGGAGAGCGCTGAGATGCTGCAGATGCCCGAGCCTGTATATGATGGAACTGGACCCAGATATACTTCATACCAGCAGTCGCAATCGGACCAGTACTTGTATCGGAACCAGTCACCACGGCTGACTATGTACCCGCATCAGTTCGGTTCGAGTGGCTATGTTTATATGAGACCTGGGTACAGTCAGGGGCAGGCGCGATCATATCTGTATCATGGCGACTCTGCTGTCGTTTCGGAAAATAATCACTGAAGAAAAGAGCCCCATTTAGAGTTTACTTTACTTGAAGTTCTGTGTTATGGATCGCCGGGCAAGTATGTAGATTGAAGCAGTAGTGACATAGGACACGAGGAGCGACAAGGCCATATGTGTGAAACAAACAAGAGGTGGATAGGCGAGAATATTTCTGGAAATCATTGGCATGCGGGTCGGTGGAGGTTTCCTTGCATGCACTACAAGGCGAGTAATCCGTAATCGTATTCTCCTTGCTTTGGCCAATTTCCTGTGTACGGCAGCTTCTGATCGGGCTATGATCGTGTTTAAGAGCTTTCCTCGCGTCTGAATACTTACGCGTTACGCTTAAGATGATGACAATCACTAACCCGGAAGGTTGTAGTGGGCGGGAGAGGGGAGAACGAACAGGCTCACAAAGCTGTAGGTTACTGTTTTCGTGATAGGCGACAGACGTGTCTATTAGACGACTTCGACTAGGGCCATTGGAGAGGCTCTATAATGAAACCAAAGCTGTGTGAAGCGGGCTAGGACGGGTTGAAGTCTGGCAATTTACCACTTGTTGATTTGTTTTATCTCGGGCGGCTGGCTTTAGAATTGTGGTCCATCAGAGGCATTAGGCAAATTCGCCAAATTTTCCATCGTCGAAACCTAGATCCGCGGCGGATAGTCGTTTAGCTCTTGAACTCGTTGAGGGCCCAGGGGGTGGTGGAAGTATGCCGCCTCCCTTGGATGACGTGGTGGACGGAGGTGGGGGTAGTGAGAAGGATGAGAGGCTGGTGCTAGATATCTCTTCTCCGGTCTGCGGTTTGCGTCTGCCGAACCTTGCGGGAAGGTTAACTGTGATTGTCTCGCCCTCCTTAAGGCTGAGGTCACGCTTCTCGGCACTATCCTTCCTCTCCACCACAGGCTTCTTGCCTGGTGGGCCGCCCTGCGCCCAACCGAGCGTCTTCTGTGCCTCCTGCAGAGATACGCCGAAATCGAATGCATCACTTCTCTCTTCAAAACCGATACCTAGGGTCGCTTTCCTGCCCGCCTCGTCCTGGACGCGCAGAGCGAAGAACCGCGAGCTATCAGAGGCAGGCTCAACAACGGCTGCTGCCCTGTAGGGTGCTGCAGCAAACAATTGACCGTTGCGCGGGTCTTCCAAGATGATGTCGGCTTTTACTTCCTCCTCGCCAGTGGCCTGAGTGATGGCTGTCTCGAGGACTCGGAGCCGCGCAGTAAAAATCTGCCGCTTGTTTTCCTCGGCGGTCCACTAATTATAGTGAGTTAGCGATGACTGCGTTGTTCAATGGCCTGCTGCCAGGAATAAGCGTTTTGAGCCCTTTCTTTATATGAGTGTGACAAGCTATGCATATATCACACAGCGCAGCAACGCAACAACGCAACAACGCAGCAACGCAAGAGTCGGGCTGAATAAACGTGAGGATGGAGCTGGGTCCACCACGGGTAGGTAGGTACTCACCGTGGCCGCGAGATGGCCTCTGCCTGGCGTCAGGGGTGGGATGTTGTAGACATGCACGGTCCCGATGATGAATAACACTCGCTGAATGGCGTCTGGCGGCAAAGGCTGGCCCGTGGCTGGATCAACTGGCTCCATCTTGTCATTCGAGTATGCAGGCTACCCTAGAGACAATTGGACAAAACAACTGAGGGGAGATCAGGGCAACTTGTTGAAGGCTGAAGAGCGATCCGTCAACGTGTTTGTTCAGAGTTTCAGACAGATGACTAGTACATCCCATCTACGTATATGTAGGCACGCTGTAATCCAAATGGACAGCGCGCTGGATAGATATCGCCCAGTGTCGCCATATAAGGGACAGCGTGTAGCATAATCGACTTTCGATTGGATGGCGTTTCAGTTTAGGTACCTCCCTGTTCGCGGTAGGCTGTGGGGGTCTCGAGGGTACCTGTACATTATACACCTACCTACCCCTCCGTACCTTACTGTAGATAGGTACCTAGGTACTTACCGAAGTACTAGCGCAATCAAAGAACAAAGGTGGCGGTGCAAACGCAACGGTCTCTGAAGCTTGGACCCGTCTCCAGCTGCCCAGGTGAGACCCCTTCCCTTGTTGTGGCTTGGACAGCCCAGCGAGCCAGCCAGCGAACCAGCGAACCAACCAATCAACCAAATCAATCGGAGCCTATCGAAAATTATCGCCCTCAAGCTCACTCGTCCGCGAAGCCTGTCTCGCGTTCGAGCTCGCAATTGAACGTGTGCTTACGGGCCCGACTTTCACAATGGCGGCTCGGAGCGTGTCTCCAGGGGCCGCGCTCCTGAGATCATCTCGTATGTTCTCAATGCCAAACCCGATACCTGCTACTGGCGGTGATTATTCGTCTGCAACAAAGCACCACTCCGCAAGCTCGACGATTCCGTACCCAACCCACTTGACCGTCACAACGCCCTCCACTTCTCGGGTGAATGGTGACTGGGGATTCAAGAGGCCGCTGCCCCTCAAAACTACTACAAAGCAAACGCTTCCCCTCGTGCGCATACGGCAGATGGACTCCACTGAGCACGTCACCGATTTTCAGTCTGCGTCGGACCATACGATGACTCTTAAGAAATTTCAGGAGCTTAACCTACCCATTTCTGTGCCCCCTGCGCGTGTGGCCGACAGAGATGCCGTCGCGCGTCACCCGAAATCTGTCTTCGAAGAGGATGGAGATATCACAGCGATAGAGCCTGAGCAAGCTCAGTCCATTGAGAACAAGCGATGGAAGTTCAAAGGCCCATGGCTTGCTGGTATGACCGATGGCGAATTTAAAAAGTGGCTGGAAAAGAACGTGCGAAGTCGACGAGCCGAATTCCGCGCTTTTCTCAAAGAAATTTACGCCAAAGAGCTCACAGAAGAGCGAAGAAGCCAGGCGATACAAAATACACAGCCCGTACCGCCAGACACAACAGCCAGTGACATTACGGATCTCCAGTTTGTCGACTACTTACGAGATATTCGCCAGGATCGTTTGCTCTTGTTCCGGCATGTCAGCCGCTTTCTCGACCTCGCACCTCTGAATACAGAGCCGCTGTACATGGACGCTATGAAAATCAATCGATCTCAACAATTCGACAAGGAGAGCCCGTATGGCTCAAATGGGCCGCCAACTACACATCCGTCCGCCGGCCTATCATACTTGCGAACCTTCAATTTCACAGACAACCACCCCATTTACGGCCCCCAGAAGTATCATCCCGTTGTGAAGGCCAGGGTCCTCAAGCCTAGACATGTCCCTACGGGCGTCCACGAACCTTACATCGGTATCGCAGGGTTCATAGCTGACCGTCCTATCGACCAGAGAACACTTGGGCACGGGGTGCAATCTCCTAGAGGAAATGCGCTCTCGTCCCTGGAGCTCGGGCAACGCGGGGGCGCAAAGATCTACTACAAGCTCGACACTGCCACTATCGACTCGAGTGGGAAAGTTCATATTGCCATGTCAGACCCTGGAAATCTAATGGCCGAATTGGTTGTAAAGGAGATGTTAGGAGAAGACAACGCGGGAGTATACAAGCAGGCTTTGCAGAATGAGGGCTCTGTGGCAGAAGTGCCTCGCAACCCGAGATCCTCTTTTTCTCATAGAAGAGCTCCCCTCTTTGGCAGTAAAGAAAGATATGGTCTCGGTCGGGACAACATGTAGAAAATTCGGGCGCTCGTACGTGTACATCTCACCATGAGTGATTGTGCCTTGGTCACGCCCAACACTCACTGTAATATTGAAGCTGTAAGAGAGAATAGAATACAACCGATGCCGCCTTTTCCGGTATGTGGTGAACTTATATAGTATTGAACACATCTATATATGAAATGGAGATGATTGAAATACCTAGTCCCTATTTACACTACAGCAGTGCACCTCGGCTCAGGAATATCCGTGACTTGAGTTGAAGCTTTCTAGGCATGGATTTGCACCGTACCCAGGTACCTACCTCTACACTGGCTGCCAATTAGGGAACTAACGATTACTAACCAGCTGTCAGGAACAATCTCTCGGGCCGACAGAGAACAAGCAGCAGCGTGGCCAATCAAAACCATACAGTGCTTGTAGAGCTGCCCTAGGCCCCGCAGTAAATTTTACCGAAGGCCTCCCCACACAATGATTCTCGATATCCAACTGATAATTCTACTTGCTTGTAGACGACGCTTCATTCTGAGTTATCCCTCCACCGTCTCATCACCGCAACCGCAACTCCTCGGCCACCCTCCCTAACCACCAAATAGCCTACAGGAAACTGCCAATATGGGTCGCGTTCGCACAAAGACGGTCAAGAAGTCGGCCAAGGGCATCATCGAGAGATTTTATGTGAGACGACCATTTTGGAATGCGGCTTGCATTAAGTCGTGCACTCCGGTTGACTAACATCGATACAGCCTCGATTGACCCTCGACTTTGATACCAACAAGAGAGTCTGCGACGAGATTGCCATCATCTCTTCACGTAGATTGCGAAACAAGATTGCTGGCTATGTCACCCATCTGTAGGTTCTGCATTTTGTCGCTAGGCTGGTATAGCTACTAATCCGCCTCACTACTCACAGCATGAAACGTATCCAGCGTGGTCCTGTCCGTGGTATCTCCTTCAAGCTGCAAGAAGAGGAGAGAGAACGTAAGGATCAGTACGTTCCCGAGGTTTCGGCTCTCGACTTCACCCAGAACACAGAGAGCGGACAACTCGATGTCGATGGTGAGACCAAGGACTTGCTCAAGCACCTCGGTGTACGTATCAACCCTCGTCGCTCTTCTGGCTGGATTTCCCTAACATCTTGTTCCTTTGTAGTTCGACACTATTCCCGTCAACGTTGTGCCCGTTGTTCAGCAGCAGACCGCCGAGCGACCCCGCCGATTCGGCGACCGTGCCCCTCGATAAATGTATATGGCAGGAATGGATGGTTAAGGGGTTTCGGGCAGATTTACATTTGGGCTCATTACGGCTTCACGGCGTCTAAATGGATGATAGTACCTGCATTAGGTTTACGAGAACAAAACGAGATTTTCCGAACAATGGTGTCCCTGACTCTTCGGCTTCACGTCGGTTGATGATGGTTGATGGCCAATTTTCGTTCCATACGTAGCAACGTGAGGATATGTCTGCATGGGCCAGGGCATCACTATACAACATCCAACCCAGCTGCCCCTTGGCCATCACTCTCAATTATCCAGGCTTTCTAGCACAAACACCTTGATGAAATTCCGCTGGGAGAGCATACGAATGACGTCGTCTGTGTCAGAATCATAGTTTTCTTTTCGGGGTATCTACTAATGGCAAGCCTAAACGCCTCGTAATGCCTACAGTTGTTATTGAAGATTTTTTTACGCCCTCAAGCGGTGATCGAGGATTCACGCTCGCCGCCCTTCGTGGTCTTGTTTTCTTGGCTAACCGTCTCTGATTTTGGGTCGAAAGTGGTTTTGTAGCCTTCCATTACCAAATGACCTTGACTACCTGCACCTAACGACGGCGGTGCTGGTGCTTCTACCGGCTTCTCCCTGATAGTTAACTTGATAGAACGTTTCGATGTTTTCCCGTTTTCCACGCTATCCCCCCTCTCCAAAGCTAGATCCCGCGCGTTCTGGGCAGTTTTCTGCTCCGCCTCGATCTTCATATTCCCGATGTCTCTTGCCACTTCGTCGGCTGTGTCGCTGGTTGCCGAAGTTTGGCCCTCATCGAACAACTCGATCTGTATTGAAGCGATACCCGCACGCTCCCACGCTGCCGTCTCATTCAGCTGCACCTTCACATACATAGCGCGCTTGGCACACGCCTGTGAGCACCATTTCTCCAGTTCCCGGCGCGGAACGATGTTGAAGTCCTTGCGGCCAAAGTTGACGAGTTTGAATGTACCACCGCCGGAGACCCGAGACCGCGGGTTAGGACATAGCGTGTACCCGCACAGTCCGTTGGCATTGCGCTCCTCAATCAGATCGTCGTAGTCGCCTGGTTGGTATAGGCGGACTAGATTCTTGAAGGACTCTGCATCGGCCAGCGCGGGGTTGGAGGCACTATAAGGCGGGTCGCGAGTTACGGGGAATTTGGACAATTCGATGGTGGAGTCTGAGATCTGGTCCTCGATCTCATGGCGCGAGTGGATGATGCGCGCATGCTGAATGGCAACCTCGCGGGGATTGGGCGCGTGCTGGTCGGTGGGGGTTGGAGCAGGGGCGCCTTTGTTTTTAAGGATGCCCTTGGGCTTGTTGGATTGTTTAGACATGTTATGTCTCTAGCGCAGTGCAATCGAATGTCCGCCTGTCCTGTATAAAAGACGAGTTATACGAAGATTGATGAGAATTCGGGCTAGATGGGGTGGCCTTAAAGGTACCTACATGCGGGTAGTTACTTCTAGGTAGACCTGTGTGCCTGTGTGTTGCGAGGCTTAGCTAATCAAGCACGACGCCACCATACCTAAGAAACTAATGGCCCCAGGCTATAGGTGTGTAGGTACCTAGGTACAGGCTCCAGGGTAGGTAGCTTGTGGGTGGCACGGCACAGCGTCACTGACTGAATGAACGAACGAACGTAATGTAATGCACTGCATCATCCTGGCGATCCACCCTTCATCCGAAAGTCTACTGTGCTCAGCAGCTGTCAACCCGCCCAACTGGCAACGGGATCCTGATCGTCAATTGCTGGTTGTACTCGAACGTGTGCCACGCAGCCGTCGTCGACCTACATACAGACAACCTTAACTTAATATCTTATTTCCCCATTATCGTCTGAACACTGCAATAGGAAATAGGACGATCCGCGCACCACCGGCAGTGCGGCTCGACTACCACCACTACGACTACTAGGACGACTAGGACGACTGGGACGACTGGGACGACTGGGACGACTACGACACTGCGCTTATGCGTCGCCCTGCGAACTGCAGCCAGTGCTCTCTGCTCTGCTCTCATCCGAGGCATACCACCTACAAGTTATACATAACCCCCCACCCCCCCAATCCGTCTAAACGAGTCAAGCTTGTGTCTGCCGTCTATGCCTAGGTGGTAGCCTAGATAGCAGGCTACGTACATAGCATAATCCCCAAGGTCAGATCCTCCCTCGAACCCAAACAAGGTGTACAGGGCTGCTGCACCCCCCAAGTCGGAGCATCCCCCCTCTCTAGACCAGAAACAGCTTCCACACATTCATGCGCTGACGTCGGCCTGCCTGGCTAGCGAGCTGCGAGCGTGCTTTCACTGGCTACCCAGTCAGAGTTGCTCAGCCTCAGGCATCCCATCCTAGTTTGAACATTGCCATCGTCCCGACGCATTCCCTCCGCATTGTTTCAAGCACTCGTCCCATTGACATTCCCAACTTTAATTAAACTATTTGCCTGGAAAAGACACCGCTCTCTATAGGTGCTGTCGCCTTCCACTCGTAACCTGGTGCGACAGACAGCCCCATACTCGTGTTGAGCTTCATATTCACCTTGCTCCCTCGGAATCGTGCCTAGCGTGGGAGGCCAAGACACGATGGCTCCCGTACCGTTCAAAGTCAAGGCTGTGTACGAGTACACATCGAATCATGAAGACGACCTTCCCTTCCAGATAGGCCAAATAATCACAGTTACCGATGAGGAGGATACCGAATGGTATGGGGGTGAGTATATCGACCACGCCGGCGTGAAGCAGGAGGGTATTTTCCCCCGGAACTTCGTCGAAAAGTTCGAGCCTACAGCACCGCCGCGTCCAACTCGAACCCGAAAAAGGGACGCAGATCCCGCTCCCTCCGCGCCTCCCGCTCCTCCTTCTCCTCCGCCCGCCACTATCGCACCTCCCGAACAACCTGTTGAAGAGGTGCCTACGGAGAAGCCGGTAGAAGACGCTCGCGAGGAGACACTTGCAGCCACGATCCAGGCACCGCCAACCGACCAACCTCACCCCCCTGAAGCTCCCTCTGTTCCGGTTGCCAACCCACCCGAGATTGCGCCTGTGCCGGCACTTGCGCCTATCGAGACTAAAGATGTCGACTCGGTTGGCTCTTCAAGTGTTGATGCTCCTCCACAATCGAAGTCTCCGCCTCCACCTCAAGCTCGTGCTCCGCCATCTGTATCCCAAAAACCTACAAGTAATTCTTTCAAAGACCGTATTGCAGCCTTCAACAAGCCCGCCGCTCCACCAATAGCCCCTTTCAAGCCTAGTGGGCTTGGTTCTGGCTCATCTGGCTTCATCAAAAAGCCATTTGTTGCGCCGCCGCCAAGTAGGCACGCCTATGTGCCTCCGCCTCGAGATGCCCCCGTAGCAAAAATTTATCGCAGGGAGGAGGATCCGGAGTTGAAGGAAACACAAGCAGAATCTGTTGACGTTGCCGAGAAAGCTAGCTCTTTCCCCGCCGTAAGCTCCGAGACCCAAGATGAGGCCCAACCCAAGCCTACGACGCTTAAAGAAAGAATTGCACTCCTTCAAAAACAACAAGCAGAGGCTGCTCAGCGGCATGTTGAAGCTGTTTCGAAAAAGGAAAAGCCCGCGCGGCCGCCGAAAAAGCGTCTAGATAACGATCTCCCACAGGAGACGACTGTGGTCGACCAAGCAGCAGGAACATCGCCTCCGTTGGATCGTAAAGATTCCACTGATGTTACTAGTAAAGATTATCTGGGCGAATCTCATCCAACAAGGCAATCTTTTAATATCCATCGCACGCCCACCGGGCCCATTGAGAATGATGGAAATGAAGCAGATATGTCAGGGGGTGGTGACACTACAGAAGGCCAAGAAGATTTGACTGGGCGTGATGACAGTGACGGGAAACAGGAGAAACCAATTTCGCGAGAGGGAGCCGCGTCTGAAGAGCAGCTTGTCGGGGAAGACGAAGTAGAGGAAGACGATGACATCGATCCAGAAATCAGACGGAAAGAAGAGCTTCGTGCGCGCATGGCAAAAATGAGCGGCGGTATGGGGATGGCTGGTATGTTTGGACCACTCGGTGGGATGGGTGGTCTTCCCGCAAAGAAACCCAAACCTCCTGTCACCGTGGAGCGACGCGCTAGCGGAATATACGAAGGACCATCATCTCCAAGAATGACGGCGCCCCCTATACCCACTATGATGGCACTTCCAGGTATGGTTAAACAGAGACAACCAGAGGAAGTTCCCGAGCCCGCATCAAGGCAGGACCCGGCTGAGGAAGGGCCCCCTCCAGCTCCAGCAAGTGACACGACGAGCTCGGAGTCTGATTGTGAGTAAACGCTTCGGTGTGAGGACTCAATATTGCTATGATTATTATACTAACAAAACGTAGCAGCGCCTCAAACGACTGGGATCCCACCCCCACTTCCTACAGGACGCCCAGCACCACCGCCCATACCTACAGACTGTAAGTCAGGAAAGCCTTGTCCTAAGCATACTAAACGCTGACATGTGTCATCAGCTCGGCCACCTCCACCACCACCACCAGCTGGTGCCATTTCTCCTAGCATTGGGTCAGAGTCCGATGATGAAATGTCCGAGAATACTTCGAAGCCTATAGAGGCTCCACAGACTGAAAGATCTCCGACAAGCCATGGGCCGCCACCAATACCTATGGCATCACCTCCCCTACCCACGTCACCTCGCTTCTCGAGTGACAAGCGTAGCTCATATGCAGGGGATGACATGTCCCCCGTCTCGTCAAGCCTGTCTCCGCAACAAAGTAAAAGGAATAGCCGGCCACCACCTCCAATTCCCGGCATTGCTCCGCCGACGCCAGCGCAAACAAGGCCACCACCACCTCTCCCTCCTAGCAGTGCTCTCAGTCGTGCTTCCACTGCTGACGAGCTAACTGGAACGCCAATGAGACCTGGTCGGTTGAACAATGGCGAAGAAGACGAAGTGAGTGAGTATGAAGGTGATTACGACACTGATATCGCACTTTCCGCACACCACAAGGATGCCCTGAAGGCCCATGCAAGAGACTCCAGCTTAGATGACAACTCATCGGTACGCTCTCCAGCTTCTGAAGTTCCGCCTACGGTTGCGCCCCCGGTTCCAAGCAGTACTGCACCTAGAGCTGGCCCGCCTCCAATTCCTACTCCACTTGTTTCAAATATCAGGACCTCGGTAGATATTCCGCGAGCTGGTCCGCCCCCAATCCCTAGCCAACCTGCTCCACGTTCGAGGGCCTCAGTAGACACTCCTCGAGCTGCTCCTCCACCTCCACCTAAGTCGACCCCGTACACCTATGATGATGACGATTATGATCCTTACAATTACAACGCCATACAACCCCCCCCTGCCCCACCCCAGAGCATACCCACGCACGAGGCTGAAGGGCATGCACCGTATCAAGCACCGCCCCCTCCCCTGCCAGCCTCTTCAACGGACCGTCGAGCACCCCCTTCCACACCAACTAGCTCGAGAGCGCCTCCAAGAAAATCTTCAGATATTCTCAGGCCATCTGTCGGGAAACGATCAATGGATATAGGCCGTCCTTCTATCTCTATGGAAACTGGATACATGGCAAATGAGATTGACTTGGCTAGCCACACGGAATGGTGGCTCTCACGGCATGGAGTCCCGCCGGTCTTCCAAGGGCGAAAGGATATATATACGGAGAATAATGAGTCAAAGTCAACCGAAGATGGACGGAAGTTTGTGACTAAGGAAATCTCAATCTTATTCCAGGACTACTCACAAACTATCATCACTGTTCGTTTTGACCCTAAGAATTCTTCCGAAACCGAACTAGACCAACGACACGACCCCCCTCCCCGAACTCTACGGCAAGATGAATTGGAAGAAGCTTATGAGAGATTCGGACGGCGACTGGCTCATTCAGTCGCTTCCAAGAAAGACTCGGTCGTCGGTGATGGAACACCGCACGCGCTCATTCACGAGCTTCTTCGGCCACTTAAGGAAGCTTTGCTACCCGTCGGCACTCGTGCATATGGCGCGCTTGTTTATGCTAATCTAGCCAACGCAGCAACGCAGTTGAATGATGAGATTAGGCCCGGCGATATCATTTCTATACGCAATGCCAAATTCCAAGGGAAACATGGGCCGATGCATGCTAAATACACGATGGAAGTAGGAAGACCAGACCATGTTGCCATCGTCGCTGAATGGGACGGAACGAAAAAGAAGGTGCGTGCATGGGAGCAGGGCCGTGAGAACAAAAAAGTCAAACAAGAAAGCTTCAAACTAGAAGATCTACGGAGTGGAGAGGTCAAGGTCTGGCGAGTGATGCCACGGACCTGGGTTGGGTGGAGCTCGAAGGACTAGGATTCTCGAGCCATGCCAGTCTACGACTCTGTGTGGCCAGTGTTACTACGTGTGGGTGCAGATGGAAGCATCAGCACCGAGAGAAGCAGTCTCAGCAGAGACAGCATTGAACGGCAGAGGCTCAGCCCTTGCAAATGGTAACATGTTGATGGACTGGGCAACCCGAAGATTAATATGTGTTACATATCGGGAAGTGAAGGTTTCTTATAGCACATTGTACTCTATTGGCATGGACAAAGTAACTAGAGTAGCTATGAGCATTATTACCCGGTAGCTACGTGCGTGTATAGGGTATAGCCCTTTAAAGTGTTGAACTGGTATGGTGACAGTGATATTAAGACATGATTCGTCTTGCTTTATTAATAGCATACTATATTCTTTTTTGTCCCTACTTTCCTTTTGCCTTTCTGTCTTATTCTTCTCTTCCGTATACATCATAACGGATGAGACTGTGGCCTGGCCTTGCGTCCTATCCCACATTACTTACCGCCCAGTTCCGGCCCATCTCTACAACCCATATTGGTTAGGCAATGTGGTGTGTGCCCTCAGAGACGTTGCTAGGCCTTAGTCGTTCACACGATATTGATATCGTCTACAACTCTAACTAGCATCACACCCTCCGAGGAGAAAAATCCAAGAAAAAGAACCTGGACAGACTCGAACTTTCAACCTCAGACGAACAGCCCGACGCGCTAGCTAATTGTGGCACCGGAGATATGCTTTCAATGTGGTGGCGAAGTTGTGGGACTTCGCGGACGTCCTGGGTGATGCGAGTGTTCATCTAATGTAGTGTGCACGCCCATATGGCCGGGATGCGCAGAAGACTGGTGGACGGTGGTGGAAGGGATGCACGGGTGTTGGAAGATCATACTACTTAGAGTAGGCGTTTGGAGGAACATGGCAATAGTTGCTAGCTTCTTGTAGCCTTGTAGCGAGAAGGAGGTCAAGGTATAGATATCGAATGAGTAGCTATGGTTACACGGGGTATCGAAAGTCTATACACGAGCAGCTTTTGCTAAGGGCCTATCAAATAACTCCTTGTTCACTATGGAAGGTGCTTTAATAACATTAGTTTTCTTTGAAGTTCGAATGTGTGGTCCCTGTAGCAGCTAATTAAGTTTTCGAACGACAGGACCTAATCAAAATACCAATTCCTTTCTCACTATATATCTTGGCTTTGAATTCACTAGGTACGTTATTTTTCTACATAACCATATCATTATTGAATAGTTACCATGAATTTTATATCCGCGGTGTATGGCAACAGTCTTTCCATAGAGCGAATAGAAAACCATTGGAGCGAAGACATCGCCGATTCATAGGGAGGCCGCTAATTGGGTGGTATGTTTGGATAGACTGAATTCGCTAACTGGAGACCCGGGTTTCGGATTCGAATGCGTAGTCGCTAATGACGAAAATATACGTATAGTGTTGAGTATAGTTATCTACCATACACAACAACAGCATAAGTTGGTCTAGGTAGACATCTAGCTACCTTGAACTCCTCGGGTTGCATCTCTGCACGTCGAGTAAAGCTACCAACGAACGACAACGTAAAGGAAGTGTCAAATAAGTGTATACCTTAAACTGGCTACACCGACAGCAGTTGTGAGCTATTGGAAACGCCCATTTGTATCCTGTAAGTTCGGCGAACATGTAGGAATATCGAGTAGAGACCTATGTAGCAGGGAGATGTCATGAAGAAAGGGTCAAAATATGGTTTGGGGAATCATCGAGTCAATGTTAATGTGGCAGATTCGCAGTTGGGTTCATCTTGATTGGCAATGAGATCTTGGCTAATTAATATACAATAAACATTTACTCAACAAAATATGCTTCGTCGTGGCGTCGTATGGTCGGCTATTGTATGGTTAGTGACTAATGTCGGGCACTGCTGTCCTGTGCTGGCCTTCCACTATGCTACATCGTCACCTGGCTAATGGGTTGGTGCTTGACCCGCTATATCCCTCAGATTTGGCCTTGGGAATATCCTTCTTACGGCCGATTACGGACTTGAGAATGTCAAGCTTTTCCTCCGTAATCTTTATGGCTTCTTCGACTTCCCTGTCGCCCATACGCTCCTCCCTCAATTTTTGTTCCATTGTTCGCGGCTCGGGTACTTGTTTGGAGATGGGCGTTCCACCCTCATTCATCCGGTGAAGGCCAACCCTTTCTTCCAACCAGTCCCACAACTCACTTTCTTCTCGCCTCCAAATCTCTTCATACGCCACAGCACGCTCAGGGTAGCTATTAAACGCTGTGTCTCGTCCGTAGCCAATGCCTCTGTGCTGACTGTTGAAGCCGAAACCAAACCAAGTCGAAACTAAGAGTCCAACAAGGAGCCCATACACAACATTGCCGGTCATGACTGGCTTTAGGATATCGAAAACCGGTCCTAAAATGCCATGCAGAGGTTCAGCTAGGCCCCAATCATGCGTCTTGGGCGCCGAGTCGACTGGTCCTTTGAGAGAATCCTTAGAAGCCTGGTTCAGCCTGCCCTTCGCCTTCTTCTTCTTGCCTCGAACGGTTCCGTTAAGAGTCGTGGTGCGAGCTCGAGAAGATACAGCACTTTTTAGACTGGTAGAAAGGTCTTTCCAATACACTCCTTGGCCGTCCTTGGCACCTTTCTCAATGGCACCTAATGTCGTTAGTGAATGAATGAGAATGTTGATGAGAATATGAATCCTTACCTTTCAACCAGCTCTTACCAGTCCATTCAATGGTACAGTTGATCGTGACGCGAGTCGAGTTGTTTTCGGCCCAGAAGAGGCAATATTTAGTTTTGACACTAAAGAGATTCCCGTTCGGCACATCGGGCGTTTGCGTAGTGACCAGTACATTGACCGCTTTCTCAAGATCGATGTGTTCGATGGTCTCAGTAACAATGCATTTAGTTTGCCTCGGCCCTAACGAGGCATATAATGGTTTAATGTATGAGCAAACCCGACTCTTATTATCGTGGGTCAGTCCCTTTTTGTCCTCCATTTGAAACTCAGTACACTTCTGGTCGTTGGTCAGCCATTTTGACATCCACGTGACAGACGCCGGCCCAAACATGAGATTGTACACTTTTCCCAACGGAGCGGCGATAGTGTCATCCCCAACTACCACGTCGAAGTGAGTTTCTAAATCGCCACAATCAGTTGGACCGTGAGTAACAGGCCCAGGGAAATCAGCTACACCAGGCGTTGGCGCAGCATCCGACTTGTCAACAGCGCCCCCATTGAGGGCAATGGCACCCGATACTTTCCTCGATACGGCTTTCTCCCCGTCAGTCTCCACCAGACCTAATTCTGACGGCTGAGTCTCCGCAGGATTATCGTCGTCTTCTAGGTCCTCATCGTAAACGTCTTCATCTTCACTTTCGTCTTCTTCGGACCCAGAACCACTCTGACTTCCGGGGGCGCGTTCTCCATCGACGATTTTCTCTGTTTTGTCGCCACCTGTCTCATCTAATGAGACACCGTTGAGCGAGCTGCGTAAAGTTGGGTGGCCGAGCTTCCAGATGTCGACTATCAAATCGTAAGTAGAATCGCGGCTTGCGAAACTTGCGAACACGTGCTTTGCATGTAATGTCGAGATCATAAGACCATTTTTGAAAACCAGAGCTGTGCTCCTTTTTTCTACTGATACGATTTCATCAAAACTCATAACCAGCGTGGTGACCCATCCCAAAATATTGCTGCTAAAGCAGAGATGCCCTTCGGATACGTAAAGCCTCCCGTGAGCAAGGATCTCTCGCTGCAAGGCGCAGCTGTAATCTTCAATAAGATAATCATCATCCGGGACGCTTTTGAATAGGGCGTGGAAATCCCGATTGCGTTTCTTACTCGCGACAGCGAACCCTGTGAGTTTAGGGGCGCTTCCGGCTGCCGTAGGATGAGCTACCGAAGCATTGGCTGCGGCGATGGCAGCACCAATAGTCGTTCCGGTGCCAGCTGTACCTCCTGTACTTCCACGCTTCCGTCTTTTTGTCTTGGAAATTGCGCTCCGTATGCTGGAGGTACGATGAACGCTGTTCCCGCCTTCGTAAATACTAGTTGGTGGCGTTGTATTAGCATAATCATATAGAGACCTAGGTCGATCTACACTAGAATCATCGGGTGGAGCGTCGCTATTAGCAGGTGCAGTTTCGGTATCAACAGGTGCCGATTCCGAACGTGCCCGAGACTCAGTGCCAGATTTGCTGAACTTTGAAGCTGTAGGAGTCGGGGTTGTGCTCGCGGTCTCCTGAAATCCCAATTGACTAAGGCTCAGATCCCCCATTCCCAATGTCTTGACAGCAGGCTCTTTGCTACTCATACTTGAATTCTTCAATTCCTCTGCAGGTGACTCAACTTCGACCCTATCGTCGTTGGCAGACTGTATTTCCTTTGAAGTACTCGATTTAGGCCTGTTGCCGCTCGGATTTATACTGGTATTGGTGATGGTGCTGCTAAGGGTACTAGCAGCATTTTGTGCCGCAGATAGAACACTAGAGAAGAAGCCTGCACCTGGTGTGGGCGGTACGGCGTTCTCAGGCGTGGGCGTCAGAGGAGCAGAGATGATATTAGAAAGCTTGCTCGGGCCGATGCTAGCTGCTGAACCTGACCTCGCCCTCCTGTGCGATATCATGTTACCCGACGGCGACACAACCACATTGGGATTGGTGAGGGGGGAGTTGTTGAATTTCGGAGATGGATTGGTTGGGGTCGGAGGAGTGTTGACGATCACCGGGCCGGTGGGTTCAGAAGATGGTGGAGTATGTGGGCGGACCGATATTTCAAGAGGTGGCTGGCTTTTCCTGGTCCGTGATCCGCGAGATGGAAAATCGGATTCATGTATCTCAGAATGCGCAGTAGCTGCCGAGCTCGGCCGGGACTCCAAGCCGACCAAGATTTCTTGGCTCTGGCGATCGTGGTTCTGGCTCTCGTAGCCTAGCAGACCGCTCGTGCTTCGCTTGCCTCTAAAGGCGTCCTTGATCCTACCAGCGGGTGATCTTGAGCGGCGTGAGGAGGACGAGTCGGAAGGGGGATATAAGCCGGTTTTGCTCGATGACAGAGTACTAGCTATCTCGTGGGACTGGTCACTAGAGGCTCCGGAGAAAGTAGCGGATCGCGAGAGACTCTCTCGAGCCTCCTGCTGGTCCGAAGTTTGGACCTCGGGAAGATGATTGGCCTGAATGATGGGCGACGAGGTTGTCAAATGACCAATTTGGGACGGGTGGGTTGAGGGTACAGCGGGCCGCCTAAATGGACAGTTAGAAAGCTCGCTCTAGAATGCACCTATCGTATTGCAGTACTCGGGCCGGCAAATGGGTATGGTATGGTATGTATATTGCATGCAAGACGAAAAGATGGGGAAATGGAAGGACGGAAGCAATTTAGACAATGGGCGAGAACAGTACAACATGAGGCAATGATGGTTAGGTCAATGAAAGACCATTGGCATGTGGAGAGGGGGGTGACCGTAAGGCTAACCTAGGCAGCTATACTAGATTAGCTAGTGTCTAATCTAGTGCACATAGCTGGAGGTGGTAGGTCACGGCTAGGTGGCCAGCCTGGTGTCGGGACGGGAATGGCGGGTTCTATGTATAGCGTAGACGGGGCTCGGCTTGGGGATTACGGAGGAGGCGTAAGTACTGTAAGTCTGATGGCTAGAAAAGATGGATCCTGATTCCCAGCCAGACTAGACAGATGCCATTGTTTCCGAAGTGGTGCCGGTGGTCTAGGGTGTTATGTGCTGTAGGTGCCCGCCCAGGTACTTAGGAGGCAGGTAGCTAGCTACCTACTACCTAGGTAGATAGCTATACGGGGTAATGAGGGCTGGCGAATGTGCGTGCGTGGGTCACCAGGTCTTCAGTGTATGGTGTGTGCTACTGTAAGCAGGCAGGTACAGTATGTATCATTGGGTGAGATAGCCGCGACAGCCACTCGGCGAGTGCAGACTGAAGCGTCGAGAAGATGCATACATATAAAAGGAGATAGATAACTCACAACTCGAGTCTCGAGCTCGGCGTGGTGTCGGACGCCTCGACATCCTCAACGGCGTCGTTGTTGGCCAATTCGTTGGACTGCGTGGTTGACAAGGAGCCGGATTTAGATCCCTCTCGCTCACTTTCGCGGGTGCTGGGGCTGCGCCCGCGAGCATGTTCCTCGTTATCGGTGCTCGCCAACGAACCGAAACTTTCGTCTGAAGGACGTTTCTTCCAACGGCCCTTGACCGCAAGCTTCTTTGGGATCAGTTTGACAGCAGCCTTCTTGTTGGCGCTGTTGGCGCTGGTGGCGCTAGCAGCATCCATGGCAGCCAAACGCTGGGGGCTGACGTGCATGCAACTTTAAGATTCCAAGTCTCTCGACCGAGATACAGCACCAGGCTGTATTGAGGAGAAGGATGCCCCAGAGGTGCAGCGAAGGTCCGGCAGCGAAACAAACTGAGCACCTGGGGATGTGAAAAGCAACACTCCAGCGCGACGCCAACAAGGAAGACAAGCTACCCGCTGCTAGCGCAGATATTTAACCTACCATCCGGCAATTTCTACAATATTGTCGTCATGAGGCGACGACAAGAGGTACAGGCATCTCAGACGTGCATATATGGTTCGAGACGGTGGCAACAACGGGCGATGGCTTGCAAATCGTGATTCCGGCTTCGATACGAGGAGAACGGGAATGAGATAATAAAGGAAGATGACGGGCCCGTCCGGTGCTTAGTAGAACTCAAAGGTTAGTATCTATCTAACCTACCCGGATACGTGACATCACCGTAGGTACCCGGGTAGGTATGTATCGCTGATGCGAAACCCCTCGATCGGTGCTTCAGGTTCGCGCCCGATCCAGTATACCCATACCACCTACAGTAAGTATATCTACCACCTACGGAATATCTACTTACACCGCAGAGTTGATGGCTCAGCCTCAGCCCCTGGGAAGCCCCTGACCGCCCCTGGACAGCTTCAGATAGTGCAGACCCATTGACCCCCATTCCAAGACAGTGCCGCGACATGGAGCCATACCTGACTTTGAAGTTGTTGAAGTTGTTGATGGCTGGTTAACATTACAGCAAGATTGCGGTGGGACAGTAGTACCGGGACAGACTGTATTGTGGTGCATGAAGGCCGCCACATTATCTGGCAACCCCGCTGTAGCCGCACCCTACCGACACCTACCTAGGTAGGGATAGGTAGGTTCGGTACAGGGAGTACCTAGACTACACTAAGTACTTACTGTATGCACCGTCCCCCGTCCCGGAATACCATAACCCTGCCTCAATTCCATCCACCCTCCGTCAGACTCTCCGGTGTCCTTTTTGACGAAGATACTTAAGGTGCTACATATACGTTAGGCCAGGTTATGCGGTCACCATTCAGATAACCTTGCCCGACTTGCATACTGCTATTCTCTCCCCCGAGCGAGTCTCCGATCGCCCGTCCACTCTGTCCTTCGCCCAACACGCAACCTACACCATGGAATCGTCGCCGCTGATCAAGGTACGGTCGCCAGTCCGCAATCCTTGAATCAAACTGACCAAATGCCAGGCCCACGACCATGCCAGGGCCGCATCCACCGCAACCCACACTTCAGATACCACAGTCGCCATCAACGAACATACCAGAGCTGCCGGCGAGTTCGCGAATGCTGCCAAGGACACTACCTCGGTAGAGGCTTTGCGGACCCTCAAGTTGCTCGAGCAACATCATCGGAGGCTCTCTGAACTGCTCCAGGCCCCATTGCAACCTTCGTCGTCGCAGGCCGCCTCTGAGAGCGACGCTCAAGAGGACGAAAAAGAGGCTAACCATTCAGCTTCCGACTCCGCGGCTATTCCATCCAAATCCTTCAACGAGAAGAGCGCGCCGTCGAAACCAACTCTTCTCAAGCAGCCTAGATATCCTGCGCGAGACCTAGGCGCTTCTATCGCCAGCAACCTAGCTTCTGCCCGTGGCATCCGCTCTAAATATCGATCGCAGCCGCTCAGCCCTAGTGTCTCCAATACCGAGGTACCGGGAAACCTAGAAGGGGTGTTAAAGAAAGCTGTGTCACGGTCTAAAATGCAAGACATGCTCGATAACTCTGATAAAATGAGCGCCACGCCTGCTCTCGACCGAAATGCTGGGGTAGCTGAAGACTCGTCTTCGAGGGCCATATCGGACGCACCAGCCCCATCGAGTGATGAGGGGTTCTCTAAGTTCTATAGCGCTTTTGGAAGCATCATAAACAAGATTTCGGCTCCACTAGCCTTTGCCGGACTCCCATTGATTAGTGAAGAACAGCCGGAGGAACAAATAGCACCCCCGGCACCCGAAACGTCAACCCAGAAGCGAATTAGGGTTAGACATCCTGCCTCTGCCTCTACGGAGCCGGATATACAGAAGTTATATTCGAAAGCAGCTCTTCGTGCCGTCGCTCGAGAGGGGCAGTCTACGAATGATTCATTTTACGTGGTTCCCACCAGTGGCCACACGGCTTCCTACGCAAGCATCTTAACATTTGCTGACAAAGAGAAACGTCGAATGGAAGCCTCGGCTCATGTAACTATGGGAAATTTGCCAGAGGACCCTGATGAAGACGATTTCGTTGACGCTCGGGAATCTCAAATGACTCACTCACCAGCACTCAAAAGAAGAGCGGGCAAAAGCAGCACTGACAATATAGTCGAGGAGCTGTACCTGGAGAACAAGAGCCTAAAGGATATGATTGACATACTTAGTAAACGACTTCACGCCTTCGAGTCCATGTCACAAAACTCGGGAATGAGATTAGCGGAGAGTATGCGCTTAATGCACCCCGGATCCCCTTTATCATCAGCTAGCAAGCCCGTAGTGTCCGAAGAAGCATCTGCAAGAGAGATCAGCGAGCTCAAGCAGCAGAACCAAGCACTGATAAGGGAGAACGAAGAACTCGAGAAGAGTTACAATAAAGCCCGCGCCAATCTCGTACGGTACAGGGAGAAATGGGATCAGCTCAAGGCAGGCGCAAAAGCACGCCGAGCCGGTGGTGCCCAGGGCAACTCAGAGATTAATGATGAAGGAATGAGATCCCCACATATAGCTTGAGTGAGAATAAGAACGAGAATCAAGTACACTATTTATCCCTGAGTAGAGCCGGCTAGTGTTTCCAATAGGGAAATCCAAGCCCGGGATGTAGTCTTAAGTATGGGCGGAGCTGAGAGGTCGAGGCATGAGGTGCTTGGAACGGAGCCAGAGCCCCTCACCACAGTTCAGCTTATCACAAAAAAAATCAACGTAGTCACAAATTCTAACGTCAAAACGTCCCTCCGCCCTGCCTAACCCCCCTTCTCCCAGTGCCCTTAGTGCCAAGTAGGATTGAGAACTGTTAGTTAAGCCAGGCCGATAAATGCCACCTACCTAATATCTCCGACCAGAAGGTAGATCTAAGTCCTCAAGACATATCGTAGTATCCCAGCCTAGGATGTACGACAATGCGGTTATTAGCATGTAAGAAATAGTAGAGGCCGTTCACCCTAAACCTTACGTGCAAGGTGCTTCTCTAGTTTGGATGACAAGGTCGGCGTTTGCCTCCAAGAACAATTTAAAGCCTAGTATTTCCTTTCCTTCTCTAGACGTTTCGTCTCATCATTCATGATCCAGGGCGGCTTGTTAGCGAAAAGACCTATACTCCGCACGATAGACGATATTCTACCGCGGAGTTATATTTTCATTTTATTTTCCCTCACAAGAACTTAGTGTTGCTCTGTCACGTTTAAGGGCCTTAGTCTCGTTAAGGAGGGGCTTAACCAATGTGTTAGGAGTAGTACCTCCACCGATAGCTTTGATCAGGTTATTTGGGTCATTTGTGAATCCCACCGACACTTTCTTTTTTCGTTCAATGCCTTTGAGTCTGCTTATTAGCGGCCGAGTTGATTTCTTGCTCTCTGTGATACAGTGTGCTGCCTCGGAGAAACTCGGAGGCCTGACGTGAGTATAATCATCTGAACAGGCAGGTTCAGCACTGCGTGGGCTGACTAAGTACCTCTGCACTTCACTTAGATATAGCAACGATTGGTTGTTGTTGAGGTCTCTGGGTAGCGGTCGGGCTCGAAGGGAGACGTGATTAATTGGCGGGCAAAGGGGTCGCGCGTAAAGAAGTATGTCTGGGCAAGCCTCATGATGACCTGTTGGATGTTGGTAGTTGTCCCATTGGGCCGGAGGCAACCTGTCCATATGGAGTTGTCGCCACACAACCTGCAAGTCGAGTCTGAGCTCGGGTTCCGTGAGTTCGCATTCTGAATGGTCTTAAGTTGCGTACTTTTTAGTAATACAGGGCAAGGCTTCAAAAGCTCGGCCACGGTTCGGTTGATCAAGATTTCGCGACCTCCAATCTCGGTAAGCATAGCGTTTGAAGTAGAGATTAGGTCCGGTTATGGGTGGTGAGTAGCCGTTTTGTCGATGCTATTATGCTAGTGAAGGTATTTTGGTTGTGCTTCGGGTGGGCCATTGGTGTGTAAATCAAACATCAACAATGTATACCGCCGCGTATTTGACACACATTTGTTGGTATCCAGGTTCACCACCTACGTGCATCTCAGTATACTAATAGGCAACTGAAGAGACCGCTTTTTTATTTGCTTGTATGCCATGCAAGAAAAGACATCCTGACTCCCTACCAAGTACTTTCATTATCCACTGTTCACCACAGTTCGCTAATAGTCAAAGTAGGCAAGTTGGTACCTAGCGCCGCTAGACCTCCACCGACACAACACTCAAGAAAAGTCTTCGCTTAGGAACTCCGGGCTCAATTGGGGCCGCAACCTGCTGTCATAGGTTGGGTTGCCTCGGAATACGGGCCGGAGTCAAGTGCTTACGCAACTGCAGGCCTCTCCTTACTCCCGGCGGTGTTCCTGCAAGGGCCGTCACGGCGTCCACGCGCAGCCAACTGGGCGCTACTTCGGGCCGCCCGGAACCCAGCAATCCGGAGGTGCTCTGCTGCTCCGTGAACGAAACGGGCAAGTAACGCCGTCGCTAGCCAAGTTTCGCCGCCGTATCCCATCCGTCGTCTCCTCCCCCTGGCCGCAGCACTAGACCCCATGTCTCTCATTTTGCTGAAACAAGAAGTCGTCGACACGTGCGTCGCCACAACAAGTTGTCAACACCGGGTACTGGTCGGGAAATATTCCGTAATGCCTGCGCAGCGATTGGCTGGCTTCGAGCTAGTACGGATGCAAGAGCCTTGTTCCTCTTGATCGCGGGTCCGATGTAACGTCCCCGTGAAAAGGCTGGGTTGCGGTTCCTGCCCAGGGCTTAGGTCTGGTCCCGGGAGAGTGTGCCGTCACCGGTTCCCTGGGTTTTGCTGCATCCTGGACGCGTTATACGCCCGGTGTTCCTCGGTTCCCTGTTCACATGATAGACCCGTCGATAAATCTCTGAACCTAGCCATCTTGGCTATTCCTTGATGAGCCTTTTGCCTCTTTACTGTGACGTACTGTAGGGCCCTTTATTTCCTCCTATGAGCACGTTACGTCGTAATTCGGATGCGCTGGCCTGGCAAACCGCCGTCAAGATGCAAAATTGCGCTATTCGCACCCTATGGAGGCGAATGGGGCCCCTACTTGGGAAGGCGCCTGTATCGTATGGCATACAGGCCGTTAGGCATATAAGTCCTTCACCCGTAGCCGATCTTTTGCTCTTTACAGCTTTCTTGGTCGTCTTGACATGAAAGCGCTGTTGCATCATGGGTTGTCTCGGGTTCCTGGTGACGCTGCTTTTGACAGCCAGCTTGAGTGCGCTGCTTCCCGGATGCTGTTGACGGAAGTATTGCTAACAAGGCGCAGATATCCAGCTATGTCTTGGGCAATCGGGAACACCAGTTGTCTATACAGACAGCAAAACGGGTATCATATTTGATACATGGGCCGTGCCAAATAAAGCCGATGGTGCCTCTGGTGTCGCCACTTGGGGAGGCATGACTATAGGAGTTGCGCTCCCCCAAAACGCTTTGACGACCGATGCGACCGAGTTCATCGGGTATTTGGTCGGCATCTCCCTCCCTCTCTGTCCGGGTGCTTCCTTACTAACGAAAGCGACAGCTATGCCCCTCGAACAGCACAGCGTTGACAGGATGGTGTGGTATCTCGCTGGCTGGCCCTATGACGAACAGCCTGCTCCTCATGGCCTATCCATATCAGAATCAAGTCCTAACTTCCTTCCGATACGCTACCGGCTACGACAACCCGGAGCTGTACACCGGAGACGCCAAGTTGACCCAAATTTCCTCCACCGTGAACTCGACACATTACTCAGTCATCTTCCGTTGCCAGAATTGCCTAGCATGGAATCACGGCGGCGCAACAGGCTCTGCCAAGACAAGTTCGGGTCTTCTAGTATTGGGTTGGTGCAATGCTTTCCCGGCCCCAGGCAGTCCGAGTTGCCCGGACAAGATTTCCGTCCTCCAGCACGACAATGGCCAGAGTATCTTCGGTGCTCAATTGGACAGCAACGCAGCGAATCCATCCTATTCACAGTGGGCAGCCAAAGCTACGGCTACGGTGACTGGAAGCTGTGGGGGGACGACCGCCACACCAACAACAACCCCTACCAGCGTCCCTACGGGTGTGCCTGTTCCAACAGGAACCACATACGACTACATTGTCGTTGGTGCGGGAGCCGGAGGCATCCCAATTGCGGACAAGCTAAGTGAGGCTGGGAAGAAGGTTCTTCTTATTGAGAAAGGCCCCCCAAGTTCAGGACGATGGGGCGGCACCATTGGGCCAACATGGACCAAAGGCACGAATCTAACCCGGTTCGACGTACCTGGACTTTGCAACGAGATCTGGGAAGACTCAGCCGGTATTTCTTGCACTGACACAGACCAGATGGCTGGTTGCGTGCTGGGTGGGGGTACTGCGATCAACGCAGGACTATGGTGGAAGGTGAGTAGCAAACCATACAAGGCCGAGTAGTGACTCACAGTTCTCCAGCCCTACGGTCTGGACTGGGACTACAACTTTCCTGCCGGCTGGAAGTCGTCTGACATGAGCGCCGCGACATCGAGGGTCTTCTCACGCATCCCAGGCACTGACACGCCATCCAAGGACGGCAAGCGCTACCTACAACAAGGATTTGACGTGATATCGGGCGGTCTGGCTTCTTCTGGTTGGACCAGTGTTGTCGCCAACAATGTTCCAAATCAGAAAAACCATACCTTTGCCCATACTCCTTTCATGTTTTCGAATGGAGAGAGAGGCGGCCCTATGGCCACCTACCTGGTTTCTGCTAATGCGCGTTCGAACTTCAAGTTATGGACCGGCACCGCGGTAAAACGGGTTATCCGCAGCGGCGGGCATATCACCGGCGTTGAGGTCGAAGCGTATAGGAACGGAGGATATGTTGGTGTGGTAAATGTCACCCCTATCAGCGGCCGGGTAATCCTATCAGCAGGCGCCTTCGGCTCCGCCAAAATCTTGATGCGAAGTGAGCCCATCCAAGCCCAAATCAGCAGAGTATATAATACTGACTATCTCAGGTGGGATCGGTCCCCAAGACCAACTAGAAGTGGTAAAGAGCTCAACGGATGGGCCAACTATGATATCGAACAGCTCTTGGATCAAGCTCCCGGTCGGATACAATCTGAACGACCATGTCAACGTTTGTTGCTCTTAACGTGCTAGCTCGTATAGGTCGTTGCTAACCTGATTCCAGACTGATACGGTCATTACTCACCCTGATGTCGTTTTCTACGACTTCTATGAAGCTTACGATAACCCAAACACCACCGACGTCAACTTATACCTTAGTGAGTTTAATCGTCAGGCGAGGTCAGTGCGGAATCGATGAAGCTAACTTTCTTACAAGACCAGAGATCCGGTATCCTAGCTCAAGCTGCACCGAACATTGGTCCAATGTTAGTGCAAATGAGATAGGTCCTCAATAAACTTGGCTAACTGTACTAGGTTTTTCGACGAGATAAAGGGCGCAGATGGTATTGTTCGACAACTTGAATGGACAGCAAGAGTGGAAGGTAGTGGTGGCACTGAGAATGGGAGTGAGTTACACCCCAGAACTCTTCCGGGCTTGCTACTAACTACCAAAGATGCCATGACCATGAGCCAATATCTCGGGCGTGGTTCTGTGTCAAGAGGCCGCATGACCATCACAAAGGGTCTCACTACCGTCGTATCTACAGTGCCATACCTACAAGACAAGAACGACGTGGCAGCTGTTATTCAAGGCATCAAAAACCTTCAAGCGGCCTTGAAGAATGTCAAGAGCCTTACGTGGGCATTGCCCGCCCCCGATACATCGGTCGAAGACTACGTCAATAACGTTAGCCTCACTATCCGAACTACATCAAATTGTCAAGCTGATTCTTTATAGATGGTGGTGTCCTATTCTAACCGACGTTCTAACCACTGGATCGGTAAGTTCATTCTACGCCATCCGAAAGCGTATTCGCTTACGTCTTATAGGAACTAGCAAACTTGGAACCGATGACGGCCGCAATGGGGGAAGTGCCGTTGTGGACGTCAATACTCAAGTTTATGGTACTGACAATCTCTTTGTTGTCGACGCAAGTATCTTCCCAGGACATGTTACCGCCAACCCCTCGGCCTACATCGTGATCGCTTCCGAACGCGCCGCCGAGCGCATTCTTGCGTTAGCGCCAGCCAAGGCACTGGCACAGTACCAACAATGTGGCGGCGCAAGCTACAATGGCAGCTTTCAGTGCGCAGCGCCTTACACATGTCAGTACCAGAACGAATATTACTCACAGGTAAGTGCTTTTTGGAGTAGCACCCCCAAGCAAATGTCGCTAACAGGCTCTACTAGTGCCTATAAGCGCTGCCAGGAATATATGATTAACTGTATATATGTGTGCCTTGTATATAAACACGATCGGTTACATATTACATGAAGCTTGATTTCAGCGCCTCCGCTAAGTTCTGGAGCACGTGAAATAGTAGTTCGAGTATCATATCATTAAACGGTGCTGACGCCTTCTCTCTACGACTTATATCGCTAATTACTGCTTCGTGTTCTTTGCCACGTAATTCATCAATGAAACCAATGCGATTGTAATCTTCAGTATCTCAGTTTTTGATTTTATACCATAATGTATATGATTGATTATCACACCGAATGGGATGAAATATGGTCACTAGTTTCCTATTCTCAGTACTGTTTGTCTCTCGTAAACGCGACCAGAAACTATCGAGCGTTCCGCCCCGCCGTTTTAGAAGGTCGACATTGCATTTCTTATGTGATGTCAACCCTATATAGCATTTCGAATAACTCGTTAGTCTCTAGAGTAATATCTACAACTCGCTTTCACAGCTGTCGGCGAGAACTCTGTATTTATCCTGGAGCCCCTTTCTATCTAATGTCTATTCTCGATAAGCATATAGCAAACTGTTAGAGCCCAGATGGTATAATAGATAACCGACACCCCACTCAATGGTTCTGCCATCGCTGCTTCCCGGTTGCGCTTGGATAGCCTATTACCTACAAAAGTATTGCCAACTTGTTTGAAACGACTAGCCTGGACCCTAGCCACGCAGGTTACCTTGTTTGGATCTTCGACATATGAAGCCAGTCACTGTTCTAGGAAGCTTGAACTAATATTTAGATTTATAAAAAATAAAGAAGTATAGTTCTATGGCCACAGGTTATAACAGACTAGGCGGATGTATCGAAGGGATCGCTGTCTAAAAAATGTAACATGGTAAACTCCTAACTCGGCGAACGCCTTCTAGATGCCCTGTATAGCCCCGTCTATATCTTCTTCCGTTGTCTATCGTCTAAAAAATCAGAATTGTGCGTCTAAGTAAATATGAAAGTCGTGATATCTCGAATGAGGGGATGCGCGCCCTGTCACAGCCATCGCTCTCCTCTTCTCTACCATCGCTCTTCGATCTCAACTCAAGGCAGCTTGCTTCCCAGGAGCTAGATCTTGCACTTTTCTCATATTCGCGACTGTAGGCTTGTCCTCCAAGGGCACAGCCTTGGACTGCCATGTATGAGTAGACGCTAGTTGCTCCTTCTGGCGTAGGGCCTCCAGTCTCTCGGCACGCCCATTCAGGAAACTCAGATAGGTCTGCCAGCCGACGGCAATAACACCGCCGAAAATATTGCGGTACTCAAAGGGGATAAATGCAAAATTGAAGGCCGTTACCGCTGGCCACAGCTTGCACGAGTTGATGAAACTGGTTGGGACAGTGTTACACACACGTCGCCAGGCCTCAGGAGCTGTGTCTCCCGAGAGAAGGGCCCTTCACGGTGATTCGTATGTTAGAAACGAAGGAGCATTTTGAGGGCCAAAGCTTGGTCGAAATGTGAAGCGGAGAACTTGGGAATACGTACTGCGCCCCGAAGAAATATATATTGAACAACGGCGTGAATGTCAGCTGATTCACGACGACTTTGATAGCAACCGATAACACTGTTGATGAGTAGTTGAAAGAGCGCGCAAGAAATGAAAACCTGCCCGAAATACCGTTAGCCGCAAAGTTTTTGCATTCAATTAAAACCACTTTCGTTCCCCACGACTTGGCTCCGTTACCCTCTCCCGAACCCCGCCCATATATTTCCCCCTTATTTCCTTCTCTGTATTCCCACGGACTAATGGGTGGGAAGCAGACGCCGTCTCACTCACCAGATATATCCAGGTATAGCTGCCGTACCCCCAATGACCAAAGATCTCGCCGTACGTGCCCAGTCATGCCCTCTCTTCCCTTTCGCGCCATCGTCTTCCTCCACACTCCGTCCCTTCTCCGCGCGTTTGTCGCTCGTGGTATCTTGGCCTCCAGCGGAACCCATTCGCTGAGCTCCAAAGTCAGCACACAGATATATGACAAGTGCGCTAGCAACCTGTGTGGCCCACGGACGAGCGCGCTGCGCTCGCGCGTAGGCCTGCCCGGCGCGTGTCAACGGGCCCAGGCGTTGCCAGAACAGCAGCGGCGCGACGATGTTGGAAGCAGGAATTGGGTTAGCTATTTCTGATATGGCTTGCTCGGTTTCTTGCCGTCCAGCCTGGGGCCCTAAATGTGTCTTCGCTTCGATCTTGACTACGTTTTCCCGTGGATCGTGAGGATTGGGCGAGGTTGAGATTTGCCGTCGTCGTGGACTCCGACAAACATTCGATCGTCTGGGAGCCCATGATAGACCCCGGAGGGATCCTCGGAGGAGAATCGTAGGCATCAGGGTAACCCCGTAACCCAGTCGGATCGGGGCCTTGGCTCGTTAGGTATTGTCGCCCCTTTTCATATGGTAGGTATATACCTATCTGCTACCATCCCGGACCCGACCTTCGTATATTTAGGGCTGTGGTTAGCTGTTGGACGCGGAGCTAGTATAGACAGGTGTTCTAAGGGGGTGGCATGTTGTATATCTAGCTGATGAGATACATATGTCTATTCGGCAAACGTAGAATATAACTCAGCCGTGATATGCCGTCATTTTCGCGCATTCCGCTGATATTTTTAGACTTAAGGCTTAGCCGAAGTCGGCCTGAAGGATGGATGATCTGCGTCCCGTCGCAATGCCAAGGGGTTATCTCGATAAGCGACACTACCCTGGAGACCAGCCCTTGTCCCCCGCCTCTACATGTAAATTCATGCAAGTTCTAGTACTCTAGAGTGCTCTAAATTTCTGCTGCAAATGAACTTACGCGCGCCAGGGACAACTAGCACTAGGAGATGTAGATAGGTAGAGGGAACTAGGCAAATATTTTTTATATTTTAGTTCATCATCATCATCGTTACCGTCATCATTATGGCTATGGAAGGCGTAGAGAATTCGACCAGCCCATTGCTTGAAAAGCTATTCGTCGAAACACCCAAGACAGTACCGCATTAGTCCAGTTCGCCACTGACATACCCAATCTGTCGCCGAGCGCCAGGAGCGGCGCCGTTCAGGTTGGCCGCGAGCACGCTCTGGCTATCGACTAGTTTCTTCTGCTCCTTCAGGCGAGCCGTGAACCGCACATCCGCCACCTTGTCGAGCCTGTCGAGCTCCTCGCGCTCGCGGAGGCGGATACTACTAAGCTGGTTCGCATTGCCCACTCGCTCGCTCCCTATGTCGCGCTCCCACTCGAGTAGCCGCGCCTGCTTTTGGCCCTCGATGGCAAGTTCGGCGTCGCCAATGGCACGCGCCCGCGCCGCACTCGCTGCCGTCAGGTTCCCCTGGTGCTCCAATTCCGCATTCTGCTTTGCGCGCTGTTGGCGCAGAGCTGTGTTGAACAGGTCTTCTTCGACACGAGCGCGCTCTTGTAGCGCGGTGATGCTCGAATTGTGTGCTCGCTTCTTTCGTGCTTCCTCCAATTCAGCTTGGCTAGCCCATATCTGGGCCTGAACTGCCGCGAGCTCTTTGGTTCGGCGGATTGCTAGAACGTGCGCTTCATCGTCTTTTTGAAGACGCTCAAGCCGAGCTTTGCGCTCGTTGTCTTCGAGCTGGATGTGAGAGGGCATGCCTACCGTGTCGTTTGGCTGTGGCCCCGAATTCGCGTAATATATGTCGGTACATCGATTTGATCGCAGTAGCCTCAAAAGTTCTGTCTTATTGTCCGAATCCGGCAGCACACGCTGCACGTACATTGTGGGAGAATATGTATATTTCCCATCATTATACTGATTAAAAGATTTATTGATCTCTTTCCAGAGAGCTACCCGCAGGAGCACTTTCGTTGTAGTTAGAGGGTCAGCTCCCTCTAGTGCGAGTAAAAGAACCGACTTGCCCTCTGACTGGATGGTGATGTCGGTGCCACTTTGCAATAAGAATTCAATGGCTTTCTCAATCGATTTTTCTTTGCTTGCTGCCATCTGAGTAGAGCCGGTTGCATGTAAGCAAAGCTCTGCGAGTGCACTACGCCCGCCGTGTAAGGGACTTGGAAAATCTGGGTTGTGGTCATACTCGACTAATACTCGCATAGCCTGAATATTCAGCTCTCGTGCAGCATTATGAAGAGAACCATCATTCTTTGATGCTCCCGCTGCTAGCAGATTTGACATCATGGCAACAGCTAGGTCGCCGCCGATGGCTGAGGCCATGGAGAGTGGCGAATTCCCACAGGCATCCGTCACATCAACTTCAGCACCAGCTAGCAATAATAGTTTTGCTACGTCTTGACGCCGCGTCCGAATGGCAAGCATGAGTGGGGTAACAAGAGAGGCTGCAGTCACGAAGTTGACCTTCGCTATCAGGAAAATTAGTGTAACGATCAAAACGGTCAAAAAATTGATATACTTACACCCCCTTTCGATCAACAGATTAATGATCCCTGTGCTGATTCTTTTCTGTGGCTGCAACAATGCCCACATAAGTAAAGTGACTTGCTCGATTTCTTCGGAGTTATCTATGACTCTATAGGCTGTCATTTGGTCATAATAGAAACCAATGTCTAACAGGGCCTCTAGGATCTTAATCGATCGTGGATACTGAGTCAATGCTCGAATGATGACGGGATCAGAGCCTGGGTGCTCAAACATGACATCTAATTGACTGTTTCCGTCGCGATATTCTGTGAAGAGGGTGATAAGTTCATGGACCTTGTCCTCGGCAATCGGTGCGTCGAAGATTTTGGGAAACGCTAGGGTAAGCGTTTCAGCATTTGGTTTCTCTCTTAGCAATCTTGTGACTAATTCTGCATTTAACCCTAAAGCTGCAAACTGAAGGGCTTCGCCGTGGTTATAGTCAACATCTGCGCCGTGTTTCAATAGGAGATCAGCGAAGAGGCTTGTAACCGATTGGGGAGCTGCAGTGTGTTGCTTGAGGACAGTGACGAGTGCGGACCCTACTCCGTCGCCTTCGGCACCTTTCTCAAGAAGGCTTGTGGCAATCTTTAGACCTCGCTCGGAAGCCCACAAACCAGGATCACTGAAACGGAACGCTTCCCTGAATACTAGCGACGCATCTTCGCTGGTCACACTGGAGTCAAGTAATTCGTCGAATAACGGAGCAGACAGGTTCAAAGTCGCATCAATTAGAGTCTGGCAGTTGTTTGCGACGGGCGATGCTCCGTGGTCTATCAGAAGGCGGATTACTCTCTCTTCGGGCTCCTGTTCTTTGACAGCCCGATTTAGAGCCGAATCAACAGCATTGGGAGCTAACTTTCCCACACTGAAAAGCCAACCAAGGACTTTAAATCTTGTGTCCCTGCTGAGATCCCAGCATGCATCAAGGCCACGAACAAGCGTGTGCGGTGACGGTTTCTTCTGTTACCTGTCAGTGCACGCACGGCGGATTCGGTAATTTGACTTACCTGTTGAGCCCTGGTTTGCTCGTCAAGCTCACTAATACCGAGAAGAACTTCCAGGTTGCCTAAAAATGCGCTTCTAATCGCCTTCTCAACAGCTTCGCCATCGCTGTAGTCAGGATTCGCGCCGTGGGCTAGTAAAAGTTTGACTATGTCTTTACCTTCATCACCGTATCGAGCCGCCGAAACGAGCTGGATATCAACTACTTCCCCCGAGACTCCCGTCTGCAGAAGTAATTTGAAAATCTCAGCGCGCTTTTTGAGATTGCCTATCTGCGTTGCTCCCTGGAAGCCTCTCTGTAGGGTTTTTGGGGCAACCTTCGTATTTCCCCCTAGTAGCATTTCTAATACACCAACAGCTCCTGATTTGCATGCTTCGACAACGGCCTGCCCATCTTTATGCTCAATACTACCCCCATTTTGGACGAGCATCGTGCCAAATTCCAAATCGCCATCTGAGGCAGCTGCAAGTAGTGCGTCTGATACGATGTCGCCCGATGCGCCGGCTTTTAGAAGGCTATTGCATGATATAGTCCTTAGTTTCCTATTTCCGATCTTGACGGCTTCAGAAAATCCTGTATTAACAACATTCGCAGTGAAGATCTTCTTGCTAAGTAATAACTCAACGATATCTTGTTTTTCATTCTTAATTGCCTCGACAAGGGCCAGGCCATCCGAAGTATCAGCTCGTGCGAGAAGGGTGTTGATCAGAGGTACATCGTCTGAATACTTTTGAATTGCAAACACGAGTGCTCGGTTGACCTCGTTTGGAGGCATGCCACCATCTAGTATCTTTTGAGCATAAGTTAACCGGTCCATCGGATCACGAATGCGCAAAGCGCAAGGCATAACCCAAGCAAGAGTCATAGGTAAGGGCGAAGCGGTTAAGAGAATCTCCACAATCTGCATGTTTGCCGTCGCAACAGCACGACTAAGCGCCTCACCGTTAGATGCGTTGACGTCTGCACCATTGAATAAGAGCGATTTCAGAGAAGCGAGATTCCGCTCTAGTGGTGGCGCCTTCAACAACATTTGCACCTCCTCTATCAAGAGACTACTAACTGTGTCCTTAGGCGGTTTAGCTCGACTCAGGAGCACCTCGAGCTTACCGGCTTTGCTTGTAGAAACTGGGAGATTTCCCAGACTCTTCAAGGCCCGATCTATGCTTTCGTCACTAGGTTGTCCAAGTCCGAGAATAAGTTCTAAGACTTCGTGATCAGGATGTTGTGTAGCATGTTCAACTACGGATCCCTGGTTGATATTAACGTCGGCGTTGCCCTGTTGGAGCAGTGCCCTGATAAGCCGTTTGTCGGTAGGCCTCGCGATGACGACGGAATCCAAAGCCATGGATACCTCGATGGCGCCTTGCGCAGCGCCCGTGCCAAGTAGCATAGTGACGATCTCGAACCTCGATGAACTATCCTTTACCTCTATGGCCCTTGGAATGGCTCTCGCTATCGTTTGAGTTGTTGGTTTACCCTTGAGCAGCGTTTCCAGGAGGTTGACACTAGAGGATCAAGGGTTAGGAATCCACAAGAACATGCATTCTATTGAAAAACTGTAGAGTAAGAAGGGCATAACTCCGAGTTACGTACTCATTCTGGGCGATTGCGTTTATAATCCCGTGGCCCTCATTGAAGTTTATATCTGCGTTATAATGAAGCAGGAGGGAGATCAACTTCTCGTCACGACGGGGTGAACGTTCGTTGATCGCGTTTTCGAGGGCAGAATGCACACAAGGGCCTGAAAGCCCTGCTCGAAGGAATAACTCAGTAAGCTGGTATCTTTCTGGTTTAGAGAGGGTCCGTGTACTCGGATATACTTGAGCGAGGGCAAGATGGCTGGGAGGCTTGTGGGTGAGAATGAGACTTGCGATCGCTACATTCCCTTTCTTAACCGCGAGTTGGAGTGCCAGTGCACCTTTATAGTCAGTTGAAGCGGTTTCGCGTCGTTTGAGGGCCCCAGGCTGTAGTATGCTCTCCGCACTCTGACCTTGACCGGTAGCTGTCTCTTTCGCTAATGATGGTGCAACGAGCAGCTTCACCGCTTCCGTATCCCCAGCCTCAGCCGAATCAATTAATGCTTCGTCGAGGGGGGTGCCGGCTGCGCCTTGCATCAAAAAAGAGTTGAGCAGAAACCAGCGATCCTCAAATATGATGTCTTTTGGCAATAGCTCCACGCAATCTGACGCATATTTCGGACTCATCCGTGCAGTTCCACTCAGCATAGCCTCCACAAGATCAAACTTGCCTCTGGAGACAGCCTTTCGTAAGGCCACAGCATCTTGAAAATCGATTGAAGCACCATAAGAGACTAGTAGACGCACCATCTCAAGAAAACAAGTAGCAGTCGCGTGGAGTAGGGCTTCAGCAACAGGGACACCCTCTGCACCAGCGCAAAGCAAGATCTCAACCATGGCCAACTTTTCATTCGGATTTATATTCTTGTTTCTCATCAGTTGCTCGAACGCCTCGTTTATTCCGGGCTGCTGCGGCGGCTTGTTACCTAATAGTATAGTGAGTACTATGTCTCTGCGCCCAAGCCCAATTGCGACCTTGAGTGCCGCAGCCCTGTCATGATTTCCATCCGCAGACGATTGGCTTAAATATATGACGGTATCGAGACAACCGGCTCTGGTTGCTTCTACCATGGACTGGGAGACCCACGCCACGGATGGTCGCCCCTCAGAAGCCATGATCATGGCAATCGAATTCGCGTGTCCCCCAACCGCACAAGCTTGCCGAAATGCGTCCTGGCCGTCCGCTGTTTGCGATACGGAGGCACCATACCGGATTAACAGCTCCGTAATTGCATCATTCCCATTACGTATGGCTACCGGCAATGCTGTACCTAGGGTAAAGGCGTCGGCAAACGGCAGCAGAACTTCGACCATTTCTAGCTGCTGGTTCTTGACAGCAATTTGGAAGATTTTGCTCCTTTCGGACAAGTCTAAACTTTTTCTTCTCGTGAGCAGACTTGTGCGGCTCTTTTGAACAAGATTGAGGTTGCCGCCAAGTGAATTGAGTCTAGTGACCAGTGCTTCGGCGACGCCTGGGGAGCCTTGCTCTGTTACATGTGCCAGAAGGGCATCGTATATTTCTTTATACTCCCAAGCCGTCTTCTTCGCCGTGAAGGCCCGAGAAAGCCCTCCCTTGAAGGCTGCGTGTTGAGCTTCGGCACTCCGTTGCCTCTTGAGCAGCTCTTCCGCGATAGAACCATCATTATCGGTGCGGTAGGATGGTGGAAATTCCGGCCGAGGCTTCCGCGGTGGCGGAGCCTGTATAGAAAGGCCATATTCTTCGCTCAGCTGCTGAAGTCGTCCGAGTCGAGCATCCCAGAGAGGAGCAGTTTCCATGGCATGGGATTGTACATGTGCCTCGGATGGGATAGCTGATGCTGATAAAAAGCCGACAGAGCGCATGAGGCGTGAATATATTGCGAATTACATAAAACAGTTAAGGTTCAAGCAGACGTGACTAGGCCACCACAACATAGTGTACAAGCAGCGATCCTAGCAGGCCATCAGGGCATTCGGCAACCTTACTCTTACACGGCCAATCTGTAGGTCTATCGCAGTGATGGTGGATGCTAGGGATATATCAACAGATTTAGATTAATGCTCGTTGGTGGTTCGAGGACGAGGATGGATATATGACATTCATATGTCTCAGCCGGGGGCAAGGAATCGGGCCATGAATTTGATAGCTAGCGACGAAGAACCGCAAAACACGAAAGCTAAATAGTATTTCTACAGGATAGGAAGAGCTCGTAGGGGTTGGGGGCGGAGCTCCAATCTGCTCAGCCACCTTGACATGTCGGGGACCGGAAATGCTGGGCTGCACAACCCATACTTTACACTAACTTGCTGGAATTTTGGAGATCCTCGACAAGTGCTCTGTTGCGCATCATTACTAAGTAGGTTCCAAGGTTGTCTTTCCCGGTAATTACCCGCTACTAGACTAAAGAAGAAGCCCTCGGCTGCTCAGCCTGCATGCCGCGTACATTGCCGCGCACCCCCTGTCACTCATGGGCAGGCAATGCTGCATCGCTCAACTATTTATTTAGCTTACCGCCTACTCAATCACTTAGCTCTGAAGAAGACAGATGTAAAGATCTAGCCTGCCGACAGTGTGTAAGAATGACGTAAGGTGGTATATACTAGGCATCATCCAAGCTGCTTGCGATTTACTGCCCAGGCCCCGTCTAAGCCTCTAAGCATGAGTTGCGTGCTCAATACCTAAACTGAAACTGAAACTACATGTACTGGGGTCTTGGGAAAATGTGTAAATATTCCTGAATAACGCTCCCTCTCATATCTAAGCTGCATTGCGGTACAACCATAGTTCCTTTACTGTTTGTCTTTTCTATACTCGTCTTCTGTGATTAAATCATGGGCTTTTGATTCTAACGATGCATCGGGGGTGTTTTGGTTTTTCTTTACGAGGTCCTGGCCTTGACGGCATCGAGTAACTTTGCGGGAGGTGATTGCCGGTACCCTTTTGGGTTGTTTGATACCCACCGCCAAAGGTCCTCACATGCTTTCTCCATGGTGAGCTCCGTCTTCCAGTGGAGCTCCTCATTTGCTCGCGTGGGGTTGGCAGTGAGATCTAGAACATCACCTTGTCTCCGTGGCACCACCTCGTATGGTAAGTCGCGGCCTACAACGGAGCTGAAAGCTTTGATTATCTCGTACACCGTACTTCCACGACCGGAACCTAGGTTCCATGCTTTAACGCCCGGCTTGTGCTCTCGGAGGTTGTTTAGCGCGACGAGGTGGCCGCGGGCTAGGTCGACGACGTGAATGTAGTCTCGTATGGCAGTTCCGTCACGGGAGGGATAATCTTGATTGGCATGAGTACTTGCGTGTTTGCGGCAATTGTGAAGTATATAACTTACCATCGCCGAATACCAGGAGCTTGGGCCGATCACCAGTAGCAACCTTGCCAAGCAGGGGGAGCAGATTGTAAGGTACTCCCTGAGGGTCTTCCCCCATGATTCCACTAGGGTGCGCGCCACAAGGGTTGAAGTAGCGGAGGTTAGCACCGTTCCATTGTTCAAACGGCTTTCCAGCCTTCTTGGCGTTCTGACGTTCCGCCGAAATAAAGTCTTCGATGATGCTCTCTACAGTGGACTTTGTCCGCCCGTAGGTATTTGTCGGGCCGATCGGGCAATGCTCGGGGATGGGGATCATATTCTCGAAACGAGTCGCATCACCGTAGACGGTCGCCGAGGACGAGAAGACAATGTTGGTAACATTGTGCTTTTTCATGCAGCGAAGAAGAGAAATGGTACCCCCGACATTCACGCGATAGTATTCAAGTGGGATCTCCGCAGACTCTCCGACAGCCTGGACCGGGGTTGGTTAGATAGACACGAACTGAGTAGGGAAAAGCAGCTGTCCAGGAACGGCTGATCTAACTTACCTTAAGAGCTGCGAAGTGGATAACGCTGTCGATGGCCGGGTGGGCGGCGAAGACCTTGTCTAGATCCTCCTCCTCGGTCAGGTCGACCTTATGAAATGCAGGGCGCTTGCCGCTGATCAGCTCAATGCGATCGAGAGCGACTTCGGATGAGTTGTAGAGGTTGTCAACGACGACAACATCATAACCAGCGTCGAGAAGGGCTAGCGACGTGAAAGAGCCGATGTAGCCGGTGCCACTGCGCCAATCGCCATGTTAGCTAAGCCGGCGTAAGGCACATACCGGACTCGGCAGGGAGACATGGTCGCAGTCGAGTCGGAACATCCGAGTGCGATCTCGCTCGCGTGCAGGCACAGGCACAAACGCCCATTGGGAGAACCAAGACTTACCCGGTGACGAGGATGGTCCCCACAGGCATCTTGACTATACTTAGGTCAGATAGAACGATGGATTGGGCAGTGGTGCAGCTTCTAGGCGTTGTCGGTCGAGCAAAGAACGAGTGATGTGGGAAAAGAGCGCAAGATATCTTAAAGCTGTTGCACGACGAAGCGGCGGTCAAGCTAGATCAGGTACCTAGGTAGTCCGTCAGATCTGGTGTCAGGAAACAATTCGGCGGCATATTACCTAATTTGAGGGGCTCCGAGGGAGTCCGTCCAGTATCCATCTCCTGGCGAGCAGGCTGGCGCGTCTGCTCTACACTGCCCGGTAGTCTGCCCGGTAGTCTGCCCCTCTAGATACCCCTCTACCCCTCTACCCCTCCAATCCCCCCCCCAAGTTTCAGGGATACCGCCCACGAGGTACTCTTGTGTGATTGGCTTAAACGCCAGCTTGCAACACGGATCGACATACCACTAATACGACTTTATATCTACTTGGTGGACTAATACATGTTAGTTTTGCTTCTTTGCTATCAAATACCTATCTAGGGGATGTCTGTGGGCTCTGAACAACTGCTCATATACTTTCGCCTCATTTCAATCCGGCCAATGCTTTCTCGGCTCACACGCACATGTATCACAGCCTGCCGGCGGCATACCGCACCTACTGCACTAGGTATTAGCATCAACTATGTACCTTGGGTACTTAGGTATGCTCTATACCACGTACAGTACCTAAGGTAGGCAGGCACCTGCATGTATCTAGTGATCAATTGTATTGTGTATATCTTGTTCGAACTTATTGTACGTAATCCCGTCTTGCTGCCGCGGATTGGCGAACCCGGGCAATATAAGTGCAGGACTATTTGCGGATGAGCACAGATAGCGCATGTGCGCCCAGACTTTCGTTGTAACAGCAGTAACGGTACAGATGATAAGGGCAGTCAGTACATGTAGGGAACAAAGGCAAAGTGAGAATGGGCCGAGGGTAAGGCAGCTACCTAGGTACCTAGAGCCAGTCCTGCTAGACACCTATCAACACCTTAGGTACCTGGTAAAGTACCTAGGTAGTACCAAGGCATCAAGTACCTACCTAGGCAGCGAAGTTTGAGACAAATATGCAACAAGCCCTAGGTACCTACCTAGGTACTTAGGTACTCATATGCACGGTAGGTGAATTGCGTGGCTAAAAGTTGTCGGCTACCTGTGGCTGTGCGATACCCCTACCTACCTACCTAGGTGCCTACCTAGGTGCCTACCTAGGTACCCACGTACCTACCTACTGATAGGATAGGTCGCGACGACGCGCTTGGATGTCGTGGCATTGGTACTGTGCCCCAACTGCACCTAACTCCAGCTAAAGAAACACCTCCTAGGCGATGTCTTGCTATGTCTTGCGATGTGAGACGCATTCAACATTCAAGGCCCTCTTTTTGACCTAAGCTACCGGTTTGGACAAAGCCGCCCCGTCGCAGCGCAGGCACACTACGTCCGGGTCTGGTCACCTCTGGTTTTTGCGCCTGTCACCAAGTCGTTCTCGGAAACGGAAAATCTGGGCCCACGCTGCACATCTGTTTCGAGCCACCATCTACCAGCTTTGTGTGCTTGTTACCGGACGCGGTGGCTCGTTGGTATAACTAGCGGTTCATCTCAACAAAGACACTGCCATCTCAGACTGGACGTTTGCAGCGCTGCGAACCCCAATCCCGTCTATGTCTAACCTTTCCTCCCAAAACTGTTCATCAACCCGTCTGGCAAGCAATCCTGTGTTGTCCACACCACTTCCGTCCACTGGAACGACTTTTGAATCCACTGCTTTGTGGGCATCGATAGCTCGATCGGCAAGTTGTGTTTCCTGTTTACCTTCATTCATGTGCCGACCCAGTATCCTCTGAGAGGTCTCAGTTGAGCCTGAACATTCGGTAAGACCTCGCTCTCTCCTCGCTAGTCTTTTTAACTTTGAAGACCGGGATGATTCAATCAGTAATGGTTTTCAGGGCTTATGTATTTATTTGGCCGATTTGCGCCGATGATAGTAGTGGATGCTTACCAAATTGTCCTGTCAGCTCATCGCGGGATGCATCGATAGTGCGCTAACGAGCCATATCAGATACCAATGTTCGTGAGACCTGGAAGTCAAAATCAAGCTTTAGTAGGATAATAGTTTATTCACTATGCCTCCCAAAACCAAGAAGAAGGGCATAGAGCCAAGTCCGGAGCTACCCGGTCTGTTTCCCACCCACGACGGGTCTTATGGCATCAACACCCTCATCACCGCACAATCAAAGAAAGGCCAGAAATTAAGCACCGGCATGACTAAAGAACAATTCGACGACAAAGAATGGGTGAAATTTATGAAAGGCAAGGTCTCTAAGAAGTATGGCATGAATGACAACTTGAAAAAGGCTGTCGATGAGAATCACAAGGAGGTAGAGGAGGAAGAGCACGAGGGGAAGAATCCATCCCACCATCCGGGCGGAAATACCCAAGATCCTTACAATTCTTCTGGTTCTAGTTCCTTCGAGTCCTCTGGGTTTGGGAATTCCGGAGGCCCTGGGAGTGCCAGCAAACCAGGAGTCTCTAGCTCCATCCCCCCGTTGACTCCTCATATTCCCACATACGATCCAAATAGTCGGCCCTTTTTAGAACAAAATGATGTTCGACCTCGCCCCCCATATGCATACGCAGAATTGCCCTCAGCTAACCCAATCGCGCATGTTGGTATCAACCATCCTATTTCACCGCCTGCTGAAGACGCTCTGTTCTATGGACTACCCAAGCGACAAGGAGGAAATGAGCCAATATCATATCGACGTCCCGAACCTTCAAACGTGTACAACTTTGAGAGTGGACTATTTGACGACGCGACACTTCAGACTCCCGGCCAAGCTTCTGGGCTTTTCGGTGCAACCCAGACCATGACCCAAGGCGTAGGCCTTCCCGCGCAGAATCAAACAGAAGTGCCATCCGGCTTGACGAAAGTACCTACTATGGCCGGGCAGCCTACCAACCAGCCTACATCAGGCTCGCAGCCTCAGCCACAATCTACCTTGGTATGGAGGCCTACACCATCTGACTCTCAAAGCTCAAATGGCCAGCCAACGTCGGGCTCACAGCCTGCCCCGGTCTCTAGCGTATTTTGGGAGCCTCCGCAAGCCACTCCTTCAGATTCGGAAGAACTTCTGTACACACCCACTGTATCAAAGACCCCCAAACTGGGAGTCACAAGCAAAGGTACAACAAAATCGAAATATCCAAATATTAACTTCCCACGGCAGGGAACAGGGGGCGGCAAACAGAAAAACCCAACTAAAGGTGGAAAATATGCAAGCCGACAGCGAAAATGGGTATTGCCGTCATTAGATCTAATCACCACATCGATAATCTTCTTCTTGGTGATCACTTATGCGCTCTGGCGTACACTCCCTGCGATATCAGACGGGCCAGACAGTGGCGAAACAAGTCTTCCTCATACGGGCCTCAGTTCAAAATTCAGTAAGATTTTGGGAACAATATCAAACTTATTACCGGAGATTCCAGACATACAGCCCATTCCCAACGATCACTCGCCCAACGCTCCTAGTGGCCCAGGGACTTCTGGTAACAATGGTATCAATCCCGATGAACTTACGTCTGATCTGGAACAACGAATGCCAGATCGTATATGGGTGCAAGGGAATAAAAAAGGGAAGATGAAGATCCCTGAAGATTTCTGGCGTGCCCTGAGACAATTGATATTGGAAGACGACAGGATCCTGAGTTTAGAAAACTCGGAGATATCTGAAGATCACTGGCTTGCAATCCAGTCTCGAATTCGGCATACTAACCTTGGAGCAAGCTCACCGACGAAGGACGGGGAGGCCTTTGAAGAGAAAGTGTCCCAAGCTTGGGAATCATGGATCGAGCAGAACAAGGCGGCTGTCAAGAAAGCCTTAAACGGAGTAGCGTTGACGAAAGACGAGTTCATGAAGCTGTTCCGGAAGGAGATTACCTCCTACAACCGCGAAATTAATCAAGAATTTAAGGAACTACAAAAGCGAATCGAAGTGATAACCCAACAGATGTCTAAGTTCCAGCATGCGATTAGCTCAACGAGCGGTATAACCAAGGACGAAATAGCAAAAACTTTCGATTCCCTATACGCGAAGGCAGTTAACAACGCCAAACTTGACGCCACTGCGCGGGGTGTTATTGGGGGCCACATAAATGACGTGCTAGCCAACCAGGTGAACTTCTTTGGAATTGGTGCTGGTGCCTCAATTGATCCCATGTTCAGTTCTCGCTCGTGGAAAGTCCCCAAGGATTTCTTCAAGTCGAAAAAATGGGTCGAAAGGGATGGCTACAAGTCGCAGCCGCGTACATCTGCGCTCTCGCCTTGGAATCAAGAGGGCGAATGCTTTTGTGCTGGGACCGATCTTAAGGGATATGGCCAAGGCACTAATAATATTTCCGTAATCATCAGTCGTAATATTATCCCGCAACATCTCGTTGTCGAGCACATCCTGCCTGGTGCCACACTCGATCCGGGTGCGATACCAAAAGACATCGAGGTCTGGGCTTCCATTGAAGAGGTGAACCTCCGTGATGAGGTACAGGCTTTTTCGGAGGCCCAATTTCCGGGCACACCTAAGGAAGAGATCCTCCACGATGGATTTGTGAAGATAGGGCACTTTACCTACGAGAAGAAGAATTCTGGAGACGGAATCCAGGTGTTCAAGCTAAGCGACGAACTCACAAGAATGCGCGCCGTCACAGACCACATCATGATCAGGGCCATCAATAATTACGGCGCGGACCACACTTGTTTCTACCGACTAAGATTGTACGGCGAGGTTGTAGAGCGGCCAGACGACCCCCCAGCTACGACACAAAATCGATGGTCTTGGCTCTGAGCTATCTTACCTCAAGAGGCAAAATGCCTTGTGAATACGGATTGTGTTCGGATAGCCTGCCTATCTTAGGAATTTCGCGTACGATCGATGTACGAAGGTATAAGTTTTTTTGGGCAGAGGATTGGAAACGGAGTGGACCGTTTGTTGGAGTTTAATGGAGTTCTTGTTATAGAGCAAAGCCCCAGACGAGAACCCGATGGGTGCGATGAAGACCTAAGAAAGAATCGGCGAGTAGGGGAATGGAATTGAGGCGTGATGATACCAAACCCTTTGTGTATGCCTAGTTAGATCGTAATTTCACACGCTTGCTGCATTCCTTCTCGTATAATATCGCAGACACCACTCGTATCCTACTAGTGCGTCCATGATTGAAACCTAAGGTTGCTCCTACAAATACCCACCCATCAACCCTTCTCAGGCGTTGGTATCAGTATGTTATCACTTCAAAGCCCCGGCTCGGGGTATCCAATGTCTTCAATTAATCTATCAGCACTGAAAAAAAGCCACAGAAGACATCTTAATCATCGAGTAAGCCTGCAGCAAGCGTCTCATAATCCTCCAAGGTGTCTGGTTCCTCAGTGATCTCGATGACTTTGCCCAGTCCCTTCTTTCCCTTCTTCTTCCTGTTCTTTTCATCATCTGAGTCGTCCTCAAACCATTTCTTTGCCTTCTTCCTCGGCCGTTCTTCGTGTCCCTCCTCTTCAGCATTACTGTCATCGTGTACTCGTCCAGCAACAGGGAGAGAAGCCAAGAATGAAAGCGGGTCCTCGCCATCTTCTGGTGTCTCCAATCGGGGCATGGAAGCCGTAGGCACCAGGCCATTCTCCAGCGCCTCGCGAGCCTTTCGCTTCTCCTTCTTCTCCCGCCGCTTCTCTTTAGCCAGTGCCTTGTCGCTAGCATCTGCCTCCTTGACCTTTGCCGTCTCACCCTCGACAAATTTCTGCCGTTGCGCCTCGGCGGAGCCGTCTCGCTTGAAGTCTTCCTCGCCCTGGATCCGATACGGGTGGTGTGCAGTGCCTTCGTCATCGAATACAATTCGGTCACCCTTGCCCTTGAACTTGAGCATCTGCTTTTTCGATTTCAGCATCTTCTCCCTCCTCTTTGAATCGACAATAAATGGCTCCTCGCCACCTAAACCGTATATGATCTTAGTCCCCAATGGCAATGTCGCTTTATCATCCGCTGCCACATCTAAGTCGTCGCCCTCGATAACTCTCTTGACTGCTAAGAAATCGTCCTCGCTGTCTTCTGCCGCCTTGTCCGTAGTCTCCCCTATCAATTTAGTGTAATGATCGGTGAGCACATCTTGATTCGTACGCTCAAACATCTTGTCCGTTTTTGTGCGGACCTTGCGCTTCTTCTCAGGGTCAAATTCGGAGTCTGAGTCCGAGAGAGCAGCGCGTGGCATATTCTTCAATTTCTTCACATCTTCGCCTTTGTCAAAGTGTATTATAGGTGCTCCTGGCAAGCCTAAACACGCAGCATATGCTTCGAGGTCGAGTGCTTTCAGATTAAATACTTCTTTATCTCGTTGTAGATGTATCGATCTGACATACGAGATGAATGCTTTCGATGCTAGATACTTCAAAGAAGGATCTTTAAATACCATGCTCTGGACCGACTCGTCGATGGCTTGTTTTTTATTCTCCCGTACATTAACTCTCTTAATGGGTATATTCTTAGACTCAAGGCGCTTTAGCATGCCCTTCTCCTCACTGGGATCTAGGAAGAGAACAGCCTTTCCATCTTTATTGAAGCGGGCGGTTCGACCAACCCTATGAATGTATGTGTCAACATCCTCGGGGGCATCAACCTGGACCACCCAGTCCACTGATGGGAAATCCACTCCCCTGGCCACTACATCGGTGGCGAAAAGGCACGCATGTTTTGACGCTGCATAGCTGGACGTAATTTGCAGTCGCTGCGCTTGTTTCTGGGCACCCAGCAGGTGATAAAGCGGCACACCCGGCCGAAGGTGCCTCATCGTCTCAAAGGCAAATCTTACCTGCTTTCCCGACGAGAAGAAAACTATAATCTTGCTCTTGAGATTTGCCTTTATGAAGCCGTACAAAGTATTGAGCTTAGAAGCGAGTGGAGTAACGAGGTAATGCTGCTGTAGGGACTCCGGTGTAGAAGCCGCGGCGGCTTCGTGCACTGCAATGTACTCGGGGTCTTTCAGACTTAATCTTGAAAGATCTGACACCTTGCGGGATTGTGTGGCGGAAAAGAGCAAGGTCTGGCGTTCTTTTGGTAGATGTTCTACTAGGGCATCGACGGCGGACTTGAATCCCATGTCCATGATTCGGTCTGCTTCATCTAGTACAAGTATTTGCAGATTGTCTACCTGAAGACCTGAGGTAGAGTCTAGATGTTGGAGCATCCGTCCCGGCGTGCATACTAGTATGGACATGCGGCCCAGACGCTCAGCCTCCTCCTTCAAGCTCTTACCCCCTATCACTAGGCCGGCAGAAAACGAATGGTACCTCCCAACTTTAGTCAAGACTTGGAAGGTCTGCACTGCGAGTTCGCGCGTGGGGGAGATTATGAGGGCACCAAGGCCGTCATATTCGGTCCAGCGAGCGCGGTACAACTTTTCGAGGACAGGGACGAGAAACGCAAGGGTCTTTCCGCTGCCAGTCTTTGCGGCACCCAGGATATCGTGACCCTTCAATGCGGCGGGAATGGCGCGAGCCTGAATATCGGTAGGCGTCTGGAAATGCGAGGCTTCGATTCCGGACGCAGTGGGAGAGGAAAGAGGAAGGCTGGAGAACTTGGTCGTATCGGCTGTCTTGGGATCAAACTGATCAACAGCATCTTGCAGCTGATCCAGAGAAACCTGCTCGCGCTTTCTCTTCAGCGATTTCGCATCTTGCTTCGGCTTGTGGTGCCGTTGCTGTTGCCCTTGTTGCTGCGGCCTGCGCTTTTCGGTGCGAGATGGCATTGGGAGGAAATTCGGTTGTGTCGTATCCTGGCGATGTGGCCGAGTCGGATCGCGAATTTGAATTGGGGCCAGGCCTGGTGTAAGTGTCGGTTCAATTGATGCGACGAGAAAAAAAGATGGGTTGGCGGGGATCTGCCGGAACTGGACCACAGCCAGTCCAGATTGAGCTTGACCGCCTTTGGTAGCAATAGACCGCCTACTGAATTAGGTATCTAAGGTAAAGTCGATTTATCCTAAATAGGTAGCAGCAGCCTCTACGGCGCAAGCCACCTTTGGAATTTCGTCAAGCCACAGCAGTAAAAGGCATGAACGGGTTAGGCTAGGTCATATATCATTTATTCAATCTTGAACACCAGCAACTGCTACCTTAGTACCTAATCTCTTCATAGGACTTCTATAAGTGAAATAACTAATAGACACTGGTTCGTGGCTCCTCATTCATCCGAGCATGGTTCTAGCGCAGACCTCTTATAGACGAGCCTTCTCTTTCAAGGGTGTAGCGTCCGCGATGATCAATTCAGCACCGCGCTCGGCACAACCCAGAACTGTCACCATAGGGTTAATCGTCGGGATCGTCGGGAATATGCCAGCATCGATGATGCGCAGGTTCTTGAAGCCCCGGACTTTCAATTTCTCGTTGACAACAGCCAGGTCGTCCGTATTAGTATTGCCCATTCGGGTCGTTCCGCATGGGTGATAAACGGTATGGGCCACTTTGCGGGCGTAGTGGCTCAGATCTTCGTCGGACTGGACGTTGGGGCCCGGCGCCACCTCTCTCTTGATCCAGTCTTTGAATGGTGCCTGCTCCGCAACCTTGCGGGCCGCCCGCATACCGTACACAAGCGTCGCGGCATCATAGCCCTCGGGGTCGGTAAAGTATCGAAAGTCAAGTGCTGGCTTGACTTTCGGGTCGGCAGAGGTGAGGAACAAGCGTCCTCGTGACCTTGGTCGTGGAATGTTGGGCGTCATACAGAAGGCATACCCGTCTGGGATATCCGGGTATCCAAGCCGGAGAGTGTTGAGGGTGAAGGGAATCTGATAACAGTGCATCATTACATCCGCAATATCGTCGTCTGAGAGCCCTTGCGGGTTTGCTGCCGACTTCTTAGCACCCGCACCGGGAGCCTCGCGACGCAAAAAGATTCCAGCATCGGAGTCCATTGTTGTCTGGTTTTGCGGTACAGGCTTCTTCAGTTCCCACATAATGATGCTCTCGGGATGATCTTGCAAATTCTCGCCCACACCCGGGATATCACGTACAACGGGGATGCCTAGAGAAGCCAGCTGCTCCTTAGGGCCCAGCCCTGAAAGCAACATCAGGCGAGGCGTATCGACGGCTCCAGCGCAAAGAATTGTTTCGGACCTCGCCTTCACCGCGCGTAAAGAACCATCCTGGAGGGTGATGTCCAAGCTGTTGACCTCATCACCACTGACATTAATCTTCGACACCCAAGCGTGTGTCAGAATCGTCAAGTTTGGCCGGTTTTCTTCGCCTCGCAATATAGGGTGGATATAGGCTACCGACGCACTCGATCGCCTACCATCGTCCGGATTGTAGCTGACTGAGAAGAACCCAACGCCTGTCTTAAGCGCTCCAGTTTCCTCAATTTGCTTATTGAAGTTGTCGATAACTGGAATATCCAATGCCGTACTGCATGACTCGACCCAGTCCTTGCACAGCTGATTTCTATGTCTCGCGTGAACCGGTTGAATAGTATTTCTCAATCTGCTCACCGACTTCATGAACGATGGGAAAGTCCAGCCTTTTGCTCCAAGTGACTGCCATATTTTCAAATCATATTCGAATGGTTTAAAGGAGATTAGCGTATTGTGCGATGAGCAACCCCCGAGGACCTTCGCACGTGAGTGTCGAATGTACGAGTTGCCTAGTTCATCTCATAAGACCTTGCTGGTTATTCTACGGCGGGGAAGCGTCAACTTACCCATTGGCTGTTCGGTTGTGCCATAGTCATAGTCCAGTTCGCCGCCTAGCAAATTCAGCCATTGTCGCAAGTCGAGGACGCGATCATCCATGTAATCACTTGGCCCGGCTTCGATCAAGAGGACTCTTTTGTGTGGCAAGTTTTCCGCTAACCTCGCCGCAACAACACATCCTGCGGTACCGCCACCAACAACGACATAGTCGTACTGGTCGGTATCCGTGATGGGAAGCTGGGTGGTTGTCATTTTGGCTTGGCTGGAGGGATTTGACTTTGCGACAGAGTTTGGATGTCCGGCCAGGCTTATTAATCGGCTGCAGACCAATACAATAGAGTTTAAGAGGGCGGGCAGTTAGTCTTTCTATGCTATCAAGGAGTTCCGAGATTCAGATCATTCGCCAAGCTCGGTAGAAGATAGTTTACACTACACCAGCTAGGTATACGTCCCCTACTGCAGCCATCTGACTAGCTTTACCCACTCGCTGGAGCGCCCTACTTACTGTCGTCGATGAGACAGGTACCTACACAGGGAGCACTGTAGGAGGCGTTTCACATCACTGTTCGTACTAGTTTGCATCTACGCACGTAAGCTTATAAGGGCCTTGCGTCCACCGATAAATGACATCAACAACTAGTAACAATTTTACGTAGTACGCGGCGTGCCCATAGAGGTCCCATAGAGGTCCTTGTGAATTGACGCTATGTGGTCCGCAAAGGCCTAAGAGGAGTTTGGCTAGGTTTGACTCCGCCACCCATACCTACTCGCTGTACATATCCCGCACAGCGTGAGGGACTGTGGTGGGAAAGGCGTACCTCAAGATAGGCAGATAGTGACGAGGTGGGCCAGGCTGGGAACTTCGAGCCTACCTACCAACTGCGTGCGTACCTAGACCAGCTTTGCAAGAATTCTACATCGGCCCGATATGTCACAGGACCTGCCTTGAAAGCCTGGTAACTGTGCACTGACTGTGTTATCTTACCCCATATTTACCTAAGCAAGACGCCAAACTGCTGGGTAACGGTTACCACGTGAGCGGCAGTTCCAGAGAGGGTTTTGTTATGGGTCCAGCAGGGGCATCGGCAATTCGAACCGATCCAGATACCAGCTGAAGCCTAGTACAGATAACAGAATGTGTACTGCTGGATACAGCCGCACATGCACCAGATCCGACCACCGCCTAATCTTGAGCATTGGTCATGGCATATGTGAGCATTCACCTACCTAGGTATGAATCGATGTCATCATTGCCCAGGGACGCAATGGAGAAAAACGGGAGGCAAGTACCTAACCTCGGTGAACGGGTCTTATCTAAGTGGGGACACTACCAGTCTATCAACACAGGGTGACTAGTCTAGGTGGGCCTGTCCTGCGCCTCTTAGTGTATGCACTTATACTGATCAGTATCTATGCTGCGCATTCATCGGATCTACCTACCACTCAAGTCGACTCTATTACCTAGGTATGGGGTATGAAAGGACTCCGCAAGGAAAAGAAACATGGGCTAAAAAGGACGGTAACAGGGCCATGGGGCGCGATGTCCGACCAAGTCCACGATAGCGATTACTTGACTGAATCGGTCTAGATCATAGTCTACAGAATACACCTAGTTGGCGTAGACTTATAACAGGCGATACGACAGACAGTGTGTGCAAGCGACTGTTTGCTCGCCAAATCCCTGCGGTTTCACCAGCGGTGAGCTAGTATTAGTCTACCTAACGGCACTAACTACCTAGGTAGGTAGGTAGACATCTACGTCACTACGTCACTGCGCCACTAAGTTCAACCCTCTAGCCTCCGGCCGAAGCCCCGGCAGCGTCCGACAGTGGACCGGAGGATAATCGCCATCTACTTACATAGTACACTTACTGTGTCTCTCACGAGCAGCCCGTGCCGGATCAGCAAATATTTCGGCTCGAACATCCATTCCGCTCAGCACATCACAATGGCTCAGGCAGAAACGGAGCGCCATACTTTCTATGCGGGTAGGCCACAACCAGCCTCAAAACCCTCCGGTCACTTTGAGACCATCAATCCATCAAACGGGGAGCCTTTGTGCAAGATTTACAACTCGTCCCATGAGTCGATAGATGCCGCTGTTGATTCTGCACGACGCGCTTTTTCATCGTGGTCGGCTACGCCGCCAGTAGAGCGGGCTCGTATACTGCAACGCGCCGTTTCCATACTACGCCAGCGCAATGACGAGATCGCACGGGTTGAAACTCTGGATACGGGCAAGCCCTTCTCGGAGACCTCAACTGTTGATATTGTCACAGGGGCCGATGTGCTTGAATACTTCGCAAATCTAGTAGCTAGCGGAGGCTTGAATGGGGAGTCGTTTCGCTTGCGACCGTCCGCTATGGTTTATACTTCCAAGGAGCCTCTCGGCGTGTGTGCCGGTATTGGAGCGTGGAACTATCCCATCCAAATTGCGCTTTGGAAGTCCGCGCCGTGTCTAGCTGCCGGGAACTGCATGGTTTATAAGCCAAGCGAGTTCACGCCGTTACATGCAGAATACTTGGCCGAGATATACCGCGAAGCGGGGTTACCGGACGGTGTTTTCAACATCATATACGGTGCTGCCGAGGTCGGCGCGTACTTGACAGCGCACCCGGATATTGCAAAAGTGAGCTTCACCGGACAAGTAGCTACAGGGAAGAAGGTTGCCGGTTCTGCTGCTGGGGGCATGAAGTACGTGACCATGGAACTAGGTGGGAAAAGCCCACTAGTTATCCTCCCAGACGCGGCAGTAGATCAAGCAGTTGATGTAGCCATGATGGCCAACTTCTTCAGTTCGGGCCAAGTGTGCACGAATGGCACACGGGTTTTCATCCCGCGCGCCATGAAAAAAGATTTCGAACGGGTACTCCGTGAGAAAATTTCATTCGTTCGTGCGGGCGATCTCTCTAACATGGCTACGAATTTTGGCCCTTTAAACAGCAAGGTCCATCACGCAAAGGTTGTTGAGTATATCCGTCGCGGTATTGAGAAAGATAAAGCGACGCTACTGTGCGGCGGCTTGGGCCTGCCCGCTGAACTACCCGCGAATTTGCGACAAGGATACTGGGTCCGGCCAACAGTGTTTACCGACTGCCGGGATGACATGACCATCGTGAGAGAGGAAATATTTGGTCCCGTGATGGCAATCCTCACATACGATACAGTTGACGAGGCCGTTCAACGTGCCAATGCCACCGAGTTAGGCCTGGCGGCAGGCGTGGTGGGCAGAGACATCGATCAATGTCATCTAGTCATATCTAGGCTGGAAGCCGGCATTACTTGGGTGAACACCTGGGGTGAGTCGCCCGCCGAGATGGCAGTTGGTGGATGGAAGCAAAGCGGTCTTGGTGTCGAAAATGGGAGAAGAGGGCTCGAGGCTTGGGTAAGGAACAAGAGCACAATCATCGAGATGGGTGGTAGTGCAGCTACGGTCTTCTCAAAGTTATGATTGGATTTTCAACTACTACTTTATCGATCGTTACGGAAGACTAAAAAACAGAACGATAGTAATCGATCACATCAAGAAGTCAGACACCCTTGGGAGGGAACCAAAGCTATGCTAAGCCTAATACCTACCGGAGGTGACTCCCTGCCATTATAAGCTGGAGCGTCCGAAACCCTAGCATCAACCACTTTTTCTTCCTCTTTTGTGAGGATCAAGGTTGCAGTGAGATACCTGGTGCTGTAAGCACAGAGCTTGACGGAGTACCGGGCCAGTTGGTTTGTTGGGCTGGTTCGTGTTTGTGGCTCCAACAGAAAATAATGTTCAAGGTTGCCACACTTTAAAGAATGACCAAACTCAGCCCAGCATCCAGGTTGTATGGCCCCAGTATCTTTGTTGTTGTCCGTAGAGCTATAGACAATTCGTAGATCTTAACATAAATAATCAGAAAAGTCAGTCTCGATGGAAAGCCGATCGGGACCTATAAAGAGCCAAGCCCGACCCCGCGATGGCACGAGCCCGGGCCGCGACCACGAGGCGAATGTACGTAGACTAGACTGATTGCAAGTTTTTTTTTTTTTTTCCTTCGCGTCTCAGTCCCGCCAGACCTGAACGGTGGACTGGGTTTTATGGTTGGCTACTAATATCAAAAAAGGCCGAATGCTGCGTTAGAAGGTCCAAGGCGGCTAAATTCGAGCTGCATTGATTGCACCGACATGCTCGCGAAGAAATCTTGTCAGATTTGAAGACCACCTAGCTCTCGGTTAATAAGGAGGATAGCTGTTCAGATTATTTATAGTAACATAGTCTCGCGGTCTCTGATCGTTCCGGCAGTAGTAAATTTTAAGAGTAATCACATCTCAGGTTGCAGTATTGCATATCAGTGCAATCCTTGGTCATATTTGGGCTCCCCTCTTCCTCTTCCTCTTCGGAGACAGTGGCCCTTCTTATACTAATCGTGTCGGTATGCTGAACCCCTCATGGTTCTGTAAAACGCTTAATCTATTCTATATTAATTAACTGCACCACCAAGCAGGATCGGTAGCAATGACGTATATCAGCGTTGATAATGGCCACTCGTGTGCTAGCCTCCGCTGCGTGCCTGCAAGTCGAAGGGAATGGCTTCGGCTTCCTCGTCTTGTCGAGCTGGATTTGGCTACATGTTTCTCTAATTTGCGGCATTGTCGTTCAGCCGATCTCGCCTCAAAATAGACTAATCCCACCAAGACTCGGTACCACACCAAGAGCACAGGCATCGGCTTCCAAAAAGAGCCTGCCATCCCCATTGAGGATAAATAGTTCTCGAATCCGACTCGGAAGTATGCTGGCGCTACCCTAATGACAAGGATTTAGATGGTTTGTCGTTCCAGCCCTCCGATACCCCTGAGCCCTACCCATTGCTCCCATGCAGGGCGAGTGTAGGAAGCGTTGCTGTAAATTGGACTAGATCCAGAGACTCGCACGAGGTGAAAGAAATCTAGAACATCAAGCAGCGCAACCAGGTCGATGGGTTCATGTTTCCATCGAATGGGACAGAATATAAGTGGCTTCAAGATCCAGATTTCAGTCGGGGAATTTGAAAAGCTCAGTCAACCACCCTCACATCATCTGTCCTCTTAGCCACGGACACGTTCTCCGTGCGAGCCGTATTGACACTGAACCTTCTACACCTCGACCGCCAAGATGAAGGTATAACATGCAATTGTGACCATAAGGCGGTATCAAGCTAACGATATCAGTTCACTATTCCCCTCGCGTTCCTTTTTCACGCGATCCCGGCTCTCGCAGCGCCGACGTTGCCGCCTCAAGATGCCTCTGGGGCAGTCAACGCCGGCGATGCCAGCCCTGATTCGGCGGCGGGCCCCCCATCCTGGCGTCTGGACTGTGGTTCTCCGGGAACGACAAACATGTGTTCGGCGTCGAATAGCGGCGCTCACTGTGACCCGATCACGGGCGCCCTGACTATAATACTTGAAGGCACGTGTGGCGGGTGCAAATGCATATCGACCGACCAGTGCAGCGGACGATGCGGCTGAGGGTTGAAGAGGTGGACGCTGCTCTGGGTGAGGCTTCATGAGTAGAACAATGGAGACGAGGTGTCTAGCTGGGCAACATGTCAACTAGCTTGTTGGGGATGAAGATTGAAACGGACATCGCAGATTGCTACACACAATAAACATTGCGCGCCACATCACCGTATTAACTTGCTGCTCGCTCCGTATCTTGACAGGTGCATCTTTTTATGGCGAGCATTGTTGGAGACGGCACCTAAGTGAATTGCTTCGAGGCGGCTTCAGGGGTAGTTCGCTGCTAAGCTGATAGGCAGTGCCTACTGTAGGTACGCTGCACGAATGCCTTGGCTGTTGGAGATAGTTGTAAGCTCGAGCTCTGCTTGAGGGGTTTTGGGGTCTAGCCTAGCCTGTAGGTACCTTGATAGCCTGCTTGTACCTGGTCTAGGTACCTTAGGCGGTCTACCCCACTCACTTGCTGAATTGCCTGGGCGGTATGCAGTACATCTAGTAGTGCATATATAAGGTATTGTAGATGCCTGCCGACACAAAAGCATCTTATCGATAGGTCGCGGCTTGCATAGCAACATGGGATAAAATGTCAATATTGATACGGCCGTATTGTATCCAAGAGCCTACCACACCAGACGCTGGAAAGGCCGCTTTGCTCTTTTCTCCCCTCGTACACCATACGAGCCACAATGTCCTCTTACGCGTCCAACTCGTCATTGGCGCGAACACGATCTCTGCGTACATCTACTAAACCAACCTTGACCGCTCCTCAAACATCAACGTCATCCATCAATAAGTCACCACAGGTGCCGACTTGCACCTCCAACGTGCTCCTATTCCTCACGAATTCGCGTCTTTTGGACCTTGATCTCGAACCCGACTGGCCAGACATCACGCCTACGACCTTCTCCAGCAAGGATGCCGTCAGTGGTCAGAAAAAACGCATCCAGTGTGTCGAGTGGGCTCTTTATCAGCTGTTTTCCCTGTGGGACCATGACGATGCGCACAACGTATGTAATGCAGCGTCGTCTAAAGTGTCGCCTGCTGCTCTAGATGGCTAACCAGGTTCCAGAAGCTGCGCCCTTTCTACCCTCCTGCCGACCAGATTCAGTCAATCAACCTCCGAGCCGCTCTAGTACGAAGTCTTGAAGTGGCTAAGAAGAATGGTGTTCTTGGCCGCGATGTCCTTATACGAAAGACGATGCTTGACGAGTGCAAGGGAGAGAGGCTAGAAGAGGTACTTGCCGTATTCTCTTCGGCCGTCCTCAAGAAACTGGTCGCTGAACGGTCGTTCAATTCGGGCCCAGAATATAGACCAACAACCTCGGAAGCCATATCGTTAGAGAATTGGGGCTACACAGGCGACAGAACTGAGCTGAATGGGCTCTTGCTTGCTCACAAAGCCTCCCTGAAATTAATCTTGGCGAAAAAGAACGCTGCTCGAGAAATGTACCGCAACTTTGAAGAATTGCTAGCGATGAAGGAGCGACAAATCGCTCGACGCCGAGAACAAGCGAAGTTTAGCGGACAAGACGGTTCTAAACAGCTATCGGACACGGCGCAGACCGAGGTCCGTAGGATTCTGAGGAATAACTGGGCAGGCAATGAACAGTGGGTTGACGGGTTGCTCGGCGGCAGTTCATTCCAGAGGGATGGCTTATTAAGCACAGCATTCGATGATGTCTGGGGTGGCGTGCAAGCAGGGAATATTATGGGCTTGGAGGAACAGACCGCTGGCTTACTCGAACAGCTAGAACGACGCGTCTGTCGTCAAAAAAGTAGATTGCAGAAGTGGGAAGATTTTCGGAAGAGCACCTTTGGAGATAGTCGGCCTCGGGTGACCCGAGATTCTCCTCCGAAAGAGAAGAAAATCAAGACTGGGTTCGAGTTTAGGGCCCACCTTAACCTCGATTACCACGAGCTCGAGGGCTCAAGTGATATCAGTTTTGATGATCAGCCACCCGCATACCCAAAGTTACTCAATGAACTGACAACGAAGTTGGAAAGCTTGAACACAATGAAAATCCCAGACTTTTCCAGCTTGATTACCAGTACGAGAAGAGGGCCCGCTAGCACTACTGCGTCCCAATTTGTTCTACAGGAACCAGCCGCGGATCCCGTTTCGGATTTAAGCGACTGGGAAGATGAACCAGACGAGGGAATCCCCCAGCTGAAAGCCGGAGACCCCTCGACGGATGGCGGTGTTCATCCAACAGCTATTCCTAGAAAGTTCGCCGGTTCTCAGGGACAGCAGTTTGCTCCACGTGAGAACCGCAAGGCGAGCCCTAAACGCCATGAAGACCAAGCTGAAAGGCATAGACGAACCAAACTAGACCCCTCCGCCACTCGGGTTGGACATAAGCCACCAAACGCTGTAGAGGAGAGCAAATTTAAGCTCACCTCTGAGAATGAGGAAACCCAGACAGCCTATCCCCGCCCGAAATATTCACGATCTGCAACAGGAATGGATGATACTGTAGACCCGCCCTTTCGTCCCAAATCCCCGACACAAGCCCTTGCTGATGAGATTTTGAATTCCATGAATAACGCGTCACCATCCCCCATGAAGAAGTCTCGCTACACTCTCTCCTTAGCCGAGAGAACGCGTATGTCAATGACGCGCACGACTTTCGAGCCAGAAGATGAAACACCGCATCTATCACCGGTAAAGTCAAGCTACACACAGGAAGATAGCGTTCCTACCAAGAATCATGACCTTGAGCGAGGCGAAGAGTACGATGACCTAATAACGCGAACGCGGCGTTCTATGGCCGGCTTTGAGGCAGCACGACAGAAAGCCCAATTAGAACGCAGACGATCACAGAGGAAGAGCAAAATAACGCAAAGGAAGGACAGCTACTTTCCCAGGGTCGATGAGGAAACCGTGGGCGACCTGTCCGTTGTGGAGGGGCTGATGGAAGATGATCTGGAGGACTACGAGGCGATCTTCAAGAGCCGGCCTCGAATTGCTACAAGCCCAGCGCCAAGCCCAGCGCGACATTGGAATGAAGAGGGATAGGTCGATAAAACAGATTAAAACAGATATACGTCTCGAGGCTTGAAAAGGGACTCATACATATATATAATCTTGCAAAGGTTGGCTTATTCGCCTGATGCTTATTTAATCAACACAGACGCATGGGATGTGAAACGGCAATTCGACTACTGCATCCAGAAGGCTACTGTCCCAAAGTTCACTTTCACGCGTTCTCTTCTAAACCCTTTCCTCCCTATATAATTAGAACCGCCCGCCGCCCGCTATTCTAGTCGTCATAAAGCAATAAGGCTCTCGCCTCGATGCTCTCACGGTGGCCACAGTCCGCCATATCGGGGTCCTCAAAGGCAGAGTGCGGGACACGCCGCGCAAGTCCTGGCGTCGTGGCCGAATCAAAGCACTTGATGAGTAGTGCTTCGTTGGGCTGTTGCGTATTCTTGAAGTACCACCGGTGCGCATCGTTGGGGAGCATTGTCCATGTCTCATCTCGCGACCCCCCGGGATACAGGATCGAGGCTACTTGATTAGATGATATCATGAGAATAATAGTTGTGCCCTCTTACCTGCCAAGAGATCACTGTCCGGGACTGACCTCGCGTCAGCCACGGCTAGGGGATCCTTGTGGATTGTTTTGATCGGTCGCCAGATCTATTAGTTTCAAGGTCAGTCGACAATGTGCAGAGGATGTTGCGATCAGACAGTTGTAATGATCATGAGGATGAGCCAAGTATTCGCTTCGGGAAAGACAAATAGGAAAGTAGGAGCAGGGTGGCAAAGAAGAAGGGAGGGTGCGTACGTTGATAATCTGGTATCGTCGCTTGAGCAGCTCGTCTGCCTCATCTGGGAAATGTCTCCGGAGAACCAACTCGGCCCCGGCGTATGACTGATCGACGTGCGCGCGGAACAGCGGGCCTCGTGTTGCCCGGTTCCCCTCCCCTAGCTTGTGCCAGTTCGAGGGGCCGACTCGTGTCTTGTGGTCGAATATATGGATTCGAGGCGCTCCGGTGCTGGTTCGGGGGAGCAAATTATTAGTTTGAAGTACGGATAACTAGATTGGTGTACCGGGTTTCTACATCCGGAAAAGGGAAGCATTACACATCCTTTAGCAGCTGTCTCGCCTCAGGATAATACTGGGCCTCCACCAGCTCGCTATCGTGAAAGTCGGCTTCATGTAATCGGGTCGCTCGTCGACAGAATTGGAAGCCGTGTTTATCGAGTGTGTACTTGTCCTCCTCGCCCGTGATGTCTTTGATGACTGTTGGCTTGGCAATTGTTGGTCGCTCATTCTTGACAGTCTTGCTACTCACGGGAATTCCTCGTCAGCCTGCCGTTGGGGACATAGGGGATGTGATAGGTTCATATGTGGCTTACTCCGAGATTCTTACTGGCATTGGCGGTGAACCATCTCCCGGATCACGATAGTAGTTTATGACTGTGGAGACATGACGCTTTTCAGGCTTCGCTCCATTGAGTTCGAGCACCTGCGTTGGTGCCGTGGTTACTAGTGTTGCCATTCTGTTTACCAGACTGTTTTTCTTCGCAAACTCGGGATCGTGGAGCACATCAAACCCAACATTTTTCTCCTCTCCAAGGGGCCGCAATGGTAATATAGCACTGACTGTGCTTTGATTCTCTTGGTAGCTCGATACCATCAGACCGAGCATATTAACCGCGGCCGATCAAATATATTGGCTCCCTATATGCGGGGCCTATATTGGTGATCCGGAACACGAAACTGTCGCAACGGCACAACAACCGCCGAATTTGCTCCGCAGCTTCCAGGCTATGTGGTTTATCTTCGCTTATTATAGCTCTTACTTGCCCATCTCTACGAGTGAAGAGAAGGCAGGGCCAACACATATAATATGAGTTAATCGCCTTCTCACAACGAGACTCGCTAAGCACCAGCATCGACACTCTAGTTCGTATGCCCGAGCATACCAAACCCCAAACCTCTGATGTGGCATTACCTCCGAGTTTCTAGAATCGAGCACACAACTGAATTGGTACCCTGACAGTTTCAGAAAGTATCAAATATTCAATCTGTCGTAGTCCGTTCTTGTATACAGGTACAATAGATACAATATCGATCAAGTTCCATTCAGCGGCAATGTCATGGCTGTAACGAGAGGCATACCTCCTTTTCTTCAATGTTTTCCAGGTAGCATCTTGCCAAGTTTTTGTTTGAGCCCGCCCTTGTGCTTTTGAACCTAGTCAGCACCATCTCGTGGAATCGGGAAAATAGTTGACTACCTCAGCCTTATCTAGTTCTTCTTCCGCATGCTGCATGAAGTCATGTTCGGCCTCAACAGCCTGGTCTGTCAGTCCGCGCTTCATGGCAGCCTCGTGCTCATGCTCTTCTTGCTCGGCATGGTGTATCATGTCGTGAGCCCCCCTTATCGCGTTGTCAGGAAGTCCATGTCCGTCTGCCGACATGATGGAAGCTGTGTAATGGCGTGAAATTCTTTCTGGTTTTCGATAGATAGCTTTCAGCTTGTGCCAGATGGATGTGTTGCTCAAACTGAACAAACTTTCGTGCTCCCTTAGCTGATACTATATACTCAACAACCAGACCCTACCGGCAGCGAATGACCTCATGCCTGATGTCAGGCCCTATCAACTACTGCAGCCATTTCCCATGGTAAAAGAATTGCAATTTGTCCGCGTGATAGATATTTGATCATAGGCACGTCATGCTGTCGATCGATAGCGATCTCTGTTTCATGCGGGGGAAGAGGGGAGCTCTCCAGGATCCAACAGACTGAGGCCGAACGCTACGAGACCGTAGCTGGATGAACCAAGATGGATCTTAGTGTGCCCCCATGTTTTCTCCCCGCACTGATTCGTGTGTGGCTGCACCGCCGCTAGTTTCGGGGTATATGAAATCATGGCCGTCAGTGTAGTATAGGACACGGATTAAAGTCTGGACGGTTTGGTTGATGTGCTATCCGTGGAAATGCCCTACCGACTAGATTCTACTCCTGAAGAACCGCAAATCATTGAGTCACAAACAGATAACCTCGTTAATGTGATGCGAGACACCGGAAGCTCCAAGACTGTGCCTAAGCTCGATGGCATACACCAACATTTGGTTTATCCGATGGGTATGTGACATGCAGTTGATAAGCTACTCTCTAATCATTATTTTCGTGAATCTCGTGAGATGGCGTCCCTAACCTGCTCCTTGAAGGCCCATCTGGGGCAAGTCAAAGAATTGATCTAGCTCTTCCGGTATTCGCATCACTAAAAAGTCACTTCTCGGGTGCTTACAGAAATGCGCCGTCTCCATTTACTATCAAAAATGCAATGTATGCTCGACCAGTAGACTCCATGTCATGTTGTCGAGCCCCAAGTTTTTTTCATGCCATGTGGTTGTTCATGAGTTATTCATCCCATATCATTATGCCATCCGTCCGCGTCCCTGATGCGAGGTCATGCTAGTTACTGGGCCTTTTTCGCGAATTCCACACGCAGAATTAGATGCTTGAAACCATAACCGTCCATCTTTGCGCACGCCTTGACAGCGTCGCCCCTATCCGCAAAGCTGATGAAAGCGAAGCCCTTAGCTAGACCGGTATCGCGATCCTTGGCCAGGAACACGCGTGTGACACGACCAAACCGCTCGAACATATCGCGAAGCTCGCCCTCTTCGGCCATTTCTGAGACCTGTATTCGCGTACATTTAGTGACTGTCGACGTAGATGTAGACGGGTGAAAGGCTTGGAAATGGGAGATGCAAATGGACTTACATTAGTGACACGTAGCGTAGCGAGATCGTCCCGCTCGCCGTATTTGTTGCCACCCATCCTGTCTCCTGCGGCACCAGCACGATCTCCTCGGAGCGCGGGCGGGACATAGCTGCCTTTCTTGCCCGCAGCACCACCACCCTGGGCGGCTGCGAGGTCGTCTCCCATGCCGGCGGCGACATCCGCACCGCCCTCGGCACCAACAGGGGCCATTGTGTCCTTGTAAGGGCAGCGGGCTGTGAAATGCTCACCGTTGCAGATACGGCACTTGACGGTCTTGTCCTTGAGCTGCTCCTTCATAGCGTTGGCGTTGGGGTCCTTGGACTCGTCCTTGGTGTCCTTGCGCCAGTTGGTGCTGAGACGGAAGATGATGTTCTCACCGACCGAGGTGGTGTCGGGTTGGGGGCCGGCGCCATCCTTCTCGGACAGGCCAAACTTGGTCCAGGTCTTGCGCTCAGCCACGCGGGGGTTGACGACTTCGCGGTGCGTCACCAGGCGGATGCGGCGAGTTGTCTTCACCTTCTGGCCGTTCTCGTTCAGGCGGTATGTGATGGTGGTCTTCGTGCCGTCTTTGTTCTGGATGGTCTGTGGGGGTGGAAGTTCAACGGCGACCTCGTCGCCCTCGTCGTCGTCGGCCCAGTCTCTGCGAGCGGCGGCACGCTGCGTCAGCGCAAGGGTGGTGAGTGCAGTGCCACACAAGCAGCAGCACGACGGGAAAAGGGTGCTCATCCACGTACCTGGGTTTTGTCGATGCCATATCGGGCTACCTTGCGTCGTGTCTCGCGCTTCGCGGTGGGATGTGGTGGGATAGGGATAAGGGTGGGCTGTAGAGGTTGGCACGGGGCTCGGGGCTGGATCGGTGATTGTGCTGTGTTCGTGTGTTTGTCGGCAACGGGATTTTTGCGACTCAGAAATAATTCTGAGGCAAACTCGAGGCTGTGTGGGGCGTCCGAGTTGCCCCGCGTTGTGCGTTGTGCGTTGTGATACGTTGTTGCCGCTATCTTCTAAGTTTTATTAAATACCAAGTATGCACCAAACTAGGCTTAGCGCATTTGCTGCTTTTTCTCAGGTTTGGCTCAGCCAGTTACTCAGTCAGGTGACTGTGAAACGGCCATTGTGCATTTATGCATTGTTTTATGCAGAGAGAAATAAACCTTGAAACGGTTCGAGCTCTCAAAACGGTCCCAGCCCTCAAAACCGACCCAGCCCGTTAACTAAGGGATTAGAAGACCCCCGCCTTACCGCCTGGCCTTAACTTGCGCCGAGCCAGGATTCCCTGACAGCTTATAGTCCCTTTACGACTCGAAAGAAGAGCTACCGAACCTGATGTGCTCAAGTCGTATTAATAAGTAGGGTGGCATAGGTCACTACAATAAGCTTAAGTACTGTCAACAACTGCAGCTAAAAATTAGATTTGCGAGGAAACAATCGTCCTCGTAGGTAGAACACTGCTTTAAAGTAAGACCTCGGCCACCTTCATTTAAAAACTAATATTTTCAATATTGCCTCGACCCCCGGGGCCGCGGCCAGTCCGTTTGTTATTGCGATCGAGAACGGCGGGATCGCCGTGTTGCTGTCTATTATTAACGCTGTGATACTTAGCTCGGCGTGGTCAGCTAGTAACTTTTTTTTCTACGCCTCTATGCGCGTGCTGTATGCTGCGAGCTTGGACAGGAAAGCACCGAAATTCCTGGGTTTCGAACGCTACGGCGTGCCCTACGCCTGCGTGGCCGTAACGTCCCTGCTTTCCATGCTGGCATATCTGAACGTGAGCAACCGCGGCAAGGACGTCTCCTTCTGGTTCTCGAACCTGTCGGCCGTATCGACGCTCGTGAACTGGTCCGCCGTCTGCTTCACGTACCTCAGTTTCCATCGCGGATTACAATATCACAGTATCTCGCGCGCCTACGATTTACCTTATTGCGCCCCGCTACAGCCCTACCTGGCGTACTTTGCTCTCGGGTTCTGTAGTCTTGTAGCCTTTTTTAATGGCTTCGATGCGTTTTTCTGGGGCAAGTTTAGTGCGAAGACTTTTGTTCCGCCGTATATCGATGTGCCGATTTTCTTTGCTCTATTTTTGGGGTATAATTTTGTTAAAGGGACGAAAATGGTTCCGTTGGCGGAGATGGATCTTTGGAGTGGGAAAGATGAGGTTAATAGGCTGGAGGGCACGTGGGTGATGCCAAAGGCGAGGAATTTTTTGGAGAGGGTTTGGTTTTGGATTGCGTAGTGGTGGTGCGGTGTGCGTGTATCTGTGTGTGTGTTAAAACAGTCTACATGCCCTTAAATGACATATAGGCTGCTTAAAAAAGGTAGGAATTAACTATACGCTTTTAATAGTAATAAAAATTACTTAAATTATTAAAGAAGTTTTTAATTAAAAATAACGCGTTTTAAATTTAATAAAAAAAAGTATAAAAAGCTAAAAGTAATAATAATTTAATATATACTATAAAAACTTAAAAGCTTTAAGTAATATTTAAATAATTTTTTAACTTTTTTATTAATAGTTTTATAATATTATACTACTTTATTTTTTTTTAGTTAATATATTAGCTATTTTTAGTATAAATTAATAAAATAATAAACTTATTATATATAAAATATAAAAATTAATAATATTATAATATTTAAATATTAATAATTATATAATTTTTTATTATTTATTTTTGTTATATTTTTAAATAATAAATATATTTTAATTATTTAATTTTTTTAATTTCTTTTTACTTTTATAAGTTTTATAAAGCAAAAAAGCTACTTTTATAGCTTTAAAAACTTTTATACTTTTTTTATACTAAGCTTATTTTTTTATTTATTTAAATATAATATTATAAAATATAATACTAAGTTAGCTTATAACTTTTTAAGCTATTTATATAAAAACTTTATATTTTTTATTATTAATTAAGCTATTTAATAATTATTAAAAGCTTTTTAAAAAAAATTTAAAAGTATAATATTTATTAAAATATTATTTTAAATAAAAGTTATTAGTTTAAATATAGTTTTATATTATTTATAATATAATTTATTATATAGTTTAGCTTTATTTTTAAACTTAAATTTAAATTTTATAGTTTATTTAAATATAAAAGTATTTTTTTATTAACTTTTAAGCTTTTTTTTATATTTTTTATTTTTAAATTTTTTTAAAAAGTTTTATAACAAAAAATTTAATTAATTACTAATATTTATTTTTATTACTTTTATTACTTTATAAATTTAAATATTAATATTATTTTTAAAAAGCTTAAAATATTTAATTAGTATATTTTAAAGTATATTAATTATTTAAATATTAATATATGCTTTTATTTATTTAGCTAGCTTGCTAATTTTATAATTATTATTAAAATATTTTTATTAGTTGCTTTAAATATTATTTTAAAAGTAATAAAGCTTATAAAAAATATAATAAATATTTAAAATTACTAAATAACTATAACTAAACTTATTTTATTGCTTAATTACTAAAAAAATTATTATAAAAACTAAAATTTAATTTATTTAAACTAGCTAAAATTTTATAAAAATTTTATATATTTTTTTAATAGTTTTTATAGCTATTTATAAAAATTTATATATAATATTAATTAAATATGCTAGTTTTTTTTTAATATTTATAATAATTAATATTTAGTAATTTTATTAAATTATATATTTTAAAATAATAAACTATATAGCTTTTTTTTTATAAAAAATAGTAATATAAATAGCTTAGTTAATATTTTAAGCTTTATTATAATTATTGCTTATTATTAAAATATAGCTAATATATATAAAAAAAAGGTTATATTAATCTTTATTATAGCGTAGTTTACGCTATAGCTTTATATAAGTTTTAGCTATTAAGTAATATATATAATAGCTAAAAAATGTTATATAATAATAAAGCTATATATATATATTTATTTTTACTATTTGTACTACTTATATAAAAAAAAAAATAATATAAATTATTAAAATATAGTTATTATATTATTTTATTTATATTTTTTTTTATATATTTAAAGTTTATTTAATATTAATTAGTAGTTATTAATATAACTATAAATTAGTAAAAATAAAAACAAAGTTTTATTTTTAAAGCGTTTTGCTTTAAAACTTTATATAAAAAGCTTTAACTTTATTTAGCGCTTTATAAGCAAAAAAAAAAAAGTTAATATTTTTACTATATATATAATATTTTATAATTTAAATATAACTTTATATTTTATAGTTAAATTAAAAATATAAGCTTATATAAATAAAAAAAAACTAAACTATAAATAAATTTATAATAATTATTATAGCAAGTTAAAATATAAAACTTTAATTAACTTTAAATAAAAAAAGTATAAGTTAATTAAAAAGTAAATAGTTAATTAAACTTTAAACCTATTTATAAACTTAAAAAAGTATATAGCTTTAAAAAAACATACTATTTTTATTGTTTATATATATACTTTAAAACTTATTACTTAAATAAATTTTATTATTATTTAAAAATATATAGTTTTTTTAATAAAAATATATATTTTTAATATATAATAATAAAAATAAATATAATAATAACTAAAATAATATTTATAAGTTTATAATTAAAAACTTTATATAAAGTAATATAGTTTTATATAAACTTTAAAAAAGCTTTATTATATATAATATATATAATATTACTTTTATAAAACATATAAGCAAGCAAAAAATTATTAGTTATTTTAAATAGTACTTTTTATATATTAATAAAAGCTTATATATTTAAAAGCTAAATTTTATTTATATATTTTAAATAAAATTTTATAATTAAATAAAAAAAGCTTTTAAAAAAGTTAACTTATACTTTTATATAAAAATATATAATATATTTGTTTAGTAAAATGCTTATTTTTTATTATATAAACTATATGTAGCTTTTTTTATATATATACTTAAAAGCAAAAAAATTAACTAAATATATAAAAGCTAATAAATATAGCTTAGCTTAATAAAAAACTAACAAATTGCTTATAGCTTAGCAAAAAACTAACTAACTGCTTAAAATTAAATAATAAACTATATATAATATATAAAAATTTAACTTTTAGTAATAATTTATTTAAAGAATATTTTAATTTTTATATTAAAATTTGCTTTAATAAACAAATATTATAATATATAATAGGTTTTAATATATAAATATAATATATAATATTTTATTTTAAATAAATATAATATATAATAATAACTTTAATATATAAATATTTTAAAACAATAGTATAATAAAACTTTTGCTTTTATATAATAATATAATAGTATGCTTAATATAATAAAAGCATAATAAAAATATTAAATATTTTTATTAATATAATATAAAATACTAAAAATAAATTATTTAATAAAAATATAAATATTTTTATATAATTTAATAGTTATAAATCTTTTTTATATAACCTTTTAAATAAAAAACTTATTATTAATATATTAAATTTTAAACAAAATAATTAATTTATAAAAATATATAACCTTTTAAAAGGTTTAATAAAAAAATTAGTACTATTTAAAAAAGCTATATAATATTTTTTTTAATAAAGTATAATTATTTATTAATATATATAAAAAACTAAAAATTATAAAAAAATTAATACTATATAGTATTTTTTTTAGTATTAATAAAATATATAAATAAATTTTATATATATTATATAAAGTTAAATAAACGTTAAAATAAAATTTATATTATTTTAAACTAATATTTTAATTTATATATAAACTATATATTATATTAAGCAAATTAAACTATAATAAGCTTTTTATATATATAAAAAAAAACCTAAAGCTATTTTTACTAAATATATTAAAAAAGCTATTAAATAAGTTATAGCTTATATAAAAAGCATTAAATATTAAATATTAAAAAAAAAGCTAATTATAAATAGTAGTTATATAAGTATATTTAAATATATAAAAATTAAAGTTAGCAATAATTATTTAAAAACTTATATTTAAAGCGCTATTTATAAAATTATATATAATAATCCAAATAATATTTAACTAAAATAAAAATATTTAATATTTATTATATAAAAAAAAACTATATATACTATATAAACTAAAAATATATATTTAATATATATATAAAAATTTTTTAAAAATGCTAAAGTTTATATAAATTATATAAAAAATGCTTAAGCTTAGCTAAAAGTAGCAATAAATAGCATTAAACTATTTTATAGTTTAAATAATTTTAAAAAAAGCTATATATAAAATAATACTTTATATATAAAAAAAACAAATATTAGTTTATAAACTATATATTATAAAAACAATTTTATATAAAAACTTATTATTTAATAAAAATATTTATAAAATTAAAGCTTTTAAAAAAAAGTTTATAGCTTTTATATTAAAATATAAAAAAAAGCCAGTTATATAAAAAATAGCTTTAAAAAGCAGTTTAAAGCATAAATTAAACATTAATAATAATATTTTATATAATAGTTTATAGTATATAAGCTAGCTAATAATAAGCAAACTGCAAATTAAAGCTTATATATAAAAAAATTTAAACATAAAAATTAATTAAACTAAAAGTTTAATAACTATATAGTTTAAAAATATAAAAAATATAAAAGTAATTAGTATAGCAAAAATTAATACAAATATTAAATACATATAATTTTATATTATAAAAGCAAATATACTGTTTTTTTTATTGCTTTATAATATTAATAAATATAAAGTATATTTTAATAATATATAAAATATTATTATATAAAATAATAAATTAATAATTTTAGTTATTTAAAAATAAAAATATTTATTTTTTATACTAAATTATATAAAGCTATAGTTTTTTTTATAAAAAAAAAGCTTTAATATTTATATTAGTAATTTAGCTACTTTTATATAAAAAAGCTATATAAGCTTTTATAAAATATTAGCTATATAAATATAAATAAAAAAGTATTTTATATAATTTAAAAAGTATACTACTATTATTAAATATATAATTTATTACTTTAAAAATTTAAATTTTTAATAAAAAATAAATATAATTTTAATTATAAAATTATTATAAATATTATATAAATTAATAAAAAAAACATACTATATATAATTAATATAAATATATTGTTTTAAATAGCAACATTTTTAAAATTGCTATTTATATAAAATATTTAAAATATATTATACTAGTATTAAATATATATATATTAAAGCTTTTTAAACTATATTATATATAACTTTAAAATAAATTTTATATTAAAAAATTTTTAAAACTTATTATATATTATTAGTATAGCTTATATAAAAATATTAGTAAAAGTATACTAAATAGTTAAAAAAATTAAATAAGTATATATTTTGCTTTATTATATATATAATATTTTATATAAAAAAATTAACTATTATATAAATAATAAAACAATTTTATAAATAATAGTTAAAATATTAAATAATATAACTAGTTTAAATAAATTAGTACTAATATTATTTATATTTAAAATATATTTATATATTAATAACAAGTTATTTTTATTATTTAATATTATTATATAAGTAAATATTATTTAAATAACAACTAAAATACTATATATATTAAAAGCTAAAATTAATATTAACTATATAATTAATATATATAATAAACTAAATATATATAATATATTTAATTTATTACTAAATAGTTAAATTATAGTTTAAAAAAAAAGCTATAAATAAATTAAACTATAGAAGCTTATAATATTTAAAAAGCATATAATTATAATAATAATAATAAATAGCTTAATAAAATTCTATAATATATAAATTAAAAAATATTATAGTAATTAAAATATTAAGCAAATAAAACTATATAATATACTATTAGCGCTTATTTAAGTTAAATAGCTATAAAAATATAGCTAGCTAAAAAAAATAATATTTTTAAAACTTAAAATAGTATATATTATATATATAATAGTTAATAAATATTTAAATAAATAATAAATAATATAAAAAAAAATAACTATAATTTAACATTATAATTATAACAAAATAATATTATTAATACTTTAAGCGCTTTATTTAAAGAATTAAACGCTATAAAAATTAACTAGCTTATTATATAAAGCATATTTAATACTATATAGTTTAACTTAAAAAAATATAATAAAAGTTAAATTTTTAAGTTTATATTTATTTAAAAAATAAAAAGTAAAACAACTAAGCTATATAAAAAGTTAAAATATATTATTTAAAAGTATAATAATAAAAAATAATAATATTTATTTAATTATTTATAATTTAAAAAATAAGCTAATAATTAATATTAGTATTAAAACTATTATTTATTTAATTATATAATATATATAGCAAAATATATAATATTATATAAATATATATATAATTTGCTAATAATTTAATATATATAATTTATATAAACCTTTTAAAAAAAATTATAAATAAATATTTATAAAAAATACTTTTTTAAATTATATAGTTATTATATAAATTAGCAAAATTAAAGCTTTACTAGTTTAAAATATATTAAATATACTATAAAAAAAAGCTTAAAATATAAATTTTAATATATAACTTATACTTACTATATATAAAAAATAAAAGTAAAATATTTAATATTATAATACTATAAACAAATAATATATTTAGCTTTATAATATTAATATTTTTTTAAATAAAATAAAAAAAGCTAAACAAAGCAAACTTTTATATAAAACTAAAAAATATTTTAATATTAAAGCAACTTTTAAAATTTAGCAAAAAAAAATTTAATAATTAGCTAATAATAATATAACGTTTATTTAAAAAAGCTAAACAAAATAACTTTATATAATTAATTTAAAAGCTATTAATATAGTATAAAAATATATTGTTTAATAAATATATAATATATATATTATATTTATTTGCTAATTAAAAGCAATATATAATTTATTTATAGCTATTTAAATTAAAAAACTAATAATAAAAAATATTAAAAAACTAAATATATAGCTTAAATAATAAATTTAAAACTTAAATTAAAAATTTAACTATATTTTATTAAACTTTATATATATAAAACTATTTATATTTATAAATAGTTTATTTATAAATAATAAAAAAATAATTTTATAACTAAGCTTTATTATTATATTAACTATAAAGTTTTATATAAATAGCTAGTTTATAATTTAAAAAAATATTATATATTAAAATTTAATAAAATATAAATAAATTATATAAAATATACTAATAAATAAATTATATAAAATAATAGCTAAATTTAATTTAGCTATTATATTAAATATTATAATACAAAAAATATTTAAATAATTAAATATATTATTAATATTAATTATAATATATTTTAATTTAAAATTACTATATAAATATTTTATTAAGCTATATATAATATAAAAAAAACAATTAATAATTAATATTATATTTATATATAAAATATATAAAAACTATAAAATATTTAAAATTTATTAAATTAATAAATAAAATAACCTAGCAAATATATATATAAAAAAATCGCTAAATATAGCGCTTAAAAAGCTAATTTTAATAAATAAACTAACTATATATATAAAAGCATATATTAAAAAAAAATTAGCTTATTTTAGCAATATATATAAAGTAAATAAATACTATAATATTATTATAATTTAAGTAAATATTATAAAAAAAAAGCAATAATTTTTATTATATTATTTAAATAAACATAAATATATAAATTATATAAAGTTTAATTTTTTTTAGTAAAAAACAATAAAAATATAATATAAAAAACTACTTTATATTTTTTTATAATATATTATAGCGCTTTAATTATTATTTTTATTTTAAAAGATTATAATAAAGCAATTAAAAATATAATAAATAATATTACTTAATTTAACTTTTTTTTTTTTTAACTTTATTGTTTTTTTTTTTTTTTTTTGTTTTTATTGCTTAAATTATTTTTTATTTTTTTATTTTTTTATTTTTTTAAAGGTTTTATTTTTATTATTTAAAAACATAAAAAAAGTAGCACAGTTAATATAATAAAAGTAACATATTATATATAATATATATAAGCATAATAAATATATACTATTAAAATAGCTATTAAAAATATAGCAGCTAATAAAAAGTAAGCAGCTTAGTAAAGGTAACTAAGGGTAGTGCTGTGAATTAAGTCTATTATTATAATAAAAAAGGAAGAAAAAGGACTTCTTTATGTTTTTAGCCGAAGGCAGGAGCTTTAAGGAGGACCTCTCCTTTCGGTGGGGCCTTTATAGCTCCCTGCGGGGCCACTGCCACACTTTTAGGGCTGTGCTTATAGCTCCCTACGGGTGCCACAGCCACATTGTGGCACTGCAAAGGCTACACCCCATACCGAAATGTGTTATAGCTATTATTTATATAGCTATATTTGTTTATATATTTACCTTTTAAGTAAAAATAGTTATAGCTATAAATAAAAACTATATAAAAATAGCTTTTATAATATATTAAGTAAGCAAATATATAGTAATATTAAGTATATATAACCTAAATAATAATATTATTACTTAGTATTTTAATAATATAGCGTTTTTTATTTTATTATTAAATTAATATGGTATATATTTAATAAATAATTTAAAATATATATAAATATATATAAAGTATAAAAATTATTTTAAATTTAACTAATAAGCAAATATACTTAATTATATACTTTATTATAAAATATAATTTAAATAATACTTTAAAAAAAATATATAAACGTTTTAAATATAAATAAAAAAATATTAAATATAGTAGTAGTAATAGTAATAATTTATATATTAAATATAAATATTAATTTAAATATATAATATAAATTAAAATATAAATAAATATAAGTAAAATATAATATATATAAAGCATAAAAATAAAAGTAAAAATAAAAGTATAAGTATAGGTATAAATAGCAATAATAGTAACATAAAGCAAATAATATAAATATAATAACTATTATATAATAGTTAAATAACTTTTATATAATAGTTATTACTTTTATATATATATAAAACAAGCAAATAAAGCAATAGCAGTAAGCTATTATTATTAAAAAAAAGAAAAAGAAGCTTATAAATAAAAGCTATTTATTTATATTTATATAGCTTATAAAAAGCTAAAAAACTTTTTATAACTACTAGCATAAATTATTTAAAATATATATACTTTTTATAAAAAAATTAAAATAATATATATAAAAAAGTAGCACTAGTAATATAGTTTTATATTATAAACTAACTTAATAAGCTAGTATAAAACTATATATTAGCTTTAATAGCCGGCCTTTTTTGCTTAAAAGATCGTACTTTTTATATAGCTTTACTAAAATATTAACTAATTTACACTATTTTATAATAGCATTAAATATTAAGTATTATATTATATATATAATAGTAATTTATTTTTTAAGCTATAAAAAGTAATAAAAGCAAAAAAAAAAAACTGCTAGTATTAAAATATAGCTAGTATATATAAAAAAAGGGTTATATTAATTTTTATAATAATGTACTTTATACTATAGCTTTATATAAGTTTTAATTATTAAGCAATATATATAATAGCTAAAAAATATTATATAATAATAAAGCTATATATATATATATTTATTTTTACTATTTATATTATTTATATAAACAAAAAAAATAATATAAGTTATTAAAATATAGTTATTATATTATTTTATTTATATTTTTTTTATATATATAAAGTTTATTTAATACTTATTATATTATTAAAATATTTTTTAATTATAATTTTTTAATTAAATATATTAGTTTTATAATAATATAGCTTATATAAAAAAAAACAAAATATAATATTTAGTTTTATTTAGCTAATTTTTATAATATAGCTATATAAAAATATTATTAGCGTTTTTAATAAGCTTAACTTTTTATATTATATAATAGTTTATATTATTATTAAAATAATTTAAATTAATATAGTTTTTAAAAATAACTAAATTATTTACTATAATATAGTTATTTTTAATTATTTTATTTATTTTATTTTAGTACTTTTATAAAAGTATTTTTTTTTTATATAAATAAAATTATTAATTTTTATTTAGCTTTTTTTTTATAAATATTATAAATTATATTATTAAATTTATTAGCGCTTTTTATTTTTAAATATAATTAAATATTTATTAACTAAATATAAAATTTTTTTTAATTAGCTTGCTTAATATTTTTAGCTTTTATTTAAAATAGTTTAATAATTAAAAATAATTATAGAAGTTTACTAAATTAAAAAAATTAAATAAATTAAATAAGCTACTAGCTTTTAAAAAGCTTTTATTAAATAGCTTTTTATATAATAGTTATAAATTTTTTAATTTTTTTTTAATTAAAAGCAAAAAAAGCAAACAAATATAATTAATAATAAGTTTATATATAAAAAGGTTTTTAAAATATATTTATTAATATTTTTATAATAGCTAAATTATAGTTTTATTTATTTTATTAAAAATAGTAGTTAATTAAATAACTAAAATAAAATATTAATATAGCTTTATTTATATTTTAAGCTTATAAATTTAAAAAATAATTAAAAATAGCTTTATAATATTAATAAGCCTATTTACTTTTTTTTAAAAAAATTAATAAAAAATATAGTATTTAATTTTATTACTATTATTATAAAATATTAGTATTTATAACTATAAATTATATAGCTTTTATTAAAAATAACTATTAAGTATTTATTATTAATTGTTATATATATATATTAAAATAAATAAATATTAAATTATTTATTATTATTATAAATTAAACTAAATTTATGTTTATAAGTTATTTTTATAGCTTTATTTTTAAATATATAAAATGTAAAAACTATTATTTTTTATAAAACAAGTTTAAATTTAGCTTTAAAATAAAAAAATATATTAATTAAAACAAATAAAATATTTTTAAGCTAGGTTTTTTTAGCTAAATTTTTAATTATTTAGCTAAATAACTTTTTATATTTAAATAATAAATATTTATATAGCTTTTTAAAGTTTTATTTATTATTTATGTTTATAAACCTTTTAAAAAAAGTAATATATTTAAAAAATATTTTAATATATTTAAATATTTTTAAAATTTAGTATTTTAAAATAGCTAGCTTTTTTATTTTAGCCTTTTTTAAAATAATAAATATAGCTAAAAAATTTTTAATAAAAGCTTTAAAAATAAAAATAATAGCTAAAATACTATTTATTTAAATATTTAAGCTTAATATAATAATATAAACAATATAAAATAATAAAAATATAAATAATTAAAAATTATAAAACTAATATATATAAATATTTTATTATAATAATTATATAAATAAAAATATAATAGTTATAAATTATAAAAATAAAAAAAATAATAGTTATAAAAAAAGTATATAAATTAAAAAGTTAAATTTATAAATATAATATTTAGCACTTTATTTTTTAAGCATTTTTTTATATATTTTTTTTTAAATTTTTTATTAATATAACTTTTATTTAAATAATTAAAACATTTTTTATTTAATTTTTAATTTATAATTAAAAATAGCTATAATAATAACTAAAAAAAATAACTTATATAATAAATAAAATTATTAATATAAATTTTTTAAAAATTTTTAAGCTTTTAACGTTTTAAATAATTTTTTTATTTAAATTGTTTATTTATATTTTTTAATTTAATTAAAAATATTTTAGCTTAAACTATTATTTTAAAAAAATAATTTATTAGTTTTAATTAATATAATTTTAGTATTATTTATTATTTGCTTTTTTAAAAAAGTTATAAGTTTTAAAATTAGTTATAAATATATTAACGCTTTTATTTTTATTTATATTATTTAGCTTAAGTTTTTTTTTTTAAATTTTTATTATTTTTTTTATAACTTTTTTTTTTAACTTTAAATATTTTTTTTATTAAGTTATTATAAATAATTTTATAAATATTAATAAAATTAAAAATATTAAGCTTAAAATAAAAAAAAAGTTATTTATAATAATTTATAATATAATATTAAGTTTTTATTTATTTAATAAGCTTATAACTAAAAAACTAAAATTTAATTATATTAATTATATTAATTATTATTAAAAAAGTTTATTTAGCTATTTTTTATTTAAATTTATAGTTTATTTATAATAATTATATAATATAAAAGCTTTTATTTAATTATTATTTTATTTTTATTATTTAATTATTTTAAATATTATTATATTTATAAATTAAAGTTTTAAAAAAAATTGCAAAATAAAATATATTTATTAGTTTATTAATAAATAAATTTTTATATATAATAAAATAAACTAATAAATAATTAAATAAGCTATAAATTTTATTTATAAACTAAAATTATTAATATATTTTTTATATATTAAAACTTTATAAAAAAGCTTTTAAAACAAATATTTTTTATAACTTTTAAATAACTTTTACTATTTTTATAAAGTTTTAGTTTAATTTTTTAGTATTTAAAACGTTATTTTTTATAAATATTATAAAGCTATTTTAATAGCGTTAAATTTATTTACTAAAATAAACTTATTTTTTTTTATTTTTTTTTTTATTTTTTAATAAGCTATAATATTTTTATTATAAAGTTAATAATAATAAACTTAAATTTTATTTAATTATTTTATATTATATTTAAAATATTTTTAAAAATATTACTTTAAAAAACTTAAAATTAATATATAAATTTTTTTTTTTAATTTTTAATATTTAACTTATAATTAGTTAAAAAAACTATTACTAAAACTTTATTTTTTTTATTAATTTATTAAATATATTAAAAATATATAAAAAAAATTAACAAAAAAAATAAAGTTTTATTTAATTATTAATAATATTTTCTTTTGTTTTTATTTTTATAAATATTATTTATTATAAAGTTTTAAAAAAATTATAAAGTTAATTTATTAAAAAATATATTTTTATTTAAAAAAGTAAATATTAGCTTATTTTTATTTAATAAATATATAAAATTTAAAAAATAAATATAATATATAAAATTTTTTTTAAAAAACTTATTTTTTTTATAATTAAAAAATACTTTAATATTTTATTTTTACTTTATATATAACGCTTTAATATTAACCTTTTATATTAGCTTTTAAATTATTATTTTAATTAATAATCCTTTTTATTTAATATATATTTAATAACTTAATATTACTAAAAAAGCTTAACATATTATAGTTTTTTAATATTTATATTATAATAAACAAATTTTTATAGCTTTAACTTTTTAAAAGTATTATTATATTTTTATTTAAAATAATTAAGCTATTTAACTATAATATTATATTAATCTTTTTTAATATATAAATAAACTATTTAAATATTTTATAAATAAATAAATAGCTAGTTTTTTTAATAAAAAACTAGTTTATTATAATAGTTTATAATAAAAAAGTTTTTTAATATTTAAATTATATAAACTTTAATAAAATAAATATTTAATAATAATTTATAAGTATAAGTTATAACAAATAGCTTTAATTTAATAGGATTTATAAAGGTAGCTATATAACGATAAGCTATATAAACCACGCCTTTAGCTATAGCTTATAGCTATAGTATAGTTATTAATAGCTAATAGTGCTAGCTATTTAACAAGCCTTATAAAAGGTATTTGCTACCTAGTATAAAGGTTTACTTTATAAACCTTTTACTTATACCTTTCCTTAAATTTATATTTTACTTTTTTATTAAATACTTTTATACTTATAACTATACTTATTAAATTAATACTTTTTATAGTTTTATTTATAAAACTAAACTATACTAATTAAACTAACCTATTAATTTTTTTTAAAAATAAAAAAGTTACTTTTTATATAGCTATAAATTAATATAGCTGTTTAATACTAAAGCAAATAATATATTGTTAAGCTTTTAGTAGCGTAAATCTTTTATACTAATTTATATACCTTATAAACTTTATTTTAGCTAAAAGTTTTTATTAAATATAAAATAGCAATACACTTTTTATAAAAACTTATAAATAAACTAAAAGTTTTTATTAAAAAACTTAAACTTTATAATTTACTTTTATATTTTAAAAGCTTAACGTATTAGCTTTTAAATGTAGCAAATTTTCTTTTTATTTATATATATGTAATAGTTTATTTTTTTAGCTAAAATATAATATTTTTAATAAAATAAGCGTACGTACACCTTTTTAAATTAAAATTAACGTATAAAAGTTTACTTTATTTTTATTTAATTTATATATAGTTTATTTTATTTTATGTTATTTTATTAAAACGTTTATAACTTTTTTAGCTAGCATTTATAAATTATATTATAAATAACAATTTAGTTAAAAATAAACAAACAGCTTAAAAAAAATAAAAACTTAATACTATTAAGTTATTTGCTAAATAATACTATAAATTTATTAAAAAATAAAAACTAACCTATTTTAAATAATAAATATACTAATAAATTTTGCTTATAATTGCTTTATATTTTATATAATAAATATAAAATTTATAGCTAAAACATTTTTATAGCTATTATTTATTGCTATAATAAGTTTAAATAAAAAACCTATTAATTTTTTAGTAAAAAACTAGCAAACAATAAAATTTAACGTTATATTACTATATTAAAACATTAAATTAATTATATATTTTTTAAGCTATTACTAAATATTTAAAAAAAGTTAAAAAGCTTTATAGCTTACTAGCGCTAAAAATATAGCATTTTAGCTACTGCTAAACTAAATATAGCTACTAATTAAAAAGCTAGTATTAAATATTTTAACTTTATTAAAACAAAAGCTATAAGTTTTTTATTAAAATTTATAAGCTTTTTATTATTACTAGTAGGTTAATAATTTAACGCTAGTATATTATTTAATTTATAACTTATTAGTTTAACGCTATTAATAAGTATAGTTATAAAGCTTACTTTAAGCAATAATAATATACCTAAAATAACTAAACTTATTTTGCTTAAACTTATATTTATAATAAATATTACTATTTATTAACTATTTATATTATAGCTGTTTAGTTTAATATTATATTTATTTAGTAATAAACAATAACTATTTTTAACTTTTTTTTAATGCGGTTTTTTTATAAAACTTTTATTAAAAAGCTAGCAAACTAAATAATTAGTATATATAAGCTAATAAATTAAATTTTCTGCTAAATTTTAACTAGCTGCTATAACTATTACTATAGCTATACCTGCTATTTTAACCGCTACTAATACTTTTGCTAATACTTAAGAATTATTTTTTATATATATATACCTTTTGTTTTATTAAAAAATATAGTAATTTTAATAATAATAGTAATAATAATAACAATAAAAGTAATAGCAATTATAATTATAACTTTAATTTTTATAAATTTAATATACTAAGTGCTAATTTATAGTTTACTATTAAAAAAATATATAAAATTAAACGTAATAATATTAAAATATTTAATTTAAAATAAAATAATTTAAATAACTAAAATATTATTACTAATAGTACTAAAATTATTTATATTAATATATATAGCTTTATTAACTGTATTAATTCTTTTATAAAGCATATAAATACTAAAGCATTTAATACTTTGTAAATTTTAGCAATATTTAATTAGCTTTTAGTAAAATTAATATTACTTTAATAAATAAACAAAGTTTTACTTTTTAACTAATTTATATAGCATAAAATAAAACTTAAATATATTTTTAAATAATTAATGCTATAGTTTAAAATTAAGCTTAGTTATATTATTTAAAAGTTTTTAGCAAATATTTTATTGCTTTATAATATAGCTAAAAACTAAAATATATTACTATACTATATATAACGCAAATTATAATACGCTTATATTAATAATACTTTTGCTTTTAATAACTTTAACTAAGCAAATATTATAAAAGAAATTTATAATTAATAAAATAAAAATATTACTAATTATATTTAACTACTAAAAGCTAAAAAAATAATTAAATAATATATATAAAAAATTAAAAATATACGCTATAAACTAAAATATAAAGCTAAAAAAAAATTTCTTTATATTAAGCAACAAACCAAGTTTTTTTTAGTTAATAATTCCAAATTGCAAAGTTTTATTATAAGCATATTTTAAAACAGTTATTAATTAAATTGTTATAATAGTTATAATAAGCAAAATAATTATTAGTTTAATAATTGTTGCTTAAATAATAAATATAAAGGTTATAATTATAACTATAATAGTAGTTATAATTATAAATATAGCTATAATAGTAGTTAAAACTAAAAACATAACTATAATTAATAAAACAAAAATCGAAATAAATATAACAATTAAAACTATAATTAAAGCTATAAGCAAAGCTAAAATTATAATTATAATTATAGCTATAATTAAAATTTTAAATATAATTATAATTATAATTAATATAATAGCAAACAGCGTAATAACTATAAAAAACATATATATTTTATTAATAATAAATATATATTAAGCAAAAAATTTTTTTTTAAATATAAAAAGCTAGTATATTATTTTTTTATATAATAAATATATTATTAACGTATGCTATATATAACTAATAATATAAGTTAAAGCATACTTTTAAAATATATAAACAATTATATAAAATAAATGCTAAGTTAAAAGAAATTACTATTTTATTACTTATTAATTTTGCTTGCTATATATATAAATATTGCGCTAAAACTTTACTTTTTTAAAATGCTTTGTTTTAGTATTTTTATTAATGCTAGCATATAAAAGCAAATATTATTTATAAACTAAAAAATACTTTAAATACTACTAGCTTAATACTTAAATAATAAACTACTATAAACTAAATATTTAATATAAAAGTGCTAGTTATTAAAGCTTTTAGCATTAATAAATATAACAAATATATATATTTTAATTATATATACTTTTGTTTTAAAATATATATAAGTTTTATTAATAAAAATATAAAGGTTTATATAGATTTAAAAACAAAACAAACTATAATTAAACAAAAGTTTTTTAAAATGCTTAAATATTTTATAAAAATAAAAAAAAGTATAGTTATTAGTATTAAAAATTAACAAATATATTTAAAAAAGTAAGCTTGGTTTTTTTTTATTTATAGTATTAATGCTTAAAGCAAGCTTAAAATTATTAAATATAAAAAAAAAAGCTAAATAATAAACAAGCTTTTATAGCTAAACATATTTATTAAAAATAATTTTTTATAGCTATACTAAGCTATAATTAACTATTAAAATAATATAATTATTTTTTAAAAAATTAATAATTTTATAATTTTATTTAAAATATTAATATAAAGCTATAAATATATTTGCTAAATTATAAACAAACAATTTATTATACTATAAAATAAAAAAAGCGCTTATTTATAAATAAAATATAAACTTTTATTTATTAATTATAACTTTTATTTTATAGCTATATATAAATTAGCTATATATATAATTATTAATATAAAAACTTTATATATAGTTTTAATAATAAATAACTTTAATACATTTATTAAAATTAACAAAAGTATTAAGCTTAAGCAAATTTATAAAAATAAAAATAATAGTTGTTATATTAATATATAAAAAAAAGCTATAAAAATATTTACTTTTATAGCAAAAGTTTTTATTGTTTTGCTAGCTATAATAATAAAATTAAAAATTTTTATATTAATAAATTTTATAATAATAATAAATATAAAATTTAATATATTATTTATTATTATTATTATTACTACTAATAGCGTTTTTAACTAACTAATATTTTATAATAAACTAGCTAATTCTAAAAATATATTTAAAAATATAACTATAACCTTTATAACGTATACTACTAATAAAAGCGTTTTTATAAGCGTTTATATAAGCGCTTATATAAGCTTAATACTATTATTACTAGTAATAAAAGTACTAATTAATATACTATAAACAAGCACTATTTTATTTATTAATACTATATAAAATATTATAGTAAATTTTAAAATAGTACTAGCTAAGCAATTTTTTTATACTAAATAAACTGCTTAAAACTAAGCTAACTAATATTTATTTTATAATTAATATTAAAAAGCTAACCGATTTTTTTAAAATTATTACTAAGCAAAAAATATATATTTATTTTAAGCAAGCGTTAAAATTAGCTAAATTTGCAAATATTATTAAAACATATAATATATAAACTAATAAAAACAAAATTAATATACTATTTAAAAACTAGCTTAAAGTTTTATTTATTAAAAAATAATAAAATATTAAACTTAATTTATAGTTATATTTTTTTAGTTATAAAAATATAAAGCTTTTTAATAAAATTTATAATATATTTTATAAAAAGAACTATATAATATAAATAAATAAACTATACCTTTTTATATATTTTATTTTTATAATATAAAAAAAAGTTTATAATAAAAAAAAAGCTAAATAGTTATAAATTTATAAGCTTTTAATAAAGTAATAGTACTTAATAATTACTTTTTTTTACTATAAAAAATATAATTAATAGCTTGCTAAACAAATAATATATTTTTATAATAAATATAACTAGTTTTTTTTATTAGTTTAAAATATATTTAAATTATTAAAACAAATTTATAATTATTAGTTTATATAACATAAAAAAATCTAATATTATATTTATAAGCTTTTATAATTTGCTTATATATATTTAACAATATATAAATTGCTTATTTTATAAACATTTTTATTATTATAAAGCATTTATTAATAATATTATAATTTTTTTAAATACTTTTAATAATTATATTAAATATTTAAAAACTATATTTAGTTTGTTTAAAAAATAAAATATTATAATAGCTTTAAAAAAGTTTTTTATTAGCTACTTTTTAATAAAACTATTTAGTTTTTAAATAAATATATTAAATATATTTATTACTACTAAATAAGTTTAAACTTTTAAATAACTAATATTTTTTAACTTTTTAAAAGCTTTTAAATAATATTTAAATATTAGTAAATTTTTTTATAGCTTACTATTATACTACGCTTAAATAGCTAAACTTTTATAAAAACGTAAAACTATATTATTTATTTAAAATTGCAAAAAAAGCTATATAATAAACAATAACCTAAAGCGCTATAAAGCGTACTATTAATTAACCTACTATAAATTAACCTTTGCTAAAACTATATCTTTTAATATAGTATAAAATACTATTTATTATAAAATAACTTTTTATTACTATAACTTTAATTATTTATTATATTTTTAAGTTAATAACTTTTTTAAATAAAGCTTTAATATAATAATATTTTATATTATATTTAACTATAAATAAATACTAAAAAAAACTATTTTAGTAAATAAAGTTTAACTTATTATATATTTTAGTTAATATTTATTATAAGCTAAAATAAAATATAAACTATTAAAACTAAAAATAATATATTTAATATAAGCTATAAAAAAGCTTTATATTATTATTTAATTAAATAAAGCATTTATAGTAGTATTTATTAACTATTTTATAATAAAAAATATTATAAACTAAATAATATTAAATATATTTATAATAAATTAAGTTAATAACAAGTTAGTTAATTTATTAGTATATTTATTTTAGTATAGTATATAAATATATTATTTTTTAAATAAATTAAATTATATCTTTAATATATTAAGCTATTTAAAAACTATATAAAATACTATATATATTAAATTAAATAAATTATAAAAATTTAATAAGCTTGCTATTTTTAATACAATTTAAAACAATATATTTTATAATATTATAAAATATATAAATAAAATAATTATAAATAAAGCTTAGCTTAAAAATTTTAAAGTCATTTATAAAGTAAACTATTAATATAAAAAATCCTAAAAAAATTATATTATAATAAATATTATAGTATTAATAAAAATATTAACGTTTTTTTTAAGCTTAAGCATTTTTTTTATATTATTAATAAATTTATATATAATATAACAATAAAAATAAAAAAACTATATATTTTTTATAAAATAATATAATAAATACTTAAATTAATATATAATAAAAAATATTATATAAAACTTATATATATATTTAAAAACTTTAAACTTTATTTTATTTATTATAAATTATAGTTAGTTAAAAAATATATAAAATGCTATTTAAGTTATAAATATAATTATATTAACTGCTTAAAACTAATTAGTAGTTTATAACCTATTTAACTAAATAATACTTTATTTATATATACTATTATAATTAATTTTATTATAAAACTACCTTTAATTAAATTAATTAAAACATTTTAACAATTAACTAATAAACTATATTATAATATATATAATTGTTTAATACTAGTATTATACTATATATTTAAATAATTACTACTTATACCTAGCAATAAAAAGTATATAGCAAAAAAATAAACAATATTACTAATAAAACAACTTTTATTAAATAATTAAAAAAAATTTAAAAGTATTATATTTAACTATAATTATAAATTTATATTAAAATTTTAGCAAAAAATATAAAAAGCACTAAATATTAAACTATTAATAATAATAGCTTACTATTTATAAAATAACAAACTATTAAAAAAAAAAACTAAATAGTAAAGCTTATAATATAATATTATAACTTTATATAGCTAAACTTTAATTAAATAAAATTGCTATTTATTTTATAATAAAACTTTAACTTTATATATTTATAAATTATATAGTTATTTTTATATAAACAGTTATATAGTTTTAGGTTGCTTAAACTTTTAAATATAATTATAAGCTAAAAAAAAAAACTATAAGCTTAAAAATATATAAGCTATTTATAAACACTTAAAATAAAACGCTAAATTAGCAATAAACTTTACTACTGCAAAATTTAAACGTTAATTTAACTTTAAATATTAATTTATTTAATTTTCTTTTAAATAAAAAGTACTACTATGCTTATATAATAGCTATTATTTATTAAGCTAACTATAAAAAAAATATTTATAATAGTACGCTAGCTTTTTTAAAATTATATATTATATTAATAATTTAGTATATAAATTAAAAATTTTTATATATTATTAAATATATTTAGTAATATTTATTATATACTTATAACTAGTTAAAAATAATAAAAACCCTTTTAAACAAACTATTTTTTTATTTAAACTAATTAAAGCTAACTAAAACAATTTTAACTTAAAATAAAAAAATAAAAATGTTTATAAAATTAAAGTTATTTTATAGCATTAACTAAATTATAAAAAAAATAGCTTTAATTATTTTATTAAATAAAAAAGTTAAAGTTATAAACATAATTAATAGTATATAATATATTATTTTTGTTATTTATAAAAATTAATTAATAAATATTAAAAGCAATATAAACCTCCTTTTATAATATTAGCTAAAATATATAGTTATAAAGTATTTATTAGTACTAAAAAGGCTAGTATAGCTTTAATAGCATTAAAGCTTTTATTTTAGCTTAAGCAAAATAAAAAATAGCTATATAAAACGCTAAAGCTAAAATTAATTAAAAAAGCAATTAAGCTTACAAAAAAAATGCTATTGCTTAGTTCTAAAAAAAAAAGCAAAAAATAAAAAAATAAAACTTTAAAGAATTTATACTTAATTATTTATATAAAACGCTAACTTATACTAAAAGCAGTATAATTTTTCTATGCTTTAGCACTTTAATAAAATTTATAAAAGTAGCTATATAGCAATAAGCTATATAAGCTATACTTTTAGCTATAACCTATAGCTATAATATAGTTGCTAATAGCTAGCAGTGCTAGCTATTTAGCAAGCCTTATAAAAGGTGTTTGCTACCTAGCAAAAAGGTCTGCTTCGCAAACCTTTTACTTATACCTTTCCTTAAATTTATATTTTACTTTTTTACTAAATACCTTTATACCTATAACTGCACTTATTATAACTATACTGCTTTTATTTATAGTAATATATTAAATATTTATATTATTATTTATATTAAAGCGTATATTATAAGTTTTATTAGCTTTAAATATATAATTAATATTGCTTATATTAGCTAAAAAATAAAAAATTAAAACTTTAGTTATTATTATTATAAGTTATATAAATATTTATATAAAAAAATTTTTAATTAATAAAAAAATAAAAAAAAAGCTTTATTATAATTTTAAAAAGTATAAATATTATTACGGATGCTAATAAGGTTAAATAGTTTAAATACTAATATTTTTATATTATAATAAAAATAAACTATTTAAAAAATAAAATATAATATATATAGCAGCTATAACCTTAAGTCCTATTTATATACGTGCTTTTTTATTGTAAGGCTATTTATTATTATGTTTATATATATATTATAAAGCTATTAAATATAAAAAAGTATAGTGTACAAACTTTTAAAAAGCTTATAGCATAATAGTTTATATATATATATTTATATATATAATATATACTATTTATAAAAATAACTAGTTTAAATTTTTATTTAACTACTTATTTAATAGTATATTATTATAATTTTTTTTTTTATAAAAGTTTATTTTAAGCTTATAAACAAAAGAAATAATAGTATATAAACAAAAAAATATAAAATTTTATTAAACTTATTATAACGTATAGTATTAAAGTTTAGTAAGTTTAAAAAATATAATATATAATTATATATATAAAGATTTAAATATATAATTCTTTTAAAAGTTAATACTTTTAAGCAATAAAAAAATGCTTTTAATATATATAATTAGTTAATATATAAAAGCTTTTAATTTTTAGCACTTTTTAATTATATTAATAATTAATTACTATTATAGTAGCTTATTAACTAAATTAATATATAAAGCTAGCTTATTTGCTTTTTTATTATTATTATAATTTAGTAAGCTTTATTGCTTTTGTTTTATTATTATTTTTATAAAGTTTTTTAAACTTATTTTTTTTAGTAGCTTTTAGCTATTATAGCAAACGCTTTAATAAACCTGCTATATTTAAGTTTTTATTATAATATTTTTTAAGCTTAGTTAGTAAATTTTAAAAGTTTACTATAAAGTATTAAATATTATTATATTTTTAGCTTTTTTATTATATTTTATAATATAATTGCTTTTTTTAATATAAAATAATAGAACTTTTTTTACTTTTTATTTTTTTTTATTAAAATTAAAATTTATAACTTTGCTATTAAATTTTTTATATTTTTAACTTAAAAAAAAGTTATTTAAATATTTATAAAAGTAGTTAATATAAAACTATTAGCTTTTTTGCTAAATATTAAACAATTTTAATATAAAAATATTAAAGTTAAAAGCTATTATACTAATAATTTTATAAAGTTATTTTATTATTAAATAATTAAGCTTATTACTAGGTTAATTAATTTGTTTTTTTTTTTATAAAAAATATATATTTAGTTGTTTATATTAAAATTAAGCTATTAATAATATTTATTTGCTTAATTTATTATTTATTGCTAGCTTTTTTTAATTAATTATTATATTATTTTTATATATTTTTATTAGCGCTAAATAAATATTTAAGCTTTTTTATAGTTTAAATACTTTTAAACTGTTTTATTAAATAAGCTTTTAGTTTATAGTTTTTAATTAAATATTATTTTTATAAGCTTATTTATAATAACTTTTTTAAATAATAATCTTTTTAAAAAATTATAAAATAAAAATGCTTATATTATATTTAAAGCAAATATAGCTTTTAATTAGTTGCTTTAAAAATAGTTAATATAAAAGTATAATTATTAATTAAGCTATTAATAAATAATTTTAATTTATTTTATAATTTGTTTATAGTTTATAAAAAAAAAGTTTAATTATATTTTATAAATTTTTAATAGTTTATTAATAAAGTTAATAATAAATTAAAATTTATAATTACTAGTAAATAATTTTAGCTAGCTAAATAACTAATAAAAGCTTTAATAATATATTTTTATAGCATTATATATAGTTATATTATTTTTATAAAAAGTTGTTTAAATTAATTTAAATAAACAATTTATTATATAAAAAACTATATTATATTTTAATTTATTAACTAAAAAGTTTTTAAAATTAATTATTATATATTGCTATAAATAATTAAATATTAACAATAAATTAATAGTTTTAACGTTTTATTATAAAATATTTTAGCTAGTTAATAATAATAATTAATAATATACTATTTTATATTATTATATATTTTTAGCTACTAATATTTTTATATTATTAAATATTAGGTTTTTTTATATTTAAAATAAATAGTTGCTAAATATATATATACTTTTTTAATTATATAAATATAAAAGTTTTTTATTTTAAATATTACTAGTTAACTTTTATATAGCAATAAATTTTTTAATATAGTTTAATTAAAGTTTTTGTTATTTTTTGCTTATTTTTTATATTTTTATAATTTTTTATTATAATAATTAGCATTTAATATAGCATTTATTAATATTATATTAAACAATAGCAAAAAAGTTATATTTTCTAATATATAAACTATTAATATATTAGTTATATTAGTTATTTTAGTATATAATACTAGTTTAAATAAAGCAATAGTATACTATTTTTTTTTTTTTGCTTTTATATTTTTAGGTTTTTTTTTAAACATAATAATATATTTATAATAGTATTTTTAAAGCTTAGCTAATAAATAATAATAAAATAGTATTAAAAAATAAATTTTATTTAATTAGCTTATTATAAATTAAATATTTATTTAATACTAAAATATTTTAATACTATATAATTAATAACTATAATAAAAAGCTATTATTACTATAGCTTTATTAATTTTGCTTACTAATAAAATAACCTTTTAATTACTACTAATATTTTTTTATTATATATATTATAATTTAATTTAGCTTTTTATAAAGTTTTTAAATAAAACGCTATAAATTTTTATTAGTTGTTTTTATTATTATATTATATTAATACTTTAGCTATAATTTTATTTAAAACGTTTATTTTTATTTTAGTTTTTGCTTTATATAAAAAATATTTTAATATAAAAGTTTAAAAAAAATCTTAATATAATTTTTTAAATATTATTTAATATATTTTAATTTATTTTAATAATATATTTATATAAGTTAAGTTTATTAATAGCTTAGTAATATATTTATATTTTTTAATAAATTAATAATAAAAGTTATAAAATTTAAAAAATAAATAAACTTTTTTTAGCTAGGCCTTTTTATTAATTATTAATAGTTTTTAATATTAAATAATTTTTAGCTTAAATAAATTTACTTTAATATTATTAGTACTAATAATAAACTTTAAAAATTTAGTTTTAATAATATAAAATTTATACTTTTTTAAATTAGCTTATAATTTTATTTATTATAAGCAAACTAAAACTTTATTAATATATTATTTATATTTTAATTTATTATTAAAATAAATTAGTATATTATTTATATAAATAATATAAAAAACACTAAAATATTTTTATAATATATTATTAATAAACTTTTAAAATATAAAAAGCTTATTAGTTAAACTAAATAATAAAACTTTAAATTAATAAATATTATATTTTATTTTAAAAGCTATTAACTTTTTATTTTTTTTAGTAATATATATTTAGTAAAACGCTTACTAAATATTAATTTTAAAAAAAACTTTAGCTTTAAATAACTAAACTAATATTTTTTTTATTAAAAATAATAAATATTAATTTTTTTATATTATATTGTTTAATTTTTAATAGTTTATATAAAATTATAATAATTTATTTTTTTTTATTGCAAAAAAAACTAGTACTACTTATAATATATTTATAAGCTTAATAAAATCTTTAAATAAATTTTCTTTAATATATTTTTAGTAAACTTTTGCTTTTTTTAATAATATTTTATATAGTATATTATATTTTAACAACTTTAAAAGTTTATTAATTATAATATAATAGTTTATTTTAAATTACTATAATAGTAATTTATTTAATGCTACTTTATTAAATATATTAAAATATTTATAATATTGCTTTAAAACTATTTTATAAACTTTTTAGTATAGCTTTTTTTTATTTTTTACTAATAAATTATATTTTTTTTATTTAATAATTTTATTAATTTTATATAGCATAGTAATACTATATATAATTATATTTTAATATTTAATAATTATTTAATAAAACGTTATATTAATTATTATAATTATAATTAGCTATATTTTATATTAGCTAAAAATATTTTATTAAAGTTAATATTTTTTTTGCTTATTATATAGTAGTATTTTCTTTTTAAAGCAGTTTACTACCTTTATATAAAGTTTAAAAGTTAATAAAAGTTTGTAATTTTTTTTATTAAACAAACATTTATTTAGTTTATATTTTATTTTTATTAAAAAGTATATATATTAAACTAAACTTTAAAAAGTTATAATATTATTAGTATTTTATATAAAAAAAATATAAAAAGTTTTATAAATACTTTTATATTAATACTTTTTAGTTTAATAATATAATTTTATATTTAATTTATAATTGTTTTTATAGCATAATATTTTTAATTTATATAATTATTTTAACGCTTTTTATTTTTTTATTTTATAAGCTTTTTATATTATTTTATATTTTTTTAGTATATAAAGTTAATTAAAACCTTATTAGTATAATTTATTAAAATATTATAGCTATAATATTTTAGCTATTAATTGCTTAAAAATAGCAATTGCTTTTTTTATAAATTTATTAATATATTATAATATTTAAAAAATTTTTTGCTTATAATAATATTATATTTTATATTAAATACTAATAAAAAAGTACTATTAATAGTATACTTTTATATATAAAAGTAAGCTTTTAATATTATATTTATAGTTTATATTAATTTATTATTATATTTAACAATTAAAAATAATTAAAACTTTATTAATTATTTAAGTTATAAATATTTTATTATTTTTTATATAAAAAATATATTAATAAAATATATAATAATTAAAATAAATCTATTATTTATTATAGTATATTATATAAAAAAAAAGTTTTTATTTAAAAGCTTTTTTAAAAAATTAAATAATAACTTTTTATATTTGTTTATATTTAGTACTAATATTTTAATAAGCTTAAAAAAAAAGTTTAGTTATTTTAAACGTTATTTTTTAGCAAATTTATTTTAAAGTTTTACTAAAAAATATAGTTTTTACTTATTATTTATATAAAAATAATACTAATATAATTATTATTTATATATTTATATTTAGTTTTTAATAAATATTTATTATTATAATAGCTTATTTTATAATAAATAAAGCATTAAACTTTAATAATAAATATTTTAGTTTATTTAAACGTTAGCTTAGTATATATTTTTTAATTATTATTTATAGTTTTTATTATAGCTATTTTATAATATTTTAAATATTACTATAAATTTATATTATTATAATTAAATATATTAAAAGTTAAATATATTTACTATAATATTAATAAGTTAAATTAGTTTTTTTTGCTATTAGCTTTACTTTTTTTTTTTTTTTTATAAATATAACTAGCTATAAAGTTTTTATATTATTAATAGTTTAAAGTTTAAACTTTATTATAATATTTAATAAAAATAATAGCTAAATTTTTATATTTTTATATTAGTAATTTATTTAACCTTTTTAATAGCTTATTATATATATTTTATTTATAGTTTTTAAAGTTAGTATAAAATTAACTAGCTAATTAAATAAACTTAATATTAAAATTAATAAACTTTGCTAATAGCTTTATAAATAAGTTTTTATAAACAATTTATATTTTTTTATATTTATTTAAGTTATAATAGTAAATATAAAAATAATGAAATATTTTTAAGTATATTTATAAAATTAATATATTATTATAGTTATTAGTAATAAAATTAATAATATTATTAAATATAGTTTTTTTTATATAACTAGTAATATAATTTATTTTTTTAGTTTTATTTATAAAATAATTAGCGTTTTTAGCTAGCTTTTTTTTAAATAATAAAAACTAGTATTTAAACTATATTTTTAATTTATTAAGCTTTAGTTTATTATTAATAAAAATAAAAAAGTATTTTATTTTGTTTAATTTTTATATACTTTTTTTTATATGTTTTAAAAATAAAAAAAAGCTTTTTTTATAGTTAGTATTTATTATTTTAAAAATAAAAGCATTAAAAAGTCCTTTTAATAAAAAAAAAAAAATATTTATTACTAGTAGTTTTAGCGCTATATATTTTATAGTAACTAGTTTAGCTAGTTTTATTAGTTTATTTTTTAATATATTTGCTTTTTTTTTAATAGCTTAAAATTTTATTTTTTAATAAGCATATTTATTATTACTAATAAAATTATAAGTTTTATTAAATTTAATACTAAATTTATAAACTTAAAAATTAATTTATTAATTGTTTTTATTTAAAATTATAGTAATTTTATATAAGTTTAATATAATTTTATAAATAGTTAGTAAAATAAACTTATTTGCTTTAAACTTTTAAAATATTTAGTTAAAATTTTTTATATATATTTTAATAAATTAAGCTTTAATAAATAAACTATTAAAATATAGCTATTTAGTATATTTATTTTTAATTATTAGCTTAAAAAATATATAAAGCTTTTTATTTTTTTAAAAAAAATATACTACTATTTTTTTATAGCAGCTTATTATATTTTTTATAATATTATTATTTTATATTATAATAAAGTTATTTTTTTTTAATAAAAAATATATTACTGTTTAGTAATATTTATAGCTATTTTTATTAAGCTTATTTGTTTTAAACTTTATAATATTATATTTTTATTTTATATTTTATTTTATAATAATAATAGCATTTTAATCTTTTTTAATATATTATTTAATTAATATTTAATAAGTTAATAAAAATTATTATTATAAATTACTATTTTTTTATATTAAAAATTAAAGTAAAATGCTATATTATATAATATATTAATATTAAAATATATTTATTGTTTTATTTTTATAATAGTTTTTTTGTTAGGTTTTTTATAAACTATTATATTATTAATTTAGTTTTAATTTAATTTTATTAAAAAAATTATTATTTTTTTAAATAATAAAAAAATAAAATAGTTTATTATTATAAATATTAATAAAGTTAAATAGTTTAAATACTAATATTTTTATATTATAATAAAAATAAACTATTTAAAAAAATAAAATATAATATATATAACAGCTATAACTTTAAGCTTTATTTATATATATACTTTTTTGTTATAAGGCTATTTACTATTATGTTTATATATATACTACAAAGCTATTAAATACGAAATAGCGTAGCGCATAGACCTTTAAAAGGCTTATAATATAGTGGTCCGCGCGTACGTGTTTATATGTATAGCACGCACCATTTGCAAAAGTAACTAGTTTAAGTCCTTATTTAACCACCTACCTAACAGTACGCTGTTATAAATATAATATTTTAAAATAAAAACTGCTTAATAGCTAGTTTATAATATATATAAAAAAAAAAAAAAAACTAAAAAATAAGCAAAAAAAAAAAAAAAAGGTAAAATATATAAAATTTAATTAATATAAATAGTAATAAAGTTTTTAATTAGCTTTTTTTTATTAATAATTATTTAATTATTTGTTTTTTTTATAATAGTTTAAAGTTAAATAAAAAAGTTATTAAGTTTTTAATTTAATTTAAAGTTTATATTTTAATTAATTTTTTTTAATAGTATAATATTATTTACTTTTTTTATATTATATAATATTTATATAAAAAATTAATTTTAGTTTTTATAATTAATAATTTTTTTATATTTTTTTTAAATATAATTATAACTTAAAATAAATTAATAGTTTATATATTATATTAAAGTTTAATAAGCTTTTAATATTTATTTTTATTTTTTATAAAAGCTTTTAATTTTTTAGTAAAAAAAGTTTTATTATATATTATACTATTTAATTTTTAATAATATATTTTTTATAAAAAATTATTTTTTTAACTTTATAAAGTTTTATTTATTAGTATTAAAACTTTTTATTATTAAACTTATTAAAAAAAAGCTTAGTATTATAAAAAAGTACTAGTATTTTTACTTTTAGTAATATTTAAATTTTATATTTATTTTTTTTATTTTATAACTACATTATAGCTTTTTATTTTTTAATAATAATTTTTTTAATATAAACAATATTTTAATTATAATACTTTAGTTATTTTACTTTAGTTATAAATAAATCTTTTTATATTTAAATGTTATTTTAGTTAAAAATTTTTTATATTAAAATTATATTTTTTATAAATAGTATAAATAGTTTTTTATAAATTAGTTTATATAAGCTTTAACTAAAATATTTAATTAATATTTAATTAGCTTAAATAATTAAATTTAGCTTTTAAAACTATTTTTTGTTTATTTTATTAGTTAGTTTTATAAAGCTTTTTTTAATTAAATAATATTTTTTTATAAAGCTTTAAACTTATAAATAATATATAAAACTATAATTTAATTTATAGCTAAAATATTTAATTGTTTATTATATTTTACTTTTAAACTTTAACCTTTTATTATATTTAATTTATATTAAAATATTATATTAATAAACTATTTGCTTTTTTATAAATTATAATATATTTATAAAATTATATTTTTTAAATAGTTTTACTTTTAATTATATAGTTATTTTATATTATATTTTTATAATAATAATATATTTATTTTATATTAATATAGTTTATATATTTATTATTTATAAAACTAAAAAGTTTAAAAAATAATTAAAATTATAAATTTTAGCTTATTTTTTATTTTATAAAAGCTAGTATTAAAAGTAACTTTTAATTATATTATAAAAGTTAATATATAATCCTTTTTAATAATACTTATAAATTATTTAACAAATTATAATTAGCTTGCTTTAATATATAAATCTTTTATAATTTTTTTAAATTAAAATTTTTTTTAAAAATAAATTATTAACTGTGATACCTAGCACAACAAAACGAAGGCAGGGCTCCGGCAATAAGTGCTATAATGTATAGAAATCTACAAATAAGGAGAAAAGAGGAAATATTTACACAGCGAGGCCGCGGGGGTGTTGTTTTGCCCTCGAGACCTGTGGGGCTGTTTGCTTACGTGCGTGTTTATGTGTGCGATCACGGTGGCGTGGCTAAGGTGGTGTGCACAGCCCCTACTAGCCACCTAGCCGTGACTTTAACTATTTTATAAAAACGTTTATATTTTTTATTTCTTTTTTTTTATAAAAGCTTTTTATTTATAAAAAAATTTAACGCTTTAATTTTAAATATTTTTTGCTATTTAGTAATATTTAACCTATTAAAATACCTTTTATTTATAAAAAATGTTATAATTTTTTTGCTTTTAATTATTTATTACTTATTAAAATTAAATATTAAAAATTTTTTAAAATTATTAAGTTTTAAAATATTAAATTTTATTATTTTATTATTTATATAAATTATTATAGCTATTATATATAGTTAAATATAAATAAAATTGTTTATATATTTTTTTTATTTATTATTTAACTTATTAAATAGCTTTAATAGTTTATAAAAAAAACTATTAGCTATAGTATATTTTTTTTAATATATAATAAACGTTAAAGTTAAAAAGTTTTATATATATAATTTAATAAGTTAGCTAAACATTTAAAAATATAAAAAATTTATTATTTAGTTAAACAATTAAAACTTTAACGTTAGTTTTAAAATAAAATTATATTTTATATAAATAATTCTTAAGTTTTTTTAAAAACTTACTAATTTTTAAATATTTATGTTTTATTATATTATAGCATTTTTTAAGTTTTTTTTATATTTTTAACTTATACTAAAAAAGTTTTGCTTTGTTATTTATTTTTTAAATAAAAATAGCTTTTTAACTAATATTTAATATATTAACTTTAAGCTAAATATTTTTACTTTTATAGTTTAAAAAAATAAATATAAAAGCTATTATTAGTATATTTTTAAATTATTATATTGCTTTTTTTTAAAGCTTATTAAAGCAAAAAAGCTTTTTTTTTTTAGTTAAAACTATTAAAAGTTTTATAATTAAAATATACTTTATAATTTAAATATAATAATATATTATAATATTAAAAAAAGCTTAAACTTTTATTAAATTTATATTAAACAGCTATTTATAAATTTTAAAAACTTTAGTAGTACTAAATTTTTATTTATTTATTTTATATATATAACTTATTATTTTAGTAAATAATTTATATTATTTGTTTTTAATAGTATTAATAATAATATTAGCTAATTTAAAATTTAAAAAAGTTATATTAAAATTTTTAATATATTTAAAAATATATTGTTTAATATTTAATATAACTTTATTATTATTATATTTTAAATTTAGCCTTTTAATTACTATATTATTAAAAAATAGTTTATATTTTTATAATATAATATTATATAATATTTATAAAAATATTTTTAAAACCTAAGCTATTAAATTAGTTTTTTTTTATAATAATATAGCAAAAATAGTGATTATATAGCTATATATTAATAAAAGCATTTAATTATATTTAAACAATAAATTTATAATAAATAGTATTTTATATATAGTATATTTTTTAGCAAATTTATTTTAGCTTTAAAAAAAGTTAATATTATAAATTATTATACTGTTTAATTTAATAGCTAAATTAATTAATTAAACTTTTTTATTTATTTTTTTTATAAAAAACTATATATTATAATATAAAAAATATACCTTTTTTAAAACTTTATATATAAAATATATTTTTAATATATTAATAACTACTTTTTTTAGTAATATAAATATAAAAATACTTTTTATTTATTATACTTTATAAAAAATAGTTTTAATTTTATATAAAAAAATAACTTTTTTATATATTTAACTTATTTTTAGTTACGTTCTAACCTACGTAGGTGGCCGTACGTGTGTGGTTTGCGTGTATAGGTGGTTTGTGTAGCTATGTTATATATAGGACGTGTATATTACGTTTATATTATATTTGCCATATAAAAAATACTTAAGCCTTTTAGGCTTATAGTATTCTTTTTGTTTTTTTTTACTTTAATATTAATTTATATTGCTAGCTTTTATTTTGCGGTTAGTAAAGGCAACTAAGGGTAGTGCTGTAATTAAGTCTATTATTATAATGTGGAAAGAAAAAGAAAGGCCTTTGCAAGGTCTCTAGCCAAAGGCTGGAGCCTTAGCAAAGGCTTCTCCCTCCGGTGGGGCACGTGTGTGGCACCCTACGGGTGTCACTGCTACACCCTATGGCCCGTGTGTGGCTCTGCTAGTGCCACAGCGTGGCTGTGGCCCTGCAAAGGCCACACCCCGTACCGGAGTGTGTTAGCGGTACTGCTTAGTACACCTGTTGTAATAATATTAAAGTCCTTTAAGCAGTACTAGTACTTAACCTATTATACTATTTAACTGTGTATGTTTTATTATTATACTTTATTAGATTTTATTGTTTAATACTTTTTTTTTTAGTACTTAACTATAAGTATTAGCGTAATTTATTAAAATATATTTTATATATAAATTTACTAGATTTTATTTTTAACTTGTTTGCTATACCGTTTGTTTAAAAACTTAAACTTTGTTAAAGTTTTATTGCTTAATATAACCTATAGTTATTTTAGCTATACTTTATAAACTTTAACGTTATATTTTATATAGCTTTATTGCTATATATTTTATATAGCTTTATTACTATATACTTTTTTATAGCTTTTTTGCTATAAGCTTTTTATAGCTTTTTTGCTATATTTATTTATTTTTTATTTTTACTTTTTTGTTGTTTATTTTGTTTATATATTATAAGCTTACGTTTAAATATAATAGATATTTTTTTACTTTAATATATTTAAGGCTTTATTTAAACTATAGTTAAAAATATTAGTATAACTTTTATAGCTTAATTTAATGTTAAACTTAATAAGCTTTAAACTTAAAACACCGAATTTTGCGTATAAATTGCTGCTTTATAGTTTGCTGCTATATTTTAAAAACCTTAACTTATACTGCTAAACCTTTTTTTATTTACTAGTTTAGCTAAATTTAATATATAGCTACTACTTTTAAAGGGTAAATTATAAATAAACAAAAACATAATTAGCTTAAATAAAGCTAAATTTATATATATATATAGTTAATTTAACTAAAAAGTTTAATAAATTGTTTGTTTATAGTTTTTTTATATATAATTTAATAAATAAAACTATACTTAAGTAATATTTATATTATTTTAAATTTATAACAATTTAAACAAACTTGTTTATATTTTATATAAACTTTAAGCAATAAAAATAAAAAATAATAATTTTATATATACTTTTTTAATAAATTAAAAAAAATATAGCTAAAAAGCTAAAACTATAGTATAACTAAATATTTTATATATTTAAAACTTTTATATAACTATATTTAATAAACTATAAAATAAAGTTAATAACTATAAATTTATACTAAAAACCTACGATAATTTTATTACCTTACTATTATAATTAAGTAAAAAATATAAAAATTATATAGTAAAATTATATAAAAATATATTAAATAAGCTTAAATTTATATATCTTTTTATTTTAAATACGTTAACTATAATAAATATTAGTTAAATATAAATTAATTTAATACATGTTTAGTTACTATTAAATTTTAATATAAAATTTAAAGCTAAAGTTTAAATTTTTAGTATTTAAACGCTAAAGAGCTAAATAGCTACTTTAACTATATATAAAAAGCAACTACGTTGTTTAAAGCATAGTTATTATAAACGTTATAAAAAAATAAGCTATAATATAACAACGTACTTGCTATTACTTTATAAAAAATATATTAAATTTAACGTTAACAAAAAAATTAATAACTTTTCTAATTAAAATTTAAGTTTACACCTAATTTTATATATAATTTAAAATTTACGGAAGGTAGTTACGTTTTAACCTATATAAGTGGCCATATATATATAGTTTATATATATAGGTGGTTTATATAGCTACGTTATATATAAAACGTACGCATTACGTTTATATTATATTTACTATATAAAAAATACTTAAGCTTTTTAGGCTTATAATATTTCTTTTGTTTTTTTTTACTTTAATATTAATTTGTATTACTAGCCTTTATTTTATAGCACTGCTTAGTGCACCTATCGTAACATTTTTAAAAACTTTTATAAAAATGCTATTTTTTTTTAAAAAAGTACTTTTATAAAAAATACTTTTTTTTAAATATTAAGCTTAATATATTTAAGCTTTTTAAAAATAAATTAAAGCTTTTTTTTTAAAAATATATACTTTTTAGTTTTTTAATAAATTATAAATAAATATTAATATAAATTTTTTTTTATTTTAAAAGCTTTAATTTTTTATAATATATTATTATATTAATTAACGGTTTTTTTTTATTTATATAATTTTAAAAGTATTATATTATTTAATAGTATATTATTTTATAAGTTTACTTTTTAAAATTTATTTTTATATATAATATTTATAATAATTAAAAAAGATTTTATATTAAATAAAATATAAATAAATTAAAAAAATATATAAAAGCTTAAAAGTTTTTAAAATATTTATATATATATTTGCTTTAAAGTTTTAAAATTTTTATAATTAGTTTTAATTTAAGCTTTATAACTTTATATAAATAAAACTATTTTAAAGCTTATATTAAGTTTAAAGCTTAAAGTTTTTATATTTTTTATATTTAATATTTTATTTTTTATAGCTTTAAGCTATATATATTTATTAAGTTTAAAAATATAATTAATTATATTTTTAAATAAATTTATAAATTGTTTATTAATTATAATAATAATAATAAATTTATTATTTATAAGTTTAAAGTAAATTAAATTATAATAAATATTTATTTATTTATTTTTTACTTTTTTTATAACTTTTTTTTTACTAAATACTTATATATTAAATTTTTTTTAAAAAATATTTTAATTATAAATTTTTTAAGTATTTTTTTTATTTAATTTATAATTACTAAAGTTTTTATAAAAGTATAATAAATTAGCTTTTACTTTTTTTATTATTTATGTTATTTTATTATTATATATTAAATTTTAAGTACTTTTTATAAATTTTTCTTTTTAAAAGTTTTAAATTTATTTTTTAAAGCTTTTTTTAATTAATAGCTTTTTTAGCTTTAAAACTTTTATAAAGCTTTTAGTTTTTATTTGTTTAGCTTTAAAATAAACAAATAGCAGCTATTTTTTTAATTTTTGCTTTAATATTATTTTAATTATAATTTTGCTAGCTAATAGCTTTATAATTAATAATATAAATACTATTATTTTATATTTATTAAATATTATATTTTTTATTATATAATCTTTTTTTAAAAAAAGTAATATTTAGCTTTTAATTATAAAATTTATTTTTAAAATTAAAAAAAATAATATAGCTTTATTATTTAAAACAAAAAAAAATAAACTTAAAACTTTATATATAATATATATTTTTATTTTATATATTTTTATATACTTTATAAAGTTTTTTTTATTAAATTCTTTTTATATTATAGTAGTATTATATATTAAAAGCTAATATATAAAAATAAAAGTATTTATAATTAAGCTTAACTATATTTTTATATTAATAATTTTAATAATTAAACTATAATATTTATTATAGTTAACTTTAACTATAAATTATAATAATTTAGCTATATAATTTTATTTTATATTTATTTTTAAAAAAAAATACAATAAAAGTATATTATATATTACTTATAAATTTAGCATTATTATAAACTAATAAATTTTAGTTAATAATAAAACTATTATTTTATAGTTTTAAATTATAATATAAATAATTTTTGCCTTTATATTTTTAAAAAATGGTTTAATTATAGTTTAATATAGCTATAATTATATATTTATATATTAAGTTTTATTATTTTAATATATTAAACTAACGCTATAAAAAAATATTTATATTAAATAAATAATAATTTTAAGCATACGTTATTTTCTATTTTTTTTTAGTTTTTGTTTTTATAATAACTTTAAATTTATAAATTAAAAGTTATTAAAAAAAATATAAAATTATTTAAATAGCTGCGCGCTTATTTTACTTTTAAAAATAAAATAGCTTTAAAATAAACCTATAATTTCTTTAGTTTTTTTTATTTTAAATTTAAAAAAACGTTTAGTTATTAAAGTAGCTAAATATTTAAAAGTTTTAAGCTTTTAAAAAATCGCTAATATTATAATATTTATATTTATTTATATAAAGTTGCTATTTATTATATTATAAAAAATTTATAGTAATTTTTTAAACATAATATATAAAGTTTTACTTTTTATAATAAAAATATTATATAATTAAATAATTTTTTTAATTAAAATGCTAGCGTATTTAAAAGCTTTTTATATAAGTTTTTTAAAAATAATATTAACTTTTTTATTTATAAAAGTGGTTATTTTAATAGTTTATTTTTTTTTTTTTGTTTTTTTAAGCTTATATATAAAAAAAAACTTTTAATTAATTATTTTTAAATTTTTTAAAATACTATTAAGTACTATAAATTTAAAGCTATTAGTAATAGCTACTTTAAACTTATTATATAATTGCTTTATAAAAGCATTTTATTTTAAACTAATTTTTTTAAAATTTTTTAATTTATTAGCTTTTTTAAATATAAGTTTAAATAAAACTTTTTTTAATTAAATAAAATAAAAGCTAGTTTAAATAATAAAATATAAATATTTTTTAATAATAAATATATTAAAAGTACTATTTTAAAAAAACATTTAATATATTATTATATTATTATTATTATAAATATTACTAAAAACTAAGCTTTTTTTATAATTGCTAGCTATAAAGCTATTTATTTTATAATAATTTAATAATATATTACTTTTTATATTATATTTTTATATAAACTTAATTTAAAAAACAATAATAGTTAACTAAGCCTTTTTTTATAAAAAGGTTTTTTAATTAAATAAAATAATAATAACTAAAATAACAATAAAAATAGTATAGCTTTTTTTTATAGTTTTGTTTTTTTATATAAGTTTATTTTATTATAAATAATAGTAAGCTTTTTAATTTATATTTAATTTTTTTTAAGTTATTTTTATAAATTTATTTTAAAGTAATATATAAAATATTTTTAATATTTTTTTTAATAATAATATTTTTTATTATATTTAAAAAGTTTTTTTCTTTTATATATTACTAGCTATTTTAATATATAACTTTATTAAAGTTAAGTTTATAAATAAATAAATAAATGCTAGCTATATAATTAAGCTTTATATAAATAAAATAGTTTTTTAAACTTTAAACGTTACTAAAAAAAAAAAAAACTAATAAAAAAAACTATTTAATTATTTACTTTATTTTTTATAACTATTATTAAATTTTTAACTTTTATAAAATTTTATAATAATATTTATTGCTATATTAATAGCGGGCTATACGGGTAAAAGTAAAGTAATAAAATTAATAAACTAAAAGGAAGGAGGAGCGAGAAAAAAAGATCGGAGATCCTTTCTTTTATGTAGGCGTGTGTTTGCGTGGAAGGCACGGACCCTGTGGGTCCTAGCATTTAAACGGGCAAACACCCGTGGCGCACTCGCGCCACACGTGGCGTATAACACGGCCGTACCTCTATGCGATTACATTATATATTTTTATTATTATAATTAAAAAAGTAAATATATTTATTATTTTTATAATAAATAAAGCAAAAAGTAATAATAAATCTTTTTTTTATTTTATATAAAAATTTATTAAAGTTTTTTTAGTTATATATAATACTATTTAAATTTATAAATTAGCTAGCTTTATAGTTATATTTTTTTTAATTAAATTAAAAATAATAGGTTTTGTTTTAGCTTTTTATAATTTAGCTTTAAACATTATGTTTTTTTAAACTATTTTATTTTAAACTATTAATATAAAATTTACTAAAGTATATAATATTTTATTTAAATTTTTAAAGTAATAATTATTAGCTTTTTTTTAAGCTTTTTAGCTAACTTTATTACAATAATTATATTATTTAAGCTAAAAATTTTTAATAATTTAATTATTTAATTTTTGCTATAAATTATTATACTTTATTTTATTTATTTTTTTATAGTTTATATTAAATTTAAACCGGATTTTTTTTATTTTAAGCTTAAATATTTTACTTAAAAAGTTTTTAATAAAAAATAACTTATTACATATTTTATTACTATTAAGTATATTTTTATAATATATTTTATACTATAAAAAATATATTTTAAAACTTTATAAGCTTAATTTTTAAAAACTATTAATATAATTTATTAATACTATTATAATAAATTAGTTTTATTTAATATTATTATACTAAAATTTTCTTTTAAATAAAATATAAGCTTTATTTTATAATATAACTTTTTTAATAATTAGTTTAATAAACTATTTAATTTAGTATATTTTATAAAAAATAAAAAGCTAGTTAATTTTATTAAAATTTTAATAGTATTTTATTATAAAAGTACTATTAAAATTTTCTAGCTATTTATTTATATTAGTTTTATTAAACAATAATAAAAAGTTTACTTAAAAGTTTAAAAATAATATTAATATATTATATAAAACTTTTATTATTTTATTAATAAAAATAATATTTACTAAAATTAATTAAAAAAAATATATTCATTATTATTTAATATAATAAATAAAAAAGTTTTTTATATTAAAAAAAAAACTATTTAATATACTTTAAAATATTTTAGTTAGCTTAATATTAAATATATATAATATTATACTTTAAATAAAAATAAAAGTATAAATAAGTTTAATAATTTTTTAAAAGTTTTTTCTTAAAGTTTTTTTTAAAAAGTTTTTTAAATTATTTTTTTTTAGTTTTTAAAAAACTAGTTATATTTTTATACCTAGCTTTATATTTTATTTATTATTAAGTTTTTTAAAGTTTTATTTTTTGTTATAACGGGTGCACTAAGCGGTGCCGTAAAGTAAAAACTAGTAATACAAATTAATATTAAAGTAAAAAAAAACAAAAGGAATACTATAGGCCTAAAAAGCTTAAATATCCTTTATATAGCAAATATAATATAAACGTAACGCGCACGTTTTATATATAACATAGCTATATAAATTACTTATATATATAAACTATATATATATATAGCTACTTATATAGGTTAAAACGTAACTACCCCTTGCAAATTTTAAATTATATATAAAATTAAATATAAACTTAAATTTTAATTAAAAAAGTTATTTATTTTTTTGTTAATTTTAAATTTAATATATTTTTTATAAAATAATAAAAAATATTTAAATGCTTTATAATTGGTTTTTTTATAACGCTTATAATTGCTATAATTTTAACGTTTAAATTGCTTTTTATATATAAAAAATATAGCTATTTAATTTTTTAGCGTTTAAAAGCTAGCAATTTTTAGTTTAAAATTAAAAAAATTTATATTAATAAAGTTAATTTAAACTTAGCTAATATTTATTACAATTAATATATTTATAGTAAATATATATATAAATTTAAGTTTATTTAATATATTTTTATATAATTTTGCTATATAATTTTTATATTTTTTATTTAATTATAATAGCAAAACAATAAAATTATAATAGGTTTTTAGTATTAATTTATAGTTATTAACCTTATTTTATAATTTGTTAAATATAGCTATATAAAAGTTTTAAATATATAAAATATTTAGTTATATTATAGTTTTAGCTTTTTAGCTATATTTTTTTTAATTTGTTAAAAAAATATATATAAAATTATTATTTTTTATTTTTATTGCTTAAAGTTTATATAAAGTATAAATAAATTTGTTTAAATTGTTATAAATTTAAAATAATATAAATGTTACTTAAATATAGTTTTATTTATTAAATTATATATAAAAAAGTTATAAGCAAATAATTTATTAAACCTTTTAGTTAAATTAACTATATATATATATAAATTTAGCTTTATTTATATTAATTGTATTTTTATTTATATATAATTTACTTTTTAAAAGTAGCAACTATATATTAAATTTAGCTAGTTTAGTAAAAAAAAAAAAGATTAAGTAAAATAAGTTAAAGTTTTTAAAATATAGCAGCAAACTATAAAGCAGTAATTTATATACAAAGTTTATTAAATTTAATATTAAATTAAGCAATAAAAGTTGCGCTAGCATTTATAATTATAGCTTAAATAAAGCCTTAAATATATTAAAATAAAAAAATATTTATAGTTTTAAAATGTAAGCTTATACTATATAAATAAAATAAACAATAAAAAAAAAACTTAATAAGTAAATATAGTAAAATAGCTATAAAAGCGGTTATAAATAGCTATAAAAGTAGTTATAAATAGTTATAAAAGTATTAAAATAAAAACTAATAAAAGCTTATAATATATAAATAAAGTTAATAGTAAAAACGTTAAAAAGCAGTTAAATTTAGCTGTAAAATAGCGAAATAGCTATAAAAAATAGTTAAATTTAACTATAAAAGCAGTTATAAATAGCTATATATAGCTATAAAAAACTATAAAAAAATATAGCGTATAATAGCTATAAAGTAGCGCTAAAAGCTATAAAATAGCTATAATTTGCTGTAAAAAGTTTAAGCTTTTAAACAAACAGTGTAGCAAGTAAATTAAAAATAAAACCTAGCAAATATATACCCGATTTATATATAAACTACGCTCTAATATATTATACTAGTGCTTGTAGTTAAATACTAAAAAAAGGAATATATAATAAGTAAAGTACTAGTACTGCTTAAAAAACCTTAATATTGTTATAATAGGTGTACTAAGCGGTGCTATAAAATAAAAACTAGTAATATAAATTAATATTAAAGTAGAAAAAAACGAAAGGAATACTGCAGGGCTGGGAGGCTTAAGTATTCTTTATATGGCAAATATAATATAAACGCAACGCGCACGTCCTACATATAACGTAGCCACACAAACCACCTATATACGCAAACCACACACACACACACACACGTACAGCCACCCACGTGGGTTAGGACGTGACTTTTTTTAAAATATTTTTTTAGATTTTTTAAATAAGCTAAACTTTAATTTTTCTATGCTTATAAGCTATATTTAATACTTTTTTAGCTTAAACTATTTTTAACTTTTAATAATACTAACACTAATAAAAAGCTTTTTATAATTTTAAATATTTTTTTTTTATTTAATTAAATTTTAGTTTTATTTATTTTATATAAACGTTATAATTTAGCTTAAAACTTTATAATAACTTTAATAGTTTAATATATTTTAACTTAAGCTTTATTTTATTTTATATAACTATTTAAATAAAAAAATAAAAGTATGTTTATTTGTTTAGCTTATTAATAACTATTAAATTATAAATATTAATTATAGCTTTTTTTTTTTTAATTATACTATATAAAAAAACTTAGCAAACTTTTTATTTATAACTTTTAATTAAAATATAAAAAATAATAAAATATTAAAGTTAAACTTATTTCTATTTTTTTTTTTTAGGTTTAATTTTATTTTATTTTTTTAGAAATAAATTTTATATTTTTATTTTTTTTTAAATATTGCAATAATTATAGCTATTTTTAGTAGTTTATTTTTAAATAGCTTTATTAGCAATATTATAAACACTAAAAATATTTATTTCTTTAAAACTTACGCTATAAAAGTACTAGTACTTTTATTAAATAATATAGCTTTATATTAAATATTAAAAAATATATATATAACGCTTTATAGTTTATTTTAATTAGCAAAAGCAATTTAATAAATGCTTTACTAAAAATACTAAATAAAATAGTTTATATACCTTTAAATAATATATAAGCTGCTTAAAAAAAGTAAAAATTAACTATACGCTTTTAATAGTAATAAAAATTACTTAAATTACTAAAGAAATTTTTAATCGAAAATAATACATCTTAAATTTAACAAAAAAAAAATATAAAAAGCTAAAGGTAACAATAATCTAATACACACTGCAGGGACTTAAAAGCCCTGGGTAATGTTCGGGTAATTTTTCAACCCTCCTATTAGTGGTCCTGCAATGCCACACCACTTCAGTGTGTGTGTAATATTAATAGATTGCTGTTGTGATTAATAGTCGCTGTTTTTGGGCTTGCTTATGTGCTGTGGAACCAGTACTTAGTCTCGGAAAGTGTTACCGGGCTTGATGGTATTAATATTCCCACAAATGATTATCTAGAATAAGGGCACGACTAAAGCGCATGTTGCGATATTTTTCGGCGTCAGACGTTTGCTTGGTGTATTGTTACTAGAGCTACCGGCATTTTCTAGAAGCCGAAGTGTGGTTATGACTTGGTGGATCTTGGGACGACATGATTGGTTATCTCTCAACGGCTTGTGTATAATTACTCAGTTGCTTTTTCAGTTTCCTCCCGTCGCCTACTGTTACACCCCCAGATACATAACTGTATACCACTGGAGACCACTAATCGGATGCTCAATATCCTTTTCAAGCGTGGCTAGCACCGTTGGAACAATATCAATCAGGTTTACAGGTGAAATTGCCCAAGTCTGAAGAGCTCAATGCCCATCACCAAAGGCGGCTTGTCTTAGGACTAGCTTCGGTTCTTGCTAGGAACGGTGTGAGAGTGACGTGATCGTCGACGCGGCGCGAGAAACAGCCACGGGCCAGATAAATCATACGACAAGATAATTAATGTGATCAAACAATGAAATTAGCAACGAGAGATTCCTTTGCGCAGTTATGTGTGAAACGAACGGAGAGACGGTCGGTATCCTCTGAATCAAGGCATGTTTTCAAATCCAGGTAAGAATCCTGCTACATGAATATAAATAAACTAAGAGCTAAAGCAAATTCAACGTAGGACGAGAAATTCAACCAGTGATATCACCAAACTACACTATCATGATGTCTTGGAGGACGAGCCGATTGCTGATGCGAGTTAACCCCTTAATTATTGTATGAGGTATTTATTTGTGGAAGATATTACCAACGTGCCTTTATAGCTAAGGACTATTAGTCGTTCCTGGCAAATTCACCATCTCCTCCTCACCATTCACGATAGGGAATAAACTGCATGAGTGTATGCAGAATCTGACTATCAAGTACGCACGGCGTAGCATCCGACCCGTCTAGGCTGTCAGATCAAGACTCTGGCTCACCCCCCCCTTCCCCCCCCGACTGGAAAGTCCGCGACGTTCATCATCCGACACGGCGGCCTGGGCAAGCGCCATATATTTCAACTGACAAAGGGGTGTTTTCCATTCGCGTCGCTCAGCTTACATGCAGCAAGGTTGCGCGATCTCCCTCCATTCCAGATCGAACATTGTATTACCATGAAGCGGCAACGTTGGCCGGTCTCATTACCGAACTTGTACGGAAGGTCATTGAACAAATAACGTACTCACCAAGTCCTCCCTGACTTACGACCGGAAATCGATAATAAGGAAGCTCGGTAATTGTCTTCAACTCGATGACTACGACAGGAGATGAAGAAATAAACGCGCTGCTTATCAACCTGGGACTAGGACGAGTCTAGTCTTAATTATTATGCCCCAAAGATGAATCATTTGTGCATCATCAATCTTGCTTACGGCTGACTGGTTCATATGTTGCAAGCGAAATAAGTGAGCTTTGCTATTAAGATTATTTGTCTCAGCAGAAAGTGGAAATATATGGCGTATGACGTTAGAAACCGTACTCTATGATGAGTTGGAGTGTGTTAGTACTCTTCGCATATTATTACCGCCGGTCAGAAAACGATAAGCAGTAATTAGCTAGTAGTTCCCCATATTACAACTCAGATAAAACCTGCGATGAGGAAGTTCCGACATGTCGGATTATACTCTCAATTATGTGCCGCTTGTATCCGTTTCCGAGAAAAGACTGAGCGGCAAATGGCACGATGCCAATGTCGGGAACGCATACTCTGTCATCCCGCAACATAATAGGGATGGTCTTTCTTTCGGGCCTATGTGCAGTTCGACTCTATAAAAGCGAGCACCCGTCCGCGTCGAAGCAACAACAGCTAGAGATCCCACCACACGTCGCCTCCAAAACATATCCCATACTACTGTGTTCTAGCCTCTCACGCCATATATAGCGATATCTCGTCCAATATCCAAACTCTTCCCTCGCTTTCGCCTCGCAATGAAGTGCACGCCTAACATGCTTCTGGTCCTGATGGGCTTGGCGGCCAACACCATTCTGGCCGTCCACGTCAATCGGAGCCTTGAATCCAAGATTGCCGAGTGCGGTACCATCGGGAACGTCATGGTCGTCCCCGAGGGCGCCAACGCTTCCGACTACCGTACTTGCGTCGAGCATCCCGAGGGTAAGCCCGGTCCGAGCGTTCTCGCGGGCGAGGTGGTGCAATCTCTCGAAGCCCAGGCCGACGACGGCTGCTGGTTTGGCGCTAATTACGGCTGCAGCGCCAAAGGTACGTAAACGATATCGCCACTTGTCCTTGGCACTTGAGACTCGTCAAATGGGAAACGCTGCTAACAACAATCATTTATCCTCGCTAGGGTTCTGCTGGAAAAGATGCGGCAGCAACTTGAATCAGGGCTTTTGGTGCTGGACTGCGGCTGGGGCAGATGGCAAGGGTCCCTGGTACACGTGCACTGATGATTCCCAGTGCAGGGAGGACATGGCTTGTGGGCAGGCTTCCTCGACGCCTTGCGAGACGTGTGGGTGTAAGTGCTGGCCTTAAATCGCGAGATGGCACCTCTTGTGCTCATAGGTAGAATCTACCTGGACATGGACGGGATCTTAAGAAGGGGGGGATGTTGGTGGGGATTAGAAAGATTATTATGGAGGGCCTATTATCAGGTTACGTGAAAGATGGAATGGAATCACCCTTTTACGTTATCTGTAACAGCGAACCAACCAAGCTTAAATGCATGTGCTGTTTGTGAAATGCCAAGTCCTGTGTAGCTGTAATTTCGATAATGTCTTAATTATACCTTTTAGAGGCGGGGCTTCGAAGGTAGGCATTGGGACGACATCGTTACCTCTTGATAGCTTGCCTGCATGTACGTGTACTTACACAGGTTTAATCCCGTTTATTATCTTGAGGTTAGCGCCTACGGGTGTAATTCGGAGTAGCTGCTGCGTGACCATCGCCTGCCTGATGAAGTCTTTCAATGTAGCTGTAGGGCGGCTGTCTGGCGCATGAATGGGGGTTTCTGCTGATTGACCACCAACCCGCAACTTCGACCTTAATAATATACCCCTCTATACTCTCACAATCCTTGTTTATTTAGTTGGTTTACTGCTATAGCTGAGAAAGTATGCAATTTGGCCAACTTTGCTTAACCAAGATCAATCTTAATAGATTGAGAGGAGGGTGGGTAGTGGGAAGGAAGCCTTAAGCTTGCGTTTTGTGTTCGAGCAACTTCCTACTTAGGAAGTCGCTCGGCTCGGACGGACCGTCCTGTAATGCGTACTAAAATCCGTTTTACAATAGGTAAACGGTTTTGTTTTTGTGCAATTATAGTAAGTACGTATATTAGAAATTATACAAAATCTTGTTCATATAAGACTAAAAAAAAGCGGGTCTTGCTTAGGACAGGGCTCAGGCTCAGGCTAAAAGCGGCGTGGCTCAGGTTGGCTTCCCATTCCGGTTCGGGATGGTAAAACCTATCTCCTTTGCTTAAGCGCGATAACGATGACCCCACCTTTTATAGCGGGGTTTTGTGGGGATTCCTTCGTCCTTTTAGGTAAGCTAATTGATGAATACCTACTTGACAACGAAAGCTTCAGCAGATTCCAATTATATCTATACTTTCTTTGTAACCTTAATGCAATACAATATGAGATGTGTTTGCCGCCTGGCGATAAGAGCTTACGCGTCCGCTACCTCAGTACCTAGTTCAAAGCCTTGGCCTGGCGCGAGAAGAGTAGTAGAGAGCTAGGCTATGAAAGGTAGTAGATGCAAGGGGAGTACTCTGAGAGTACTGTACGTGCGAGCCTGATCCGAAAGGGGGTTGACGCAGCAGACCCCTCGCGGACTAATCGCTCTCACACGGCATCTACAAGAGTCGTTTGGACAACAAATGATAAGCAATGAGTTAAATAATCTGGCAGGAAGGCCTTGCCTTCCGTCCTAGTACGTGAGACTATGGGACGACACAAAGGAGGTTGTATATCTAGAAGCCTAGCCAACCTGGCTAAATCCAGACGTCATCTGTACTTATGCTGGCATATATTCTCGAATATTCTTCGCCAGACTGAACATCCCGTCATGTAAATTCGTAATCAATCCTCCTTACCGGTTCCGTCGCTGCAAACGTACCTCTTGTCTTCGATCCTAAATTAATATAATCATAAAATCATTATAGGCGTAAGATATACATGAATGAGAATGTTGCTCTCGATGAAAGAAGGAGAAAAGAAAGAAGAAGGCACTAGGGCGTGTGTTGTGAAGCTTTTCGAGGAATAGGGGGAAGCGCACAGCTTGGAGGCGGTGCCGGTGGCGGCCCGTCATTCAAGTGAGGCATACTCCTCCTAGCTGTTATCAACTTTTCTTGCGAGTCTACAGTGAGAGTAGCGCGCAGTGATGGGGCAGATCGCTTTGGAGAGCATGACGATTTAGCCGTGGGGCGGGCCTTGTCTGTTAGAATCGGCTTCCACTCATCCACATGCGTCGGTGAGTGGGGTGGGCTTTGAAAGGAGTGACTTTCACTTAGAAAACTAGCTCGCCTGTTAGACGAATCTTCGCTCGACGGGACCCCAGAGAGCCTGGATAGCCTTCGTTGCGCTCCGTTTGTGTCAAGAGATGAAGCCGCTCTGGGTATCTGTTCATCTACTCCAGCATTCCCCATCCCACTAGCGATGTCAGCTCCGGGGCCCGCGGTAATTTGCTCGTCATCATCGCTAGTAATCTGGTTTATACCGCTTGACCTAGCTGCGTGTGTCTGGTTCAAAACGGTTTGCCTGGGTGGACTGTCGAGGACAGCCGTTGTATATCTTGACTCCAGTGGTGTACTGTAGGAAGAGTCGATCGACCTCGATAATGAGCTCGGTGAGCAAGGAGACCGTGGGGACGGCTGGTCGATCACTATTGACAGTGGTCTTGACATCAAGAGAGCCGTAGGCGGAGGTTTCCGCGAGGCTTTGGTGTTCCTCTCATGATCGACCAGTTGCAGCGGTTGGCCCAAGCCACTGGGCATGGATGTGCTTAAGGAGAACCGCTTGCTGATTGCGTGGGGTACACTGAAGTTTGGCACGCTTGCTGTGCTTAGTTGCTTGTTCTCATGGCTCAGAGTTGAACTCGTATGAGCATAAGGGCGTGAATGTTGTTCTATTGGCGCTTCAAACGACGAAATCAAGGTCTGCATTGATTGCCTCCGGTTCACAATGGCGGCAGCATTTGGTCGTAAACGCACTTCTGGCATGCTTGAAAGAGGCTGTAAATCCTCCCCTTGACTAGAAAAACTCGCTCGGGTCGGAGAGCAAGCTGGGGACGAGCCTTCTGACGTGATCATCGTTCTCTGCCCAGAGGACACATACGAAAATCGATGGCTGCTACCACTATCCCGCAAGTTATCAAGACGTTGGCCGTCGGATGAGATCATGCTAGCTGTTGGCGAGCCATCAATTGTATAGGTAGAAAATCGGCGAGGGGAAGAAATAGCAAAGCTATCGGTTTCGGCAGTATCAGTGGTATTTTCATGTGTGGAAGAAATATCCCGGGTGATGACGCATGAAAACCGATCACGGTCCTTCACAACAATGTTCCTTTGGGTAGGTTGGGCTTCTACTTCGGAGGCCGGGTCGTCAGCTTCCACTTTGCCCGTCTCAGACATCTTCCTCTTGCCCCCGTGGAATTCTATCTCCCTTCGGAGGACCGCTAGCCAGCTATCCATACTCTCCGGGTTTTCAAAGACGAGTAGCATATTAGAAACACGCCTATTTTCCCTTATTGAGAGTTTTGGCCGACGGGATTTAGAGTCCATCAATGTATGTCCATCAGCGTCAGTAGTAGAGGCTACTTGCAAAACCCAATGTCTTCCAGGAATAAGGTCGCTAGCGTAGGCAGCAGACGTTGTTGTCAATTGTAAAATCTTTTCTGGTACCCGATTGAAACTCCCTTCTGCCGCGTATTGGAGCAAGTATCCAGCAGTGACCAGGACAAATATTTTGCTTGTCCATTCCCCCGAGTTCCTTAGCCCAGCAACTTTCTGCTTCTTTTTCAGAGTATCGCCTTTGATTTTGATGCTGAGATCATTAATAAGCTCTGGGCTTCTAATTCCGGTTCCCTGAATCAAATTGCCGCCCCTTGTCTCGCTATGTCGAACGAGGGTTCCCATAGAGAGATTACAGGCTGGTAAGGTCGCATGCTTTACTGCCTGTGGATAAACTTGGAATAGGGGTGGTGGATTCCATGGTGCGGCTACAACTCGGCCGCTCGAGGGCACGATCGATTGGAGCTTGTCTGTGCCAGACCTGCTTTGTGGTGGTCTATAAGGGCTCAAGTTGCCGATGGGGGTCGACCGCGGGTCGACAGATGCTGGGCTGGCAAGGGACGCCTCTGAACGGGAAGATTGTAATCTATATGGCCAGCTACCAAAATCTGCTAGGGAAGCCCGAATACCCGCAGGCCGTGGTACAGTCCGTGGGGAGAGATCTTCTGTGTCTTTGTCTGTTTTAGTAGTTTTAGTCCTCGCAAAGATACTCCTGAGGCCAATCTTCGACTCCCTTTTGCTTGCTCGCTCAGCTCGAAGTGGTACTCGGTTCTCATTGTGACCAACGTCAATATCGGGTGGTCGTGCGCGTCGTAGGCTAATTGGCCGCTCATGAATCGCGTCCAAAGCACTACTTGAAGGGGGTTGAAGCTGTATTTCGCCCATTTCTACCGTTCGAAATTAGATTTTAATAGCTCTTCGTCGTGTACCTAGGTACCAAGTTGGTAAGGCGTAGGATAGAAGGGAGACACAAAGGAGTGATGCGCTCAAGAGGGGGCCGGCGCCATGTGTCAAGAGACAGCCCGCTTTTCAACCGAACCGAAAAATCCCAACAGGGAGTTAAACACACAAGATCCAAGGCGGGCCAGAGCGGGTTGATGACCACGGCCAGCTGGCTTATAGAGGAATGAGGTAAGAATAAGCGCGCTAGTGTTGGGAAAAATCAAAGAAACCGTGGATCGCGTAGAGTCCTAGGCTAGACAATTTCTCCACTAGGCAGTGATGGCGATATCCTGTTGTTGGCTTTGGGACACAAGTTTGATCTGCTTGTCATAGTTTTTCGAGAGCAGTGTTGTGTAGCTGGGCAGATACAAGCCCAGTGGAGCGTATCTGGTTCAAACGAGGGCAGAACAAGCGAACTTCTAAGGAAATCAAGGGAATGAAGGCGACTAACCGGCGCTGCGGAGCAAAACAGCGGACGCGCGGTAATATGCTATGTATAAATAAGCCCGACTAGACGTTAAGCTAGGCTAGGCCAAAAAAAAAAGAAAGAAAAAAAGCTACGACGGGAGCTCAGTATAGGCAAAGCAACAAAAGGACTGTGACGAAAGTGAGAGGCGAGAGAAAATGCTCTCATATGGAATGATGCCGCGAGCCACTACTGTTACTACAAGTACGTACTTAAGGGAACATAGGGAGAACAGAGGGAAGCGGCACCCGACAGGTATACTTAGAGTTTGGGGGGGGACTGGGGTACCTATTAGTACTCTACCTGCTAGGTAGGTAGGATGTACATATGCGCGGGTTCGTGACAGGGCAGACAGGGCTCCGCTAGGGCCGCTAAGAAACCCCTGCAGAAGTGACACAGACTGTCGGGGCTGGGCCTAGGAGACCTAGTGTAAGTAAGTACAGGGACCCGGGTGTAAGAGGGCGGGGCTCTCGCTTGTCCACCTTCGCCCACCCGCTCGTTCAAGTTTACTTGGTAGAACCTTGCTAAGAAACATCTTCTTCAGCACCTCCTGTCGATATGGAAACGGTATTAATAGCCCAGTTCCCTTTCTTCTAGGTATTCTCCCGCCAGCATGCATTGGATCTTTTCCAACTAATCATATCCCCCTCTGCAGCACCCTTGCCTATTAGGTGCTCAGCTTGGGCCGTCAGCCGACTATACCAATGCTTGTGGGCGTCTGTCATCCGACGAAAAGAATACCCAATTCAATGTAAACTTGTCTTTTCCTCATGGAGAATTAGTCCATTCTAGATGCTTCACAAACCTATAGTATCGTTAGAGATGTAGGTCAGAAACCAGCTGCTGAGTACATACAGTAGTACTACACACAATGTGGCAGTAAGTGCAAGGTGCCTTGGATTGTCAATTGGTATCATACGCCGGGCCTCATGATTGGAGCTTCATCATCTCAAGAAAGGGCCGTCATTAGACAAGACGCAGCCTAGCAGCGCGCATCATTATATCATTGGGTCTGGGATGCAGTGAGCACAAACAGTCAAACCCCCATCCCTGACAACCCTGGCGGCAGTGTGAGTGTACATCCACATCGCACGCGTGCTCGTGCGTAAGGCCTGCCTCTGGAGTTGAGTTTGCATGAACGAAGCCCAATTATCATCAACTTCGTTTCTTCATGCTGGGTTTGGCACAGTCCGCGCCGCTTCAGGGTTTTGTTCATGTTTTGGGTTGGTTCCAAAGAAACGCGTTCGTGTCCCTCCAACCCCTGAGTGGTTGAGCGAATCATAGACGTGTCAGCACCAAAATGTCACCTCATATTGACCAGGATAGGTAATGTTCATTCCGAAAATGCCAGAGCAGCCCAAGTCAGCGCGAGTGATGATAAAGCAAAACGGAAGCTCATTATTCTCATCTTGATCGCCCACGCGAATGTCTGTTGCTTTTCCGTTCATTTGAGTCTATGGGCATCTCGTTTATGTCCACATTTTCATTAGCGCTTGCGGTATAGAAATGATGTTCCAAGACAACGCTGTGTATTTATTTCCCTTGATCTCGTAGAATTGCCGAGATAGCGAACTTCCTGAGCGAGGCAACGGCTCGCGGCTTGGCTCGCTGGCTGGCTGCACATCGGTCCTGAGCTCGGCGAACAATATTATTAGTGCTGTTTTCTTCTCTTTCCTCGGCATTGGAGCTGGAGTCGTACGACCACAACGCCTCTTTTCAACTATCGATGCCCGCCATTAGTGATGTGCTAGTTCCAAGGGGAGAGAACTGACTGCTACCTATCAGCGTATTACTTACAGCGTATTAGATTGCTAGTGCACACAACCGTAGGATGTGTAATTTCTGAGGTCGCCGGCTTAGAGGTAGAGTCGATTCGTGACCGAGCTGGATAATCTGTCCACCAGCCGGAGTCGGTGGAACGTTGAGTGGAGCAAACAATACACAATACACTAAGTACCTAGGTACCTGAGGCCGCCATCCCATACCTACTTAGGCAGTATCAGGTACCTACATATGTGTGTAAGGCGTGACATTACTACTGTATGGAGTATAGCATAATTACCCCTCTGCCCAGGTGATGACCCAATACATGTCCTTGTACTATTTTTCGAGCTTCAAACTTTTCCTGGTACAAGCGGTAGTGCAGGTACACCTAGTTCCTTATATCCTCTTCCTCCCCAAGAGTATGCGGCGTCTTGTCGCACCGCCAGTATGCGTGTCTACTCGCTTAGTAGTACTATCTACAGTAAATGATGATTTGGTTCATGCGCCAGGATGCTACCTGCGGTTGGCACTCATGACAGAGCATGCCCATGTGGTGTTATATATGCCACGTTTGGCAAGCAGCATCCCGCAAAAGGGTTCATTTCCACATACAGGTCGGTTAACGCCCTATATCGATCGGCGTATTGTCGTCGCCCTTCTATTAGGACATGTGACTTGCAGTCTTACTGTGTGGTGTATTAGGTAGTCTTGTGTCTAGACAGTAGTCTACTTATGAGTGTACAGTAGGATCAACCAAGCAAGCGTATAGCAAAAGCGCAGTGCCTACTACGTAAGTAGTATTCGCAGCAACGCACTATTGTACACTAGGTAATGTCCAGTGGCATTACACGTCGGTTCCTGCAGTAGCTCTGTGCGCTAGATCTTTCTGGCCACCCTCACTGGCAGGAAAGTGTTGCATACCAGTACGTGGGAATCCAATGCGGTATTACACTGCTGACAACACTTCGAATTCTATACGTAGTAGGTTCTTCGGGCGGACCGGCGACACTCTCATTGTACGTACCGGTATGGCGTCTGCTAGCTCCACATTACAGGTCTGCATGTGCACCGCTGTATGTCTTGTTTCTATTGCGATGTATCGATTTATTTTGTTGACACCGGTTTAAGTATATACCCAGGTAAGTACGTAGTTATCTTGGCTGTACTATGCTGGGTGACTATCTGCTGTAATGTCGGTAGCGAGCAGGTGTGGCGCGCTATCCAACGTGCATCCAGATCTCCAGTTTCGCCCTATCGGGCGAGCCTCTCGGCGCCACGCCCTGTCCTAACGTAGGTGGGTGGTGCACAGTCGAGCATGAACGTTCTAAGACACGAACAAGCCGAGAGATATTTAATATTGCTTATATGCTAGTGTCTACAACTGGGTGGCATATACAATGAGCTACTCGGCGGCCAAATGCCCGTCTGATCTGTTATCCCAGAACCCGTTTTTCTCCCTGGCCATGATTCGGGCGTATCGTACCAGCGGTAGAGTTTAACCGAACATATGCGCATCGCACGGGGAGGGCCATGCAGGCCCAGGTCCCTACCTACATAAGTCCCTACTTACGTGTCAGGTGTTGATGAAGTTGCACTGTGTTTTAATTATCAATCCATTACCAATGCGGCCTCGAGGCGAGGCATAGTACCAGGCTACACTAGGTACTACACTACTAATAGTAGACATTACGCGACCCGATGTCTCGGTAACCCTTGCGCGTCTATCTATATCTAATCCCCGAAACAGACAATGTATCTACTGTGCTTGGTGTCGATGGTGCACAACCGTCCGCACCCGTTTTGCTTCGTGGCTAGAATTAAGATCTGACGTGACTACCGACTTCCACACGATACACTGAAACGGGAATCATGGCTTGCTGTAGAGAACTGCCGTGGCGCCACAACGGCGCCGGTTTGGAGAAAAGAGCCACCGCCGAAGAAAAGGAAAACCTGGAGACTCATTAGCGACACACGATGGTGGCTTGTGATCAGCCGATTCCCATCTGAGTGCTGATCTCGACGCCAAACGTCTTTTTACCCCAGGCAGAGCGCACCGAGGCATGTGCCATCTCCAAATGAACAATGAGCAAATGCATAGATAGTGAAGCTAATATTACAGGTGGTTGCTTTTTCGAAACCCGATGCAATACGACAATGGGTCGCGTTCAGCTCATCTACACTAATGGTAGTGTGGTGATCGATAGATATACCCTTGTTGGCGTCTCACACCCACGCAATACACACACAATACACGCAACAGGTTCCAGCGTAGATACTTAGGTAGTATACCGTACTGTACTGTACGTAGTCTGGAGAGTCGGGCTTAGAATCGGTGTGGCGTACGTGCAGGATGACCTGCATCGCGCCGTCCCACTGAACCATTGAAATGATCCTTCGCATCGCTGCCGTCATCGTCTCACGTGTTCTGTCGCGAGCCCGTCGCACGACCTGAAAGCCCTCCTCCCGACATGCCAATCACGTACATATAAGTACATAACGTCAAGTTTTAGATTGAGATTGCTTCGTCCCTGAAGAACCGGTGCGTTTGCAATGTCAAGCTCCGCGTAACGTCCATGCTATTAATAAATAACCATAGCTGACTATTCCATGTCTGCGCGTACCGTGTAGGTGCGATCCGTATCATCCGAATACGGTAAGATGTAAGCTTCATTCTACTTACACCTGCAGATCCTGCGGCCCGTCGAACAGCTTCTCCAGCTCCGTCAGCGACACGCCAATGAGCTGGGATAGCCGCTTCTTGAGCTCGTCTACCGAGATCTCGCTGCGGGCTTGACTGCCGACGCCCATACCACCATCGCCGTTACATTCGCCAAGTCGGGCACACGGGATGGTTTCATCTTTTTTTTTCGCAGCCAAGTCCCCGTCATCATAGCGTGTCCGCCGTAATGGTTGCGGCTCGTCTGCGTGTTTCACAGCTCCCAGGTACTTCTGCTGCCACCTCTGCTCTCGACCCCGGCTTGCTTGTGCTGACAGTGACGGGATTTGCCGTTCTCCTCGTGATTGGCCTTCATCAACACGACTACCACGAGCTAGTGGCAACAGCTTTGCTGTGATCCGCCTTCGTGGATTAGCACCCAAACCACATCCCGGAACTGGCGATCCGCCGGATACAGGCCGTGGGATCTTCGTGGCAGAGCTTATGAGCGCAAATCTCCGAGGGTCGCATTCATTTTTTCTTAGACCCGGCCTCGTTGTCTTTACTCCTACCGCCGCTCTCGCCTTTGGTAGTGATGCTGATGATGCGTTGCCCCCTCTCAGTTGCGTTTCCATCTGAGTCACTGTTTCGGACCTCTCATTTGTCATCAGAATTACGCTATTTCTTCCTTGTCTTTGTCCTTTCGGATGTATCGTTGCCGCGGACGACGGATCCGGCGGTGTCGGATCTCTCGCAGTTACCATTTCTTCGGGCCCTCTAGCTTCGGGTATGCAAATCGCGTCATCTCCCGCTATAGGTAACTCGAGCTCGGGATCTATCCAACCGTCAAACTGCGAGATCCGAAACCATGCGCCAGGCCGTCGGTTCCATGCTGAGCCATGACCCTCGGAGTGAAAGTCGGCGATAGCAGCCGTGGCATGCTGGTTTGCCCGTGTCAAGGTCATGTATAAACCTACTGATCGTAATGCATTGCTGTTTCCGGTCAGTAACTGTGGCCGGATCAATTCTGTGACCCTATGAGACAAGGTTGACCAGCTCGCCTCAGTAAACAGACGGGCGACGCTACCAATTAAGAATTAGTCTCCGAGACATAACCATTGAAGATGTGAACAGAAAGCACACTTACTAATCTACAGGAATCGAGTAATGAGCACGGTATTTTGGCCTCATACGATGATGGTCCCAACTAAGCGCCTGTCGCCACGCAATGCCATCCGCAAAGGTGAAGTCTCGTTGAAGTCTGGAAATCTCGCGCACAGGAACTGGTATCCAACCACCGAAGGTGACGGCAATGAAGCTATCGCCAAGCTCCATTTCCAGGTCAGCACCGTAGAATGGCTCGCGTAGGTCCCGGGTAAGAGAGCGCCGATCTTTCCAGTAGATAGCGTGGCCAAGCCTGAAATCAAACATGATTTGTTAGTGAATGATGCAAAGTTGTAGTGGAATTTCAAAGAACGGTACCACATACTCGTGCAGTATCGTCACCGTCGTCATGAACGCGGTGAGCAAATACTCCTCGCCCCGAGCTTTCCCCTGACGGCGTAATTCTGCTAGGCGGGCAGAATACTCGGCCATGACTAGGATTGTCAAGTCGCGAGAGCGCTCATGTAAGGAGACACTGTCGAATCGCTTAATAGTCTCATATCGATCTAATTCGCTGAGAGGCAAGTCGGCTCTCGGATGGCGGCAGGTGTAGCCGTTCCAGCCTCTTTGCTGAAACATTTCTTCGTCAATCTGCCATTGTATTAACTTTGCAAATTCCGTCCGTAGTACGCCCTGTGCATGGTGACTCCATTGGTCCTGCAACTCTTTTGTAGCCCGTGAACCCCGATGATGCCTGACAATCGAAAGGGGCGTTATACGCTCTTGATAGGCGAATATGGGTTCGGAGCGGCCATATTGCCGTCTCCCCGGATAGCACTCATCGAATACGTCGTCGACCAAAAAATCGGACAGCCAGGGAAGCCCAACGGCTTCGAGAATTCTGCTGGCTAGTAAGATAGGTTGCTCAAGTTCACTGAGTAGTTCCGGTTTGGTCTCAACCCAATTGGCGAATACAGGATGGGCTTGGCCTTTGAGGTCGGCCTCCGTCACGATATCGGTTCCTACGATGCCTTGTTTAAAACAGACTGGGCATAATTGGCTACCCAGAGGTAGTTATAGGGAATTCCGCTTACCCGTTGAACGGCATCTAATCAGTTCCTCCCTGTCCCAATTCTTAGCTGTGGACCCAAGCTGAGTAGCAACCCGACGGAACGTATCTACTGGCGGGGATGTCATAGTTAGATGCTGTCTCATGATGCAGGCCATTCGCCCCAAACAAAGATTTCCAATGACTTTATCAACCAGGATAGCTGTTGAAAACGTCAATTGAGTAAATCTGGCTTGGCGCAATCTTTTTAAAAAATCGCATTCCAGTGTCTTTCCCAGGACGGGAGTCTGAGAAATTTCGTTTATCGATCTATTGTTGGCCCATTTGCCCAATCCGGCAAATGGGGAATCTTTATGACCTCGCTTTAACCAAAGAATCGAGCAATACTCAAGTCTCATATTCCATCCTGCCCTCTCCTATGACGCGCCAGAACTCCTCGATGATCTCTTTCTGCCCACTAGGTGCACCACGAACGGCAAGGTACTTCCGAGAATCAAGCTCAGGGTCCCAGGTCCCAGGATTTCCGCCGGCCATAACGCCACCGGCTTCAGAAAGAATGCACCAACCGGCGCAGACGTCCCAAGACCAACAACCCCCTTCCCCTGCGCGTATAGAAACATGTTAGTCGAGATCTCCAAGCTCAGCATCACGGAGCCCGTTAGATCGTAAAACACAATGAGGATGGGGGATCATTCATAAGGGGGTGGGGTTAATACGCACAGTACACGTCGAGCTGGCCGGCCGCGACAGCACAGATGTTGAGAGCAGCGCTTCCCATGCTGCGCAAGGAGTGCACCATAGCCCCGCCAGTCTCTTTCGTCGCGCATAGCTTCTTGAAGACCTCGGTTTTGACCTCGTAGTTTACGCCATCGCGCTGGCTTCCCCACTCGATACTGACGAGGCTCCTATCCAGCCCAGCAAGGGGAACGGGGCTCTTCGCCAGCGGTAGCTTATTCTTGCGTCCCTTGCCACCCTCTAGACCCCAGTTCGCCCCGACTGTCACGAATGCACCTTGCCCCCGGATGGCGCTATACAATGTGTCCTGCCAGGGGTTATAGACGACGCCGACGGTGGGGATGCGGTCGACGGCTAGGCCTAGCGAGATGCAGGCGCTCGGAAACCCGTGCACGAAGTTCGTGGTGCCGTCGATTGGGTCCACGATGAAGGTCGGCGTCGCGGTGATTTGTATGCCTGGCTTGTACGTCTCCTCGCCCACGAAGGCGAATGTTGGGTATGCGGCGGAGAGGCGCGAGGACACGAGCGTCTCAACTGCCTTGTCGGTTTCGGTCACGATATCAGCAGCTGGACGGTGGCGATCAGCATGGAGTTCGCTCAGCTAGGAGCGGGCAACTCGTTCCAGGGGAGGGGGGATTGAAAGAGAGCGTGGGGAGCGCGGAATCGCTTCATAAAATAGCTGCTAGCATGGAGGGGCAGAATGGCGGGGTATGGATGTATATAGCTTCTCCCAGGTAAGTGCTGGCTGACTGACTTACAATTGAGCTTCGTTCCCTTGTCAATATCGGTAGGATTCGCCGCTAGCATCAAGCGGCCAGCCTCTCCGGCCACCTTGATGAGGGTGTCCTGGATTTCTTGTAGATTGAGGTCCGCCATGCTGATCTGCCAACTAGGTTTTGGTGTATATTCGAAGCTTAGAATGTTGTAGGTACGAGCGCGGGGTGAAATGGCACTGATGACGATGACCTCGGTGGCAGGACGTACCTCAGGTCTACCTATTGTAGAGCATGTGGATTCCGTTGCAATTGTAATTGGCTCATTGCATACGAGCTGTTAGCTGTTAGCTGTACGCTGCATGCTGTTGCCTTTACCAATGAAATACATAGGGAGGAATACGAGAGACATAGGTACTCACGAAGTACCTAGGTTAATGTAATGGCGCCGCAGGCTCCCGACGGCCTACAACCTATGACCTATGGGTCGCCTGCCGAGTGCCAACCGGATCCGCCACCAAGACGTGTTGGCGGGCCGAAACGACTGCGGCCACACAACATTGCTTATACCTTCCCACCGGCGACCGGGCTGCTCAGGACGGCGTTGTTACGGTGACATGCGCACACGGCATCGGTACCTATCGGGGGATCTAGATTGAGTTCTCAACCACACATAGCGGCGGTGTCTCATCTGCGATCACTCCAGCACTCCTCCTTCCGATCTGTACATACACGCAGCCATGGCGGCGAACACGCCCCTTATCACGGTGTTGGGTTCTCTCAACATCGACCTGGTCTCCTACGTCTCGCATCACCCCTTGCCGGGCGAGACCATGACCTCCAACTCATTCGCCGTGTCGCCAGGCGGCAAAGGCGCCAACCAAGCCGTGGCCTGCGCCAAGCTCTCCCGCTCGCGCCACGCCTCCGCCTCCGGATCCGCAGACGAGAGCGCGCACATCCGAATGCTCGGCGCCGTGGGCGCCGACAGCTACGGATCCCTACTAACGACGAACCTCTCGTCGCACGGCGTCGACGTCTCCGGCGTCGTCTCCTCGCCGTCTCTCAAGACCGGCATCGCCATAATCGTCGTGGACGAGCCGACGGGGCAGAACCGGATCATCTTGTCGCCCGAGGCCAACCACAGCCTGCAGCCTTCGGATTTCGCCGCGCTGCCCGCCCCTAGGCCCGATCTCCTGATCATGCAGCTTGAGATCCCGCTCCCCACCGTCCTGGCGGCCCTGCGCGCCGCGCGAGATGCCTCTGTGCCCGTGCTTCTGAACCCCGCGCCTGCCCAGCCGTTGCCGGATGATGCGTATGCGGGACTCGCGCATCTGGTCGTGAACGAGACAGAGGCGGCCGTGCTAGGCGGCGTGAGCGAGGCGGACCTCGAAAGCGAGCCCGGCCTGGAGAGTGTGTCTAAGAAATTCCTGGATCTCGGTGTGCAGAATGTCATCGTGACGCTGGGCGGCCGCGGAGTGTTCTACATGGCTGCCGCTGGCGCGAAAAAGGGGCTCGTCCCCGCTGAGAAGGCCAAGGTTGTGGACACGACGGCGGCGGGTGATACATTTGTCGGGAGATACGCCCTTGACGTCGTAGGCGCAAGTGGGGTGACGTTCGATATCGAAACTGCAGTGCGCAAGGCGAATCGTGCATCCGCCAAGACAGTTGAGAAGCTGGGAGCACAGGACTCGATTCCGTGGCGCGATGAGTTATGACTTAGGCATGAGTTAAGCACGCCCTAGGCCAAACCACTTAGGAATCAAACCACCATGCTCAATTACATATGATATAGCACAGCACAGGGCCATAAAAGTTAGAGCTAGCGAAAAGAGAAGGTTGGTTAGGGAAGATCTCTTAGATGATAGATCGCTCCAGTACGAAGGGACTATGTTAACACAGGTCTTCGTAACATTACTAGCAAGGCACTCCCTATTCTAATTTTTTTGTTTGGTCAATGGATACGTATGAAGGGAGTTTGTAACGCACCACATAATCATATCGTAGACAGTAGCCTCATAGCGAAAATAGAATTGGCACAACAAGGAAGAGTATCAAACTGGGCCACTGTACCATCTAGTGCCTATATTAAATTGTGTTTGTAAAAGCAGCTTCTCTAGCTTAAAATACCTATTTTATACTCTCTACACTCAATATAGTCTCACCACCATGCACCAAGACTCCAGCGTCCCTCTCTTCGACTGTCAGGAGGGACATTCTCCTTATGATCTGTGCTGGATGACGAATTGCCCAAGGCTTCTTTGCTGCTTATATCGAGACTCATTATTGATGGCACTAGACCCTTCAGGCTATCTGCCCCTATCGACCTCTTGTTACGCAGTGCTGCATCGCGTATCAGTTCTCTTCTACGGTCGATGTCCGATTTAGTTCGCGTCGAACTCATATGAATTAGGGTCCTCCCTGGAGAGGCTGACCCGGCCCCGGCGGATGAGTTCCCAGCCTCCCTAGCGCGTATGTCTGGACGGCTGTGGGAGATCCTGCGACGCATCTCCGTCCAGATTTTACGAGCAGGATCCTCTCCTTGATCTTGAGACAAGGGCTGCAATACATCCCATCTCTGCGACAACGACATGGATGGATTGTACTCTGTTGTATTCTGGTATGTGAGGTCATCTCTAGCCATGGAGGTCCTGTGGCCATTAACAGGCGTGGTGCTAGCTCCGGATGTTGAATTGCTTTGACGGAGCATTTTGTGGAAGAATATTTCGTTGGCACGAAGGGGACCCCAATATGAAGCAACAATATCGAATAGCGGACTTCCACTAATACCACGACGTGACAGGCCCGAAGGCGATTCTAAAGCCTGGTGATCAAGGACGCCAGTTGCGGTAGTCTCAAGCCGAGTCTGGCAGGCTGTTGTTCCATTTATTTGTGTGAGGTTGCTCGACGTCGGAAAACCGGAGTGGCGGTATCGCAAGAGAACCTCGAGGTATTTACTACTAATTGCCCCCAGCTCTCTTTCGAGATCGGCGATAAGCTCATTAGACTTGTGTACTGGAGTTGGATCTGATTGTCCTAGGTGTTTGCTATGTATTTGAACTTTTGCTAAAATCAACATTGTAGAACCGAGATTAAGGCTTCTAAACTGGTGTAAGCAATTGGCATTGGGAAATCAGGAACTTCCTACCTCTTCTTCTTGTCGTGACGTATCACTTCAATCACGGTGCTGTGCGGAACAGGAAATACGTCGACATGTACGTCGTAAAGATACCCAAACCGGGATACGCTTCCAACGCGTAAGGGATTTGACAGAGGTAGGTTGTCGCCAGGGCTTGGATTGAGGCTACTATTTGTACATGGACGAGACAGTTGAACAGAAACCTCTATAGCTGCCCACACCGTGATTATGTCATTTTCAGATATTTGTACCTCTGGTGTGATTGAAATACGCGGAACGAGGAGGTGGCAATCATCGACGTGGTCGGCTGACATGGGCGTACTTGAGAAGGAAGTATCCATCTGCGCTGAGCTATGACATTCAGAAGGCGCCGAGGTTGATAGCTCGTCAAGAAAGCTGGACGACTGTTCGATCAAGGGCTCGTCGGAAGAAGAGCTTTGACAGCCCAGATCATACCTATGACAAGTGGTGCCGGAGGAAGAAGTCCGCTGCCTGGAAAACCACCGTAGTGGGGCTTGTGACTTCTGTTGTCGCTGGGCTGGAGGAATCCAATTTGCCTTTGGCACGAGACCACCGGATCTGAAGGTAGATTCTGCATTTGCAACTTGCTTTTCGCGGCCACGGTCACGGCTACTAGAAGAATTAAATTCGTCGTCACGGCGTTGTCGCTTCTTCATCACACTCAGCGGCCGATCCGGACCGTAGTCGATGCTGCCATTGCTTGTATCTCTCTTAGTACTAGGGCGAAACTCCATCGTCTTGGTTCTCTTGATTATATGGAGTGGAGATGGGGCCTGGGACATTGACGCCTGGGACTCCTGCAAGGTCGGTTTGTGTTTTGGGAACGACACTGTCCGCATCTTGACCGATAAATGTGCTTTGGATTGTTACCGAGCTGCTGGCTAGATGTTTGGCCTCGTTCAATGGAATTACTGGCGGCGCCTCTTTGCGTCGCAGTCTCTTTAGCAGCGGAAGACACCGGCAGTGGGGACGGATGTGAAATCCTCTGAAGATACACGCTATGAAAAGTATAACGAGAACCCCGGGGATCGCGACGGTAATAACGATAGTAGTAGGCAGGACTGTTGTAGACATATCCCTATGCTCCTAAGTTATGGCGATTAATACTGGGCTTTCAATGCAAGACAGTATCATTAAAGTGTGCGAAATATGTGATGTCTTTTCAACGAGTACAGAAGACAACAACCGAAATCAAATTGCCTAATCCTAGGGGTATGCGCTTGCGATGGGTATCGAGCTTGCCCAATAGCAGCTGCGACACAAAAGGTGGTGAGTGCGAAACAAAGACGCGAATCCAGAAATTGAACAAGTTGCAAGTTCCCAGAATGGATTAAGCATGGTGAGTTGACTGGTATGTAACGACCGAATATACCAATTGCTGTTCTGGCATAGACTTTTTTGTGAGAATGATGTAGAATGAGGCGAGAACACCTGTCGCAGCTCATCTATCCTAGCACCTTCCTGACTAGTCAAGGGAGAGTTTAGGAAGGATGATCCACGGTGCGTAAGAGATTATCCTTTATAGAGTTGAGATCGTCTTCCCCAATGTTCAGGAATCGTATCTGTAATGTGGTGAGTGACATGGCCTATGAGTGAATCATATCGTATGCTGCATCACAGTCAATGCGCACTTACAACATCGTCAGCCGCACCGGCGCTGCCAAACATGACTGATTCAGATAAGCTGGTCGAGATGCCCTTCTTGACCCTCTCCTCCCAAACACCTTCCCAATTCCATTCTCCGGGGTCCCTCACTGAGCCTTGGCCGGCCCCGGAGGCCCCCCCGGACATCCTATCGTCTACTGTAGGCGGTGATTCAAACTTCTTCCCCTTTTCGGTGCGGTGGGTTCGCCAGGCATGCCACGCACCTGGGTTCCCCGCAGCTTCGAGTGGTATCGAATCCAGCACATCCTCGTCGTCAAAGGTGCTACGTATGTAATGGAGAACAGAGAATATGGACACCTCCTTTCTCTTAGTATCAAAGAATCCGGGTGATTGGCTTATCGCTGAGTTTCTTGAGCCATGCGTGCCCCCACTACTAAGATCAGCAGGCGGCGGCGGTCGATGCGGAGTCTGTCGAGCTGCCTGATCCCCGCCAGGTTGTTTGTTCTCAGCCGATTTCCGGCCCCGACGACCAAACCAGGCTGGGAAACCGTGCCTCAAGCTGAAGCCTCCAGGTGGCAGACGTTCCTCATCAGTTGCGCTCGCGGTGCCGTTATGCTGTACGTCGGTGGAATACATATATGTACTAAGAGGTGTGATCAAAGGATGAAACATGTCGGTTGACAGGGTCACCAATGGTGGTAACTTGGGGTAGGAGTCCGGAAATGAGATCTGGAACCGCATGACAGCCGGGGCATACGGGCCTCATGGTCATGTCAGAAAAGGTGGCGAGTGGAGCGGTTTTTATGAGTCTCACCATCACGCACAAAGATGACGCCGGACCAGAGGCTCGGGTCGCCGGGCGTTAGGCCGACATAGACACCATCTGGACAAGCTTGTTTGAGACCGGCGCTGAAGCTCTTGTCAGCCGAGACGGCCCCGATAGGAAGGAAATGCGGCTCAATCTGTACCTACAATTCGGCAAGGAGATGTTGTCTCCCAAGCGTTGGTAATGTACTAAATCTTTGCGAGGCCATTGTGCTTCATCGGGCTATACCGTCTACGAGATCCAGGCAAGAGACGAGAGGCGAGAGGAGAGAAAGGAGATTCTCATGTCTCAAGACGTTTATGCAATGGAGGCAGAGGTACCTAGGTACCCGAGGTATATAGCACAGGTCATTGTCGATTGCAGGCGGCGCTTATCGATAGGACGTTCTCTAGTGCTACCCCGCGCTTTGTGCTACCCATGCCCCGGCGATGGGCCTATAGGTTGCCGAGTTGGATTGCTCTGGATTCTCCCTGCCGGGGCATATTGCTGGATCGTACCATGGCGGTGTGTGTTCTCTGTTCTGCTAACAAAAGCACCGGCGGTTACATGCGCTTGACGGCTGTTATCTGGTTTTGGTCGACTGCTGTGTTGCCAGGAAGTATGGGATGCGGGGAGTGGTCTTACAGCATGAGCATGACCTTGCAGCACGGCCTTACAGCACGGCCTTACAGAACGGTTGGGCAAAGTATCCATGCCCGATGCGCACCGGCAAGGCGCCTAACGTATTTACAAGGGCTTAGTCTAGTCTAGTACCTACAGTAGTAGGACCAAGGGTGGGTAAGGGATAGAGAAGCAAAATCGTCAATTCTTTGCGAAGTAAACCTGACGAGGCTATCCTGGACGAGATTCCTCCCGCCTTGGTTGCCGCGGTTGTGTCTCGTTCCCAAGCCTGATCTAGTCATCTTGTGCTGGGGCTTCTCTTCTCGTCTTGTAAGTCATGTTCTTCCTCGAATGGGTTGACTGGGGCGGTGACGCTCCAGGCAGAACCCCCTGACTGCTTTCATATAATTTTGCCCTCTTTAGCCAAAGGATTGTATGTATACGGTACGCAAGGCGAACATGACGAAAACTCCCCCCTAGCGACCTTTAGGTTGGTTGGTGTCAGCGTGATCTTCATGACGTGATGAGAGGCGGGAGCAGTGCAAACAGTCATTCCTCTACCCGGACTATTCATGTTCAACACGTAGTTCTGATGTATCTACAGTAGACTACTGCACGCACTATATACTTGTAGGTGATGAGAATAATTCACGACGTAGAGGACACTGACTACTTACATACGGTACAAGGTTATGGGCTAGGGCCCTCCACTTACACCCTTTCTTTCCACTTAACCCCCCGGCCGCATCTCCAATTCGGTCTCCATCTCCGTGTCGCATCCCCCATCGGTACGGTACTGTACGTAAGGAGGGGTCTGAGGAGGCTCGTTCTTTGCTGTCGCTTACCATCACTGGTCAACTGGCGCCCCGGCTGCTTTCGCCGCTGTCGGTGTGGTCGAGTGCTTCCCTCTCCATGCAGCCGCCAAGACCGCAGCCTCGAGAAAGTCGGAACACCAGAGCTGACAAGTGGAACGATCAGCTGCTTACTCCGAGTCTGTTATCATAGCCTCTAGTCTTCGTCAGGGTGTGTTGGGACTCGCCGTCTCAGGCAAAATGATCCCCCTAGCCAATCCAGTACCGTCGCGAGCATTGCCGGTGCCAATTGAACCCCCTCATTAACCGGGTGTCTATTCACCCCACATGACTGCCAGAGCCGCGTAGCCAGGGTCCCGACGCCTAGCAGATTCCTATTCGGGGCTTTTTATTGCCGCGATGTCGCTTGTTCGATCGTTCGACGTGGGCGTTCCCTGCCGACCGATAACCATGTTGGCCCGTAGGCATTGCTCCTTAAAATAGGCGCAGGCACGCCGCAGCCAGAAAACCACCAGCAATCTTGGCTTCCTCGCCCCAATCCCCACGACGTGGCTTAATCATCATGTCGGACGTCAAGGATCTAAGGATATCGGTGATCGGCGCAGGTAAGAGCTTTCCTACCTTGACTTCTGTAGGCATTTCCTCCAGGCTCACAATGCTGCCCGTGTAGGCATGGGTGGCCTGGCCTGTGCCCTCGCCTTTGCGAAGAAGGGCTTTAAGAAGATTGACGTATACGAATCCGCGTCGAATCTGGGCTTCGTTGGCGCAGGTATCCAATTGGCCCCGAATCTGGCCCGCGTCCTAGATCGCTGGGGATGTTGGGCCAAAATCCACGCCGACGCGACCACAGTGACATCGTCAAGTATTCGCGAGGGCACCACAAACAGAGAGTTGGCTCTTGTGAAGATGCACGACGTAGTCGACCTATATGGCTATTCGCACTGCGTTGGCCATCGGGCGTCCCTCGCCGGAAGCATGTTCGAAGCCTGCCAAAAGGAATCGGCAATCACTTTTCATTTCTCGACCGCATTAGAGACCCTTAATAATTTTGGTCCTGATAAGGTGTCATTCACGGTAAAACCCCGTGACGGTGAGGCTTACGATGTGGAAACCGATATCCTACTCGGCGCAGACGGCATTAAATCAATTGTACGAACAACCCTGCTTAAGTCGATCAACAGCTCGGCCGAAGTCGAAGACACGGGACAAGCTGCCTACCGTATCATGCTGTCACGGTCTCAGATGGAGCATGACCCCGAGATGCTGGAGCTGCTGGATTCAAATTGCGCGCTGAGGTGGATTGGCGAGAAACGGCACATCGTGGCGTATCCGATTAGCAACAAGACTATCTACAACCTATCGACGTGCCAGCCAGACACCAACTTCGCTGCGGCTCCCAGTATGACATACACGACGCGAGGCGACAAGAGTGTCATGATGAAAGTGTATGGAGACTTCTGCCCCCTCGTACGGCGCATGTTGAATCTTGTTCCGGAGGGGGAAGTCTGCGAGTGGAGGCTACGTTCACACAAGGCTCTGGAGACATGGACGCTCGGTGCCGTGACCCTCATCGGCGACGCCTGTCACCCAAGTCTACCGCATCTCGGGCAGGGAGCCACGATGGCCATTGAAGATGCTGCCGTGGTGGCCGAGTGTGTCAGCGCGGTTCCTGTTACGGATGGAAAGATTGACCGGGAGGCGCTCTCGCGCTCCCTGCAGGTCTATGAGTTACTACGTAAAGACCGTACAGCTATCCTCGTCGACATGGCCGAGTATTCGGGGCGGATACTTCATCTGGGCGAGGGTCAGGCTAAGGAGGAGCGCGATCGCCAGTTCGCCGAGGGACACAAGAAGGGCAATGGGATTCCGGACAAATGGGCGAGCCCCGAGGTACAACAGATGATCTACTCGCATGACTGTGTCGCGGCGGCACAGGAGAACTTTGCCGAGATATTCTCGAGTTTAACTAAGGAGAAGACAAACGGCGTCGCTAAATGATTGTACGCCTGCTAGAATTTCTGTTTTTCTACCGCGACATCGCATGCATTACAAATAAGAGCATTGGGTGATTAGAGGCGTGCGATAGCGGACTGTGTAGTAGTAGAATACGAAATCTTCATCTCAAGCGAGGGTCGCCGTCTCGAAGAGCCGCTGGCGAAGAATTATGCCGCGACCTTTATGCTATTACAAAAGAACCTTGTGTGATTGCTTCCTAGACCTGAACGCCGAACCCGGCGGTCTGTGCGAATCCGCCGCCGCCGCCGCCGCCGCCGCTCTAAAGGACTGAAATGCAATGTGCCTAACTCCTGATCCGCGTGTTATGTTCGCAGACACAGCACGCAGCTTCCACTGTGCCAGGCTGCTCAATTCCATCTGGTCGCTTCCTCATCGCGTCGGCAACCCTTCTCTGGGTAATAATATACTTCTCGCCCGGACAAAACCACCAATATCCCCTTCTGCTGCACAGATACAAAGGCGCTGTGCCCCCTACCAGTCACCTATCGCCCTCTCGCTGGAACACACCAAGTGATTTCCCGATTGCTTAGAACAAGATATCCAAGCAGCAGCAGCAGGCCAGAGTACCGAGCAAGGCGCCTAGACAACCGCTAGCAGCACCACCGCCCCTATCCTGCTGTTGGTAATATCCGCCTTGCGGCGGATAATAACCGCCCTGCTGGGGTGGGTAGTAACCGCCACCCTGTTGAGGTGGGTAGTAACCTCCTTGCTGCGGTGGCGGGTAGCCTCCGGGTTGTTGGTGATAACCCATGTTCGGGCCCGGTGCGTAACCCGGGTAGTTCGGGTCTCCGCCGTACGGCTGCTGCTGATATGCGGGTTGTGGTGCCTGCGGGCCGTTGTACGCGGGCGGCTCGTCGTGTTTGTTCGACATTGTCGACGGCTGGGGTGGGAGGTGATGTTCTGGGGTTGGTTGGATAGATTTGATTGGCCTCGAGGCTCGACCGTGGATAACGGCGTGGATAGATAAGAGAGGCTGAGATGTGGTCGGCGAACCAGTGACTGCAAATCGGATGGATGGACGATGGTTGTCGGGATGTGTTTACGGTATAGTGGATGGTTGTCGAGTGCGTGGTTGGATGATTATTCTGGTTGGACACTTGAAAGGATGGAAAGAACAAAAAGAGGGTTGAGAGATCAATTGTTGCGCTCGGGTCGGAAACACTGGCAAAGCCAAGTTCACGTGCACGTGCGGGATAAGACTAAGTAGGTAGCGACCAAGACTTCGTGTTTGAGGGGCGTCGGAGAGGGTTTCACTTTTGCCTCTACAAAACCACTGCGACACAGTTACACTAGAACTAGACTACGACGCGATAGTTTGTGGCGGAGCACGGCGGCCGCGTGGCTCGGCAATTTCTTGGCTAACGTGTTTGGATGAGTCGGATTTGGAATTGTGGCTCTCATTGGTTGGCTGCTTGAGGATCGCTTTTCTTTTAGGTATCCTCGTCCAGAATTGGTCCAGAATTCATCCCCTTCCCTTCCGTCGTTCTCTACTTACAAAGCGTTGCAACTCTCTGGTCTGAGAGTTCATAGTGCTACATTGCATGCATGTTGGCATCCGGCCATCCGCCGGGTAGATATGAGAAGCGACTATGCCGCGTGAAGGCCAGGTAGGAGACAAGCATCCTATTGTACTATGCAAGCCAAGTAAAGGTGAGGCCGCCCACTGCACTGGTCTGGAACACACGCCAACATTCAACATGTGACCCCGAAGTCCCGTTGTAAGTAAACCACAGATTCGAACACGGGGGTTTCTTTTGTTGCGCCGATAGGAGTAGTAGGTACAGTGGGCACTGCCTATCTACGCATCTATCTGTAGAGTCAGGTCAATACCTAGTCTGGCATGTACATAATCTATCTATGCATACGTAATCGGGTGAGGCTTGGTCAGGGTGAAGTTTCTAACAGTAGCGGGAACTCCCCAATATTAGTTTATCTCTCCATCTATCCATCTATACACTACACTCAGAAAGAGAGACTCCTAGATTAGTAGATACCCACCTAGTTCACTCTGGGCAGAACTCCTAGTTTCTGTTCCAGAGCGTCCGGCCCCCATGTACTTAATGAGAACAGCAGCCGAGCTGGTGTGGCACTTACAACAACTGCTTACCTTCACTACACCTGAGCCCTCGTGGGGTAGTGATTTGCAAAGCCACGCGTGTCTTTATCTGGCTGAGTGCCGTTCCCATGCAAGCCCGAACCGTACGTCCAATGTAGAGAACGAACGACTATCTCCCTATCTACGCGGGAGGGATTCTTGTCGACCGTGCCGCTCTGGGCCGTTTGTTCCATGCCAACCCCACGTTGCCTTTTCCCGCCATGTATCTGTACTTCGAGAGATGGTCTGACGTAAGATAACCGCATCGCTAGCCCTCTGGAATGCACCTGGAATGCACCTGGAATGCACCTGGAATGCACCTAGAAGCAGACATTTCCCCTCGCTACCTTTGGATCAACACTCTTGGGTTGGGTACGAAGCAAACGGGTACTGAACGGGGCCGACGGAGCGAATGATTCTCGGATGCGAGCTGATCATCCCAATGCCAAGACCGTCCAGCTGGTCCACAGCGTAGCTGAGGGAAAGGTGTCGCGGTGAAAGGAACCATCTGGTTGGTGAGCGCAGTGGTGAGGGAGGTGATTCACCAATGGCGACTCGCAGTGCATGGTGCCATCCAGCGACGGAAGCAAGAAAATGAGGTGAAGATCAGGGCAGTGGGCGGCCTTGGCAACATTGTTCCCGAATGTTACCGGATTGCGGTTTAGACTGGTATAGACCAGCCCACGATCTGCCAAGCCGCTCATGTGGCATCCAAGCCGTTGTGCGTCAGGACGGCAGGTAGATTGCCCGATCAAGAGTGCCCAAAGGAATTGCTATTATTATCGATGCGGTGTACTTACTGTTTGTGCAGTGCGCATCCGTTGGAAAGGGAGGTCATTTTGGAATAGCGCTCGTCTCTAGATACGCCCACCTTGTGTACAGTAGAGCGTATGCCTCATTGATTCTGCACCTGTGCGGGAGGGTGACAGTGTATAAGTTGTATAAGTCATCAAGATAGGATAGGTACCTAGTAACGGACTTAGGAGGTACAGTACTTAGGAACAACCCCGGAAGTGGGAAGTGTAGCAGCTTGGAGACCCACCTGGCTTTGGCTATCTTACCTAATGGCGATGAATACTCGCGCTTCATAGTCTAGTACACGACGACATGGTGTTTCGCAGTTTCTTGAGTTGCACTCTGCCCGAACAGAAGCAGGGACGGCAAGAGGTTGCCCCGTAACACAACCATTTCTGCCATTTCTGCCATTTCTCACGGGCCTCACGGGCCTCAGCTCTGCCCTAGACGGAGGTAGCCTTCATACGTCGGGCCCCTGTATCGTCATTGTCGAGGGACATCCCGTCGTCGTCGTCATCGTCATCCTTAGTCTCAAGCCAACAAACATACAGGCCTTCAGCCTAGGAGACGAAATGGCAGAAGTGCCGCTTTATTTCCCCCCAGCCGAGCGTCAGCGCCTCGAGCCTCACCTACCTCCTCCCCAGCCTTCCTCACATCCAGAAACTACAAATCCACCACCATCATCACCATTGCCTGCTCTCCCCTTCGTGACACTCACTTTCGCCACTTCGCTGGACTCGGCGCTGTCACTAGGTCCTGGCATACGCACCGCACTGAGCGGGCCCCAGTCCAAGGCCATGACGCACTACCTGCGTAGGCGGCACGACGCCATTTGTATTGGCGTTGGAACTGCCATCGCAGATGATCCGGGGCTGAACTCTCGCCTGGCCTTTGATGTTGCGAATGAGCCGGACTGCAGTGGCAAGGGCCGCCATGTTTTGGCGGGCGGCACTGGCAACGGGGAGGATGTAATCACAACTCACCAGCCACGACCAATTGTCATCGATCCGCGCTTGCGCTGGGATTTCACAGCCCAGAGCAAAGTCTTCCGGCTGGCACGTGAGGGCAAAGGTCTTGCTCCGTACATTGTAACTCTCGAGAAAGAGCCACCGGCACACAAAAGAGGCATGTTGGAAGCCGTAGGAGGCAAATTCATAATATTAAATGCAGACCACGACGACGAGTACGGAACGGGCGGTGGGCATCGTCTCAGCTGGCGCACTATCTTATCGGCCGTGCGGCTGGAAGGCCTCCGTAGCATCATGATTGAGGGTGGCGCTGATATCATCAACTCGTTGCTCGGTGAGAACGCGAACCTAGTGGACAGTGTTATTATCACGATCGCTCCAATATGGCTTGGACGAGGGGGTGTTACCATAAGTCCCCCTCGGACAATCAGTGCTAATCAGCCTGTGGCGAGGCTTTCTGATACCACATGGTTGCCGCTCGGTGATGATATTGTATTGTGCGGAAGAATATCTCCGTGACGTGCTTGGATGAGACGAGCCTGTCACCTAGATGTGTTGTACCCGTAGGTAAAGTCCAACAAGTGCAATATATATGTAGTCTTCATCCCTACATGACGTGCCATTGCTATGGTAGGGTGCATCAAATCGTTCCACCTTGGCTGTTGTAGAGTGAAGTCTTAGATGGTGGAAAATCGAGGCTTAAAAGTGCGTCCGTATTTGCGCCCTCCCATCCCTAGGCCTAAAGCCGACTAAAGTAGTAACCATCGAGTATGCTTGATAATGTCCAACGCCGATTTGCAGTAACCCAGAAATAACATATCCTAAACCTAAAAACTCTGACCTTTCCGTTTCCGAGGTCTCCCTAATCCAAACATCCCCCCAGCCAGTCCAGACCGAGCGTCCAATACCCAAAGAGCGCGGCATACGAAAAAGAGAATGAAAACAGGGAAAAGAAATAGCCTTCTGTTTCCCAAATGTTGCTCTGTTGTTCCCCAATGTTCATGCATCTGCCGAAAACTAAAAGAAATAAAAAGTAACCATAAGAGTATACAGGTAATATGTTGCCTAGTTGCCTCGCCCAGTCTATGCATGTGCCACGTCATGGACCACAATCCATTTATTTCAGGGTTGTAAAACCTGAAACAAAAGGGCTTGGTCGCGACGCGAAAGGGGTATCGGGAAAGAGAAGCCGGCCGCCGTGCGGATAAGAAAAACGATGAGAGTCAATCCGAAAGTAGACTCGTAAACAATTGGTGGGGGGAATCTGATCGAGAAGCGCCACAACATAAAGACCCAAGTCTATCAAACGCCCGGGGAATCCTTTGGTAATACCGCTGAAATGAAACCAATCCTATCCATTCTCAATCAAGAGCGCGAATCCGCGGCCGCCGATTCGCCTCTATTACTCGAAGCCCCATTCTGATCCGCGATCTCCGCATCACGGTCTTGGGCGTCGATGTCGTTGTCTTGTGCGGGTGGGCCGCTAGAAGAGTCTGGAATCCGAAGCCCGACCACGGCACCACCAATCGCGACGAGGGCAGTGAACCACCACGCCAAGCCCGAGTATCCAGACTCGAGGCCGACGGCGTAGAGAATACCCGAGATCGTTGGTCCGAAAGCACGGCACAGGCTAGCCGATGAAGCCGCGACGCCATTAATGGTACCAAGAGCTAGGTGGCTGGGCGCCGAGTCTGCCGTGAGGATTGCATTGCTTGGATACACGATGGCAACAAAAGCGCACTTCCACGCTAGCACCGCGGCCAGTCCGACCATACGGTACGCCGGCGGTAGGAGGACGAGATACGGTGTGGCCAAGTACAACAGGAAATACGCAACGACGATGAAGCGAAAGGACCGCCAAGCCCCGAAACGCGAGAGAACGTAGGGAACCACGAACGTGTTGATGAGGAGCTGATATCCTCCTTGGATGCTTAGGATAATGCCTACGGTTTTCGAGTCGAGGTTGAATCCGTCTACGAATTTCAGAGGAAGGGACGTTTCCATCTTGTGCTTAGGCGGCGCTGTTGCTAGAAACACTGGCAATAGTTGGTCGAACGTCATAGTATGACTAAATATTGAATTAGCTAGAGAAAATGTGCTGCGACGCGTCAAGTACTCACAAGGCTAAGATACCAAAGGAGATGATGTTAAGAACCACTGGCCGTGTGAACGTCGTCGAAAACCCGACGCCCATTTGCTTACTTGGTTGGCCAAGCTCGAGTGAGTCTCGGCCGATCGTGGACAGTGACGCTGATCTGAGGCGGGGTGAATTGGCCGGCGTGTTCTCATTTGTTCGGTATGTCGGCAACTGCTCATCGTGGTCGATGAGGGGCTGCATCTCATCCTCGCGTTCAGGGAGCTTCAATTTCTCATCTCGTGGTTCAGTGCACTTCCGGAAACCAGTAAATTTGGACAAGATCCAATCGCCTAGTTCGCGTCCACGGTCCCGTTCCATTTTCTTCTGAGCATGCGTCTCCTCGAGGAACAGAAAGCCGTTGATCACGCCGACAAGCACGATGAAGGCGCTAAAGAGGTTGGGAAGTAGATAAGGGTACCGGTCCCAAATTGTGCCCGGTGAGAAGAGGCCAGGATAATTGATACATGGGCGTGCAAGTGCACCTCCGATCATAGGTCCGACGATAGATCTAAACTAAGTCAGCAAGCTTGTCCCGGGAATACAGAATACGCCAATAGGACGACTCACCCTAGACACCATACAACGGGCATGATAGTGTAAGCACGAGCTGTCATTTATTTAGCAAACGCACTTCATAGGCCACGAATTGGCTTTCAACCTACGTCGATGCTCCTTGACAGTCACGAGTTCCGCTATTGTGCTCTGCAATACTCCCATGTTTCTAAGTCTCGGTCAGCATACAAGACTCGCGTCATAATGGTCTAAGGCCATACCCGTTCAAAAGCCCGCCAATTGCTCGAGCGATAAGGGCGACCGTGAGATTAGGGGCGAATCCGAAGACGAGTACGCTTAATGCAGTGCCAGCTAAGCCCGTCAGGAGGACTGGTTTCCTCCCAATCTTGTCGCTCAATCGCCCCCACAGAAGACCAGTCGAGAACTCGGCAAAAGTGAATGCCGAGGTGACCATACCAGCATAGAACGAAATCCTACTGGTATCCTTGGTAACATGAAAGTCTTCAATCATGAAGTACACATAGGGGAAGATCCCCATGAAAGCAATAGGCTCACAAATCCGGCAGATTGCTGGTAGGACCCCGTGTTAGTCTAAGCGTTTGTCTGGCCTCGGTCAGAACACGTACCGAGCACGAGCAATTGTCGCCTGGGAAACGCTGGGACTGAAGCATTATCGTCACCTGTAGAGGCACCGGACGTCCTCGCAAACGAACTATGCTTCATCACGATGACCTAGGCGTCGATGGCCACCCGCTGTGTGTAAAAGCCAACGAAGTATAAGAGGTAGTGTGTAGGGCACTATAGGGGCAAGCAATTGTCGGGGTAGAGCAGAAGAGACTCAAGATGTCCGAATATCTAGAGAAGAGAGAGCCGAGGAAGCTAGTTCGAACGGACAGCCAGTACCCCGGCGGCTGATATACTGGGAGGTGCTGAGTGAGAACCAGAGAAAGCAGGCCCGAGTGAGCAGATGTCTCTGTGCCTGAACGGAGCAGGCGTCTAAGGCACGTAAGATGAGGTAAGATGGAGACAACCAGAGACCGGGACGGTGCTAGCTTGGCATAGGGAAAGTGAAGGGAGGGATGCTACAACAGCCGTTGGCGATGGGTGTATAGCAACAGCACGAGCTGATAAAGGGCGTGGCGTATCCATGGCGGGCAGACGACGGATATTAAGGTTATTTAATATTCGACCAAGCGGCGGTGACAGCCACGGGCGACTACCAGCAAGTATCTGCTTCCAGTACTGTACATACGTATAGCAGGGCGGGATCAAGGCCCAAGTGGGAGTGCAATAGAAGATCGCCCCAACCATGCTTAGGTGTAACCGGTGATGCTCAAAAGAAAAGTATAGTACATATGGAGACGTCGAACCAACCTCATGGGACCAGCTACCGTCAGAACAGCACCATGGAGCCTAGAAGTGGACCGACAAGGTACACGTACATCGACGTGGATGGGTAGCACGGGTGCAGGCGTCCCATCAAGATCCTCTGGTCAAGCCTTATGAGAGTGCATGGGTGCAGGTGGTGTAGCGCAGCGCAGTGTACATAGTATGTAGGAGTGTAAGTACGGGTACAAGAAGATTTGACTTGGTACTGGACTGGACTGGACTGGGGGGGAAACGACCAGGGGGGGTAATGGACAAGACGGACCAGGTAGCGGGAGAGGGTACGGAGTAAGTAATTAAGTATACGTACTGGTGGAAGTACTGGTAATAGTGGTAATAGTGGTAGTAGTGGTAGTAGTGGTAGTAGTGGTAGTAGTCTACTGGTAAGTGCACACTAGGTATTTTTTTGGAGAACATTTCCCGGCACAGCACAGACAAAACGCCCCGGCCGGACGGGGACGAGGAAAGAAGAAAAAAAAATAATAACAATAATAATAACAATAATACAATAATAATAATATCAAAATGGCCCTCGACACCTTGCCTTCTCGGGGCAAGTTGGGCGAGTCAGCCGGTCAGGGCAGACACCTCGCTCATTGGCAAACTTGGTGGAGCCGCCGAGCGATGGGTCTAGCGGTGCCTAGTCTAGACAACAATTGGAAGACGGCGGTCAAGCGGTGAAGGAGGGATTATGCGCACTCGCACTACGACTGATGGGTAACGGGCAGATCAACCAACCTATGCTACCAGTGGAGGAACCAGTAGAGGAACCAGTAGAGGATGTAGCTACTACTACGGGATGCGTATCTAATCCCTTGTCTTGTCTTGTCTTGCCTTGCCTTGCCTTACCTTGCCGCGCTGTCCTCGTTCGTCCAGCTGCGCCAGAATCGTGCGTACATACATGTCAACATGTCAACATGCCTACCTGCCCGCCTGCCCGCCTGCCTACTTGCCCACATCATACATGCATGCTAGACAAGGCTCGAGCGACAGCCACAGCCGGGCCTGATCCTAACCCCAATGCTGATGCTGATGTGAAGGCCGGAGAGCCCGGCACGAGAGGGCGTGGACGATGGGATTGGGCCGCCTGGTCGGGGCGATATGGATAAGGGCGCACGCTGGGCTTGCAGTCCCGGAGCACTGGGACGGCAGTCCATCATGACGCAGTCCGTGCAGACAAGTATCGCCAAGCCTCGTGCGCTTGTATCCGACGATAGCCCATCGTCGCTGCAGGGCATTGGACATTGTCGAAGCGCGATGCGTTGCTGCAAGGCTCTACCCACAGCATCGGATCCGCCTACGCCGCCGCCCTCGTCGTCTCGATCGAGTCTTGGGGCTTGAGACAGTGAGCCGCTTGAACAGAGACAGACATGGCGAGCCCGTCACGCTACACCCCCTGCGCAACGGGACACGCTTTCTTTCTTTCTCCTTGCTCTGTTGTCCCCCCCGCCCGCCGTGGCGACAAGTACTTCTAATATTACCATGCGGCACCCTCTCTGCCTGCCCAGCGAGTAGGAGCCCAGCCGGTCACCCCGCCCCGCGAGGTGGGTTGTGGCATTGGTTTTTTTTTTCTCCTTCGCGAGATCGGATGGAGCATGGATGGTACTGTAGCTTGTGGGCTATTATTGTTCTAGTATATTACCGTATCTTATTGCGATTATTATTAGTAGTAGTAGTGGTAGTAGTAGTGTAGTAGATGGGCCTGTCTAGTGTGTTTCCCGGGCCCGGGGAGACCCCAAACGTGCTCAGCTTACAGTCCTGGGTTCATTGTTTCACAATCACGACATCGGCTTCATGATCCGAGACACCCGCGTATGCAGTGATCATCTCACGGCTGGACGACAGCCTCGCAAGGGCTAGCAAGGGCGCCCACACACACCCTTCCCGAACCGGTGAGACAATGTACATTTTCTGGCAAGCGCCGTTATCTGCGTATGTAATCTTGGATGTGGTTGTCCTGGCTGGTGGACGTTCCGAGTACAAGTACACGGGCAGGTTCCCTCGTGGCACAGATCGGGTCAAGGGTGAAAGTGCGGGAGATAAGACAGCGAAGACCGTTTGATCTCTTCCGGCCCTCATACTACTAGTCTAGTCTAAATACGACGTTCCTTGGTCTAGCTCAGCCAAATACTGCAATAAGCGCCTGGGGAAATGAGGGCAACCTACAGGAATGTACTTCGGGTACCCGACTTACACATGTTACCTTTTGTGACGAACGATTCTCGCAAACCACGACCTTTTCTCCGCTCGCCGATCAGTCTAGGGTCGGCACTATGTTACAGTCTACTACTGATGGGGCCAGAGCCTCGACACGGAATTGCCGACTCAGCGCTGCGCTACCTGTCCATATCTACTAAGTAGTGCATGAGATCCCAACGCCATTTGTCCTTGTAGCGTACTTGGGGCGTTCGTTGTTTCACCTTCCCTCACCTCGTCTGGCAGAGTCCAGAGAGGCGCCAGAGAGAGCTTCTGGAAGATCCCCAGGTGGGGGCAAGCTGGGAATTTCGAGAAAACCCCTTTTATTCTACGCCAGCAGCGGCCTACCTACTGAATCAGTCGTGTGCCGTTGGTAGCGCGGTGTAGCCTCAGCTTGTGCTAGGCAAACGCGCCGCCTACCCGGGGGTCGCGGATCGCACCCGGCCAGGAACCACGGCTAGGTGGATGATGAGTGCCAACAGGAGGGAGATGGGAGGGCAGTCGTGTGTCGTCCGGCGCGTTGCCAGTGGACCGTGTCAAGGCCCAAATAATCATCGTAAAGGAGGCCCTACTAATGTACGTGTAGTCAAAATGAGCCGTTTCTGACGTAGTGGGTACGTATTCAGCTCTACTTACGAGTTCACACGATCTGACAGACCATGCGGCCGGCGCCCACACTAGCCGCCCATGCTCACCAGGAACGCCCTGCTTCTTCCAGCATAGTGCGGTCTACTGTACTGTAGTTGCAGTGGCTCTGTGGTGGGAGCCCGTGGTGCACTTTGGAGTGGAGTGCCGGATGCATGCCGGGCACTATCTAGACATCCCTCTCAGGCACGATTTTCATAAGATCCCACCCTGCTCTGCTACTAAAACTGCCCGACAAGGGGCTTGATACACTAGGGCTGAAGCGGGCTGGAGTTCGCCACTTGACAGCTCGTGTCTCCGACAAGAAATTTCCACCAAGTACGTATAAGTACGTGCACGAATACACGGTAAAATGAGATGGGGGCCGGGATAGGGGACCGGGACGGGGAAGGGGAACAACAAGGGGAACAAGAAGGGGATGGGACGAGAGAAAAGGAAAGGCGCTTGGAATATTCCACAAGGACATATCAGCACCAGTGCTCTGACCCCGTGCTTCTGCCCGTGTAGCCTGGCTATTCCATGCATCCCCACGTACTGTACTGTACGTATACCGACGATGCCTCTGCCACGGTGTAAGTACTTGCAGGAGAAGACTCCAAACGGGCCAAAATGGATGCTGGATGCGCAGGGCGGTGGGTCGGCAGCCTGTTCCCAACCCCAGCCGGATTTCTTCTAGAAAAGCACCTAGAACCAACTTAGAAAACACGTAATAATACTGTCCATTAGTAATCCCAGGCGCATGTCGGTGCGATCATCTGACTTGTCCAGGACAGAATACGAAAGGCCATTGTGCGCTCGGACATGATGTATGCCTGCCAGCATGATGGATTGAGCAGACGGTGCATATGTCAGTAATTCCTGCCGTCGAACCTACAGCAGGAGTCGATAGCCCGCCAATCTCCGGTCCTGAAGTTATGTTGTGCAGCGCCAGAGCGCATTGGCCGCTACAGCGTGTTGGTGCCGTTCCCACAGAACCGGGACCCATCAGGCCTATATGTACCAAGAACGCAGCCTGGGGGGCTACTATACTTGTAAGTATAAGTCAGTAAGTAAGTAAGTAGGTCTGACACCACGGCCCCTCTAGCGACGTGTCCAGCAGCAGTGCTGCGCGGCACAGGACAAGTCCCGACGCTTTCATGACGGTCCGTAGGTCGGCATGGTGGCACGCCAAAATCCCTTACCGCGCCATGCTCTGTATAAGCAAGTGGCCGTCACGCACCTTAGTACCTACTAAGGATGTGAGTATTAGTATGACGACGGTGACACGGCAGAACCGACTTAGGTATAAGGACGACTACTAAGTACTTAAGTAAGTACCTACCTAGGTAAGCAGTGCCCAGCACAGATAGGCGGCACTATCCAGACACTATCCAGACTCTCCCACCGCATACGACACTGGACACAACACTTGGGCACAACACTGGACACAAGCACGTTGGCATGGCATGGTTACTTTGGTATAACGTTCCATGAAGCCCCTCTTCCCCCCAAAACCCCCCGGCATAGCAAGAAGCGAGCAAGAAGTGCGTGCTTTAAGTAGGTGTCCTTACTGTACTGTCCATTGCTCAAGTACTTGGTCTTACACGACGCTACTTGATAAGCACGCATTTCCTCGCGGAACCGACTGTGCGGAACTTAGATCGAATGAGCCAAGTCTCACCAACTACTGGCAACAATCCCGAATGGCCACACCCGGTGCCGCTAGCAATTGCTTCCTGGTTAGCGTCTCCAATCCCCGACTCCCGAGCACGTACACGCTACATGGCAGGGAATTGTGATTTCCGCTAGAAGCGTCATGGTGGAGGGATCGAAGAACAGAAAAGGGGTAAGCTCGGCATGGCGGTTGTGGCGCTTCGCCACGAGATACCCTGCCTGGCTTTCCTGCTTTACGCAGTATGGCATGGCAGTACTGGGCATGGTATACACTTGCTAGTGTGGTGCACACTAGAATGCGGCCAGAAATATTCTTTTTTTTGTTTTGTTCTGTTTTGTTTTGTTTTTTTCCCCTACACCTCTGCGTACTGTATGTGCAATAGGCGATTGATGATATGCTCCACTCCTCACACCAACGCTTCCTGGGCGACAATAAACGCCGGTGCGGCATGCCTACCCCAACCAACAACAGCCCGCGAGATTATCAAATTAACCAGCGGCAGCGCGAATTCCAATGAGCGCCGCCATCAATCTACGGGCGAGATGCTTGGTAACCAGCAGTGCGTTACACGTATTTGCTGTCCGTACATCATACATGCCGTACCGGTGCCGGCGCCCAAAGAGAGTCATACTTGACTCCACCGTTGGGTTGAGCAGTGCAGGCGGTGAGCGACAGGAGATCAGGCTCAATGGATCATCATGTTCACCTGACCAAGTATGATATCCATGGGCGCCACAACGAGTAATTAATCCTTGCGCACAGTCGTGTAACTGGGCATCGCATTTCCTCGAGCAAGGGTGTTCTGCTTTCGAGGGATCACGGGGTCGAAACGGTGCTATGGCTCTTTTCGGGATCCAGGATGAGACCTTGGAGAGATCAACTCCCAAGAAACGACCCCCGTCGTCAATCCCAGCGGTCATCCTGATGCACAGCCAGGATACGTATCTGTATCTGCAACAAGGTGAGGGGAGTAGCAGTATGTCAGGCATGGCCAGCCCTTGTTGCTGACAGCTAACGGGGAAAATGCACTTTCCCATGTATCCCATGTATTCCATGTAACCCATCATAGCCGGACGCCTCGGCGTGAAAGTAATGCCTCCAAAGACCCCACGAAAGCATCTGGTGGTACGGGTGATCCCATTTGCCCTCGTCATTAGCAGCTGCTCTCCGAGAAACTGCGTACATTAGACTGGCATCGCTTCGGGTGGGCGAATCCGCTGCAGTGAGAGGAGAAGACTGGACGGCTCTGAGCAGAGCAATTGTTTGCCAAGGTACTACTCTCTGTCGCAGACCTTAAGAGCAAGTATAGCCACAAATCTGCGGCGCAATGCATGTTGGAGATTTTGGGGGGGACCCTCTCCGCAGGTAACGCCGCCACGTGCCAATGTATACTTAATTTCATCCACGCCCCTCCCGAATGCCTGAACTGACATTCTACTGTAAGTATATCCCGGCCCAGGCACCATGACTCTGAAGGGGGAGGTCTGAGTAATGGCTCATTAACAACCACTCTATTTATGCATGGAGTACTTTGTATGGACCGCGTCTTCGAAGACCAGTATTATAAATCATCAGTCAAACGGCTTCAACTACGTACCACCACTAAGTAGATAATTCCAGTTGCAAGTGCTCTATTGATCCTCCGAAATCGATTCACCTGATATACGTGGTAATACAAAAATAACAAGGTATCTGCTTTTGAGATCGAAGATTGGTGTGGCCCCTGTACTTATAACGCGAACCGACGAAATATAGTGGCCTAAATATCCACGACTGAACTGTCAGGTCTAGCTTTATAACCTCAGGCTATTCTTATTATAACATGGTCTGCCGAGGATCTACCCATGTCAGATAAGCAAGCAAACCTCAGTCAGACCGTCGTGTTCTGTGCATCAATCGCTCTACAAGAATGCAAAACAAGGAAACAGCCGAAAAGGGACTGGCACATTGGCACCCATGCTTTGCACTACGTATACGGGTCTCTGCTTATTATAGTATCAGTAGCTTCATCGTTAGTTTTGATGCAGAGTACCTGAAGCCCGGCGGGTAACTTATGGGATAGTCGCCGATTCTCTATCGAATGTCGGGAGGGGTGCCTTTTCATTCGACACTCACGATAAGCTGCCGGTCTTCGCATGGGGCTTGCGAAATTCCTTCCATTGGAGGGATGCAAGTCGCAGCATCTAACCAGAGAAAAGCGTTGGGTCACGTCAACTATGCATAGTTCAGATAGGACTGATCCCAGTCTGTCGTTGTTAGAATAGTCTTGGTACATACAGAAGGCATTGATTGCGCCCATCCCGCCGACTTTACGGATATAAACAAGGGGGCTCGTACCATAGAGACGTACCCACCGATGAGACCTGTCGCGCGTTCGAGCGTCTCTCGCCAGAAAGCGAGAGTGCGTCTTCCTCGTAAACAACTTGTAGCATCCGTAAATCCCGACAGTAGGTGACCAAACACACAATATGCAGGATAGAACCAACATGCATTCATGATTAAGCCTGTATATCCACAAATCGGCCGGTTGGCGAGTTGGAGAGCCGAACGCTCAGCCTTGCTCGACGCACTCGATGCCCCATCAGGAAACTTATGGTCATATCGCGAGTTGTTTATACGTGAGATGCGCAGCCCTGCAGCCAGGTCAGATCAGAATTGCTGCAGTGCTGACCTGTTCCGCTGAGCGACTCACCACGCTCGAAGCATCTCATGGTGAGATTACCGTTCCAAGTCAAGTTCTAGGCTCGCAAACCGAAGCACAGAATAGGTCAGAAGATGAGGGTGCTACAGTAAACTAGTGTAGATACACTAGGTATGTTGACAATTAAGTCCGCCTCAATCTGCAACGTCTTCTAATCTCAACCGGAGTAGTATACCTAATCAAGAGCTTGGTATGCATCTAATTAACAAGTAGCAAACGCGTCTGCGAAACCCTACCCTCGTCCTCCTGCACTGAGAGCGCTCTGAGTAGTACTGTACTGGGGAGCTGTTCTCATCCTACGACAGCGACTCCAGTTCGGCTTTGTAAGGATGCAGTTGGGTGGTCAGCTGATTACGTAGACCTGGTTCAGGTCCGCCCATGCATCGAACTACGCAGGCATAGCCGGTTCTGACAAGACATGCTATAGCAGTCTGGAAACAAGCGAATACAACCGTTGCTAAGCCACATCCCGACAGCGCCGTTTACTTGGAATATGACGCTGGAAGCAGCTTCGACCCATGTTGGCTATACGACCGAGACATCCGAGTCCTGCCCTTAGCTCTCTCTAACGTAGTATAGATACACTCTTTATACGTGTATAATTCGTCCATGATCAACATACCCCTAGCACCAGTCCACACGTAGGCTCAATGTCGAATAGGGACAAGACAGAGTAGGCACAGTCAAAGAGAAAATAGCATCAATGAAGCTGCTGGCCTCTGTTTGGTTAAAGCCATCCCCGGGGGCTTGGCACGCTGGCTCCCGTGCCGCGCCTCGGGCCGCCTGCTTGTACCGATTGTTCTGACGCGTGAGATTATATGGTGTAGATATATATAAACGGGTGTCAGACGACTTTGACTCTCGAAACAGCTAAGCCTAAACATCCGAGGGTCTACTCTCACCTATACACCATACGTACTGTCTTGGCACGCAAAACTCGCCGAGTTTGTTGTCCACCGTGTTGTACCCAAGATCCCAGCTTAAACTACGTATCTGGCAGCCAATCCTTTCCTTCTCCATGGAAGGTTGGCAGAAGCTGCTGAGTCGCAACATGTGAACGAAATAAAAGATCCGATCCAATCAATGCTTGGCGCGAAAAGTTCCTTGCGTAGGATCAGCGGCTCATATCAAGCACCACCTCGGCCCTTACCTCCCGTTCAACGAGCTGGGAGAGCCGATATGCTGCAATAGGCATCGGGCTCCCGGGGTACACACCCGTGGTGCTACAGAACCGTACGTTGAGGCTGGCAGCTTAAAATCAAGGACCGCTGCGAGCTCCAACGTCACCGGTGAAATCAACACATCACACCTCCTGCCCAGCGCGGTCCACCACCCGTATCGCTAACATAACAGCACCTCACTGATGGAACCCTGTGCACAGCTGAGTCTGTGTTATGGACCGTATGCCCCGTCCCCCGCCATAGACCGAACTGGGACCGGCCGGCCTAGGCCCTCAGATCATCGCGTTTCATTTACCGTATGATTGGCCTGACGGGATCCTGTCAAGTGAATTGGGAAGATACAGGGTTGGATTTCGCATGAGGTTAACAACAGGGCGGCCGCCGAAGAGTGGCCGCTCGGTGCCGCATGCCTACGCTAACTAAGCCTATCTACACTACAGCTATCACGATGCAGCCACCTCGTCAACGGTTCTCTTGGGTTGGCATTTGGACAACACAGAGATGGAACGTCTCGCACTGGCCTGATTCGTCCGCGAATGGCGGTCAGTGCCAAACCCCTTCCAGATTCGAGAGCATACCTATTGGGCATGACCGTTATCTTTCCCGAACGGGCGAGATGCGTTCTGATGTGTTCAACAAGAGGCTGAAGGTACCCATGAGTGTTGGGCGATCTGCGGTAGCGAAGGGCACACTGGCGATGATTGCCAAGGCGAAGGTCCATTTCATGGAGGGATGCGTTTTGGTCTCCGTGTAATGAAATATCGCCGTACGATTTCTCGAATCAATTGGCTTCGAAACACGTATTACGTGGGTTCGGTTCGTGCTCTGCCCGCCGCCGATCGCTGTGGCTGCTGCAGACTATGTATGTACTGTGGTCTCGCAGCCTACGTATATCTAGACCCAAGGGCCAGCCCCTTGCAACCTCGGGACCACGAGGCTTGGTACCCATTGCCCATTGTGACAGGAGTAGGTGTTGAGAACGTCTCGTACACCGGGCGAAGGATACTCTGGCGTCCCTCGCTGGTCACGTCGACCCTCGTCACATCCCGGCTATGGTGTGACCAGGAAAAGCAAACCCCTAGACCAAGAGCTACACTCATGCCTTTTGGCACTGGCATGGTACATCAACATGGTGGCTAGCCGAGGCTACAACCGCTGAAGCGGACAGCCCAATCGGGCAATGGGGACATAGCTTTGTGACCGGTCAGATTGATGCAGCATGGTTGATCCCAAAACAGTATGGCTGTCATGGCATACTTGAGGACCCATGATCACAAGCCATGATAATTGCCTGTACCTGTCGCCCAAACCCATCTGCATTGAAAGTCCGCAGCAAAGCACAGCACAGCCCTGCCCAAAGACAGCTGCATGTAATGCTGGTCTGCCGCCGGCACCAGATACGGAACCGTGGTGTACTATGTGGTGTACTATGTGGTGTACTATGTAGTGTACTATGTAGTGTACAGAATACATTGGCTAACAAGCAAGCCCGATTCTCTGCCCTGCCGATACGCCGATGTAGACTGCACTAGGCACGCCGTAAGATCTCGCTCAACCGCTCCCTGTTGCGTTCCGTTGTCGAGGTGTCTGCTGATGTCCAGGTCGCCCCGGACCCCGGACGGGTCAGATCATCAGCAAATGGCATCCGTAATATACGAGAATCGGTATAGTGACCGTGTCCCTTGGCATCTCTGTTGCTTACGCAATCACGCATCACCCCTAGCACGATTGAGTGAGGATAGATAGTAGATAGGAAGTACGTAGTATCCCGCCCAAAACCCCCTTGATTGCCCGCAGAATGCCGCTGAAGGCACGCCCTTCACGTTTGTGAACTTTATCTGAACATGGCTTATGACCGGAGCATCCTCGACTATCCCTCCTCGCTTCTCCCGTTCGCAGGGGACGGTGCAGTGTACCGTAGTACATACATATATACATACCCCTACGTCTGAACCCATGCCGCCTAGTCTGGCCAGGATCCCTTTCTCGGGATCCCAGCGAGTAGCAAGGGCACCACGACATGCACGGAGACAGCAATTCCCAGTGTACAAAGGCATACCGGTAGCAACCCTGCCCACGCTGTGTATCAGCTACCCTTCCCAATTCGCTCATCTGCTGCGTGAGGGGTAAACATCGAGGCACGACTCTATGCAGTTAGATGTATCTCGTTAGATGTATCTCAACGAGTGCAGTGGCCGGGAAGGAACGCCCGAAAGATACCGCAATCGTCGGCGCACGATTCGCTGAGCCGCCGTTTGCACAATTGCCGCACCCGCCTCATGCCTTGAGCAACGACATTCGCAAGCGTAGCCATCCTCGTACCAAGGTGTCTGTATTCGGTATCGCTCTCCAATGTGCTGCGATGCTTCCCACGGCACTTCCACTACGAGACATCACCCACCAAGCTCGTGTTAGCTGGTATTGGATACCAAAACGATTGCTTCTTCGGCCTCAGAAGCCGCTCGAAGCTTACGGGAAAGGATGGTCACATCTAAGGGTTCCGTCATACGCAGAAGTCGTCCGTAGATGTAGCATAGGAATCCGGAACGCGAGGTAAAGGAAGGAGGGGAACCTAGAAGGCAATGATATTCCTTCAGCTCGAAAATCGTCCAACATTCTGCCAGTGCAAACTCGTGTCTCGTTCCTGAATCAAGCGGACCGCACAACCGTAGCTTTACGAGATGAAAAGAATAGAGTCGTTGTGTCTTCTTCTCTATCCCCTAAAAGTCCTCTCGTCGAGGATCAACCAAGTTATATTTTTAACGTCATTAGTCAGATGGTGTTACTTTGTTATCCGATACATTATGTTCAAGTATCCTCGACTTATCGTACTCCGCTATCCAAAGATGTTCATGCAAGATTGTATTAGTCCTAATATTGGAACCATAGTATAGCCGGTGATGTATGCGGGGAAAATAGTTGTCCGTGTCAATGAAACGGTCAGTAGCGCATTGATGTTAGCCAAGCTTTAATTACCGTTCGCGGTTTCATAGACCTTTTGATTGTACCCAGGTAGCTTGGAATTAACATACGTAAATTCGCCAGATAGAAAACACCATTGTACCAATACAACCGGTACCTCACCAGTGCATAAGGCCGTAGGTTAGTAAGTTATTGCCGGGAGCCTCAGTCTCGAGCAAAAGGACACAAAGCGCCTCGTCAACAGCGAGCTCTTGTTAATAAATGATTAATGGAACAATAGCTACACATATCTTAAAACACATCGTATCTTGTGTCTGAGAGTCTATCTTAGTTTGGCGAAATTTTCAAACGTCTATTGAAGCTGTGGTCGTGATTGTTTTGCTAAAAGATATATACATCCATCACTCTCGGCTCTATTGAGATGCCCAACTATCTGCTCAACCTAATAGCAGTGTCAAGCTCCCAATATTATCGGGTCAGTGGATCATGAATGCTCCGCATTTCTCCGCACGATCATGCTCCTACATGGCGCACGCTCAGGTATTTGGTGAGCAAATATTGAAAGAGAGGAATGTTTATTTCCCCATAGTACAAGATATCATAGTCCTCTTATCTCAAATTATTCATAGATAACCTCGAGAATAAAACCCCCCAGTCATTGCCTTGCGGCACAAAATCCCGTCGTATTAGAGGTATTAGAAGTTTGGAGTTAAGTAATCCGGCTGGGGCTATCTCCCATCCGCGTCTACACTGATTTTCGGGAGATAGCGATGATAACGCTACAGGCCTATGGCCTGTCTCAACAATAAGTTCCAACGATGTTATGGTTCGTTAGAAGAGGCTAGTTTCAGCAGGGGGCACAAAGTATATATGCTAATAGTATTCTTCCACGCTCATCGAAGTTGTGAGGCTTTGTGATAACAAAACGTTACCTTTGTTGCGGTCGAACACATCTCCGCGCCCTATGAGCTGCGCTAGCGGCACCTCACTGGGCTTCTAGGCTGTGTTAATTATATGTCAACTAGCCTGTGGTACATCTGTCAACACATTCATTTTCTTTTCAAGAGTACGATATTTTCGCTCTCTTGGACTAACAGACAAATCGAGGGGATCTTGGTGGTTACGTTCAAGGATTTGACAGAAATAAGCTAATAAATTCTGTTAGAAGTAGAGTGAAGCTAAATTGAGTGCTTGTCGTTGCCGCCTCGTAATTTGGCCACTCTTGACCCTCGTGACTGTCTCTGGGGTGTGAGCCAGGGATTATCAATGTTCAAGGTTTGCATACACGCCTTAAACGACATTCTAACCCATAAGAATACATGTGTCGCAAAACATGAAACGCGAGCAGCATAAGTTGAGTGAGGTTAATCCCAGACATCCAGTAATTCCGGTTGCAAGTCTGCTGGGATGCCCATCTTAGCCCTCAGGTCGGGGTCAATACTTGGCGTCCAATCTGCCTCTGGCGATCATCTTACTCAGCCCTGGGTACGTAGGTAAAATAATCTCTTAAATCGTCCCACACGCTCCCCTCGACCTGGCTTTAACAAGTTTTCATAAAGCTCGAACAGGGCACGCGGCGGGGTATGATAAACCACTTAGGGAATTCCGGCTGAAAGACTAACCAGACGAGCCCGGAGCGTCTTCATTTACTTTGGGGGGTAATGGAAGCTAAAGTTACCAAGTAACGAATTCTGACCATCCCTTAGAGCCTGCAACCGCTTTCTCCGTTCGCAGCACTACCCTTTCTCTGTTGGTGAATCGAAGGCACGTAAAATGGTTGTTGGATTGTCAGCTATTACTTATTATTTGCATCGGTACAGTGGTGGAGCACACTATTAGAATAGTTTTTTATTATTAGCCACTTGTGTATTGGTGGCATTGCGACCATTCCTCATATACCTGAAAGCATTAATACTGTAGGTAGTCAAGTAACAGCCCACCCCTGAGCTACTAGGATAAATAGTCTTCGCAAAGCACCCTGGGCATCAAGATTCGATTAGAAAAGCAACGCACCTCCCGTAAAAACCCAGACATAGCTCTAGGCTCAGCTTGACTGGGTTGGCGGCTTCTGGGGCTATTGGCCACGCAATCACTACGTTGTACGGTAACACTACAAAGGGAAATGCGTCTAAACGAGCGGACAATCGATGGGACCAGAACACCAAACCCTTGAGCCTGCATAGCGGTACTCGCACAGTAGAGAGAACTCAAAGCACAGGGTTTGATCTTGTTAAAGGCCCAGAAAGTTATTATCCTCAATGTTAGTATGGGCAGGGTCCTCGGGGTAAGCGTCCTAGAACAAACACAAAACCCATCAACTGTTCCTCCATGTACTGTGTTGGTAGCAGGAAAGTGATAGCATAAAAGGGGTTAGATTTGCAACGCGACCGACCGAAGTCTGGGCCCATAAAACAGCGAGATGTCCACATGTGCGAGAAACATCGGATTGCTATGTGGTCGAGCATACCAATATAGTCGCCCTGACTTCGTTCGGGTGCTTCCTCGATCTTGATTGACTTTGTGGGTATGGACAATGAAAAGTTTTTTTCTTTGCAAATTATCCCTACAGTACTCCGGCAGCCCGGCTCTGGGTTGGTCTAGTGTATCTGAGCTCCTCATGCGTGACAGGAATGCATCCTAGCAAGCCGAAGCCAAGGCGAACCAGATCTATGAGGAGAACCTGGTCAGAGCCTGGTTCTCTCCAGATCTGGCTACTGTCAGGGGTGGCTAATTAAGGTGCTATAAAGGGATCGGATTATAAGAGCGGGTGTTGAGGCGGTTGAATTATGGGGTGCCTTAGGCGGCAGCCACTGAACCGGCTGATGTAATTCACTATTCTCCAAAGCTACATGCTGAATGACGTAAGTCTGCAGGGTAAGTAGACGTGTTGTATTTGACTAATGTATACCGGGGTAGTACAGAAGTAGGTAAAAAGTAGATAAAGTACTTACTGTACGTTCAGGAGCATTAAGCTTCATTGGCCAAGGGTAGAGAGAATAGAAGCATTTCGACGCTAGACTCGATGTACCGACTACAACATATATTATTCTCACCTTCTATGCGAGCAGATCTTCATGCTCCGTCTCATTTACGTAACAGAGGTACCGTGGCCACTATTACCTATTCTATTACCTATCACAACACGACGGGTAGTGTTCATATCATATGTCTAACCCATGGCCGAAATTACACGAAGCGGAATGATTTCACTCATCTCTCACCCAAGTTTACTTCTCAAGACGATCGATTCATCAAGCGGTATCATCTACCTAAGCATATGACGGCAAAGCCTTTCTGCGAGGAACAATGTCGAGTGGAATTATCCGCCCACAATTATGTGATATCTACTCCGGCTGAGCTGTGTGAGGGCTTTTGTAGCCTTGTCATCACCTTGCTAGGGATTCTTTATTTTGAAGACTGTCGGCAGCCTTGTTTGCACAGGATTTAGGCGATCCTTTTCCCCTTTCAGACACAAGGAGTCGTGCCGCAGGGGTAGGTAGAAGCTAGCAGGAACATGGGTTATCAAGCCACCCTTACCAGATGGCTCGCCAACTGTCGCCCGATCGGTATTTCGATCGTACTACTGTACTGATCCTCGGATCACTCTATTGGATTCGGACTGGGGTCGGAAAGTTCGGTTCGGTTCGACAGGGGCGCCGGGGGCTACCCGGTAGGTTTGTTTCCCCTTTGACACCAGGATTGCAAAATATATATACACATGCTCCTCAACATGGCTCAACAATCAGTCCCTATTGCATACAAAAATCTGCTTCGGGACATTGCGTTGCAACACAGAGTAAGAACTACTAGAAGGAAATCCAAAATCAACCCTGCTTCGATAAGCACCAAGGTAGCCAAGCAGCACCACATGAGCACCATAAAGGTGGAGTTTCGACTTTCAGCCCACCGCCAATCAGATTCTCCAGAGAACTTATCCACCAAGTTCGGCCACCGAGCCGGTTCTGACGGTGTCCGTGGACCGGGTCCGACTAACTTGGCAAAAAAACCGCCCCGACAGGGGTGATAGTACTGCAGGACGGTTATCGCGGATGGTGTCCATAAGGCCGAAGCCACGAGCCAGAGAAAGACCAGTATAAGCATGTTAGTGGCGTCATGTCCTTGTCGAGGGTGGCGTCGTGAATAACGTCGAGTCGGAGGGGAAGATGTGACGACATCGCAGCCCGCTGGGCATCGGCGTCGAGGAGAATGACAGCAAGACAGCACCAATTGACAAGCGTGCGACTATGTAGTGCACCAAATTGCTCACGGTCAATCTCACCGGGCTGCCGTGTATATCGCCGTGCTTGATTGGCCTAGAATAACGCTAGGCGGTAGAGTTAGCTTATTCCGTAGACAATTATTATTATCTATCCGGAGAATGTAAGCTTGCAACCAGCATTGACTTCACCATCTTGTCGAGTCTTGTCATCAATGCGCTCTATGTTCCAGCTATGTAGCGCGGTTGCTTTCAGGGTTTATGAGAGCGTTGGTTCTACGGCTTATTTTAGGTTGTCATATGCCTAGTTTTTTCTTGTCCTAGAAACTATTTTCCAAGCTGATTTTCCTACGGCCTACCTTCGCCATACTGACTATGACGTTAAAGCAAACCACACTATCTATGTACGGTCAGGAGCGCTCTGCGAGAATATTTTAGACCATTCGCGCAATAGCAGTTAGCACCACCTTGTAATTGACTCCTCAGGGACACCCCAGCAATTATGCTACTTATATTCATCTACACCACTTGTCTTTTATGAGATTTTCCAAGGCAGCCATTTGTATCATATCATATCTCTCCTACCGAGTCTAGAAAGGGCCAGGGTTTTAGGGTTTGGCTCAATGATTGTATTAGATAGTAATCTTTCTAAGCTCTCAGAGGTCTTTGAATAGTCTGTCTATCAGGTACTCAGGCCCCCTATTTATATACAATCGATCGAGATATCTCCTCGCATTCCAGGTCTCCTATACGAGTCCAGATCTCGTATGTCTGATATTGTAGGAGAACTCAGGTTTTGTGTGCCAATAAAATCTGACCCTTTGTAGTGGTGACTGTAAGGGATAGAGGTGAGAGGAGTAGGGGTCCTAAAGGCTCCTGATTGGTCTGTTTACCACCAACTAGATGACCAAGCTAGCACCTTTCCAACTTGTGACACCGGGGTTATATCCAGTACGCACGTATAATACAAAGCCCTGCGGAGCGTCGGGCCTTTATCCGAGATATTGGAGAGCTGCGATCGGGTATAAGAGGAATGACGTTCGCTTTTCCGCGCTTCTGAGTGAATGGGCCGCTTTTTACAGCTATAGAGCTGATAGGTATGGCTAAGGAGAGTAACCAAAAAGATCTAACGCGCCCGAATATCCTGTGTATATAGAACTATCATATAACTAGCCCTTAGGGCCGCTGTGGTTGTTAGGGACAAGGAAGTGATGGGTGTTCTTAGTATCCCTATTTTCCCTCATGCGGTATTTATAATGCATATTTTTGAAGCCATACATGATTCCATTTGCCTCGGCGTAATTCCTAGTCTGGTTATGAGATTATCCGGTGGTATTCAACATGTTCAATCGTGTCGCTTCCTCGTTAAAGACCTCAAATAAACGATGAAGTAACTGCTAATAATAGTTGGGAAAAGTTCCGGGCACGCCCTAGCGATAATATTCCCAAAGTATCACATAGCAAATTTTACCAACCCGATGAAAATTTCAGCAGACCAAGGAAGACTGTATAAGTTCCATTTGTAACAAGGGCTCGTATTCTAAGGCTTGGCTCAAAGGCTATATTAGATAATAATATTTCTAGGCTCTTAGAAGTCCGTGGACTTCAATGTAGTTTGTATCTATCGAGGCCTAAGGCCTCCTATTTATACGCAGTTGGCAGAGGCATCTCCTCACATTTCAGTCTCTTCGATACGGCCAGATCTCGTATATCTCAGTCTGTAGGCGGCCCGAGGCCTCGTGGACCTATAAGATCTATCCGATATATTAACGGCTGAGGAGGAGAGAGGTCCCCGGCTCCTGCTTGGTCCGTTGCCCTTCACCGACTCGGTGGCTTAAAGTGATATTTTTATACCGTGTAACACCATTTCAGCAGGTCATCTATATCTAGCAGTTTTGTGATAATGAAATATACAAAGTGTTATAGAGTGAGATAAATCGAAGCCTGTCTAACTTGGTTTGAGCCAAAAGGAATTAAAATATCTATAAGTAGGCTGAACTTCCATGGCCGAAAGGAATACAAGGGATCTTCAGAGTTTTTGGGAACGGTAGTAGATTATAACTATATGGGGCACATCATTCTAGGCCCTTGAGTGCCAGCCATTTTCACACAAAAAACCCACGTCAGCCTAGTTGCTATGACTCCATTCTGTGTATTTAGGAAGATCACTGAGTTGATGATATGCTTCCAAAAACCAAAGGACGGCCTAAGGCCGGTAGACTATCACACTAGGGGATCTCTACCCGAGTCTCCATGTATGTGGCTCTCAACCCGGTTCCCCTGTCACTGTTTCCGGCGTGCTCTCTATCGGCAATTAATGAATCACCCCTTGTAGACTGTAATGACTATTCGAATGTTGTAAAACAGGACGACGTACATAGCGTAAAAGTGGCATCGGAGTCCCCATATGGATTATATAGCCTACTGTAGAGCTAAGGCCGTCGGGAGGTAGCTGGTACTTCTAGGATGGCTGTATCAGGGACCATATTTCTATAGGGATTTTAGTCCTCTCAACTAATTGGGAGAGACTTAGGACCTAATAGCATTAAGTCCAATACCTACCTACCTTTCTATCTAGCAGTGAACTACATGGGATCTGGCTTCATTTCGGAGACCGTCCGCGTGACTGATAGATGGGCAAAGAAGCTTCGAATTTGACCGGTGGCCGACTTTGCGCAAAAAGCGTGTCCTTGGGACCTAGGTATAGGCTAAGGGCGCACACGAAGGTGTCAACTGGACAATTGATACCGATACGGTGTGCGGGAATACAAGGAGTACTACATCTTTGCTTGTTATTTAATGGAATTTTTTAGTAATGAGGAGGGTTCATAGATGCAATAAGTTCATTAGTCAATAAGACTACACAATCTAGCACCTATTATTACTCTTAGATCGCAAACCCGAACTAACGATTAAAACGTCACTAAGTTATTTCAAAGGTCATTGCTCTTAGTCTTACTGTCCTTGGATACTTGCTACTCTAGGCTCTAGTAATGCTAGCATCACACTCTCTCGTTCTTTCTGATGAATCGGGTACCATGCCCGTGCCCAAACACTGCGATACTCCGTATTATGTTTTACCCTGTTTACTATTCGTTTATTAAGATGCTTATTAGAATTACGTGAAAACATGATTTTAATATAGTAACGCTGACTTAGCACTTACGTTATGGAAATGATGATGAATGCGATGCTGGCCTTTTAGATTCCATCTTATTTTTAGTATTTATGTCACTAATAGCGGAAAGCTAGTCGTTATAAGAGAGCCTATGTAATGCCCGACTTCTTGTACACCTTATAGCGAACGCACTGTATGGGCTTGTTTAGAGGCACCGTGTCTATTTGATGGGCGCAGGTCAGTCATTGGAGTCCTTTTTCCTCCCTTTTGGCTTGTCTTAGAGCACGAACTGCTTTGGCGGGAATTTTCTGCTCCTGTGGGCTCCCGAAACTAAAGAAATCTTACCACAACTGGAAATTATTGACTACGGTCTTATCAATAGATCCTAACCCCAAATCAGGCCACGATCTATATCTTACCGGTCGGCAATAGCTTGATAAGCGCAGCCCTAACTATTTCTTTGTTCATGAGCTACAATGGCATTGTTCTGGATCACTGATCTAGTCAGGTAACTATAAACTGTCGTGCTGCGGTAAACGGAGTACGGACGGAAACAATACGGGTGTCTTCGAGGTTATTATTGTCCATAAATATCGGGGTCCAATCAAAGGTGACATCTATCTTCCCGCTCCTCAAACCTCACTAAATCCTAGCGAATGACACGTGACAATCCTGTGAGCAATCTTTTAATCTCAAAAAAGACGCAGAAAAAAAGCTCGTGGTTAAGCTACTGAGTCGAAATGTTTTCTAAAATCGGCAAGAAATCTGTAACGGGTCTGGTCTTCCTCCTCCTCATCCTCCTCCTCCTTATTATGGTGGCAATTTCAATAAAGGCACCCTACAAGCTCAATACTACACCTAACTCCGCTCAATTCGAGATTGCCCAGTGGAATGCCAGCAACCACTACGAAGTTTTGAACGTATATAAAACAATAGACGCGTCGGGTGACGAGCTCAGGCGCGCATATCGCAGAACGGTGCGCCAATATCACCCAGATAAAGTGCAGAGGCTAATTACCAACGAACAAGCGGAAGCTAAGCAAAAGTTCGAGGGTATTAAGAATTCTTACGAGTTCCTCATGAGCGATTCCAGATGCTTTTATGACCGTTACGTTATGAGGTCTACCTTTAAACAGCAGAGTGAATGCTTTTTCCGGATTGCAAAGAGAAGTCTAGACGAAGCGATAAGTAATCTTCACGATATGTCAAAGATCATCGACGAGGCACTAGAGGAGCGGAGAATCAGAGAAAGGGAAGGCAAGACCCATCCCACCGAGCACGTCCCGTTTGTTAAGCAGGCGCAGCAGCAGCAGGAGCGTAAAGAAATTCTCCAATATCGCAGCAAAGCTCTGCGCAAGTTTGTGGTTAATTCGTTCAGAGCATTCTTCGACTGGTTAATGGCGATTACTTTCTATTTATTCTCATCTTTCTAAGTAGTTTGCATCACGATATAGCCCCATAGCTCACCAATACGATAACTATTACACACTAAACTAGCAAGACTGCTAACTTGGAACACACAATAATTTGTGAACCATGAGGCTAAAATCAATATATGCTGTCACTTTCCCTTATCGTTGTGACAAGACTGGTACATCTTTGTGCCAACAAAATTGTTTTAGTAACTGTTTCATGGCACTAGGTGCAACGTTGCAGCAAGTCTAGCCTTACAATAATTATCTGCATGGTGTTCTATGCTGGAAATCACTGCTAATCGTAAATATTACTTAATCCTATTTTGTTGAAGCTTATATAGAACTAATCATCAGGAAAGTTGGCATATTCCATTATGAAATACTGAATAATGTTGCTTGGTTCGGGAGTGGTAGACATATTCAGACCGCTCACCATAGAGCCCTTGAAGTAAGCTAGCTGTAAATTTTTTTTTTTTAATTTTTTTTATTAATAGAACCGACGCCCATGCTTGCCCATAGCTGTCCTCTTATAGCTATGAATATGACTAATCTCTTCGTAATGGTCCTTCTGAGGACTCTGGATCCGTCTCCCTCCCTTTTGATACTTCCTAACGCCTCAAGATGCGCCTTGTCTTGATGCAAATAGACGCAAAATCGAAATGGGGTATGGGAACTGAGAATATCATACAAATACGACAACGTATACAATACGATTCGTCGCCTCGTTAATGTCCAGTCATGAGCTGTGCAGTCAACACACCCGTCTAAATAAGTAAATTCGAGCCCTGCTATTCCACCGTGGGTATTCTTTCTTGACCCTTGAATAACTCGCTGAAATGTAGCGGAGCGATAGGCACGTGCCCGCCGAAGTTCGTTGATAGTCGTCAAATGCGATATCTCGCATCACAAATGGATTTGTTGACTTTATATACCGCTAGTGTTTGGGCCCTGTTGTCCGCCAAAGAAGAATCCGTCAAAGAGATCAAATTGCTGCCCTTCGCTAAAATCATGGTGCATTCCCTCCCAACCAATGCCGAATCCCATATCCATCTGCATATCTGGGTTTTGAAAGCCATCACTGCCTGACTGATCTTGAAGGTTTTGGAGGAAGTCCATCCCCTGAAGCTCAGAAAGATTCAGTGCTACTGGTCCCGGAGCAAAGTTGGCTGGTGGCGTCCGCATCATATTAAAATTAGAGATGGAGCCGCTCTGTGGCGTATACTGTTGATGCACAGATTTTGGTGTCAGACTAGATGCGGATACTGGCGAATTTACCTGTGGACTCTGTGACGGTAATAGGACAGGGTCAATAGCCGCACTGTCGAGTATGGTTCCCACCTCAGGTAGGCCACTAGGATTAAGGGCCGTCCCGGGCATTGGCCGAATCATAGAATATCCGTCATGTTCAGATTTGATGTTCGAGTTGTTCAGGCGATAAGAGGACGCTTGAGCAGCCGACTGCATAGCTGCCATCTGGGCGATAGGTTTATGTGCAGTAAAGGGTTCTTGGGACGGTGCTTCGTAAATGGCAGTTGGACGGGAACCGGGCTGATCTATGGGTGAATGAGAATTCAGTTTCTGCCGGTTTGCTGTTGCCTCTCTTGCAGTGAGATAATCGATCCTTTCACTACTTCCTTTAGACCCGCGTGTATGACGGTTTAGAACTTGGCCAAACCCGCCATTGGAGTTGGCCATTTTGATGGTAGCTTTGGCCGTTCGGTCGAAAGCATCACGACAGGCTTCCGCGGGCGGACACTTGTCAATTAGATCACTGAATACTGACGTAGCGGCTAAGATGGTGAAGTCGACTTCATCCATGGTCTGCATCCTGATCAGCTTGTGGGTTCGATTTCTGAAATACATGTGTACTCACAAGGCGACTTCTGACAACAAGCGAATGCCAGATTGCATATAAATAAGATATGCCTGCCATGAAGAGATGGTGTGTGGCGAGATACGTGTAGTTGACGAGCCCTTGTAGATGCAATTGTCTGTAGAGACGCAGGATCTTCTGCCCTGCCTCGGCAACTTTAACATAGACTCTTTCCTGATCTTCTTGTCGCTCTTGCGAATAGATTGATGGGCTGTTGACCTCCTTTGAAGTATGATATTCGCTCTCGAACATAGCGGGGACACTCAGACTCTGCCGATAAAGCATAATGATTGCCTGCCAGTAATTAAGCTCCAAGAATTCGGGTGAAAATGCAACACCGGAGTCTTGCTTCGTTGGCGCAGAGTTCTTCCAGGAGTATAATCGCTCATCGATATTCTTTCTCCAGCTTCTGAATGAATCAAACCTAGAGAGAAAAGGCGAGGGTAGTTGAGTATGCATATACTCGTTCCGTAGATTTTGGCCGTTGATCCTTGCCGTTTGTGCTTGCTGGTATTGCAGCACCTGTAGGATTTCGGATTGCAGCAGTCGAAGTCGGAGATAATGCTTAGCGACGACCTTGTATGTCGGCCCGCCATCGACAGGAGGGTTGGCGATACCCGCCTGCGTAATATATCGATCTTCTAGCATCGATGGAAACTCGGTCGTTATGACTTGGTCGGACACTCCGAACGGCCGCCCGACGCAGGTGCTTACAATCCTATCAAAGGCATACGTGCACCACCAGAGCCGCCTTCGGAGGTCGCGAATATATTCGCGTCGACCTCTCTCCCGCAACGCTGCCTCCCGCGATTTGTCGCTCCCATCTGGGACACTGGAACCCCCTTTCTTCTCGCCTAGGTCGAACTCCACGTCTTTTCCATCCTCGTAGTATAGACCTAGATCGACAGCTAATCTCACAGCTACGCCAACGATGTACCTACAGCTTGTCAGTTCCACGCCCTGTACAAGGGGCCGAAATTCGGTTGCACATACCATAAACCCGGCGGGACTGGGCGAAGAAGGGCAAAGCTGGCTAAGAGGAGCACAGCCTGGAGTTCTTCTAGCCCGCCACCATTCAGACAGGCTTCGAGGTGAATGATGGCGCTTGCATGATATTCCTCCGGTTGGGCCTGTCGCTTTTCCTCCCCGGAGGCCCTCGAGGTGGTTTGGCCGTCCATGATTATCCCACCACCAATAGCGAAAACCATGTTTAATGTGTACAGCTCCCTAGGGCCTCGGACTCTACCTTCCTCCGCGTAGGCTTGCTCAAAAATGTGCATGAAGTCTACACGGTGGAGCACTGGTATCTGAGGATTTGCGTGTTCAAAATATAGCTCGACAAGTTGAAAGCCCAAATCTCTATCGGGAAATGCCGCTTGGCTGATTGTCGGACGTGTATGCAGACCGAAAAAAGAGTCACGCATCGAGGTGCCCCCCGACAGGTCTCCGTTCCCGGTTATGGACCTATACGGACGTATTCCCGCCTTATCCGATGTTGATCGATGATCTCCAACAGAGGACTGCACAGCAGCGAATACAACGCGCGCGAACGAAACGCCGTTGGCGGATCCGAGATACCTCGGGCCCGTCGCGCTGCCTGTCCGCATGATCTTGTTGGGTCGTCCGGACTCATCACCAGTATGGAAGGATTGTGGCACGCCGGTAGCCTCAGCGGCCTCGGAGAGCATAGAAAGCGCGCCTTCATTGGGCGATCTGGCATGGCCACCGTCTGTACCAGGACGTGAACAGTGTTCCAGATTGTCAGGCGCTGGATACGGTATATTCTGGGCGCGAAGCAGAGCCTCTAATTGATCGACACGAGTCTCGAGGTAGTAGACATAACTTAGGAGCGGTCAGCTTCTCGGAAAAGACTTCCGGGTCCGTCCAAATCTTACTGACCTGCGCGGTATTTCTCTTTTAGTTATGGGGTCGTATCCGACGCATGCGACCCTGGCTTTCTCACAGCTCGCACAGCTGGGCAGCTTCTGGTCGCAGCGGTTCTTCCGCAGCCGACACCGATTACACGCGCTCACATTTCGAAAGCTACTACTGCCTTGAGCGGACTTTGCGCCACCCTGTCCCGTTCCATCGTGCATGTGTTCAGCGGTGGGAGAGAGAGGCCCGACGGAACCTGACGTAGGCGAGTGTTTGATATGGAAAGGCGATGACGGACGAGGGCGCTTCGGAGGATGCGGGGGAGGATGCGGTGACGTCGGTATCTCCGGGGATATGCCATCGGGGTCCATGGTTGCGGCTGGGACTGTGGTTGCGATTGGTCCCCCCGGCCGACGGAGTAGATGGGAAGCGTTTTGTCAGCGACTTGTAGGAGAGCGATGGGTGGCTGGCGTCGTGGGCGCAAGGGCACATGCACAGACAACGTACACGGGCGATCTCTATCTCTCTCTTGCTCCTGCTCTTGGACACGAACACCCGCTTGAGGTATCTGGGCGGACTCGCCGCTATATTGCGCGCGGCTGGATAGGCGGAGGTCAGATTCACATGCAGGGGCCGGGTCTGGAATTCATTTGCTCCATCTCTGATTGGCATGGGCCTCCTCTCGATTACGGACTTCCGGCAACAGCGACTCCTATATATCGGCTCGAGCCTCAGTAGCAATGATAGAGCAGCGGCGCCGCGGCATGCGTACCCGACCGTCGTACACGATATGCTGCGTAGGTGTTGCGGCGCGGCGCAGTGTGGTGCGGTGCGGTGCAGTGCGGTGCGGTGCGGTGCGATACGTGCGATACGTACGATGCGGGGGAGTCACAGCTACCGCAAGGTTGGAAGCTGGTGAAGACGAGCGCTGACAAGCTGACGCTACTGCGTATTAGAGGCGGCGATGATGGGCGAGGTTGACAACGCACCGCTTCGGCCGGTGCTGCTACCTTACCTACCTACTGCGAGCCTGGGCGCCTCGATTAGGTAATTAGCGACACAAGATGGACTTCCGGCAGGTGATGCGCAGAGCAGCAACGCAGAGAAGCAAAGCTGGCAAGCAAAGCAAGCCTTGGACCAGACTACCGTGTCGTCCTACGCTAGTCGCATGTCATGGGATGCGGTGCTGTGGTGCTATGGTTTGCCGTGTATAACTTTGGCTGGTGCAGACGGTTTCGGGTTGTAGAGGGGTTTGTTGTGCGCGAAGCAGTATACTCCATTCTACCTGCTCGCTCATATGGATGGATGTCTGTCTGTCGGGGAGTATACTTAAGCATACCAGCCAGCAGCCTACCTAGGTACTTGGAGAGCACGGCGGTTAGGTAACAGGAGGCATGTGTTAGGTAGCGAGAGACGCTAGGCAACCAAAACGCAACGGGGATCGTCACCCGTGGGCCCCTTTGGGTCTCTGGTACTGTCTGGGGCTCCGGGCGCTGGGTTTTCGGGGGGGGGGGGCATCTGGTCCAGCGATAAGAGCTCTAGCAAATCAGCTCTCGGCATAAGCATGGCCTGTCCGGCTATGAGCGCGCTAGAGCTAGGCTCGGCTAAGCCAAGATTCTCTTTAACAAGGATCAACTTGCGGTCTACTTACTGGGGGAGGTAGCTAGTGTAAGCTATACAGTATGCGTGTGCCCCCCCGATTGCAACCCCCACGTCTCATCGAAAAAGAGAACGAGAGGAGAAAGAGAGAGACAGCTAGCGAACCACCATGTTCGTGGCTTTCTAGTAGTGCAAGGTAGTTGGTTTAAAAACTAAGCAAAATGAACGTTCATTAGTGGCCGCGGCCATTGAAAGCACAGCGTTTCGCCGACTCCCTCACCTACATACGTACCCAATCCCGGTGCATACTTACTTAGTGCATAGGTACCTCACGAGTCACTATATATTCCATTCATACACATTCATGATATAGCACGACAGGCCAATAGCAAGCTGTTGTTAGCTCACATGCAGAGTGGCCGGCTTGCCCAGGTCAAATATGCCGTAAACATTCCGTCCCAGTCGCAACATGAGTCGCAAGTCATAGACTACTTACTTAAGGTATAGTATATCTAGCCTAACTAGCTGATGGCAACAACATTGCAAATATCTAGCCAGAGTTAAATTGTCTCGAGGTGTTTCCTCCGTCTCTACTTGCAATAAGCTATAGGTAGTTTTATGTGTACATACTTATGCATATGGGCGGGCACAACACGTATTCTAGGCACTCCTTTTTTTTTTTTTTTGGTTCCCCTGACTCAGCCCTTCGGGCGATTGGGGAACAAGCCGGCTCGCAAAGTACCTCCTCAGCCTTAGATGACCTCGCGATCCACCACCTTGGCACCGGAGCAATCGGCCAGACAGAATCAACTTCTAAAGCTACGGAAGACGAGGCTAGTTCTCAAGTGCAATATAGTTAGTTCAAGTAAATCATCACGACTCATAGATTAGCGATTTGTCAAGTGGTCAAGTGAAGTCTATAAAATAAGACGAAAGTTTTCTTAGTTCTGTAGAGGCATGTAATTAGTTACATATATGGGGATTGTACCGCATTGCTCTTGTTATACAAGGTATGCGTGGTCTTGTCTACAATGCTACGATACATGCTGCGCTCTTCACGACGAGGTCCGGTCGTGGGTCGTACGTCGTGTGCGGAGCCTCACCTGCCCCTGCTCAGCCGTTTTCTCCTGCAGCTGCCGACGTGTCGTGCCCTTCACGTCTTCTTCTTTCCTCTCCATCGCTCGGCACTAGGGCGGCTTAGGAGGCGCCCATCTGAGCGAGAAGATGACACGCGACCGTGACTTCACTAGCCCTATTTTTAGAGTCTGTCCTCTCTGCGTGCTCTGTATACTTTACCCTGGTTATGGCAAATCATCCCACTTCCTTACCGAGTTAATGACGATGCCTAGCTTGGCGAGTCACTCTCGCCGGGTGAATGTAGGTGCACGCGGCTCTTCGCCAGATTGTGGTCACGCGCACTCAGCCGGGTTTGCCCACGAACCCCGTGCAAGCCGCTCAAATTCGAGAACTGCCATCCACAAACCGAGGTACTCCGACAAACATGAACAGTATCTGAAAGACTCGTGGGAAGAGCTCGTGGAGACCACTCCGCGCGAGGACGCCAGTGTGAATGAGGTTCGCACCTGGGTACTGAAAGTGTTTCACCGGCGATGCCATCCTGATCCCGAGGTAAAAACAGACAGGAACCTGATCGTATTCTATTCCACCCAACAGATCGTAGGAGAGCTCAGATTCTTATGGATGACTGACTTTTTACGTATCTGCAGAATTCCCTGAGTGAGTTTCGTTGGCAAGGTAGAGATCTCCATTTGCAACGCCGATATCTCGCTTTACGCCTGCGTTTCCGTGGGGAGCCCTACGGATATATGATAGCACACGACATCCATGACGCTGTCAAGGTAGGTTGTTGCTTCAAGTCCATTGGCTAACATAATACAATCGTAGTTTCTTCCCCTCGACTCTCCATTCTTTCCTATACACGCATCTCAACCGATCCATTGAAAAAGGATATGTGTTACTAACTAGAGTACTCGTAGGAATCCCGGAAACGAGCCCGTAGGCAAGAGAAGGAATCTAAGAAGCGGGCGAAAAGTGGGAGTAAGGAAGGTAATAAACGCACATCCAACTCAACGAGGCTGCCCGCAGCACAATTGTTCTCCGAGACGCCTCCTTCCATCGAGTTTCAAGACGGCGCACCCAACAAAGATGATACGAGTGCAAAGCATACTCAAAAGGGGCAAGTAGATCACACCGGTGCCGACCGCGAACCGGGAACAACCCATCTGACAATAGAAAATCAACTCCTTGACCATGATTCCGGGACTAGCGAGGCAAAGACCAAAAAGAAACTCGCAAAAATCTTGACCATTTTCCCTGGAACAACAGCAGGGGTGGCTCTCCCATCTGCAGAAGACCCGTTCCGAGACCCAACCCCAGAGTCAAAGAGGACGAAGGTCAAGGCAAAGAAGATAGAGAAGAAAGGGAAGGCCAAAATAAATATAGAGTCGTTAACCGACGCCCAGGATCCGTTTCGAGATCCGGAGCCCATGTGTATGCGTCTCATTGACGCAGACGACTTTCGCCTTTAATCTCCGGAAAATGTAGACTAACGGTCAAACCTGATTGGTTACGGTATACACCCTACCGCTATAAAGATGAAATTTAGTAGACTCCCTGAAGCGAGATGATAGAAACGGGAACAAGAGAGACAAAAATGGATTCTCAAGAAGGGGTTATAAGGGTATGCCAATAGAGCTGATGAGATTGGCACCTCACGGGAGTAAGGATGATAACCTTGTCAATTAATCCTCAAGTATCACTATACCGAAATTAGTTCAACTCAAACAAGCCTGGAGAGGCTGTACGCATACCTGCCTATACCCTATTTAGTTCTCTGGAGTCTAGATATGAATTATCAGGACTATTCTGATGCCTCTTTTGTATGGCTAGTAACTCTATCCTATCTGCCTAGCTTCGCGATAACACTACGATACGTCACGAGAGAGTGCCCGTGTATGCCACGTCAGGAAGTAATGAACGCTGGCGTTAAATAGAAACAGTTAAATGTCGTTTAGTACAGAGTTCTTCTAGAGGGTTTAGGACACGCTTCTTAACCCCCCGAACCAAGCACGGCAAGAAACCTGCTCAAGCTATCCAGGCTACTCGGACAGAGCGTACAAAGGGCACTGTATATATACCACGCCCTATTTTGATCAGAATACCTAGCGAACGAGTGCCGGAGCGGTTCCGGGATCAGAAACCTACGCAAGCGGAATGACACCACACTGCTTCTGACTTGTTCAGTTCCCCCGACTATGACCCCTCCCATCTGATACCGTTTCCAACGAATGAGCCACAGCGTTGGGCCACAATACGACGCCAATCGCCATTCGATAGAGGGATTTAGGTGATCTCATTAGTCATCGTCAGTTGACATTGCAGACCTATTGGGTGGTTGGGAGGGCTGTATCGGAACACCCCCGCGATAGCGACAGGCGACTCAAAATTGCGAAGAACTCGAGCCATTGGTTGTGACACTTAGTTCCCAAAGTTATCTCAGCATTCTGCTGCCCTTATGGTCACGAATAGACATTCCTATCTTCGGGCTCAATGAAATTTCGAATTCCCTGTTGCCGCTAAGGCCGTAGCTACTATTTAAGACTGCATCTGCATCGCCTTGCCGGCGACTCGTGTTGTCAAGATATTTGAATAGAAGATTATAATAAGATTTGTGTCTGCTTCTATTGTCGTTTGTGGCTGGTTTGAGTAGACCGCGCTCGTAGGCCGATGTCACGGGCCACAAGAAAGCGACACCTATAGCACACAACAAGGTCGCGAAAAACTGCCACAGGCAAAGACATGCGGAAGCACCGAACGGGGCTATGAATTTGAGCATGTCATTCGTTTGGTAATGGTCCTGCTGGCCGCGAATAAAATAGCGCTTCTCCCATGAAACAGCGGTGTTATTGTCTCGATTCTTTTCCGTGAATCCGTCCTCAAGTATTAGTGGTTGTTTGTCCTTATCAACCGGTAGATGTGCTAGCTCTAGTAGGCACAAGAGCCTAACGTTGGCCTGCCATAGTGAGAAGGGTACGATCCATATCGTGAAGGTCTGCCGAACAGTGGCGTAAAGATAATTAGTCCGCCTATCGAACGCTGGAATAACAGTCGTTAGTAACAATCGAGAACCTATTTTTGTAATGATTTCGGTGATGATATAGCTCATGTAAGGGAGACTCAGAGGCCCAGGCCCTTCGTCGAGGCCACTCTTGCTTAAAGGAGCATTGAGAGACGGGGCTTACAGGTAGAATCAACTTTCAGCAGGATCCTGGGGCTTATAATCTTGTACCATTGGTAAACTAGAAGAATCAGAACACGCGAGTCGATTGTCCACTCAATGTTGCTAAAAGGCACTCGAACCCGTCTTGGCTCGAACGATGGTACACGACAAAACGGGTGGGTGAAATAAGCATCCGGAAGGAAATACTCGTTTAGAGTCTTCTCTTGCTCCTTGCGGGTGCCCTGTGTTAATGAGTGGATGACACCCGAGATTTCTTCTTCTGGATTCTCCATCGTATAGGGAATCTTCGAGAGAGTTTTAGGCGATCACGAAGGGGATGTGCGCGCGACAACGATGTGGATAGAGTAGACAGGCGTCGTTGATGGATTGGCGCTAGGGAGCCTCGAACTCAATCAGATAGCACAAATTGAGGGACAAACGTATAAATCAGATCTAGGACGCTATGCACTCTCGAAGAAGACAGTAGGAGTTACATTAAATAAGACGGCAGTTTGGTAGTCCAGTGTTCCTGAATTGGTGTTATTGATGATGTCATATAGCATCACAAATAGAACCGCGCCCCGCCCTCCAACATCACATGCAAAGAGTATAATTTTGATGAGATCGGGTTAACAACTACCTAATCTAGGTATTCTACGAGTGATACCAATCGTGAGGTACGCGAAAATATAGGTTCGCCTTCGCCTCCCTCCCCTTATCGTGTCTCTGTCGCGTGGGTCTGTAAATTCGCTCGCTAAACTACGTGCGATCTTAAGCTATTCATACCTAGGAACAGGGCTCGCGTCAAGTGCCGCGGAAGACAACCCGTTCATTCGTGTGGGTGAAGAAAATAAGCTTCTAAGTCTACCATCCAGAATAGACTGCGGAACGCTACACATGTATTCAATTGGTATCCCAGGTTGCTCCCCAACCCCAAAGAAGCAAAACTAACGCCGAAATATGCGGAACCCTCAAAGTCCAAGACCGAAATAATGCGAGAAGACGAGCTCGGCTTCATGGTGTTTTGTTAGCTCGTGCCAAAGCGAGGGGAAAAGCCAGTGTCGCGGTATCGTTTCGTTTGCATCCGGCACGTCCCTTTCATACACAAGCCTGTAACCACCCGTTTATACAGAACTCCTTGTTCATCGCCCATACTCCTCATCACAGGGATACAGATCATGCCCTTGATCCGCTCCTTGGCCGACTGATGTCACGTATATAGATATCTTCTCTATACGAACCCCTCCGATCGTCACTTCTTCTGGTGCGCTGGCTCCTCATACTATCCCTCCTTCTCCGCGGCGGGGGATGGTCTTCTTCGACAATAATCATGTCATCCCCGTCGCTCACTACACTTCTCGGGGGTGGTGGCCCGGGGCTCACGCTCCGGACCCTAGAGCGGGACCTCGGCCGAAACTCCTCAACTATGATTTGATCCTCACGTGTGATCTGAACAGGAGCAACCCTCTCTCGCCGAATCTCGATTTTCTCGCGCCGCGGGGAGTGCCTACTGCGTCGATGTTTCCGGGGAGGCCCGCGTGGGCGTGAGTGCCAAGATACCACGGACGCCGTCCCGCCGACCGACCCTTCTTCCCTCATCCGTGGCCCCTGGCCAATGTTAATGCACCAGTGTACGAGGGCAAGGAGCAATAGAAACCCTGCTACCGAACCGAGAACTATGCCGGCGACAGTCCCAGAGTCGGGGCCGAAAGGTCCGTTACCATAACCCTGAGGAACTGTGTCCGCACCTACCAAGGCGCGAGGTGTGAGCATCCTCGGGCTCTCGAATACAGGGATAGGATAACGTAGAGGTAGCGTGCGAGCCGGGGATGAAGAGCGCCGTGGTGCGCTATCGGGCGCAGAAGAGAGAGGCGGCATGCTGTTGAGACGAGGTTTGTGTCTCAAGCTACGATGTAATCAGAAGAGGGCGTCATGTGCGCGCGCGACAGCACCGCGCGACGGGCTCCGGCGGGTGTCGGCGAATGCGGGATGCGTTGCGCCCGCTGACGAGACGAGATGCAGCAGGTAGAACGGCGATGGCAGAGGAGTTCTGCGCAAGCAGACATTTGCTCTCGAGATCTGGTTAGAGCTGTCGAATGTTGCACGACCCTTCCCTATTTTATGCCAGTGTAGAAGTTCTCGAAAGCGACGCTAGGAAGTACGAGCTTGGACTTGATTGAGCGCACGAGCGCAGTTGACGACAAGAAGTTGGAGACGGACGGCGGGATGCTGTCAATTGCTCTCGCTATCTAGGTATTGTCGGAGATGGTGGATGGTGGATGGTGGATGGTGGATGGTGGATAGCGGATGACGGATGACAGATGACGGAAATGGGAGGCTGGCGTTGCGACCAGAGCGCTTAGGTGCGCTCGCTAGACTTAGCGGCTGGTCTACCAAATGTAGGTACGGTACATTAGCGCCGAGTGGGTTTCATCGTGGGCACTTTGGTTCCAGACTTGCGTCTTGCCACTTTAAGGGACCAGCGTGTGCTCGACTTTTATTTATTTATATATATACATATATATACATAGACATAAGCATATATACACTCGTGGTTAGAAGAATCAAGATTCGTAGTCATAAATAGAGTGTCTCCAAGGTTGGTCCTATGATATGATTAACAGAGCTGGTTTTGGCTTATAAAAAACGTGGCACTACCCTAATGTCGATCTCTACCGAAGCTGGGTATTGTAATTGAGATTGAGAAGAATTCTATTAGATGGGGTGTTCAAGATCTTAGCCGCAAAGATGAAGCACAACATGGGCGGCAAGTATGGCAAGTTACCTAGTTACCTAGTTACCTAGTTACCTACCTAGTTAGCCTGCAGAAATCAAGAGCCCTAGGCAGGAAATGACATGACGCTGTTGAGGCAAATGAGTAGTTATTAGGTATTCTAGTTTAGCAACACCAACATGATATGATCAGTAATCGTGAAGCCGACGCCTTAGGACCCAATCTATATACGTATAGGCTTCTTCAAAGAGTGTCCCAACAAATTTCGTCAACAAAACCACAGCCCCTTGGTGTCTCGTTGGTGGCTACAGAACCCATGCACACACCACACCATCTCAACTAACGATGCAACCGCAACTCCAACGCTTCGCACATCCGCAACACCGAGGTACCAGGGGTTGCAGTCGGCCTATGACTCAGTCACCTGACAACGCGACGCGAGATGACTGCCCCACAAAGCCTGACGCGCCGGACAACTCTTGGGCGGGGTACTACGAAATCTACAGTATCTAGATGCAGTATCTACAGTGTTGTTGGTAGACGTTAGATAGGACTTACTTGTAAGAAGTGTGAATGGCTACTTAATCTGTTATGGTCTTTTTAACTATTCTACCTATATCTTGGTCCGTTGATGCTTCTCGTGTGATCTAGTATTCAGTGGTAATCAATTATCGTCCTATCCCTACTAGGTTTTTTGGTCGATTCTACCCTGAATGCAGGGTTGCTACTCTCCTTATACAGTACAAATTGAGGCGAGATCAAAGCAACAGCGATGGTTTAGTGGAGTCGTTCTGAAAGTAGTTTACTGTCATCTCTGGCTAATCGTAACGCTGTCTCCAGGCAACAACAGACGGTGTGATGGAGGATGCATGCCACTTACAAAGGAAACTGATCGAGTCTGGAGACAGGCCAATCGTCTAGCCTTGAAATCCTTAGCGATTGGCATGGGATTTGCACGACGCGGGGTACCAGTCTTGGGGGCTACGAAGTCCTGGGAGCTAAGACGTGTGCTGTGCTGCACCTACCATGTACATAGCATAGTCGGTATGGGCTGAAATGCTGAAACGGAAGGCTGATGAGTCTACGCATGGGTATGGGCGACGGCCCTCGGACAGCTATGAAGGCCGATCCCAACAAGTCGATGTTCTTGTCCGCGCTGCCCGATGGTGGGTGGTTTGTGTTATATTTCTCCGTCAAGTTTGACCGTTATCCTGTAGTATATACTAGGTGACTTATAGATATAAAACCGCGTGCTTCCCGTAGTTCGTTTAAATCCAAAGGCATCCTCACTTACACCACAGTTTCATCTAAATATCAACTTCCCAAACCTACCCTCGAACTCAAACGCCCCTCAAAATGGCTGAGCAGCAAGCACCAATCAAGGCCTACCGCGGCAACTGCCATTGTGCGGCCTTTGTCTACGAGATCACTCTTCCAGAGATCAAACAGGCAGCCGAGTGTAACTGCAGCATCTGCTACAAGAAGGCCGCCATCTGGGTCTTCCCGAAGCCCAGCGATGTGAGGTTCGTCAAAGGTGACCCCTCTGCACTGACAGACTACAACTTCAACAAGAGACAATACACTCATAAGGTCCGTTCCCCCTGGCCCAACGTAATAGTCATGGGATGGCTAGAGATAGCAAAATAACAACGAGAGGTGCTGACACTGGGTTTCAAGTTTTGTCCTACATGCGGCGTCTCGCTGATGGTCGTTGGGCATCGGACTCCCCCCAAAGCCGGGGAAGAGAAGCTACCAGACAATGGGTTCAATGTAGGTCGTGCAAAAAAGCCTTCCCAGATGCGCAAGGGTGAGTGGTGTAGAGATAGCTAACAAGTGTTCAGTTGCGCACGTTTCAGCATGGCCAAGTCGATGCCTGGAAACTTGAGACCAAGAGGTATGGCCCATGAACAGACCTTCGGTCTTCTAATAGTTCTTGCTCATATTCTTATTTCTAGCTTTGACGGATACGCCCTCGATCCAGCATATGAGGTACCTAAATTCACAGGATCTCACCCTATTGCAGAAGTCGAGGGTGGCCGGGTCTACACTGGGAGCTGCCATTGCGGCGCCGTCACCGTTGCCCTGAAAGCTAAACCCATCGACAAAGATTTCCAGGGGTTGGTTGAATGTAATTGCAGTAGTTGCGGAAGGGCAAGTCTGAGCACTTATCACTTGAGTTGTCGATGAAATAAAGGAAGGCTGACCACTATAAATGATACAGTATGGCGCTATGTGGACCTACCAACCCCACGCGCAATTCGTGATCGAAGGCAGGGAGAACACTAAGGGATATTATTTTGGAAAGAAAATCGCGGGGAAGTTGTTTTGCAAAATCTGTGGAGTGCTGCTCTTCTCGGAGCCAGCGCAACTCACCGATGAACAGGTTGCTGAGTTGGATGAAAACACTAGGAAGTGGTATGATGGTGCCAAAGTGGCCAAGGCTTTGAATCTACGGACGATCAATGGCTTGAACGTCAAGGATTTGTCTTCGACCCGGTTCGATGGCTATAACTTCATCAAGCCGGGATACGTTGAGCCGTGAATGATGGAGTGGTGCAGATGAGGGGACAATAGGCTAGAAGCTCAAATGATGAAAGCATTTGGAATCTCCACTCCGCTTAATCAAGAATTGTTGACCGCAAATGGTTGTTCTAAAATGTGATTTCATTTCTTCGTGATTGTTGAGTTTCGAGTCTCTACGAAACCAAAGGGAGCTCCTGACCTGCAGGTGCGGTAGTCTTCTTGTATCGTGCTTTATCCCAACCAGGTATCCCGTCGTCATCGAAATCTGCCCATTGGAAAAAAGAGCAGTTTTCCTTACCAGGGACATTGCCACGATGGCACACTATCATACAATACGGCGTCAGTGCCAACCCTTCACGGCATGTATTTCAATATATTCCTCGATATTAGAAAGTATATATAGCCGAGGAAAATTTCAGCTCAAAGACTGAAAGGTAAGGGGAACTTACTCCAGAAATACCTGCCCCAATTCTCCTTCTTCCGCTGCACAGTCCGGAGAATGACCGGAAGGTCACATTTACACCTCGGTGTGAATTTCGGGTGAAAGTTCGACTTGTAATCACGATAAGTAATATTGATCCTTCGATTTCCCGCCAAGGGGTGAGGGTCTATGGCCTGTGCTGGCACTATGCTATGCTTCCATTCCTCCTGCATCTCAGCATGCATGATTAGTAGTGAGTTGTGGGGTAGATGAATAGAGATCTGTCCCTGCGCATTTGCATCGTCTACCAGTTTGTTGTCGGCGTCCTTCGGGACTACGCGACGAACGCGGAATTCCCGTGCTACGCCCAGAGAGAGTGAGCCGATAACGGGTCTATTCATAATACTGGAGTCAATAATTTCCATTTCTGGTAAGATTCCCGCAGAGTTTCGGGAGCTTGCAGGAGCAAAAGTTGCCCGCTTGGGTAATTCGCGCCACTAAGACACGCAAAAAGGGGAAATAAAAGACTCCAGCGACTAACCTGGGACCAAGGTATGTTAGATGGTCACTGTGATACCCAACAGATTCCTGAGGCCCATTGTAGCAGTTGACGAAGGCTGCATTTGGTGTCCATCGGTCGGGGCATTGATACCTCAACTTTTTGCCATGGGGATATCGCGTCTTGATGCGGGCGTCTACCTCTTTATTAACCGCTTCCTGCACCTTTGGTCTCACCCGTAAGAGTTGCGGTGTGATCCGTCGAACGTCCTACTAGGGGTTAGTAAATTGAATAGAGAGTCGATCGGATCTTTGGTAGTGATAGAATGGAATATTGTCCTGTGTTCCAGGATTTCTGAGTAGGATAGGGCCCGGTTCCGATTGGGTTGATAGAATGACACTCACATCTAGGCGTCCACCGTAATAATAGTACTCGTGCCGCTGCATGTTCACCTCAGCTTCGGTGGCTAGATAAAAACTTGATGTATGTGGACTTTGAACCACGTTGTCAAAGAGCTTGAAAGTAACCTTGCCGAAAGACTTCGATTCGTTTAGCATTTCTCGAAGCAGATCATTGGCCTCCTCTTGTGGGAGGAAATTGTGAATGATGCTACATGGAGTATGCTCTTCGATGTCTTTAGGATCATATAAGTAGAGCGTAGTTCCCTTTCTAGACAGCAACTTCGGCTTTTTGGCTATCGCGGTTCCTTCAGTAGTGGATGGCTTAGATGTAAAGGATCTCAGTGATGTCTGAGACCCTACGGTGCTGGTCGCGCCGTGAGACTTCTTAAGAGCGGTTCGGCTATCAAGGAGAGACGAGGCAGCTCGGTCAACAGAACCATCATTAGCTAGCAGCGTATCGAGCAGTACTTCGTAAGGAATACTCGGAAACAAAGAGGCAAGCAAGGCTAACTTCATTTCAGTTGAATCATCTTCATTATCCCGAGTCGAGGCTTGGGCGATGTCGGACGGTTTGCGTTTTGCGCCTCTTAAGAAAGCATCCATTTTGCGGGGTGGATGGAGATAATGCGTCTTTCATGATGCTTGCGTATGGTGTTGCTACGAGGGTATATGAGCTCCATACTTAAAGAAACAGATCTTAGTCAAGCTGTCGCTGCCGCCTTGGATGATAGTATGGGCGTGCGAAGAGCGACCAATCGGAGAGGATTACTCATGATGCCTGTCACGATGTGAAAAGAGTTGTGTCATGATTCCCCAGCACTGCGATGCGAGATGACCCCACCAGCCCACCTACTGTGCATGAAGCACTCCAGGTACCTACCTACCTAGGTACCCTGTGAAGCCGAGGCCCCACGTTCACGCACGCCCGTTAGCTATGTGTGCCGTAAGTAGGTACCTAGGTACAGATACAGCCTCCATCCCACTTCGACATTTACTGGCTGTTTCCCTGCCCTCCTCAATCTCGAATCTCGAATGCGAGCAACGTCTTCACTCTCGAGAATGGTCTAGCGGGCCTTCAGTCGGGTCTCAGAGCAGATATAGATCATGGCGTCCATGCTAGAATTTCGTACAGCTGGCTTTAACCCCTATGCCGTTAAATACTCTCCCTACTACGACTCGCGCATCGCTGTCGCATCCGCCGCAAACTATGGCATTGTTGGCAATGGCCGGCTCTTTTGCTTGGGGTTGGGCCCCCAGGGTATCCAGGTAGAAAAGACGTATGCGATATGGCCGTCCTCACGTGCGCAGTGGCACACGCCATCTCAGCCCTGCTAACTCTGCCTCCGAAGCTTCGACACCAACGATGCCCAGTATGACCTTGCCTGGTCCGAGATCAACGAGAACCAGCTGCTCGCCGCCTGCGGAGACGGTTCAATAAAGCTCTACGACGTTAATGTCGACGAATTCCCCGTTATGAACTTCCATGAACACAAGCGCGAAGCCTATTCCGTTGCTTGGAGCCCCGTTACTAAGGATACTTTTGCTTCAAGCTCGTGGGATGGAACAATAAAGATTGTAAAGCCACCATTCATATCCTTGCTTACATCACGACCGAGTCTTATCGTAAAGCTAATATAATTCTACTTGAAAGTGGTCTCCAGCCAGGGGGGACTCTCTCAGGACGCTCCCTGTCGGCAATTGCACCTACAGCACATCATATTGCCCCTCCAACCCAAATATAATCTCGGCTGTATCGACCGATTCACATCTACGCATCTTCGACCTTCGAACGCCCGTCAGCGCTCAATATCACCTGACCACGAAGATACCAGTCCATCAGCCCCCGTCGGTGCCGATGCCACCCGGTGTTTCACCTCCTTGCATGCCAGCGGAGGTTTTGACTCATGATTGGAACAAATATAGAGACACAGTTATAGCTACGGGCGGCGTGGACCGTGTAGTAAGGACCTTTGATATCAGACACCCAACAGCAGGGCCCGCATCTATAATGATGGGCCATGACTACGCTGTGCGAAGGCTCGCTTGGAGCCCCCACGCCGCCGACATCTTGCTCAGCGCTAGTTATGACATGACGGTCAGACTATGGACGGATGGCTCCACGATATCACAAGACCTAAGCTCACCCGTGAAGCCAGGCGTACAGCTCGGAATAATGAACAGGCATACGGAATTTGTTACTGGTGTTGACTGGTGTCTTTTTGGTGTGGGTGGTTGGGTTGCAACGGCTGGATGGGACGAGCGGGTCTTGCTATGGGATGCCAATATGATGTTGCAAGGAAGAAGTTGATTGGCCAAGGTTCGCTCACCTTACTGTCGGTTTGTGATATGCATTAGAAGGCGTTCTTGGAGCGGCATTTGTTTCATCGATACCACCGTTATGATTGAGTAGAGGCACGCGCGTCATCATGTAGGTCACGGGTAGAAGAAGAGCGCAATTGAAGCTTGCGCAACAGGTCGTATGCGGCCAAACCACACAACGGAAATCTGTAGAAAAATGATACACTTGTGAGTTATGCATTAAGACATGGTACGCATGTCCAGGACCTCAGTCGATGAACATCTTGTATCAGTATTAGCTAAAGCACTGGCGAATACGCATTTTCATCCAAACTTTCCTCTAGAAACTAGATGGGATCGGGGCTTACATCACGACCGATCGGTGCCCATGTTGGCGAGTAAAGTATTTACCATGTACGGTTGCAACTGTTCACGATATCCGCCTCTCGAAGCCAGCACTTCTTAGGCAGCCGCCCAAAGGTCCCTTTCCAGACTTCTTGGCCGTTGTCGGTGGCAGTTCTTTGGCTTCCATATTCTCTTGCGACCTAGATAAACGACACTAATCGAAGAAGCAACATTCCGCTACAATGCAAGCAGCGTGCACCCTTCTCTCGGAGCATTGAAGGGGCCAGCAAAATGCGAAGTGGGCCACGTGCAATTCGATGCCTCCGAATCAATCATCTACGGAGCAGAATAAATGATCGGATATCCAATTTACAGGGGGTTGAATGATTTTCTAATTTCGTTTTTTCCGTAGTCCCATTCTCTCCTTTTTTCTTATTCGTATTGATTAGAACCAATATTTTGCTCCTACACCGCGCCACCAATACATCGGAGATACTGATAGTATTTAGGCGTTTCCGTCCTTGCGTACTGGAAATGTGCTCATATCGCACTACTTGGGCTTGTAGCTCCGGGGATGACTTATAACTCGTAACAATTACTCGATGGATGGACAGCTCAGCATCCTTGTCAACAATAGATATTCAACATGCAAATCTGTTACGCCGCCACGTATATCCGGGAACACATACAGTTGCCGACCCATCTCTTCTTTCGGCAACCAGATTACACTTAACTACACTACCTGTCGGTTGGATTTGTTTCATCATATATTCTCCCAAGCACTGGAAAAGTCTTTGACTCAAACTGATTACTGTAGTCCCGTTATTCGCTCCACCGGGGACTGCCTAGGTACCATATCACTCCATTGAGTCTTCGCTTAGGCCAATATAATTTGGTGACAACCATCTGCACTCCAATTGTGTCAATGAAGTAAATTTGTATGTCCGGGGCCTCCCGGGTCAAGGCTTAGGAACTTAATAACTAGTTGAGAAGAACTGCTTACTTGAGACAAAGAGCTTTGCGAGACTAGGTACTCAAATTGTTGATGCACACATGCGAGGGCGACCTGAGATCTAGCACAGAACCGTCCATTGGGTCTATTGGCTTTGATTATTTTGATTCGTAATTTGATAGAGCGTTAGTCGTATTAATAGCACCCTTTTGATTAAACACGTAACCTCTCCCCCTCTCACCTATTGTACGGAGAATAAAGTAGAGATTTTAGCCATCAACCGCTTAGATCTTGCTTTGAATTGAACAACCCCAGACCAAGTCCTAATCACCCGCTTGATCAATTTAAGGACCAATAACCTCAACTCCATCGACGCCTCTATGAATAATTGCTATCCGCATCTCTGATGTTGTACATGATTCTGGGGCCTGATAATTCTACAGGATGCGGAGGATAAGACTTTTGTAAAAGACATCGTAAAGTCGATAATATACACTGTACATCGAGATTAGAGTAGCCCACTAGTTTTAAAAACTGGCACGACTAGTCTGTTGTGATCTCCCATCAGAACGCGATGCAAAGCGACTTTCAAAGCGACTTTCGAAGCTGTTGCGGTTAGAGCGGCTGTGGCTTCTGTTATCGCGGTTGTGGCCTCTGTTATCGCGGTTGTGGCCTCTGTTATCACGGTTGAAGTCATTGTGTTTAAAGTTGGAATTCGAGCCAAAACGATTGCCGAACCCGCGTATTTCAGGTTCATCATCTACGTCATGGCCAATTCGAACTCCGGGCAAACGGTTCAGACCGCGCATCTGGGCAATCTTGGGGGGTATAGCAGGGACCTCGGGCCAGCCCATGGCGCCTTGACACCACTTATTCAACAATTGGATGCAATCCGCAACATCGAAATTCCTGCCGAATTTCTGGCCAAGACTTGCCAGATACAAGGCACGGAATTCGGACTTGGGCACAGCTGAGTACATATTTGCAATCTCACTGAAGAAGCGAGACACGTCCTTAGATGGTGAGCCAACCCCGAACTCATGTTGAGCGGACTCGATGGTGTTGTTGGGTTTGATAGGTAGGCCTGGAAGACGGTAGCGCGCTTCCGATATCTCCTCTCCAGTGAGAATTAACCAACCCTTACCCGAGTGTCCTGCACGACCTGTACGGCCAACTCGATGGATGTATTGGTCCCTATCAGGTGGGAGACCAACCTGGATAACGTCTGTCACATTAGGGAAATCCATTCCTCTCGCTGTAACATCAGATGAGAACAGAACGGCAGACGTTGCACGACGGAAAGAGTCGGCGCTTTTCGTGCGCATGGCTTGTGTTAATCTCGAGTGAATCTCATAAGGTTGAATCCCAGAGAAACGCGAAAATGTCTGAGTCCCTCTAAAGATCTGGTAGGCATATTTGACGCCGGCGGTGCTTGAGAAAAAGACAATGGCCTTGAACGGGAGGCCGGAGCCTTGAGCCGCTCGTGCCTTGTCTGCAATCTCCAAAATTGTAGGATATATATTTTCAAGACCGTTTACAGTGACAAGGTGTTGGGGGACACGCTCATGCGTTGGTGCGTCATCTTCCTTGATGGTTTGTACAAACTCAAAGTTATCAGGGCGAACCATGCTCTTGGCTAAGTGGACCACGTCTCGAGGTATAGTAGCAGAGAAAAGAAGAGTCTGTCGCTCAACTTCATGCGGAGAAGGCAGTGCGTCCTGGATCGAACGAAGTTCGTCAGAGAAGCCAACGTCAAGCATGCGATCAGCTTCGTCGAGTACGAAGGCCTGTAGCTTAGGCGCCCGAACTCTGGCTTGTGGGTCCAAAAGCAAATCGTTTAATCTTCCGGGGGTAGCGACAAGAACGTCGCAGCCCTCTTGGTACATTTTCCAGAGAGCTTCGCGCTTCCTAGTGCCTCCAACGGCAGTTTGGACAACAATACCAGTATTCTTGGCTAGCTTTCGGGCCTCGGTACCGATTTGTTCAGCAAGTTCACGAGTAGGTGATAAAATGATGGCGCGGATATCTTCGGAAGAAGCACGACGTCTGATTCTGCGGTCGGCTAATTCGGGCTGATCCGCTAAAACGCGTTGGAATAGAGGGACCAAGAAAGCCAACGTTTTCCCAGTGCCAGTTTTGGCTTGGGCAACCCTGACGCGATAATCAGTGATGACGGAACACGCAGCAAAGAGAGGGAAAAGTAGAGGATTGGGTTTCCTTACATGTCAGTTCCTTTCAAGGCGGGATTGATGGCCATGGACTGTACTTCGGTCATGGTATCGTAGCCCATACCCTCGGTTAGGGCCGCGATGAGGTGTTTATCGACTCCAAGTTGCGACAGTTCGGCGAACCGGGTGACAGAGGTTGACGATACAGCAGATTCAGCTTCTTTATTGGCTTGGACGGCGGCTGACTGGGCAGTGTAGAGACGGGAGAAGACGAGTCTGGGAACGAGATGCTGTAGAGCAGGTTGCGATGTCCGGTGAAGAACGGCGAGGTGCTTGGAACTAGTGTGTCGCGGCAAGGCGACAGTCGAAAGTTGGCGGGCGACATTGCGCAAGCGGACTTGCCGCTGTATGGAAGCCTTAAACATGGCGACTAGATGAAATCAGGGCTGGCTGTCTGTATATTGGCAGCCGAGATAGAATGGGGTTTGCAAAGGAAGAGAGCAGAAAAAACGCGATCCCGGACGGAGAAAGCACAGGAGGAAGGTAAGTGGTTAGTAGCGCGTGGTGCGATAAGCGTTTAGAACTTTTTTCTACTTATCTACAAGCTTGGGCCACCAGTTGACCAAATACCCCCAGACCCATATATTACCTGCTTAGGCTAGATATGTATCTATCCACTGGTCAAGCCATATCAGGAGCCCACGGTCTGCCCCACTACCTGTTCAGTACCGTACCTACCTTAGGTATCTACCTAACCATATAATCATTACTTAGCTACCCATCTACGTATAGGTACTCGTCGAAAGGCCTAAGTGTCAGCATATAGCCGTTATGCTAAGCATCTCCTCTCTACAGTAGGTAGGTAACACATTATACTACGGATCGGCTACGCTGTACTGTTCATGGGCTACTACCTAGGTACTGCAGTGTAAGGCTGGGTAGGTCTATCTGCACTAGTGCGTGCGTCTTGTGGATCGATTTTGAGCCGCCCCTCGTAACAGTACGCAGCCACTTACTAAGTGTGCACGGAACAAGGTGTTGATTGTATGGGATACCCTCAGGCTGTACCATGTAATCTCCCCGCCCATGTTCTTGGCCCCAGCCCTTTGTCAGACACAATAACACAAAGGGACGAGTGAGGGCGAGATTGCTATGATTGTGTGCAACGTAGGTAGGTAGGTATTTGAGAAGACTGGCGGGGATTGAGGGTTGAGGGGAGGCGGGAGGCGGGAGGAGGAGGGACCCTTCAACTTCCACACACACACACACACACACACACACACCAGCGTCTATACTAATGCAATTTTACATGTGATCGTTGATCGTTAGACTCGTTACCCACTGTCTTCACTCCTGGCTGCCAAACTACTAAGTACTTAATCCACGGAGTGTGGAGAGCCCAGACCTGGACAGTACCTGGCCCGCGCGATACGGACCCAGGTCCCGACCCGACCCGAGCCTTGGGCATTGTAGAAGCAGATACTTAACTAGATGCATGCCCCTCACTACATCATGGTGAAGTCAGCACGGCATCTTTATCATCGCCATTTGTTTTTCATTCCCCCGTGACCTGCAGTACGGCACCCATTGCAGCATTTGAAAGTGTCGGTTAATGTGGACATATTCCTACTCCTCCTTTGCCTCTAGAAGCTCGACATCTCTGAGATAACACATCACCTGTGCCTCTCGCCTCGTATCACCTAAGTCAAACTCACACGGCCATTTTCGTATCTGTTACTTGAAGTGGGAGTGCTTGCCGCAGCGGGAGCAATTCTATCTCCGGTCCAAGTACAGATAAAACTCAGGCTATATTCTTTTGAGGAAAAACTTTACTTACGAGATGGACCATGTCCCTGTGGCCTTTGATATGCTTCCTGCTTCGGTCAGGTCCGGGATATCGGCTTTAAAATTCCCCCGCCGCTCTGACAGCCTCTCAATAGTGTCCACCGAAGAAATGATGGTGACGAGCCACCGGGAGAACCGGATATCCCAGGTCTATAAAGCAGCCGACGAACCCAGGACGCAGGTGGCGACGCGGCGCAATGAACAAGCAGAGATGGCGTCCGGCGTCCGGTGGAGATATGCGGAGCAAGGTACGCCGTTTAAGCTGTATTTTTACTGAGAAGGCAATGGTGTGAGGGACGCTAATATTCCCCCCCCTAGGTATGAGTATGCATCATATTGCGCACCTCGAGAAAGAGGACTCGGCATTCTCACGCAAATCCTATATCGACGGCATAGCATACATGCTGATGGCTCTCCCCGAAGAACTCAGTGACCAAGAGAGCGCCACGATTCGGGAGGCCCTCCCACCACCCGTTGCAAATATGAGGTTGGTCGGTGGTAGATACGACAGAGCGATTGGCTGGGGGCCGCCTCTTCGGGGCCGCACAATCCTACAGCGGTTTGTTTCAAACTTGGTAGCTATGTTTGTGTTAATACTACATTTGGTGTTGTGGTATGCGACCATCGTAGTCCGTGTGGGTGTCTATTACGAACGCAAGCACAACATTTCGCAGCAGATTGCGTCCCGAGGATGCATCATCGCTACAGCTGTTGGGAGACATGGTGTCATAATTAGTGCCAAAATCTGTGCAATGAAGGATGGATATGTTGGAAAGGCCATGAGTAACATCGCTGGCTGGACTGTCGAGAGCATCATAAGTGGTATCCAAGAGGGCATCGGGCAAGGACTGATCATGATTGAGACAAAGTCAAGGTCAGATTGAATATGCAGAGATAGCATGGAAATTTTTTTTCTTTTTTTTTTTTTAGAAAAAAGAAAGAAAGAAAGAAGCGGGCATATGAGATAAGTACCTTCTGGAATTATGAATGCATGTAGACATCTAGATGAATGGAGCAACCTATGAGGTTTCTTTTTACTTTTTTCGAAGGTCAACAGGTAGTCAGCAGTTTGCTCGAGTAAACACACTTTCATGAGGCATTCCCCTCGACTCCATCAAAGCTAGTATTTGAAGTCGGATATTGCTATTAGCATGGCGAATGGGATTTGTTGAGCTTGACTCAAATCGACATACTTTACCGTTAATGGGTGGTACGTGTGTAACCTGTAGGCATAGTACGCCACACGAGGATTCTATAGTACGTAAGATAACTCAGATTGTGTATTCGCTTTTCCCTCCAGCAACATAGAAAATACCAGCATGACCTCTTTCTACTTGGGAACGCCGGACTCTATATTAGTCGATAGTTACATTCAGGAAGTATTCATGTGCTACCACTACATCCAGAAGCAGCAGCCTTCTCTGTGGCGATTTTAGCCTCCATCTTCCGCCGCGCGGCTAGAATCATCTCGTCACGCCTACGCTGAAGTGCCATCTGCCGTTCCTCGCGATTCGAGCTCCACGCCTTCGTTTTAGTTGCCGGTCCTGAGGGCTCAGCCCCAGTGTCCAAGCCATCAGTACCACCGCCACTGCTGCTGTTGAGTTTGTTTTGTAGTTTATATCGAGTTATTAAATCCGGCTCGGTGGGACGCGAGGGAGGCTTGGTGGTTTGCGGCGTCGAGGACGGTGTCGTTGATGCCGGGGGCGGCGGTGGTTGGAAAGTTGGTGGGGGCTGAAACCGTTGTAGTATTAGCAAGACCAATCGCTATGGCACTGTTTACTAGAAGGTGGAAGCATATCACAAAGAGGGTTAAGAATAGTAGAGTCTTTTGAGGGGGAAAGGCCGTGAAAAGGCCGTAGGGTTGCTATCGCCTGCCCATCATGGCGGCTCGTACTTAGATAGCAGCTTCACAAGCAACAATTCGAGGGAGGGAAAGGGCACATGGAACTCACCGTCTCAGTGCGCCCGGTCAGGATTCGCTCCGTCGTCGTCGCTATATTCCCCGAATTGCGTTGCAACTCCCACAGCACGGCGCGCCGGTCGAGTTGTGGGAACATCTGCTGTATCCGCTCGACAGCAGCCTCGCGCGCCCTCGAACTTGCTATCGCGTTTCTGCCCCGATGCGCCTCTGACGACCCGGCCGCTGGTGACGGGAAGAACAAATAACGGATCACGAGCCCGCCTAATACCACAATAAGGACCAGCGAGGTGAGAGAGACCTGTTCATCCGCCATGTTGGAATTGAAGCGACCGGGGACGGGCGGGGTGGTGAGTTGCTTCTGGGGCCGTAATGGGGAAGGAGAGACGGCGGAGGTGTCGGCGGTGTTGGCGAGATGGTGGCTAGTTGGGGTCTGCTGTGGCGTTGCTTGGGTCTTGATCCCTTCTTTTGGCTTTCTTCCCCCCGTGCTGTTCTTGCTGCCTGTTTTACTTCGTATCTCCTTCGATATGGCCAGATGCTCAAATGGAAAGCTTCGAGTTGGAATTGCCGAATGGTACAGGTTCGTCGCAAAAATGCGATCATAGAAGCGATCGCGAATGGTCGAAGATGACGTTAGATAAGAACATTAATGGTTAGGGGATATGTCGCGTAGGCCGTTACAACCAGACTACCTAGACTATCTACCTTATCTATGCTAGGCGGTCTGATGTATACAGATTAAGTAGGTACCTTGATTCCCCACTGGATAAGCGGTAGAGCAGGGCACCTATGTAGTTTTGTTTAAAGTTACTTAACATACTTAGGTACTTACTTTGTTGTGTAAGTAGTGCTAACCATCTACACTAATACATGCATGGTATAGTCCCGTCGTGGTTCTACTGCGACTTTCCACTCTATAGCAAACACAATGTGCACGAGTCTTGAATCTTCACCTTGTCTTGAATAACTCTCTTGACAGCCCATCTAGCAACAAGAACTGTAGTCAAAGACGTGACAAGCTATCTAAATCTCAGGCTTCTGAACAGGCTCTCGAATCCCTTCTTTGCAACACTAGACACGCCACCAATAGCAATGAAAGAAAGGCCAGTGACGGTTACATCGCCTAAAGGCAGTGTAATACTAGGGACGTGGTGGAGGGCATTATGCGCAAGCACAGGAAATGCGACTCCTAGATGTAAAAATAAAAATAATCACGGGGTCCGTATAAGAGCATTCCAGAGACTAAACTAGGAAGAATAGATACTACACTTGATCTAAGCCATGTGGCAAAGAGAGCTGAAGAAAAAAGGAAATAAGTAGAAGGAGGCATGTAATGGAAAGGCGGCTTTTTATATTTGCGACACAGCGAGGTCGAGGGCTGTGAGTTACGGTATACTACACTATAGCACTTCCATTAGCACTGTACCTGTACCCCGTATCCGGTATCCCACACCTGCTCCAAGAGCGAGGAGGGGTAGAAGGGCGGCGGTAAGGCAGGTGGGGCAGATATGGCTTGTAGCACACACACCCCTGCAACAACCAGACGGCTTGTTTTGTTGACTTTCGCAGCCTTGGGCACGCGTAGCAACGGGCATCGCAGTAACTTCAACATCACCAAACAACTAACTTCGGGCCGCCGCGCACGCCCGTCATCGCCACCATGAGGGTCACAGAGGTCATCATAGACGTAAGCTCTCTTGGAAGCCTCGAAACTGCGACGCTAATCATACAAAGGGTTTCAAATCGTATGCGGTGCGGACCGTCATCTCTGGATGGTAAGTAAACAATGCCACAATGCCACTCACCGCTGGCGCATGACGGGGGTTGATGCTGCGTAGGGACGAGAGCTTCAATTCTATCACCGGCTTGAACGGCAGCGGAAAATCCAACATCTTGGACGCCATTTGTTTCGTTCTAGGAATCACCAACATGTCGACAGTGCGGGCGCAGAACTTACAGGTATGCTGACGATATTTCTTGCAGCCGTTAGGCCATAATGAAGCTGATAGACGCGTCAAATAGGACTTGATATACAAACGCGGCCAAGCAGGCGTCACAAAAGCAAGCGTCACCATTGTCTTCGACAATAGAGATAAGCAGAAGTCCCCCATCGGGTTCGAAGAATACACCACGATCAGTGTTACCAGACAGATTGTCTTGGGTGGCACATCGAAATACCTCATCAACGGCCACCGCGCGCAACAGCAAACCGTCCAGAACCTGTTCCAGTCCGTGCAACTTAACATTAACAACCCCAATTTCCTGATTATGCAGGGCAAAATCACCAAAGTCCTAAATATGAAGTCTGTCGAGATACTGGCCATGATTGAGGAGGCTGCGGGTACGAGGATGTTCGAGGATCGGAGAGATAAGGCCCTCAAAACAATGGCGAAGAAGGAAATGAAACTGCAAGAGATAACGGAGCTACTACGCGAGGAGATTGAGCCCAAGCTCGAGAAGTTACGGACAGAAAAGCGTGCTTTCTTAGATTTCCAGCAGACCCAAAATGACCTCGAGAGATTAACAAGGGTCGTGGTGGCTCACGACTATATTAAATACCAGGAACGACTAGAACAGTCAGAGACAGACCTAGAGAGAAAAAGACAACGACAAAAAGATCTTGATGAGTCTGTCACCCGACTCAAAAGCGAAATATCCCATCTCGAACAGGACGTCAAGAGAGTAAGGGCAGAACGCGACAAAGAGCTAAAAAAGGGCGGCAAAGCACAGGCATTAGAAGACCGTGTCAAGAAGCATTCAAATGAACTGGTTCGCTTAGCTACTGTGATGGACTTGAAAAAGTCTAGTCTGGGGGAGGAAGAGGAGCGCAAGGTCTCTGTACAGAAGAACGTCGCTGAATTGGAGGCGGCTCTCGAGGAAAAGACAACGGCCTACGAAAAGATCAAGGCCAAATACGACGCGGTGAAAGACGAGAATGAAAAACAAACCCAGGAAGCAGAATCAAAAGAAGAATTGCTCCAGACATTGCAAACTGGTGTTGCATCCAAGGAAGGGCAAGAGAGTGGATATCAAGGTCAATTGCAAGACGCAAGGAATCGGGTAGCTGCTGCTGCTACCGAGCAGGAACAAGCCAAAATAAAAATTGCACACCTGGAAAAGCGGATCAAAGAAGAGGAACCACGGGCTAAGAAGGCAAAAGAACAGAATGCCAGCCTTCTCAATGAATTAGATGGATTACGGTCCCAGTCGCAGAAACTCGAGGCACAGCTCGGTAAGCTAGGCTTCGAACCTGGGCAAGAAGAAGATATGTACAAGAAGCAGTCGACGTTGCAACAATCCATTCGTGGCCTCCGACAGGAAGCCGATTCCCTCAAGCGCAAGGTCGCCAATATCGACTTTAGCTACGCAGATCCAACTCCTAACTTTGACCGCTCAAAGGTCAAAGGTTTGGTAGCCCAGCTTTTCACATTGGATAAAGACCATACCGAAGCGGGCACGGCTCTAGAAATATGTGCCGGCGGCCGCCTTTATAATGTTGTTGTCGACAGTGAGGTAACAGGTACCCAACTCCTCCAAGGTGGGAAATTACGAAAACGTGTCACCATTATACCATTGAACAAAATTGCTGCATTCAAAGCTTCCGCCCAGACCATTGCAACAGCTCAGAAACTCGCCCCAGGAAGAGTCGACTTGGCGCTATCGCTCGTTGGGTACGACGAAGAAGTTTCTGCTGCTATGGAGTATGTTTTTGGTAACACTCTTGTTTGCCATGACGCTGAGACAGCTAAGAAAGTGACCTTTGACCCTAATGTTCGAATGAGGAGTATAACACTCGAAGGTGATGCATACGACCCTTCGGGTACCCTGTCTGGCGGCAGCTCTCCTAACTCTAGCGGTGTACTTGTTACCCTTCAAAAGTTGAACGAGATCAACCGCCAACTCAAAGATACGGAGATCTCCCTGCAGAAAATTCAAGATCAAATAGCGCGTGAGAAGTCTAAGCTCGACCAGGCTCGTAAAATCAAGCAGGAGCTTGATCTCAAGACTCATGAAATTAAGCTAGCGGAAGAGCAGATCAGCGGCAACTCATCGTCTTCAATTATCCAAGAGGTTGAGAACATGAAAAACAACATTAGCCAATTAAAGATTGACGGTGTTGAAGCCAAGAAACGACAGGCCGAGGCCAACGCAGATGTGAAACGGATAGAAAAGGATATGAAAGATTTCGAGAATAACAAAGACTCGAAGCTTGTTGAACTTCAAGCAATCCTTAACAAGCTAAGAGATACACTAACTAAGAACTCCACAGCTGTTAAAACCCTGCAGAAGGAACTGCAGAACGCACAACTGGATTCTGAGCAGGTATCGTCTGATCTAGCCGCTGCGCGAGAACAACTCCTAGAAGTTGAATTGGCTATCAAGGCGCAGCAAGAAGAGATCGTGGACCTCACAAAAAAGCAGACAGAACTACAGGAAACTCACGATATCGCCCAAGCCGAGCTTGACGATGAGCGAGCCAAGCTTACTGGGTTTGATGATGAATTGCGTGCCCTAGAAGATGCAACTCGGTCAAAGAATGCCCGTATTGCCGAAGAAAGCTTAGAAATGCAGAAGCTAGGCCATCAAGTCGACAAGTTCAATAAAGAACAGCAGAATTCCGTGCAGGCAGTTGCACATATGGAGCAAGAGCACGAGTGGATCGCGGACGAGAAAGACAAGTTTGGCCGCGCCGGCACCCCATACGACTTCAAGTCACAGAATATAACCGAGTGCAAAGCGACGCTAAAGAACCTAACGGAACGTTTTCAAGGCATGAAGAAGAAGATCAATCCCAAGGTCATGAACATGATCGACAGCGTCGAGAAAAAAGAGGTCAGCCTTAAGACCATGATGAAGACGGTCATTCGCGACAAGCGCAAGATCGAGGAGACTATCGTTAGTCTCGACGATTACAAGAAGAAGGCGCTTTTACAGACGTGGCAGAAGGTCAACGGCGACTTTGGCCAGATCTTCTCTGAGCTGCTGCCCGGCGGCAGTTTTGCTAAACTCGACCCACCAGAAGGCAAAACGATCAACGAGGGTCTCGAGGTCAAGGTCTGCCTGGGCAAAGTATGGAAGCAGAGCCTAACGGAATTAAGTGGTGGTCAGCGGTTCGTCCTCTCCCCCGTCTCATCTCCATGCGCGATTGTATATTGTACGTATACGCTAACGTCATGCCCATAGATCCCTCGTCGCTCTTTCTCTGATCATGGCGCTCTTGCAGTTCAAGCCAGCTCCTATGTACATTCTTGACGAAGTCGATGCGGCCCTGGATCTATCTCACACCCAAAACATCGGCCGTCTCATCAAGACGCGCTTTAAGGGCTCTCAATTTATCGTCGTTTCGCTCAAGGACGGCATGTTCCAGAACGCCAACCGCATCTTCCGCACCCGGTTCTCTGAAGGGACGAGTATGGTGCAGGCGTTAACGGCTGCGGATTTCAAGTAAGGCCAACACACAATGTAAAACTCGAGATGAGCTATGGTGTATAGAGCGCACAGTCCTGTGTGCTAATTGGTGCAGGCGCACTATAACGAGCTGCTGATGAAGATACGACTGTTTGCGTATGATATACGTACGCCTGGGTGGTTAGATCGTTGAGGGATTCGGCATATACATACTAGCAGGGAGTGGCGCGGTTTCGAAAAGAGTTATTTATTCTGCCTTTTGCAATTTTTTGGGCGATACATAGTGTATGAGGGCATGTTTCTGTTCATTGTGACGCACACCCGTGCTTTGGGTCTGTCTGGCTGGTTGTCTCCATGAATTTTACGGTTGAAGAGGACTAAATATCTATGGATTCATTTGCCTTGCTATTGTTGCTATCCCCAGATCCTCTATTTAAGACCCATTCGACTGAATCTTCTCTATGTGACTATGCTTCTAAGAAATTGTAGCCCCAGACTTGTGCAGTGATTCGTAAGTTGAGTGAGGCTTAGCAGTGCAAATTGTTAGATAGTACTATTCTATAAACAGCTATTCACGTCTGTATCGTATGCCTATAAACCCCATGCTTCGTATAATGATCTATCTCTACTCTTGTATACCGGTAAATCCTCGCTGGGGGAGCTTCTTCGCGTCTCATGATAAGACTTAAGTAAGCCTGGTGTTTACTGGTCAATATATAAATGCTCTCCTCTTTCTTCGACCTCGAGGGTCATGCCGACAGCGATCCAGGTCGAGCGCCCGTCGTCGGGATTGTCGTCGCCTAGCAATCCAGACCCGGAATGAGAATGGGAGCTAGGGACATTGTCCACCTCGAACAATGGTGTCAATTGCATGCCAAAGCACCCGTGCCGGGGCGCGCCCTTATCTACATTGCGCAGGGTGCGCAGAGAATGATCTGGCTCACGCGGGTGTCTGTTGCCTGTGTGTGGGTCTACATTAGGCATTTTGCACCTTTGCACACTTGATGTTAGTTTCTCTGTGTGCGTTATTTTGGGGGGGTCGGGTGTGCGTCCGGTGGCTTTGGGCATACCTAACTGTCCGACACGAGACATGGAACACAGCATCGTTATATAGCCCCGATTGCCCCGGCTTGAAGCGCGCTCTCTTCCAGGTCTCCTCATCGTAGGCTGGGACACCGGAGACTAGATGAAGGAAGAACGTATCAGCTATATCAATCACCTTATGAGCTGCGCAAGGAATATCTTACGGATGACGTTGGCGCGGAACCGCCGCGCATCTAGCTCCTTGAGTTGATCGTCTTTCGGCACCTCTTGGTTGAATTGCTGCAGGCTGTTCAAAGTGATCATGTGGAGCGGGTACTGGCCTGGCATCAGCACTCTGCTTCTCACTCATGCAACATGGCAGATAGCGTAGTCCTCGAGACTCACCGCGTCTTGAAATCCCGTGACGGGCTGATATCCAGCATCGCCTTGGCGAGGCGCGCATCTGTAGACCTCACGAAGCTTTGTAGGATCGATGCGGAATAGCCCTAGCTTGTTGCTTACGCCCAGGTATAGCATCAGCTCCCTGGACAACTCCGTGGACATATTGAGCGCCGAGACAACTTCTTTCCAGATCTTGACGTCTTCAAACACGTACCCCTTATCTTTAATTTCAGCTGTGGACGGAAAGTCGATAGGGAGCAAAATCTCTTTCTCGGGCTCTGCGGCTGCCCCTCTGCCAAGTTTGGCTACAATGACGGACAAGAGCCCGCGCCAGCCATCCTCTTTCCACGGGAACCTCAGGATCAAAAAAGCTTCTCTAGTTAGCTTCATAGCCTGCCTACGCAGCTTCATCTCGTCGGGCAGCCAGAGATCGACCTTGACAGTCGCGAGGCGCGGGAACTGTCTCTGCGTGACGAATTCCCATCTATGCTGGTTCTTGGCCTCATCCGTCGAGTTGAGAGATAGGGGGAAGGGGCTCTTGAGCTGAGCAAAGGTAAACAGACGGTCGAACTCGAGGCCCTGGGGAAGCACCCGGCTGCGCGTCACCTCGATGGCCCGGCACGACTTGACGGGATAGATGAACAGGCTCCGTATCGTTGCCGGCTTGCCATCCCTGGGCGTGTGCTCGGCCGCGTACTGATCATTGAGGGTGCTCTTGGCTTTCGTCACGCCGGCTTTGGTGTGCGTCTGTAGAAGCGCATCGCTTTTGCGGACCGGCACGGGCGGGAGAACCACGGCCACTGGGATCATAAAAGCGCACACGGTGATGAAGAGCAGGAGCAGGGCGCTGGAGTCCAGGTTCAGACTCTCCAACGTGGATTGACTCATGGTCGAAGGTATTGTCGGCCAAGCCTGTGATGCAGTGCGCGATATCGCATTCCTAGATACTTGGCCAGCAAGAAGTGTCTTGTGTTTGTCTTTCTCAGTGCATCGTATAATTAGACGATGCACATTGGTGGGAGAAAGCGAGACTAGCTCAGTAGCGGGATATTATCAGTCATAGGTTTTTTGGGGGGGTTTTTCCCTCCTTTTGGAGTCTAACCTTTTTAAAATATATAGGTATATATATATGTGTGTGTATGTGTGTGTATATATTTTTATATTCAATTTTTTTATCGTTCTTTATTATTTTTTATTTTTATTTTTGCAACAGTCGAGATATTCAACAGCGTCACTTGTTTCAAACCCCAGTGTGAGACACATGAGAAACACCCTAGGAGGGGCCACCACGTGATCGCGCGTTGTTGCGACTCCATCTCGGTGCTCTCAGGTTAGAGGCGCACATATACTACCTACTACTTAGTCCACCAGACAGAGACAAGAATGCCCACGCGTAACGCGACCCGAGTACGTGTACGCACGTGCATACTCTCTGGGGTACTTTTTTGGGTACTTACTTAAGTACCTAGTTAAGTGCTTCCTTACATAATAGGTGGTTAATTAGGTGCCGAAGCATGCCATAAATAGCGCCAAGTAAGTCGTTGTACAAGTACTTACAAGCAAGCAAGTACGTGTAGTTCGACAACGGTCTTAGCGGCCGCAAGTCCGCCCCAAACTGTCGGAACTTTTGCACTACTATGTACAGTACGGCTGTTTGCACTGCAGATGGTATGTATGCTTCTGCTGCTGTCACACGCTGCAGTAGTGCGTCCGTGGCGCTACGGCCTAACAATGATATGGTTAGAAACCCATGCTGAAGCCGAAAGAGCCGCACTGATTGATGTACGACATCTGTAGCGTCGTAGTGCCGGTGTACGGTACTGTACAAACGGTATAAGTACTGGCGCAGTGCATTATTACCCTGCGCTGACATGGAACGTGTCTGCTGCACTTAGGCATACATATAAGTAGATAGGCGGCGCCACGTCTATTTGCACGTCTCCTGTGCTGACCGTGTGATGGACGCCGGGCTAGCTACCAGCTAGCTATCAGATATATTGTCTTGCGGCGAATTACTTGTAGCCTTAGTCAAGATGCTAATTTAGTAAATTCAGTACAGTGTAGCATATAGTATAGCACATAGTATAGCATATGAGCAGGTACCTAGGTAGACTCTACACCAACATACCCGGTATAGTACCATTCCCTTAAGACCGCCGGTTTGTGTTCCGTCAACCTGGCTAAATAGATCAACACAACCCGCGACCTGCTTTCCTATTCTGGGTTGTCTCCCCCTTGCGCGCACCTGTGTGCCGATGACTGGGGGGGGGGGTCGTCGTATCCCGAGTCATGTCAGGTATTAGTAGTGTATATAGTTGACACATGTATGCATCGACGATAATAGCTGTCTTATCAAGGGGGCGTCATAAATATTGGCCACGCTAACGGCTGGCCTACCGGGAAGAACTTAGGTAGTATAGGCCGGGTATCTAACGCTTGCTCGTGTGCTTACGTTCACCATGAGATGCCATGTACATATCAGACAAGGTTCATGTAAACTAACTAGTATGATTGGTATCATCGGAGATATCGGTAACAATTCGGGTCAGCCGCCTCCCTTCTTCTCACCGGGTTTATTCTGACCGGCTGTGTGAGAGAGGCGTGTTTGTGGAGACTGCGCAGAACACTGGCAACATGTGCAGCAGCAAAGCCCATGTTTGCCGGCATCAAAGACCCTTCCGCCCCGGTTTGGAACGACGTCAAAGGGGGAAGAAAAGGAAAACCATTCACTGCGCTAGCGTAGAATGCTGTAAGTAGAGTCCGACTTGAGGGTGTACCGTGTACTGTAGGCATACTCAAGCAGGTAGGTGGAGGTGCAGCCATTAAAGGCGCGTTGCCACCACGATTGCCACTAGTACGACGAGATGCGGGCATAGACACGCCTCTCCGTAAATATGTACATACTTACGTAGCGGTAGAAGCAACACTAAAATTCGAATCTTTCGAATAGTCGCTTGGCGGCTGGTGCAGGACGTAACGACTCTTTAGGCTTCTCTTTCGGCTTCTCTTTCGACTTCTCTTTCGACTTCTCTTTTGATGATTGAGAAATCGCGGCGTATTACGAATACGCGGAACCGCCGTGTCGTGTCCTGTCCGTGCCAACGGTGCCGCCCAACAGGCCTACTGGTACTTACGAGTCTCAGCGGATGCGGGAGCTGAAGACGCCCGCAGACTACGACCAGTTTTCATGCACATGCCTCGAGACGCGCCACACGTGTGCTGTGCTGTAGGTCCACTGTATTGACGGGACGTAGTAGTGGCCCGTGTTCTGCCCATGGTGCATCCCCTGGAAATATCCTTGCTGGCCATGGGCACACTACTTAGATACCTAAGTAAGTACTTACCTTATTAGAGAGATAGCCTTGCCGGTCGACGCCTTGTCTACCCTAAGTAAATTCTCAGGGAGACTTGGCTGTGTGGGCTTAGTGTGATCCCAGCGTTGCGGGTTCAACGTCGCCGACCGTCCCGGCCGCCCCTTTCTTCAACAGCCTCCACAGCCCCCCGAACGGGTGAAGCGCAGGAGGAGGAGGAGGAGGTAACATACATGTGATGATACGAGAAACGCAGGAATATTGTAACATGACAAATGCTCCATGCATACCAAAATGCAGCAGCCGGGGTTTGCGCTGTGGCAGGCCCGTGAATCACGCAGGAGGGGACGGATTCCTGGCGTGGGTGTCGATGGCCGTTCAGGGCTGCGATGCGGAGTAGTGCAGGGGCGCGCGTCTTGGCAAAGGGGAAATCCCGCTATCACGTCCCGTCCTGGGACAGCTGAAAATCACGTCTGCGCGGTAATTATTACTACGTACATGTGCCGCCGAGTGTGATTCGCGCCTCCCAGTGGACCAGGAGTCATGTCGAGCAATGCAGTGTGCTAAGAGCTAGGGGATGTAGAGGCCAATGCGTAAGTAGGTAAGTACATAGTAAGGTTTATCTACTGGTTCCGTCCTGGTTTGCGTCCCGGTCCCTATCCCGGTCTCTGTCCCGGTTTCTGTCCTGGCTCCCGTGGCGCCGAGGTAAATGTCTGATGTCAGATGTCAAATGTCAAGATGCCACGAACGCGTGAGAAGGAACAGGCGGGCTCTGGAGTTGCGGGTTGGGATTCAACTCAACATCGAAGATCAACATCGAAGATCAGCAACAGCTGTACGTACTATATAGCGTATGCAAGTATGCAAGTATGCTACACTAGGTACTCAATACAGCTCGACCCCCCCCCCCCCCCCCCTGCAGGGTATTGCTAGCTTTTGCAAAGAGTCGGTCGGACGAACTGCCCTACTTGAAGCTTGTCCTGTTACCGCTAGTAAGTACTGGTATTCCCAACAATTACGACCCAATTATGACCCAGCACTTAGAAGTAGTGTGCAACACTCGCTCCGATCCCAATACCTTAGGTACTTAAGTAGGTATCTTGACTGCGCACTGGGAGAGAAGCGCCCCTTGGCCCGCCAGTCCGGTTTAACAAGGCAGCAGCTGTTGCCAACGACGAGAAGAATCACCTTCGCCACCTGGACTCAGTGGGCGGGTCTAGTGTACAGTAGTAGTCTTCAACAATACGGAATACTGAATACTGCTATACGTATGCAACCTTGACTACTACCCTCCTTGCAGACGGCCCCTATACGTATGTGCGCCACCTCTACTACGCGCCTGGGTAAGTAGCATTTAAGTACAGCAACACAGCCAAACTACTATCTAAATTGCCACAGCATCGTCTGCCCAAGCTCTCATCTAGATCTAGAAAAAGTGAGTTTTGGGTTAGTGCGACATGTACACGTGGTAGAGGCTTGGCTCCTTTGGAGTGTCCAACCACTAGTACTAGGCAAGTAGTATGTGTCTTAGTGGTGTAAGTAGTAGGTGGTACTTAGTGTATAAATATAGGCAGCGCGCCTCTTTATGCCGCCTTTCTACTCTAGTCTATTGTTTACCTACACTTCAGTACTTATGTAGGTATATAAGAGCACATATAGGTGATGGAAGCTTTTTGCAAGCAATCCAATCTGCCTCCTGCTTGACGCTTGACGACCCCCTGGCACTTGTGGGAGACAATGAAAACACTACTATATTCTCCTCAATGCCCACCTACGTGCATGGCGTTAGCTTCATCACGAATGACACCTTAGCTTCCAACTCGATCCTATACATATATCTATATCTATTTTAGTATGCTATGGTATTTGCTGTCCTCCTTGGCCGTTGTGTATAGTACTAAGTACATAAGCAGATGCGCAAGGGCAGTTACTTACTGTAGTCTTAAGTTAGCAACATGGCCGGGACGTGTAATGCTCCGCAACAAGCCATCGTAACCAGACCCGTAGTATAGATTTTCAAGGTACTGTCAAGGTTACTTACATAGTACACTAGTTTACCGTAGTATACCCACATGCTCGGCGTGTGGAGTATAGTCAAGCGCGTACTTAGTATACATAATATCTATAAAAGTAAGTGCAGGTGGTTTGCGTCCCGGGGGGGGCCTAGTTCAGATGAATCTTAATTTGCCAATCACTAGACTAGGCCTCATCGCACAAGCTCCGACATGTCGGCATCCACCCCAGGACCACACTCCCTTCCAACAACATTACCTTCGGACCCGTTGCTGGCAACTCTAGACCTCAAATACTATCTCATACATGCCACTACACTCTGCTAGGTCAGAAGGCTGGGCTCACCAAGCCCATTCTAGCTCCTGCTCCTATTCCTGTTCCTGTTCCTGCATGGTACCACAGGTCGATCACTGTACCTGGTGCAATTAACTATACATAGAAATGTTAAATACACTACTTACAGCGCTTGCATTGTGATCACCCACTCTGCAAAGTACTTCCAACCCAGCGAGCCGGGGCTAGACTCAAGACGGAGATCTTGACATTATGACATGTTATGGATGCAGTCCGGATAGTGTCTAGTGTACTTAGCGTTCCAAGTTCTCGGTGGGTACCTTATAGTGTAGTACTTATTATGCAGATTCGAATTCGAGAAATCCACACAGTGCCCTCAGCAGTTCTTATTCCAGTGGTGCATACACTGGCAGAACACCGGCTTGAGTTGGCACTTGAAGATGCCCCGAAGCACTTATCTGAACGTTACATTGGTGACATCGTTACATCTTTGTCCCTCTTCAACCATAGGCACGCCTGTCTCGGGCCGCGTTACTCGCATACGCTTCCGATGAACAACCCTAACACCTCCAACCAATACTCGCAGATCAAACAGCGTAGATGCCGTCCCTATCACTTTGCTTAGCACTCTACATGTAGACAGAGACTACACAGGAGGTGCGTTAGCTTTCCGAATTTCTTCAGATCCGCAGAGGTCGAGCCCCTGAACGGCGATCAAATTCTAACCCTACTGCCGTATACACAAAGCCGATTAATTGCACCAATATGCAGAAACAGTACAATATATAGATATATACGTATACAGTACTTTACGTGCAAGTAGCGTGTACGTAGTAGTGCAAGCTGAACTCTCACCTCCTACTTAAAAATAGATGGTTGGGTACGTATTGACGGGCCTGTATGACACAAAGTTGAATGCCTCAGACTATGTAGCATCTAGCCTCTAGCCGGTACGGCAGCATGACACTTCGTCCTAACCCTGTCATGGGTAATAATATTCTTCATCCCTGTTGCAACTTGCAGCCCATAATTTGCTGCATGCCGAGGCCTACACTAGCTAGTCCTTACAGTAGTAAACTACCTAGTTAAGTACCGAGTGACTGAATGTACTGAAGTAAGTACAGTATTGCCTAGAAATTGATTACCAAAACACCGGTCTCTGAAGTCCGGTCGGCTGCCCCTTGCCAGTTAGTTTGGACCAGTCTCATGGCGCTCCATGTTAAAACGTCGACCACCCAACCTAAGCCGACACCACCTCACCCCCCTCCGAATTGAGATATATCAAGCCAGAATCTTCGCGGAACGCTTCCGTATAGGGGTAGGGGATGCTGTTACGGGTTCACGTCCAGACTCTACAGCAGAGTAGTCCGCCTATTCTGATTGAGCGTCCTGGGACGCGGCAGATCCGGCTCATCAACCCAAATTGATATTGGATTGAGGGAGGGGGGAAACCTTGCGCTTGGCACCCTGGATACCCCCCACCCTGTTCGGGCCAGCATACGGTCGTTGAACAGCTGGGTACTGTACATTACGTGCAGTGTTGCTAGCTTCCTTGTGGCCAACTATGTAGGGTAGGAGGACACGAGTGTCGGGCTGCCGGTAGATCCCGCAGAGATGCTTCTCTGAAGAAAGCGAACACTTTAATGCCTTGACCTGATTGCCTGCTCCGATGTAGTTGTATACCAGCAGGTCTCCTATTACACAAGTTCCAGACCTCCGGGCCCTCGACCGTGCAGCAGTCATCAACGGACCGCGATTCGTCGCTAGTGAAGGCGCATTGTCTCCTCCAATCCGGTTGGTATATCGATACTCGAATCGCGAGATCTCGACCGTCCCTTATCGTCCGGCGGACAAATACGGAATTCAAGAGACACCCTCTACCGCACACTAGGACTCTATACGTAGGAGAGAGGGCAGGCATCAACCCGACGACCACCGATGCACAAGGAGCCCCGCCACACCTACTGTACTAAGTAATAGTCCACTACAGTAACATCCTGTCAGCAGATCTTTGGGCAGGTTTCTCCTAATAAGGAGGGCGTGTAACGGCAGGGGAAGGATGCAAGATAGACATCAACAGCCCCCACTGCATCTTCACGTTGACTAGGCCATTATTGCTTGGGGCCTGAATAACAATCAACTGGGGGAAATAGAACGTCGGGTTCCCGGCCTATAGCAATGGCAGCGGGCTCAGCTATAACGGGGTTTGCCTCTACATAGTTCATTTCTCTACCCTGTCTCTTCGCGCGCCCGTACCACGTCCGATCTCCCCTTCGAAGCGCTAAGGTGATCCGAGCCGCCGCACAAGGCCTAGTCCGAGACCCCAATCATCTGGGGTGATCAACCTTGCCTGTATCGAGCCCGCCCATTGGCTTATGGAGTTCTTGAATGGGCAGTTACTCTTCATTGAACCACGAATACTTTCGAGAGACAGTTCGACTTTCCCCGTCTACTCAATGCTCGTCGAGTCTATCACGACAGCCTCCCATTTTTGGACTTTCAGACCCAGCTGATCTGTCGACCATTCACTACACAAGAGATCTGATCATTCGTTCTGCGCTTTTCAATTTTCGTCGGGCCCCTAATATCAGCACGGCGGGCCCGTCAAAAAGCTCCCTAGAGAGGGCGTAGAATTACTAACGCGAGGACATTGCCTCGAATTATAGTCGTCCCACGAAAGTCTGCTCTTTCTTCCTGTACATGACTATCCGTAACCTCCAATGAGTGGGTTCTACCAGTTGTCCTCATCTTCTACGCTGGAGATGGGGATTTCGCCAAACTCAAGTCTTCAAGACATCGAGGATGCGCGTTATCAACCTCATCCACCCTCACACATGGGGAGCCATCCTAGACCTCTAGTCAACCAGTATCAGAATCTCGGATATTATACGGGCTTTCCTGAGCCAATCGTGTTTCAAGAGCCAAAAGCTCAAAGCAACCGGAGCAAGAAGAAGTCGGTACCAGGGACAGATCATGTAAAACATCGTAGAACACGATCAGGATGCTATACTTGCAGAAGCAGGCGAGTCAAGGTAAGGAACCGCATATAGACTGTACAAGGAGGCCGTACTGACGGGGATATAGTGTGACGAGAAACATCCCATTTGTGATCGTGAGAATTAGCCTGCAGACGAAGTCGCTTGTATGCAACTAACTTTGTTAGGATGTCGCAAAGGGAAGAGGGACTGTGTATACCCTGACCCGCCCGCAGCAAAAGGGTCTGCTAGTAGTAGCACGCCGAAAGACGCGGCATTGGCAGCCAGCCAAGAAGCGAGCCCGGAATCATCAATAGACGATGTTGACGATCTGGAAAGAGAACCAAGGCTCGAGTCCATTCCCGACGAAGAGGAGCCGATCGAACATTCTCCCCAACAGTCACAGTCAGCGAAAGCGCTGCATCGCCAAAACTCGGTCTCAGCCCTCAATATAACGAGGATGCGGAATCGGCACAACTCCGAGACACCTTCTATAGAGGGCACCAAGAGCTCTTCCCCGTCCGTCTCTACAGGAACCTCGGGCAGCTTCACCACCACCATCCAGACACCCGATGCGGCGTTGCAAGCAAGTACGGCTAGCCCAGAGTGGAGTCATCTTCACAAAGATCTGCAATATTACCTAGGCTACTTTCGCGAGAACATTACTCATTTCAGCTATGGGGTGCCTAACGACCCAGAGGATTTCTTCAAGTCCACTTTGCCTTCCCTTGCCGTAAGGGAAGGAAACGATACCCTGCTATACGCCATAGTTGGGTACTCGGCGTACCATTGCACCCTTCGGCGCCCAAATGGAAAGATTGAGGACTTTCTTGGATATTATAACAAGAGTGTCACAATGCTTCTAAGTAGTCTGAAGCGTGGGGATAACCAAAATCTAGCTACCCTGTTGACAATACTCCAACTAGCGACAATAGAGGTAAGAATGATGTTTCAAATGGATATCAATGCTAATTGTTGCTAATGTGGGTTCAGGAATACCTAGGTGACTGGGTAAACCTGTCCGGTCATCAAAAAGCGGCATTACAAATATTAACACAACTCTACACACCGGAAACCATCACGCAGTCATTTAGCAGCGCAGTATTGACGTGGTATATTAGGTTCGATGTTTTCGTTGCTATGATGGGGGGCTTTAAAACCGCATTACCTAGGGATTGGTTCGTGTCGGCTGTGGAGGGAAGCGAAGAAAAGGTGCAAGACAATCCAGACGATCTATCTTGGAGAATTGAGGTGCAAGCCACGAGCTTGCGCCTGATATCAATGGATATGTCCCTTCTATATGCTAGGAGCGGCCGAGGGGAAATATCGGCCGAGGCCTTTGTCGAAGAGTATGACCAACTATCAGAGCGACTGAAGGAATGGAGGGACGAGCTCGATCCTGCCATCATGGATCCAAATTACCTTGTAACCGACTTCCAGTACAAGCAGGTCTTGACCGACGACGACGTTGTGGATCCGTACAAGCTAGGCTCCCTATACAAGTTCCCATTATTTTCGACGACAATCCTGCTGCTAGAGTGGCACTCGATTATCATAATGCACAAAAGTCGCCAGGAGGGATACGCACTGCAACAAGAGCCCTCCGATGAGCTAAGGCAGCTTGCGCTCACAGCCTGTGAAATGTTCGAAACGGTTCGGCTCTGGCCGGAAACTCCAACTGGGGCAACTATTACAGTGCAGCCCTGTCTTGCCATTGCGTGTCTCTTTATTCCCCGGGACCAGAAGTACCATATGTGGATTAGGCGCAGGTACGCGTTATTGGAAGCATCAGGGTAAGTCGCGCTCATATATTTGCACAGGCAGGGGTCTTCATTTTTTAGTCAGGCATTGTGACGAATTTCACTTCTCTGCTAAGGGTTATGGCCTGCGTCCGACGACCAAATTTAATGTGCCAGGTGAGCTGACGCCACAGTAGATATGTCTTCCCTATGACGATGCGCACCCGAATGGCCGAGTTGTTCCGCGACCCGTCATGCACTCAATGGTGGCTTCCTCACGATGAGGGTCTATTGCCGATTATTCGAAGCATACGAGCTTTTGCAGACGCGCGCAACGGAAACGCGGTGACACAGCAGACAGAGGACATTCGAGAGATAAGCGCGATCTTCACAAACATGCGCATCGACAGCGAAGACAGCCCGAGCCCTCGCGGTCCTAGTGGTATCCAATCGGCCGCAGGTAAAGGCAAGAATGTTCAAGGCAGGGGTTAATCCGGGGGCGGGATGCTAATGAGACGATCTGCTCGGGCCACTACCGCTAAGGTGATACTACTGGGCCGGCCTCGATCAGACCTGAAGATCATATGTGAGGGGATTTATGCAAATCCCGGAGCGTTGGATGTCCCTGGCAGTAGGTTCGTACGGGGGGGTGGACGTCGGACGGGATTATTGAGGGGTTTTCGCGAAAGAAGAACCATGATGTCCAAAACGGCCGGGGTGTGAAACATGACGTGCAGTGCGGCGAGCCGGTTCGGCTTGGAGCCGAGCCGTCATGCAGCACAGCATCTGCAGGACGACGGGCCGGGGTCTGGGATCCAGGCCAGGACTCGGAGCTGCCCTGTCGGGCTTGTACCGTGTAATGTAATAGAGATCAATGCTTTTCGTGCCCGTGTGCCACAGCACCCAAGGCGAAGGTACGTATATGTCACTCTTCCCGCCTTGCATGAACCATCCGGACGACCACTCGGATTTCGTTACGAGTCCCGCCTCCTAGCCCGGTTACAGACATTGGATGAACACACATGAATCAGCCCGATGTTTTCACCTGGGATCTTATCCGAACCCCGCGATGGGGAACGAGCGGGAACTGGACGGGAACTGAACGGGAACTGAACGGACATCCTTGCTACTTCGTGGCAACCGTCTATCATATGTATACAAGAAATGTTTGAGCATGCTGTGTGTTGTAACAGAGTGCCAACCTTGCTATGTTACAACCTCCTCTTTCCCAACTGACAGGACTGCATTCGTGTGTACAGTAGACAGTTGGAACCGACGACAAGACACGCATACATCACAGCACCCCTAGTCAGCATTAAGCCAGTTCCCCCCCAATCCTGGTTTCGTAGCCGAGAACCCGTCACAGGAGCTAGAACCCATCACCGGCCCAAGCCGGTTCTTCTGCATGACGCGGACTAGGGACACAGCCCCCTCCCTGTTGCATACGATAGTCCCCATGTGCAAGCAGTAGTGTAATCCTGCCCGACACATTAGCCGGATACCGCCACAACGGCGGCCACGACGCACTCGCCCTAATCGACTCTGCACTAGCTTGCCAATGTCTAACCTAGATGCTCCAAGGCTTCGTTCATTGCTGGATGGGGAGTGACTACCAATCCGTCATACACATATATGCACACGAGACAGAAGGTCTTCTCCCTGCACGTATGATCTGCATTAGCTAGGTGTCCAAGGGCTTCGTAGTGCATTCATACACGAATTATCAACTAGGCTACTACTGTACGTATCGTTTTGATACCGGATGCCAGACTCGCCTGGGCCTATCATACTGGAGAGGTTGTGATTTAGGACAAATTCGCTCGATAACTAGCAGTGGAACGAAGCTATGCACTCGCTGCATTAGGAAATATTCTATTTGAATAAATACGGATGAGATGGAGAAATATAGTATGAAAGAAAGGATGATACTCCTGTGGTCAATCATCGGAACTAGTACGCAGCTAGGAACAGCAGTAACCACTTCGTCTTTAAGACATATCTAGTTGTCGAATTAATATGTAACTGTAGGCTGGCTAAATCTCGTACAACATCGATGCCAGGTGTTCATTGCGGTGCGAACAGGTTGAAAAAGTTATGGTTGCCTCGAGCCTTGGGTTACACAGTTGTCTGTGCATACCATTGCTACATTGGCCTTTCTACCCTTTGTCTACAAGTACAACCCTATAAGCAGACTAGAGTCAAGTTTCTGGGGTATCAAGCACCGGAGAATTCAATGATCAAATAGTCGTTTGGGTTTTTAGGCGCGGGCTCCATCCCATTAGTCAGAGTAGAACTTTAAGTCTAGATGCCTAGCAAATGAACTGTTAATAATTCCATGCATAAAGGGACTCCGCATGCACACAGACGTAGACATGTCTAGGGATGTGGGTGGAGAAGAAACACTGGCAGCCTATGCGGTGCTCGTTAAGTATATAACATAGAAAAAGAAAAAAAAAAAGAAGTAGTCCAAGCCGCAGCATGATATTCTGTCATCTATTTCTTCCGCAAAACGTCTAGGGGGCAGACATCTTCGGACTTTTAGACAGAACCCGTTGTCAGCAACAAATACAAGCCCTGTTCATCTATCTTCTTTTAGGTTTCCTAGGGCCAGAGACAAGCAACGTGAGTCTTTAACAACAAGAGGACATTCGCAAGGCCAAGCCAGTTGTTGCACCTCATACTTGCTTGGTAACTAGAATATAAATAGCACACAGAGACATGCAAAGATGGGAGAGAACGTGTCATAATGTCGTCGTAGACTTCGTTCATACAGATGTATCTAACATATCCACCTACTGTGCCTACCTAGCCCACGCATTTACTAGTTGTACAGAGAAAACCGATACTTTACAGACGCGTGAGTATGAACCGCAACGTTAACTCCTTACCAGCCCTCTTACCCCCAAGTACCGATTCCAACACCGTCCTAGCCACCGTGGTAACAGTTTAAGAAACCACATTACGGTTGCTGATGACTCTGCCTTCGCCTGAGCCTACTAGTGACCACTCTTGTGCGCTCAATGATGCGATTTGTATCTATATCAGGGCCTTCATCATATAGCGGGGTCCTGGGTCCTCCCACGTCTTCTGATGCGTCGCGTCCGACGTCCAACCGTTCTGGCTGACTGAATGGATTCAATCCCATCTGCCACGTCCCTGTTGCCTTGTTCCAATCGCTCGAGAGGGACAACGGGATCCTAACCCGTGCTCGGGTCCCCGGCAGCTGATTTCTCTTCTTCTTTCACTTGACTTAGTTTCACAGATTCTTGGGAGCTTTCAGCCGTGGTGGACACAACATCTTCTTCATTAGGAGGCGGATCGGGGACCTCTGAGGTGGTTTGCTTATCGTCGTCGTCCGCGGCTGGCTGTAAGCGTTCTTGGGCAGGTTCACCAACTTCCTGCAGCAACTCCCGGTTAACTAAAGGCTGATCTTGGACATCTTCACTTTTTTGTGTGCCTTCGCGACTCCCACTAGCGGTATCGCTTGGCGGGTGGTCCTGATCGCCTATGTGTTCAGGTGGTTCATCCATTTGAGCGTCCGTAGGAGTAGATTGATTGATCATACCACCCTCAACAATTACAGGCACCTCTACCTCGGATTCTTCTTCAACCGTGGAGGGGGACGAAATGTGCGTATCCTTGAGCTTGGTGGTAGCCTCTAAATGTTCATCTTCGCCCTCTTCGATGACAGTCGTCACGGCACTACCAGTCGACGGTCTACTTGAATGCCTGGCGGTATTGCTTCTACGCGCATGCAGGCTATTTCGGTCATCGTCGTGCTCGAAGCTGTCGTTGAGGTGCGAGGTTGATTTGACGATGGACGTCACCGTGTGACGCTCTTCTTCCTTGGTGGAAGTATCTGCTTCTAAACCCTCGGCTTCAGGTGGCAATTTGTAATTCTCTGCAGGGAGAAGATCGTACAGATCGCAAACGGTCTTGAAAAATGCGTATAGGCCGGTCTGTGACTCTACGGACCAGAACACTCCACGATGCTGGAACCACGCGTGCGCAAATATCCTATGGAGCCGTCTAAACACGTTGACCAGGTTCTTCAACGCTGCACTCTTGTCGTGGCTCTCGGACACTAAAACAAACCGGCTGGGGAAGATCTTGGGGTTGGTGACAACATTGGCCGCCCAATCCAGCGTATGGCAGCAATAATCGATGGCGCAGCAGCTCTTGGGCTGGTCGTGTACGGCGCACAGAAACTGCCATTCAGAGGCGCGCATTTCGGGGCACGTGGCAGATGAGCAGGGCGGGCTGTCGAAGAGGAAGCCAATGATCAGACTGTTGCATTGCGCGATGAGAAAGCGGCAGAGTTCATAGAGCCACAGGGTCCGATCCACCCCCGGGGGCGGCTGGGCCAGCTGGGCCGCAGCAGCGCGTGTTATTGCCGTGGTGTTAGAGGCGGTATGGTGATAGTGCAAGGCGGCAAGGTGCTCCTGCAACTGGAAGGCCGAGTCGAGCTGCAGAGAGCGAGAATGAACAGTTAGGGCAGGCCATGATCGCATCACCAAGTCACCGAGACGCTCGACATACCTCGTTCAAGGGCACCAACGGCGGGCCAGCAGCCATGTCCTCGGACTTGGTGCCGGGGTGTATGCGCCGTTTTGCGTTTGCATCGTTGGCTGTCTGCTCCATCTGCTGCGCCTGGCGGCTCGCGGTAGCGCCCAAGGCCGGCGATTTGGGGCCGAGCTGGATCTCGGCGGCGGGCGGTGGGCTGGGGAGCCGGGGCAGTCCTTGTGTCAGGGACATAGCTCTGAGTCGGGCAGAGAGGCCGGGCGACCTCTCTCTACTTCGTCGGACGGATGGCTGATGTGATATCGTGGGTTGTTTTGGAGTTTGGAGGCTTTACACGCACTGAGACCAGACACGAGATACAGTACCTAGAGGCAGGTAGGTAGGTACCTACCTAAGCACGTACCTACTTAGTAGGTAAGGTATCATGATTGGTGGGCCCGGTTAAGAGAATGTACCCAGGCAGGTACCCGTGCCGCATTGCCCAGGTGCCCAAGTGCATTATAAATTATACTTATATCCCCTTTATCTAAATAACTACATACCCCCTTACATGTATTACTGCGTTTCGTTTCATTTCTGCGATTGGATAGGTACCTAGGTACCCAGAGGTACCTAACCTTGGGTGCTTCGGCATTGAGGGAGATCTCACAGTCGCTTTGAGCTCTATCCTCTTCCTAATACATTTTTTTTCGGGCACGAGCGAGCAGGTCGGGCACCAACCTTCCCATACGACGACTCACCATGAACGCCGATGACGACGATGCCCCTCCAGAACTCGTCGAAGCGGGGCACGGGATTGAAGAGGAGGAGAAATTGGTCAGGGTGCCAATAACCATTGTCACCGGTGAGTCTCGGATATGAATGTTGAGATATGCTAGTTGCGTGCTTACATCGTAGCTAGGCTATTTAGGAGCTGGGAAGACTACGCTTCTGAATTATATTCTGACTGCCCGCCATGGCAAGAAAATTGCCGTCATCATGAATGAGTTCGGTGACTGTATGGCCGCATCTAGCTTTTTAGAGCCAAAATGCCGTGGGCTGACTGACTTGTCGTAGCTCTAGACATTGAAAAATCTCTCACAGTGAACAAGGGTGGCGAGCAGGTTGAAGAATGGCTTGAGGTAGGCAATGGCTGCATCTGTTGCTCAGTGAAGTACCAACACCCCCCTATCAGCCGTAAAACAAAGCCTGACAGCCTTCTAGAGACTCTGGAGTCAACGCGATCGAATCGTTGATGGAGAAGAGGGGCGCGTTCGACTACATTCTTCTGGAGACTACTGGGCTTGCGGATCCCGGCAATATTGCGCCCTTGTTCTGGGTTGATGAGGGACTGGGTAGCACTATCTACCTTGACGGTATTGTCACCCTGGTTGATGCTAAGAATATTTTACGAAGCTTAGATGACCCCGCTGGGAAAGTTGATAATCACGAAGACCACGGTACTCATGGGCCGTTGATGACGACTGCCCATGTACAGATATCACACGCAGACGTGGTGGTTATTAATAAGGCGGATTTAGTCACTACCGAAGCACTCGAGAAGGTCAAGGCCCGTATACGGGCTATCAATGGCCTCGCGAAAATACACGTCACCGAACAAAGCAAAGTACCTCAGTTGGATGGCTTTCTGCTAGACTTGCACGCCTACGACCGGGTCGAGACGTTAGACACTACAGAGAAAGGACATAGTCATCTCGATCCTGTTCGTCACGGCCTTATATCTCCCTTTGGGTATAAAATATGCTGATCGTTCTAGACTATTTCCACTGTCTCTTTCGGTATTCCTTTACTGGCTCCAAGCCAGATAGAGAGGGTGGATAGTTGGCTTAGGTCCATTCTTTGGGAAAACATGGTGCCAAATGGTTCAACTGAAAAAGTTAAAATTGAGATACACCGACTAAAAGCGCGTCTAGTCTTTGAGGATCGGAATATCAAGATAGTCCAAGGTGTCCGGGAGATATTTGAAATCATAGATGGAGAAAAGCTTACTTCTGACACCAATACGATCTCGCAAACAGGAAAGTTTGTACTCATCGGACGGGGTATACATGGTGTAGACTTCGAACAAAGTCTCCTAGGTAGCTTGCAAAGTGAAAAGGTATAGATAGACAAGCCTCCTACCCTCTTCCCCAATAAAAGAACCACACCTTTACTGCTCCTCTCCTGGTCGCGTACAACTCGATAGAACACGCGGCTAATACAGGTCTGGCCTTTGTCTACATTGTTCACTTCATGTCAAGGTCATCTATCAAACTCGCATTGTGGTTGCATAAAGAAACTTTACACGGCATACAGAGGGAAACACATATTTCGTTGAAGTTTTGGGGTAGTGTACACTTTAAAAGATTATTGCCTTATAGCCCCGTTCTTGGGGGCTGGTCGAAGTACCCTTGTAGTGCTATAAAGCTTCTATTAACGATAGCCTAACTCTCACCCCTGTTGGGGTAGAAGTGTCAACTACTTGACCTACTGGATCTAGCCATACTAGTGTTACCCTCCTATAGTGGCCTCTAGTCGCGTCTACGTTATGGTACAAAGCCCAGCTACTAGCGAATGTCGAGCACAAAGAAGACGTGTAAAGGCTATAACAATTACCAATAAATGAGCTGGTTGTAACAAAGAACAAGTTATTTTTAGTAGATAAACCAGGACGTTGTATCGTGAACAAAGGTACAAAGATAAAGCTAAGGCATTCGAAACAGTCCTTACTGTCAGGTAAGTATAAGAACCCGGTGCCATCGAGAGCAGAGTAGGGGTTAAGCTTGTTTTTCACAGCAGCAACCAACTGAAAGAATAAGATAAGAATGGAATCTAGTAAAGTTTCTCTGACTCCTTCCCCGGGGCCGAGCCCGAATATTCAGATTACATCGGTCGAGATGTCCGAGGACATGTCAGTTTCATCCCCAACGAAATTATCCGGGAAAGTAAACAGACAGAAAAGAAGAAATCGAAAGAACCAATACCGTTTAGCCCACAAGCCCAAACCTCCTCGCTACGTCGATCATTTTTGCGGCGAATGCACACACTCCATAGCAGGGCTTCTTGATCATTACTGCCCCTGTTCCCACGACAACACAAGGGGTTCTGATCACTACTGCCCTTGTAAACACTCCCTGGAAGAAGGGTGTGATCATTGGTGCCCGTGCCCACACACGCTTAGCAAAGGCTTTATTAGCGAGGAACTGCTGCTTGAAATAGAGTTAGAGGCTCTCAAACGAGGTTCGACTGGGGTGAGGGAAAATAGGATAGCGTAAGACACAGGATTGGAGGCTGCGGGGAAATAAATAGTCTAGAGCCGATACAGTTAATGAATGCTATGTTTTGATTTGTTACGTCTTGTTGAAATATAATCTCCGTCGCGATATCGGAGATAATCCGGCGTTAAGTGCTCGGGATTTAACATTGTGACAAGGCTGAGTCTAGCGGGGCGCCGCGAGCAGCTGCAGCCATTGGCCACAGGCCCAGGCTTGGTGGATCCCACAGTCAAGCCAGCGAATCAAGCTGGGAGCGTCTTAGTAGAAGCCACCACGATTCAATCTCCAAAGTTCAGTTTATCAAGGCCAATTCCAACATTACTACCCAGTAACTCATTGACTCGAAGCTCCAACCCGACGAGACGACCCTAGAAGCGTATAGGCATTGCAGTGTCTCCCTCTATTAAGACCCAAGCCATGAATCGATCAGGTAGTGCTGTCCCGAATCCTTTGCCCTGTCTGTCCTCTGCCTCACGCACCTGTTTGCCGCTCGACCCCGAATCTCCATCGCGCGCTTGCCGTGACGACCACTCTATCAACTTAAACCGACCCCCGTTCTCCTTGCGACATGTGCGGCCCAATAGTATATGCCTGGTTATAGGCGGCGATGTAGAAAGACTGGCTGTGGCTCGATTCCCTCGTTCTCAGCCTCGTCGCAATCTGAAGCCTCCTAGTCGTGGTGGAGGAGGGGTTCCTCGCCCTGTCGCACCGGGGGCTGGCCATGACGGCTCTGACGACTCTGGGATCGCCTTTATCTGTTGCCTTGCTAAAACCCACCTTTGCGCTGCTGGCGAGCTTGGCTAATATTAGACATGATCAGGAGCGGTGCCGCAAACCTTGAGAGGGATGCCGGCTGGCTTTGGTGGCCAACAACAACAGCAACAGCAACAGCAACAACCTCAACAACCTGGTAGGACAGGGTCGAATAGGTTACCAAATGGCAAAATAGGTATGGCGGTTGAACTAGACACCGAGAATATGCCTGTCCGGACACTGATCTGGCATCTGTATACACAGCGAATAATGCAGCTGGATGGGCCTTTGGAGGAAACGTGCCGATGGGCGGTGCCGCCAGTAGTCTCCAAACCTCCTCAAGGCAGCTAGGGGGGAACCTCAGTTTTGCACAAAGCCTGGGCGCCTCGCAGCCGGCAACACCGTTGGACCTCTCGTAGGTATTGTTTCTCTTTCTCTCTTAAAGGGTTCGTTGGGGGCCAACCTCTCGTACCGTGCCTGTGTTGCCTATGGTGACCTTCTCTTGCACTTATACACAACAAGAATAACCTACTGTTTTATCACTTGGCCCATCTAGCCAACTCTACCTCAATTCATACATGGCCGATTCCGCTAGACTTTGCACCCCACCATTGCACTTTACTTATTACATACACCATGTCAGATCACCTTCTACCTTCACCTTCTTCCCCTTCCCCTTCTTCACTTTCCCTGCCTGAAGGTCTGGATTCGTTTCCATCTGCTGCAACCAAGTATCGCAAGCGAAAGCTTGTGCACACGCTGCATTTACAATCTAGTGGACCTGCTTTCTCTATGAAGATGTGGGCGCTTAAAGAAACCCCCTATTCTGGGATCAACCAGAACACTTGTGGTTCGAATCTCACCAAAGACGGTTTCAATTTGACTTCACCTCGGGGTTTAGAACGATGCCAGACTAGCATGACTTCTGACATGTATGAGGCTCAGTCTCTAAACCCTTTGCCGCCTGGACTGCCTTATGCTTCCGTGTTGAGACGGTAATAACGACAACCCTTTACCCTTTCATTCCTTGGTTCACCTTCTAGCCAGTGTCTATTTCTCTTCACCTACTTTTGGCTCAACACCAATCTTCTCTGCCATGCATCGGTCACTAAATAACAAACCAATAAACTAATATCTTTTAGCGAATTTCCATCTCTCTCCAATAACTCGCAGTTGTCTACTGGCAATCCATCTTCGTTATGGGCCGGAGGCTCAAGACCAATGAGCGGTTCTATTCAGCGAAACCAACCTACGCCCCATTCACAGCAAAGCCAGCCAGATGATTTCTTCTCATCATCTTCTCGCATTAACACGAGTCAGGGAGCCTTCCGCTTTGGTAATCAGGCGGCCATATCACAGTCATCACAACCCCAACCAAGTAGCATTGACGAGTTTCCGCCTCTCAACAATAGCTTGAGGAATGGTGAAGGAGATATCGGCCAGGAACGTGGCTCTACTTTGATGTCAACGTTAGGCTTTGGCGCTCAAGCCAATACTGCAGGTGGCTCACTGCAAGGCACTCGTGCGGGCAACGGTTTGCTGAATGCCCTGTCTGCCAATTCGCGGACCACAGATGTTCGCTCACCTGATGGGACCACAACGCTGGGTATTTCCCCCTCCCCATGCATCTTATAGTAATTTGTCGATGCTTACGCTAGTCTCTAGATCTCTCTCTCGCCCAGGATTTAAGAAGTGGTAATGATGAATCTCGCCAGAAGCCACCCGGATTTCGCGATGATATTTTATCTTCCCAATCCCCCAAAGACGTGGCGCAACCATCTGAAGGTCGAAATCCTCTAGGAGCAATTGGCACTAGCGAAACACAATCTAACAAGAACAAAGATAGCGAAGATATTCAGTTACCTGCTGTCCGTGATCCCTTAGCAGGTATGGCGGAGATTGACAAGTGGGGGATCAAGGGTCTGCGTACTCTGATGAATAATTATCCCGATTACGCCGCTTGTATCGCAGGAATGGACCCTAACACCTTCGGACTCGATCTTACGTCACCTGCGTATGTATAGTTAGAATATGCCATGGCCGTCATCTTTGACATTAACTCTTTCCACAGAATGATTTCGACTCAGATATGGTCACCGTACAGCGACGCTCCGCCACGGCCAGCGATCCCTGAATTTCGCTTGCCAGATTGCTATAAGGTTAACAATGTTCAACCTTTGCGCAACAAGATCTCCAACTTCAACGAGGAGACCTTGATGTGGATATTCTACAGCTGCCCTGGAGATTACCAACAGCAACTTGCCGCCGAGCAACTGTGAGGATCTTGTCGCCTATTTAACTTGCAGCGTGTTGCTAATCTTGTTTAGCTTCCAACGACAATGGAGATGGCACAAAAAGCTCAAGCTTTGGCTGACCAAGGATGATATCATGCACCCCCGGATATTGAGTGCCCAGCATGAGGAGGGCTACTACATAGTGTGGAGTACGGACGAGTGGCGCAAGGAGAGAGTATGCCGTTTCCCCTAAATACCCTTTGAGCCAGCTACTGACGGGGGTTAGCGGCAACTCACGTTGCACTATGCGGACCTCGAGACCAATCCAAATACAGGCCTGTAAGAAAATAGGGCTTTGGTGCAACTACGGAAATACTACGAATCGGTACGTGCTTGGCGTTTTGTAGGAGTAACGACAAAGGGAAACGGATGGTCCGGAGTGGTCTTCCCAGGGCTGTGAAGCTCCGATGGCAGCTCTGCATTGTGGCGTTGAATGCCTTTGTCCCGTGAATAGGTAGAGCAGCTTAATCGGTTATTCCACACACGACGTGGCCTGGCTGGGATATGCGGAGCTTATCGTAGAACAGTCTTCATCTCCGTGAATCCATCTTTGCAACCGAGTAATCCTCGCAGTGAATGCCATGTCATTCGTTATGGAATTCAACGGGCTGGATATCTAGATGTATGGCAATGTGCAAAGAAGTTGGCTTTAACGACGCGCTCCGTGTGTCCCAGTCTTAGGTAGGTGTTTAGGTACCCTTAGCACTTACCTGGTAGGTGGTACTACCTAGGTCAGGCAGGTACTTGCTACTTAGGTATTTGCCCGGTTTCGTAGAAAATAAAAACCCGTTTAACGAGAGTACTAGATTAAACACTTAACATAGGCCTTTTTAGCTTTTTATAATGATATGGCTAGTAAATAAATTATTTATCATTATATTCATATATTTAAGGTATATTTATCCCATTCTAAGGGCTACTACCTACCTAAGTACCTTTACACGGCTTGTTCGTAGCTAAGGTACCTAGTCTAGGTAGCACATACGTAATCCGCCCGCATTTAAGTTAAGTTTACACCATGCCAAGGGCGGGCCACTCCAAGCTGTAGTTGGCCCGAGCTTTGTGTTTACAACCCGGTGCGACCGCCCAATCAGGCTGTTAGTTTGCCGAATCTTGTTCTCCCCCAAACCCGATCCCCTGCAGCCCACCGCGACGTCGCACATCACACCTCACCTTGGTAGCATTCGACCTCTATCAACCTTCACCCTCAGTGCACAGCTTCAACTTCTTGCCAACTATTCGTCCTGGTGCCTCGAACTTTGCGATTCAAACCATGATCAACTGATCTGTCATCCTCCTCCGCGTCGTCCCTATTCCTACTACTACGCATTCCTACGCGACCTAGGACACAACTGACGCGTCGGTAAGTTACTATCGGCTTCGGCTTATTGCGCAATGGCTGGGCGAACGCGGATCCAGGTTGGCTCTGGGCCATGGATTGCAGAGGAGCGATCATCTGCGACCCAGATTGCCAGCTCAGAGGTTGAGGAGTTTACGTTCTCTGTCTGCAACGACTTCGATTGGTTGAATGAACATATGGCTGAGGTGTTTGGTGAGAATCAGATGTGCGTAGATGTCATCCTTGCATTGTTTTTGCAGCTGTTAATCAACAACTAGGAACGTTGCCGATATTTTCAAGACTCCCGGTAAATTACGAGGCAAAACACCTCGAACAGTACGGAAGGGAAACATTGGAGAGAACCGTGTGGTAAGCATTTTGTCCCCTGGCGCTCGAGCTCACTAACCGTCATCAGCCTCTGTCGAACATCTTTTCCTCAACGCCAAAAGGCGGACCAAATCCCTTTGCCATAGCAAATCATGGGAGACCCAACACACCTCGAGTCAAGATAGCGGCCGACTCTCAAACCATTTCCCCCCAAGCGGCCAATTTTGCGAGTCCTGCGAAGCAAATTATCCCCCCAAAATCTGCGCTATCAGAAAAGCCAGTATCTATAGTGGATTCCGGATATCATGGGAGTCAGTCTCAAGATGCCATGGAAATAGACGATCCAATTGTGCTGGACGAAGCAACTCAGCCATTCACCTCCCAAGGCGATTTGCAGGTGGACCATGTAGTGCTTGAGTTATCGTCTGCACACGGAGGCCTGGAGAGTCCTGCACATCCATCGGATCCGAGTCACGAAATAAATGTGGGCGATTCTTCAACCCAAAAATCCTCAGCATCGCCTACCAAACTTGCGGATCCTGATACTACGACGCCTGCAGGCTCTCCTGCACCGCTTCCGTTTTCAAATGCCGAAAAGAGCCCAACGCATGCCATAGTTACCGACGGGGGTCGAGTGCCAGTTGCTGAGTTTCAAGAGATGGACGCTGAAGTGATGGAGGCAGCTCTAGATGAAGCCACACGATCGCCGTCCGATGGCTCAAGCCCGATTCGACCCATTGTCAGAAAGAGTAGTCTTAATTTTGCTTCGCTACCTGCTCGAGAACCTATTACTCACAAGAGCATCGGCAATCGAATCTCGAGAACAAGTCATCTGGATCAGAACCGGACAAGCTATTACCGTCATACCGGAGGCAAGAGCCTTGGCCACGCGAAACAAGATATAACAGATGATGAACATGATGACATGGATACTGATGATTTTCCAGCCCCGCCAAAACCACGACCACAAGTGGAGGTAGATGATGCAGCTATGCACAACAAGACATACACACAACGGCTTCAAGATCAAATCAATAAGTTGGGCAAGACTCACATCACTTCTCAACAAAATTCAATCAGAAGCACCGATTCCAATATGTCACAGGCGTCGCCAGTAAAGGATGCGCCTCTGCAGCCCACCCCAAATAAACAACTGGCATCGCTGAAGAAAACAACCACCACGCCTGGCGCATTTCCTGAAGATGATTATTGGATTGGTCCACTTGGCACCCCTGATGATGCTTCAAACTTTATAAGTCCCCGGCCCAGCATCTCCAAGAGTTACACGACGGATGTGATGGAACACGTTTCCGGTAAAAACACTGTCAGTGGTGACGACTTCGCAATGCCAAACGTTCGCCCGCAAACAGGTTACGTCAGATCTCCCTTAAGATCCCCTGCATTAGAAAGAACTGTTAGCGCTATCGGACATCATAAGTCGGCTTCAGTTCCTACTTTACCCGTCATCGGCCAATATCAGGATAACGACGAAAATAATCTGAAGAAGGCAATCTCGGCTTCGAACCTACCACTTGCGACAGTTTCAGAAAATGGGCAGCCTACAACTCCTAAATCACCTTCGCGCGGGTTTAATAACAGCCCTCTGAAGCAGGTTAAGAACAAGCTGTCTTCGATCCTGAAGAGCTCTAGGGGGTTGCTGGCTAGTAGTGCTGCGATCAGTGCTGAGGGCAAATCTTCACTTCTTTCTCCGTCAACGACTCGGCTAGGTTTACATCTAGGTCCATCTACAGAAACGATTAGGCCACCATCAGCTAAAGACACCGAGTCTCTCTACCCAGATCTCTCTCGTCAAGCTACTAACACGCAAACACTTGCGAGCACTGCAAGTCCCGAACCAGCTGAGGGACGACGAACTAGAGCCTCTATTGAGAGGGAAAAAGCCGATGAAAAGCGTAAGAAAGAGGAAGCCAAGGAAGCACGCCGGCTAGCTGAGCAGGCAGAGAAGCTTGAAAAGGCGCGCGAGAAGGAGCGGGAGAAAGCGCGTGTGTTCAGCAAGGAGCAGGAACGTATAGCAGCCATGGAAAAGCTGGTAGCCGCTCAGAAGGAGCAAGAGAAGAGAGCTGCTATTGCTACCCCTGGTAATATTCCCAAGTCGGCCAGAAATAGCCCTCACAAGGCTAAGCCGCGGATCGCCTCAGAGGAGAATGCAGATGCTCCCGAAGCTGAGGAGAAAACTACAGACATTGAGATGCCCGATGCACCTAATTCGATGCCGCCCCCCTCTCTTCCCCGCTCTGCGGCTCCCTCGTCAGCTATGAAAGCAAGGGAAATCAAGCGGCCTGTTAGACCGACCAAAGAGCCCTCTAGTAAAGTGAAGCAGGCACCTACAGTAATTCGGGTCAACATGGGCTCTCAGCATTCTCAATACCACCCATCAAACAGTACTCTTTCTTCAAGTCTTCAAGACACATTACCCCAATCTCAGCTCAAAAGCAAAGCTAGCCAGCCATCGCTGCAAGCAAAGCCTTCCCTCCAAAGTCTCAAAAGTTCGACATCATCTTCTGGGCGACCGAAAGCTCTTGAGGCCGCGGCGAGGAGGAAAGAACAGGAAGAGCGCGAAGCACAACGTCGGCGAGACGCTAAAGCGGAAATGGATCGGAAGCGAGCAGCCATGCAAGACGAAGAGAGGCGCCAGGAACAACAACGGAAACTCGAAGCTGAACGCCAGAGGGAGGATGAAAGGAGACATGCCGCTTTACAAGTTGAGGCTAAGAAGAATGCTCAAAGACAAGCCATGATCGAGAAAGCGAAGCAAACTAGGGCTCCTCCACCTGCAGTTCGAAGCCAGCCCAGTGGGCCTCCGGATTATAGTAGAAACGAAACCGGTCCTTCTAGGCCTTCTTCGCGGATGAATTCTATGGCACCTCGCTCTCAGGACGATACTGGCCGACTTGCCAACACGATTGTTTCGAATGCCTCTAAAGCGCAGACGAAACGGCCTTTGCCTCAAGAAAACGGCGGCGAAAATGCATCTCACTCAACTCAAGCTCGCAATGGAAACGGCGTCCAGCCTCAAGAATTTAAGCGTATGCGTATGACGGATGAGCTGAATGAACCTGCAGAGGATGAGAAACAACCTATTTTAAGGGGAGCACCGGTGCGTCCATCGGGTGGTGTCAAGAAGGTAAGCCATCTTGAGATGAAATCAGGTCACATTGCGCGGGGAAAGCTAATACAACAAGCAGGAGATGTCTACCAAATCAATGTTCTCTGCCGGGTACACAAACGCGCCATCACAGACCGGGACGAGGGACTTATTCAAGGCGACCGTGACAAACCAACACAACAGCCACACCAAGGCTGCGCACCCGCTAGATATGGCACAGGTATCCAAGAGTGCTATCCCCTTCGCGCCCAACCAGCACGCCATTGGAGGACCTAGCAAGACACCAGCGCGGCCAGGGGGGGTAGCAGCTACCAAGTCAGCAGCCAAGTCGGCAATGCGATCGTCACCGAGGTTTCAGAACGGCGAATCGATTGAGCTACCCGAGATTAACACGGACGATGAGGATGAGGAGGACGAGGACGACAACGACGGCAAGGGTATGGTTGCAGACTGGGCCGATTCGCCCAACCTCCGACGAGCCCTTGTGGAACAGGAGAATAAGAACCCGTTCGAGGTGTTTGGGGCGCCAGCCCCGCTCATCATGGAGGAAGTGTTTGCGCGGAGCAAAGAGCGATTCCATAAATTCCGAGCCCGAACGTCGAGCGCTAACTGGAGTGGGCCCGACGGGCTGACTGAAGAGGATATACGGAAAGATCTGGCGGCACGCGAGAGGATGAGACGGGAGGGCGGATGGTCTTACGACATGGGCCGCGAGATGATATGAGGTGTTGGGCTTGAGCCACAGCAAGATATGACCTAGGGGTGGGAGAATGCTGTGAACACGATTAAAGGTGAAGGATTAATAGCATTCGGGCGGTGTTGGACTAGGCATTCATATCAAGGATATTGTACTTTTTTTTCCGGCGGCGTCAATGGGTTATTGTGTTGGTTTATTTAGCCTGACGACCAACTCGTTTTCCACGGCTACGGATTTACGCGATGGAGGCGCAGAACAAAGACGCACCAGTTTGAACGCCGAGACTCGGTTTGAGCCTTGTCAACCCCCTCCTACGGCTGCTTCGTAGTTCATCTGTTGTGCCATGTGTTATGCCATGCCTGATGGGAAGTCGGCTCCGTCCCAAACACAGACAAGGTACTTTGAGTAGGCACGAAACTGGATGGGGGTTATTGTTGCCTCGGAGTTCCATAGGGCGTTATCAATTCCGATAGATGTCGAACGACGAAATGTAAGAGAGCGTTCAATTGGCGGACCAAGCAGACTGTGGTGATGACGTCACTCGACGGCTTCGCAATGAGTATTGGTTGGTGGTTGGGGTTCAGCAGCGTCTTTACAGGACCCAAGAAAGCTCAGGTGGTCTCTCTGTTCTACCCACACTGCTACACGTATATGGAGGGAGGCACTTATCTAAGTACAACTCTACATCCTTCGAGGTGCCGTGATACCAGGCATCTCACATGCGCGGCGTCAGGTGCAATAGAGAAGCAGTGTCTGTCTATCTACCGGAGTGGGAGCGAGCCGGACCCGGGCTGTTTTGTCTCTCCGCTGTTCTCTGTTTTTTCTGAAGGTCTTGTGTAGGGGTTCGCGGGGATTCCGTGTGGAATTTATAAGTACAGTCTCCTGTCCCGATGCTTCGACCGAGTACGGTGCCCAACTCCCTGCCCCCCTATCCAAGCCTTACAATATCAACAACGCCAGACATGTAGACCTCTCTGCGTCTCAGAATCTATGGCTTGCTCGCCCTAGGTCTCAGCAATAGATATTCGCTTCCGATCCGCATAGTCGTCCCAAATGTGAGAGAGAGGCGGACGTTTATTGATCACCTACTATCGCTCATTCATCATTTACAAGTTTGGCCTACCTTATCGAGGCCAGGTCCCTCCCTAGCTGTGTGTGTCCGTTCCTTGCGTTGTGGCGTGCTGGCTTCCAGTGCCGCACGCACACCTTCGACATCCCGTTCTTTCACCGCTGCACGTCTTACACATATCACGACGACCTGACTAAGGGTTGCATTAGCACCGCGCCTCTCCCTGAGTTTGCTGAGCAGTATCCGTGGAGCTCTAGAATACGGACTTGGGAATACCTAACCACAAATGACCGGCAACCTGGCCGCAAAACCAACCCAAAACCACCTGCCTACATGTATACACGTATGTATAGGTCTAGTCTAAGTACTTACCTACCTGGTACTTATGTGAGGCGGCTTCGCTGTCACCTGCTTACGCTGCCGGCAACCTGTTGTTACCTACTGATGTTGGCACGCGTCTCCAGCACAGAACCCTGGGCCTACCCACGTGCCCCACCGTCCATCCACGACACGCACTCTTGCTTGCATTCACTTCACTGTATAAGGTAGCCGCCCATATTCCCTCTGCTAAGCATTCGAAAAGTAAATGCTTTGGGGGTCCAAAGCCCTGACACCGCTTTGCTTTACCTACTTGCTTAATACAATACCTCCAGTCGCCTACTGCGACGTGTTGTAGTGTACTTAATCTAAGTACCTAAAGTACACACCTAGGTACCTACCTACCTAGGCAGGGACCTAGGCAGCTAGTTACCCCACCCAAGGTACCCAATCTACATCAATCCACGCCACTTCATCACCTATACCTAGGTACATTACCTACCTGAGTACATCACCTACCTACTTAGTAGATACTTGAGCACGTACCTGGTCGCAGGGAGCAAGGGGGTAGGTAGGTACCCCAGGCATCAAGCAACCACAACCACCTCCCCCCACCCAAAATCGTCGAAGTAAAAACACGAGTTACTTACTTCCATATCATATGCACGGCTTACACAGCACAGCCTCTTCCACTCTCTACGTTGCCAGCCAAATACCATTCTCCTCCTGTCTTGTCTATTGAAGGACGCCGCAAGCTCGCGCGGTTCCTGGTCTGAGTAGCACTACTTCCGGTTGTTTCTCCCTTTGGTTTGAGCCCGCCCATAGCTCGCGTCGGCTGTGGGCCTTCGGTATGTCACCTACAGTACAATATTTATTTACATTTTGTCTTCACATAGCCTAACATCGATCGATAGGCACCCGTCGTGGCACAATCGTCGCCAAACACCGTCCGACCCGCCGACTAGAAGGGTGCATTCAACTTTCCTTGCCAGCACCCGTGGTAATAGCCACCGCCCCGTGCAATCGGCGTATAGTAGAGCACGCGCCCTGTCACGAGCCTCTCTGCGCTTCTCAAATGACCGTCGATGACCATCTCTGGCTTCTATTCCGTTGCGCAATAATCCCATCGCGCGGTGGCTTCTGCCGATAGCCCGTCACCATGCCGAAGTGGGATAAGACACGCAATTACTACGCGGACCTAGAGGTGCAGCCCTCTGCAACCCCCGATGAGATCAAGAGACAGTTCAAAAAACTTGGTATGGCAACTGCGCATTCTAGAGAGAGAGATCACAGTTACTGACCGAACCTAATCAGCGCTGAAATATCACCCGGATCGTAACCCAGGTAGAGAAGCCGAAGTAAACCCCAAGTTTCAAGTCATACAGTCGGCCCACGAGATCCTGACCGATGAGACGCTGAAGAGGCAGTACGACGAAGCACGTCGGAGCTACGCAACCCGTTACCCTGGCGCTTCAGGGGTAAGAGGCAACCCATGGCAAGATGCTGCGAAGGCCTACCCGCCCCCTCCACGACGCCAACCAAACACCCAGACCCGACCAACCTCGGGGGCCCAGCGCTATGAGGACTTTGGTATGCCACGGAATGCGAGGCCGCATACACCCAAGGATGATCCACAGTTCCGGCGAAGCAATGCGGAAGCATGGGATCACATCCGACCCAACTCCTCTCGGAAGAATGCGCAACCACGCCCTACTACTCCCGGAAGAGCGCCGCCTGGAAGGGCTCCTACATCCGCGACTCGTGATTCAAGACCGGGCCCAGCTCCGGTTCCCCCGCGATCGGCCTACCAGAAGCAGAAGGCCGACGCAGCATTCGGCACTAGCAAGAAGACTGGTTTTACCCCGAGATCTCCTGCCGTAGCAGATGAGCCGCCTGTGAGTAATAAGAATTACTACACGAATCGGACGCACTCAAACTTATTCACCGAGCCGGTTGACATGACACCGTCATCCGGTCACGATACTAGTGCTTCGGCAGCTGCAGACCCGTTGGCGCCATTTAGAGACCGCTTCATGGACAATCGCCAGAGGACCCCATATCATACTCCGGGCGGTGAGAAGACTGGTTTATTCGATAGCAGCCCGGGTTTGGGCCGTTCTACCAGTACTCGCACGCCGCCCCGAGCTTTTGAGATGCCAGGCGCATACCCACACACAAGGCCGCGGAGCACCAGCCCCACCAGAAGTTCCAGCAATGACGGTGGCTCTGAAGATTCAATCAAAACTAAGACAGGTATCAACAGGGCCGCTGGCCATAACAGTCAGACTGCCCAGTCGAGAGCAGGCGAACGATATAAACCCAAGGTGTCTCAGCCTGCAGATATCCCACCGCAACCAGCAACCACTTCTCAAAGTAAGCTATGTGACACCTAATCAATAACCCTTGCTCAGCTAACAGAGAGACCTACAGAATTCATGTCTAGTTCAACTGCGGCTCAGCCGAACGGCAGCGGTCCTTCAGTGTATGACCCACAGATCTTTCCAACCCCTACCGCCAGCTCTCGGCCTAATCGGTCTTGTGAGCGAGTAGGCCAGACAAGGAACTGGCTACCCTATTTAGCCGATTATCGCCCCCCTGATCCTTCAAGCGAAGAGAATCCCCGCAATTCTACCAATTTGCTTCCCTTGGAAGAGCATCAAAGGAGAACGCTCGATCGTTTAGTTAGAAATTACTCTATCGCTAACGAGAGCGGTGGCGAGAATGACTACACGGCATACAGCCAGCCACAACACGCACTACACTACTTGACGATCAACAACGGGAAAGTCGCAGCTAACAGTAAACGTGTCTATAGCTTCAACTTCTCCGATGGAGTCAACGCCGCTAATACAAGCGCTTCTTATAAATCTTTTACGAGAAATAGCGCGGAAAATATTAATACCAGGTTTGTCGACGACGACGTGCTCGATGACTGGCAATTTAAAGCAGGCTCTGCCTCCGCTAACGAAGCGACCACGGCTTCGAAACCGCGACCTCCTTCTCGCAACCGTCCAAATCGTCGGCAGACACCCTTGTCCAAGCCCACTCTTTCTACCCCTATGCCTGAGGCGCAAGACGTTCTAGGCGAAACGAACACTAGAACGCAAGGGTTTTCAGCCGGGGCGTGGAGTGAGCAAATAGGACCACAACATTTTGAACCACAATCATCAAAGAGTGCATCTACTTCTCCAACCAGACGAGCCCCTCCAAAGAAGTCCAAGTCGTTCAAAATGACTGCAGGGACGGCGGCAGTGGTGGACGATGATGAGAGTGAAGGACGTCAGGATGACCATCGATACTCACCAGGCCCCACACCAGGCCTTGCCTCGATGGCACCAGATGCTATGGATATCGACACTCCACCGCCGGACAAGACAGAAGAAATTCCTGAACCCGTCAAGGTAAATGGTGCTCGAAAGTACTCCACCGAGCCCTACAGAGCAGATTGGAGAGCCGGGGACGTCAACGGTGTTGCTTCAAAAACTGCTGGTCCACCATTAGGCACTGCCGGCGCAAAGGATGATATCTCCGAAATCAAAGGTGCTCAGCCAATTGTCGATGCTACGAAGAACAGCTCTCTCCGACATGGTGGCTCCGAGGACTCTGAAGAGTTTCGTACGACCTTTTCCGAGTTCAAGAACGTTGAGCCCTTTATGGACCCATCGCCAAGTGGGCTTAAGTCATTTGCGGACCTCAGATCCACTCTTCCTTTTGAGAGCCGGCCTTCGGAACAGATTCCCCTGGATACCAAGCCCCCTGTTGGACCTTTAGAGTTTCCTCCTCCCCCGATAGCTCCCCGACTCCCGCCTACTATGGGTGTGGCAAGCCTTCGACCGAACAACTCATCGTTTAGGAAATACGCCCAGGATTTCGGTCACTACATGGACAAGTGGGAAATCTTTAATGACAAAGTGCTCGCCCATTTTACGACCCGGCAGGAAAAGTTCAAGTTACGTTGTTCACAACGCGGTGCGAAATGGCTCGAGGATTGTGTGCCCGATTACATGACAGAAGTGGACCAAGATTTAGACGTCCAAAAGAAGTACACCGATGCTTGTGTGGAACACCGGAAAAGGGTCGCGGAATTCATGGAATTCAGAGACCGGGTTAGGTAGGACGACCCTCTCAGTATACCATTGAGCCATGATCGTAACGGGTGTGTCCATGAGCCTCATCGTCAAAGTGTTCCATCACCTCCCCAGCGAGAGTTGGCTGATTCAAATGGTTGGTCAAACATAGGTGGATATTCCGCCCACACGCAGCCAGGCCTAGACCCGCAACCGCTGAGTATATCACCTCGAAAACTGTTTCCCGCAGCTTCGATATTGAACTCCAAGCGATATTGGTGGCGTGATCCATAGAATCACTAGACCATCATCAGGAAGCTTTTCAGGCGAGCGTCACCCATTCTTCTTGACACCGCCAGATCTACGGTGTTGCTTTATGTTTTGATTCATCTTGTTGGTTGTTCGGTCAGCATTTCAATGGATGGATAGAGAGCATGGGAGGAGAGCCGGCTAGCGATAGGCGTCGGGCGTTTGTTTCAATTTTCGGTATCAATACCCCAATACTCCTATCATGCATTTGTCGCCTTGATGGCATGGGGCCATGACGCAGTCTATGCTCAAGATTCAAGTCTCAAGAATGCCGGCATGATCAGCACGAATTCATGAATTCTACGAACACAGTTACCTTCCAGAAGCCAAGCTAGCAATATAACCCCTCTCCCTAGTCAGCCCCACATTGCTGGCTATGGGGCGATTCGAGAGATCCAAGGAAGTTGCCGCTGGATAGGTGTGTCGCATATTGGCGGAGCTCGTGTTATTGGATGGTCATCATGCAGTCTTCATTATCAGTACTTCAATTTGACTTCGCCATAGTATCATATTTCTCCTGGTGAGTGCGGGATCGGGGCCCTCGCACATTTTCATCATTCGTTGGCTTCTCCTTGTTGCCCCTGACCTCTGTTGAAAGAGCCATGATCGAATTGGTTTCTCACGGTGACACCAATGATATCTTGGGCATCGTATAGTTCGAATACTACGACGGCCCCGTTTGACACATCTCACTCTTCACTCGGTTACAAAGCTCTGCGCCTAGACAGACATAAATCGCCAAGATTTGCGGGCCGGGAGCTAATGGGCCAGCGGCTACGAAAATATGGTCCTACTGTATTCTGACGGCTAAATCTGTCCTCGATTAGCCCTGCTGCATTGTGTGCACGTAGCTGAGTAGATGGAGCTATGATGAGATGTCAGGGGTGGAATAGGTAGATGGAAGAGAAAACGATAGGGAGGAGAAGAGGTATATGGTAGCTTAGACAAGTGTGTATGTATAATTACGCCACGCATAGATTATGAGATGATGATAAAAGATGCTGGGTTGGGCAGTTTTCCGTGCTTCGTACTTACTTTTCGATATATTTGTAGAGAATGCTTGGAGGGATATGGAGACATGATGAGAGGCACAATCTGCCATCTCAGGGCTCTTGCGGACGTAGGGAATTGTACGTCGGGAGTACTAGAACTCGCCGTCTTGTCGAATTACTAGCTACAGTGATATACATACCCCCTTGCTCTGTTCTGCCTCAAGCTATCTTTTGTCTAAGCTTTTTCTCTTAGCAGTTGACCAGAGCTAAAGATCATTTTTAAGCATCTGCGCTTCAACATTGCCACTAGATTTGCGAGATCTTGTTCATTTGTGTGGCGTCCTTCTTTTGCGTCTAAGATCTCCCCTATTGAGGCTATGGAAGATTGTCTCTAATCAAGTACCTAGGACCACACGCTCCGTTGCCTGGTTTGCAGCTGGGACCGAATCGGGAGGGAGGTGGTCACTGGGAGAGACGGTAAGGGAAGACTCATCTCATGCCGCCACGACTCACTCACGTGCGGTGAAGAACAAATGACATGGGATCGTGAATGGCGAGTTCGCGTTACTAGCAATGGCAGCGTGCTGGCTGGAGTTGACCTGGCCGCTAGGTGTTCGGCGATCTTCCACTTTCTCGATCAGGCGTGAGTTGATTGAATGATTGCCTTATTCTCATAGAATTACCTATGGAATTACTTGGTCGCATTCCCTCCCTCACGCCGAAACTCTGTGGTTGATATACTATGGCTTATCATCATAATTTTAAGGTGTGGTAGGATTTCGAACGGCAATCAGGTACCTACCTAATGTATGGGCCGCTCGTAGAGCCGGTTACTGGGGTGGGAATGAAGTAGGAGTTGACTTACATGCTGCAGACTACCTAGGTAGATGTTGTTCAATATGGATCGCCAATTAGATAGGTCGATCCAGCGTGGACACCATTGAGGCCTGTACAATAACCCGCTAACCGCTTGGGTAGACCTTTGACCCGCTTCTACCTCAACTTAACTTACCTTACAGCAGTTGGGAGTGTAGTTTGTGTGGTTTAGCTCATCGTGTCCCATAGACGCACCAGACACCGCGCCCGAGTGGCTAGGAGACTGAAGTAACGGGGAAGATAGACAAGTATGTAAATTCCAGCCTGCATCAATCACAGCAACCACGTAGATCATTGGATCTACAACGAGATCTAACAACCTATACGAAGAAAGCCATGTGATAACAATTAAGTACTTAGCTGCAGGCCGCCGCTATACAGACACCTCCGGAATGGAGTATGCGCAGCTCTCGATATTTATATCAGAATTACCCAGTATGAAACCATCTCGCGGGTTTCCCAACGTGGTATGATAAGAGGACCAGCAAAGTAGACTCCGGGTCCGAAAATGTAGCAAATTTCGTTCCTCCCTAATTTGTATTAAAATGCGTTCCTGCAGTGGTGGCAGTGTTTAGTATGAAGTGATAATCCGGAATCATGAAGTAAATGCAAGTGAGCAAGTGGCACCACTCCTCCAATAGTTGTGGTAACAGCTCTATATACTATGAGAATAGACGAAGAAATCTGAGGAACAAAATAAATAAGGGATATATACCCATTTCCAGAATGATACATAAGGGGGTTATATTACCCAGAGCACGGGCTAAAACGTATATATCTAATTCCTAGAAAAAGTGTAAAGGTGCCTATCCATGATAAGGTTCGCTGGCACAGACTAGGCTCGCGACTCCTAGTAAGCCAACCGCCCGGGTGTCATGGTGTATTAAGACTCGCAAGTGGCCGCATATCCTTATTACGGCCGTTCTTGAATTCCCTCCCTTGTAACGTCGGTATTCAATCACCGCATATTGGCCCCCAATCGCCCATGGCCACGGCGACGGGGTAGCTATCGCGCTTCACTAACAAATGCTATGTAGATATCCTCCCAAGGGGTTTCCTTCAGACATGCATAGAGCATCCGCAGTCCTAGAAGACGCCGGCGTGGACACGGCTAGGGCCATAGCGCGGAAGCCTAAAGCTAACAGTCTCAGGTAGCTTTGTATGGTCCGACTCGATTGACGCGCTTCGACGGGGGGCCAGTTTTGCAGGAGAGTCGGAACCTAGTTGGTATAACCTGAACTCGCATTCTGACTGAGTAAGTACCCACGACCTCGGTAGCTCATTCATAGACTTATGTTTCATATAAGCTAATCACAAACTCTTTATTCAGGGCACAGGCCAAAGAGAAAGAGCGTTGAATTTGGTACAGAGCGGCTCAGCAGCTCCAGGCCTTTCTTCAGTCTTCCGACCATTTACTAGTGCCCTATAATTATGCTGTTAGTCTAGATTACTCACACAAAGAGCTGAAGAGACACGTGTGAAGTGTTATCTTAGCAATGGAATGACTTACATCCTGCCCGTATTACTTATTCCTTTATGTAAAGTCACAATCGAGGCTCTAAGGTTCGTTACGGAGAATGACAAGGAGCTGAGCGTCCGAACGTGACGGTCCGACTTGATGAATACTGCTCTTCAATAAAGCCATAGACTGGTTCGATATTGGAAACACCATTCATGGTACTGAAGTACCGTGTATGTGAATGACGTGGTGGCCGCTGATGTTGAAATGGTGTACGGGGTAGTCCCTCACCTATACAGCAGACGGGTCAGGACTCTAGCACAATCACGAGTACGGTGCATGGACGAGGTACGTGAAAGACAATCTGCCAAGGCAATCCCTCGATTAGCTTGGCGGCGACGGTTCATATATCGAATGAGGACAAGGGCCGTAGGAGGCAGGCCTACGACGACACCGATAATGGCAACAATGGCCTCGACGGAGAGGTTCGACATCGAAATGAGAACGGAATGCAATGGATGAGATGGATGAGATGCCGTGACCTGGTCTGCCTCTGAAAACAACAAGAGAATACAAAGGATCTATTTACTATGTATGAACTCCTGGAGCGTTCGGACGAGCGTTAAGATGTTTATATACTGGAGTGTAAAGGTGCAGGAGACCTTAGTGTGCCATCCCACTTCCTACACACACCCGTTGTTGATGGTTCCTAGGAGTGAGAGCCGAGAAATACCTGACGTAGAGGGTGGGGTGGCCGTATAATATAAGGAGACATAGCTTCGTTCAGCAAGGGATGAGAGGCTGAGCCAAACCTCGCGATTGGGCGCTAACAAGTGGGTAACCAATACCTAGGTAGTGTTTGCGCGTGGTAAAGATACGCTAAGCAGGGTAGGTGGCGCGGGAGGGCGTGTGTATATATCGTTGTTACGGTCGTGGCGCGAACTAGGACGACTTGGGGGTGCGCGTATTAGCGTTGGCATTCAACTCATGCACCATCACGGAGCCCACTTAAGAGGTCTCGCTACACAGCCCCGGATCTCGGTGACTTTGGAGACACAAGGTGACGAGTGTAAGGCAAGGAACCGATACCATGAGGGGAATGAGGAGTGAGAAGTCTGCAGAGATCGGTTGGCGGGTATGTGCGAGGTTTTTGTGTTGTAGCCGATCGCCTCAGTTATTCGCAGATGGAAAAATACTATCCGCAGAGGAACTTAAACCTATTTCAGAAGCCCTTTACCATATAGCTAACCTTCCCTACTAAATAACCTACCTAAAAATATAATCCAAGCTTTAAAATTTAAATATCTAAATATTTAAATAAATATGTTTTATAACTTTTATAAAAAATAATTTATATTTTAATTATTATAGTAAAATTTAAGTATATAAATACTAGAGCAGTGTTAAGGTTAGATAACGTAGAGTGGAGCCTGCGGATAAGTGGGTATACCTAGGCGTGCCGCGTTTTTATTTGGCAATGGAGAACTTTTGTGGGGGTGGTCTTCCGAAACAGGTTTAGGCTCCTCTGCGGATAGTATTTCTTCATCTGCGAATAACCGAGGCGGTAGCAGAGGGCGTATAGTCTAAACCCCTCCCATGGCTCTAGTGTGCGGCTCGGGTTCTACCACTAGTACGTAGATCCCTACCTAAGTAGGTAATTATACGGCAGCATTCCGCCCCGCTTACAGTACTCGGGGGTGGTTGACGGCACCGGCGCTGGTGTGGTCTGAATAGCCAACTTTTGGCAGTCGCGAGCAAGGGTGTTCATGCACCGGCGAGCAGGGACGAAGAGTGCTATCCTTAAAGACTGTAAAGCTGTTCTCGTGATCACGGCCTCATCTGAGACTGCGACAGCCTCCGGGAGGTTGTCCCTCCACCCAACCGCCCGCTTCCTGGAGGCACTATCAAGTGCTTTCTGTTCATAAACCAGAACGCTGCGCCCAAGGCATCTAACCTTGTCGGTTGATGTCCTAATGGAGCACCGTCAGCATGTCTTGGCCCTTGCTGCGAGCAAAATACCTAGGTACTCCCGTCAAGATCAATCCACCAATTCCATGTGCTATCAGTAGTCTAGAGTTAGGCTAGGTACTTGAGATACCACTCTGCTTCGTCCTTACAGCATATTGGATCACCAGCCACAGCGTTGCCTCTCTCGACTCGTCATCATTTCAAGCCCATGACGCTGTAGATAACATCACAACTTCCCGTTATGCCGCTAGAGCTTAACGGCCGCTACCAAGTCCCTTCATCAATAGGTTATTGGTATGATACCCAAGGCGGAACGTAGGCGATGATGTAACACCTTCAATGATGAGTCAAGGATACGTAGTGGTACTTGATAACCTGTCGAAGAGATCGGAGTCTCTCTAATATGAGACACGCCGGGCCAAAAGTCTATAAGTAAGAAGAGATGCGCTGAGAACTTTTCAGCAACTGGACACCTCAAACCCCACAAGAATTGTGCATCTCACCAACCGTCCAAGGTACCATTATACGTATACCACAGCTTCATCTACTCGCATAACGACAATGTCAAAGTATTCCAATGATGACCGTCGAGGCAGCCATCAAGACCCCCCCCGAGGCTCTGACAGGAACCTTCAACGACAATTCCTATGTGAAGCGGTGCGGCGACGGGGGACCTATAGACATAGTTAAAGACAATGCCAAAATGGAGAACCCTGTGCCATCTGAAGATGTCAACTTGAACCAACAATTAAGTACATAGGATATCCTTTTCCATTCATGTTTCATGGCATTCGATAGGGATGCTGACGTGTGCGCGGTGCGCACAGAGCGAGACGAGACGGATGCTATGAGCGAAGACAATATGGTAAATAACCGGCTGCGTGGTAATCAACCGAAACCCGGGGCGATGCGGGAGCCGTCGGATGAGGAGATGGGCGTAACGCATGCCTCAGAGAAAAGGCTGCTGCAAGGTTGCGGAACATCGCAATTGGCGTTGGACAGGCATGACTATTCCGGTTCGGTCTGTAGGGAATGTGTTTTAAGGGTCTCATCATTCACTCAACTTGCAACAACTTCCCCAGAACAGTAGCTCTTTGTATTGCGTGCTATACCACCAGTAACTAATGCTGCGGATCGTATGTACTGGTGATCAATTGCGCTGAACTCATACCTTTGTCCCCTTGTTCCTTTCCTCCGGCGTACTTTACAGGCACACCAACGGAAAAAGAAGACATTCGCGGAAAGAAACCTAGCAAATTGAGATAACAAAGCCTGCGAGCTTTTCGCCGGCTTTCCAGTACTACCGCCTTTTTTATACAACTCTGCTCGCCCTCTCGATTGAGATCCCAGGTTTAGGTAATGGAGCATCGAGAGATCATGGCCAAGCGATTGCTTGACTGTGATGCAGCCCTGCCCCGGAAGAAATAGCTCGTCCCCTCAAGTCGTAGTACTTTCCCAGCCGGCTCGGGATATGAATCTCAGTGGAAAATAGCCATTACAGCTGCGGGCGTCGCAGTTGTAGCTGTGGTCGATGTAGATCCTGTTGCAGACGCTCGAACCGCTGTTGCTGTTGGCGACGCCGTTGCCGTTGCTGTTCGCAGTCATGAGTGTGGGCATTATCATAGACCTGCCCGCAAAGGTAGCAGAAGTCCTGACCGCAGTTGCATCTAGAGAATTAGGCCACAATGTGCTACTAGGATAGGAGCAGGGGTGGTCGGGGATGTTGACTTACGACATATGATTGCAACCGCCACTTTTTTGAACCATGTTGAGACAGTTGGGGCAACGTTTCCAGCCTTTCATCTTAGCAAGGTGGTAAACTGTCTCCTCTGCCTCTCTATTGGCTTCAAGCTTGGCCCTGTCGCAGGCTCCAAAATGAGACTTTGCTTGGCAGCTCTTACAGGTCCTTTTCCCGCATTGTTCACAGTCTCCAACTCGTTTTGTTCGACGGTTATACGGAACGTAAGCACTGCAGCTCCAGCAATATAGTTTGGTGTGCGGGTTGGCCAACTCCTCCATCTTGGTTGTGTATTGCTTGAGCTCGTCCTCGGTAAGTGCGCCGAATTTGTAAAGAACCTCAGGTGGAAGGACGTGACAACATTTCGCAGGGGTGAAAGGGTTGGAAGCAAACGCAACGCGGGCATTCGCTTTGAGGCAGTCTATGCAATGGCGGTGACCACACACGGAATTGTATAGCTCTCCCATCCCAGATTTCTCGCCGCAGATAGCACAAGAAAACATCGTGGCTCCTTCTGCTTCAGCCGGGCCATGTGTAACACTGCCGTCATGAACCTGCGGCAGTATTCGTATACCTAGGGCCCAGAGGGCTTGCGATGGTGTGCGGCCTTCAGGCTGCTCGGAGCCATTCATAATCTGGCCAAAATATCGGGTTTGGGGTTGGTCGTTCCCAAAGTTGCCCTGTTGGTGGACGCCAGCGCCGTTACGATGAAACGTGTTCTCCATCCTTCCTAGCACCAAATCAGGGGGACTGGGGGAAATACTATGCCTTTGTAAAGAACGAGCTCCTTGTTTTCTGGAGTCGGCAATCCGTCCAGGCGATGTTGAGTATTGGGGGCCGGAACAAGACACTATGAAGCTTTATAATGAGAGGTTGTCATAGACGTAGTACTGTGGGCGGTGCAACGGCTGCCAAACGTAGTGGATATTTCCGTTGCCTCGAAGGCACTTAGCTAGATGAAGACTGATGTGTCAGAGATGGAAAAGTAAGCAGCATCGACTAGCTTCTCATCAACAACCTCAAATCCCAGTGTGATCAATCAAGGCAACAGGAAGCAGTTGGGCGCGAAATGACCAGTGCGTAATTTTTGGAATAAGATTGAACCTAGACCGATATGCGATGGCTCTGGGGTAGATGGGGTGTGTTGGCGGTAAGCAGCAGCCTAGAGGTGCGTCAAGGAATTGTGTTCTGAGCTGACGAGATATTGGCTGTTAAATAAGGGCGTCAGACGGGGAAACGAGTGTGTGGTGTGAGCGGAGGATGGGTCGGCGGTGCCTGGCCGATTGTATTAATGGTGAGACTGACCCGGTCAACGTTCAGATGGCAACAATGTTGAAATGGCCGAGATGTTCCAGTAGTATGGGGTGAGCTGCAGAAGCGACGTAGAAGTGCTCAACTTGCCACCTCAAGTAGGATAACAGCATAAAACAAACCTTCAAATCCTGAAGATGCCACTGGTAAAGAGAATTTGTCTTGAAAAGAAGGAAGTTGGTTGGCTACATACCTGTCTGTTTGTGAGCACTGCGCCCTCTGCGACTCACTGAGACGCCGATAGTGCTTGGAGATGAAACAGATCTGTTGTTGGGAGGTTGGCATGTAGAGGAAGACAGGAAAGATGCGAGGGAAGTGCGAGATACTTGTGTGTGTGTGGGTAAGATGGGAAGATGGGAAGACTCCATTGAATATGCCTCGTGTGCTATCATGTAGATGCTGTAAGGCCTCAACTTAGGCTACTCCTCACAACATGTGAAGAGTACATGCAGCGTCCCTTAGAAAGCGCGTGCCTTCATGTACCTAGTGTGAGTAGTTCCCGTAGTGTTTGTCCCTTACCTACGTGCCCGTCTACTCGCGCCGCGTAGTGAGCAAATAGCGCGCAAGCATTGTTGCTTCATGCTGGATTCCCGGACAACGTAACAGCCCCGCGTTCGTCAAGGTAGAAACTCGATGTATGTACTTACGGGTAGGTTAGATAAGATACCAAAGCCATCTGGATACGGACGATTTGAAAGACTATAAATATGTGCAAGCATACAAGATAACCTAGTCGCTACACCAGTCAATTAGTTTTGAAGTGAATAGTGCTCCCTAGCAAGAACATAGCTCGTAGATGGATGCCTTACCTATAAATCAATAGCCCTCAAAAGATGCATGACCTTTAAGCCTAATGCTGGCAACAACGCGTTGGTTGCTTAATCAACGGTGCATGCAGATGCATCCAGCTTAGCTTATGAAACCAGATACTGATAGGCACCACCAGTGCTTCTTAACCAAACACACATAGGACAATCTAGACCCGAAGTGAAAGCATCTGTTACAAGTTTGATATGGTCAACAACTTGAAAATTACCTACCTAGGGAGCAATAGCCCGCAGCAAGTGCTACTGCCACACGGCAGAGGCGACGATTTTGGTCACCGAGTCTGTGTAAGTCAATAGATCAAGTATGAGCATTAGGACCTCTCTCCTGTTCAGCCATTAATATATCGGATGGTCGCCTCCAGACTGAGACATACGAGATATGGTCCCGTATCGAAGAGACTGGAATGTGGGAAAACACCCCAATTGCTCTATCTAAGTAGGAGACCTAAAAGATTCAAGAAAGAGACTATCCGAAGACCACAGACCTTTGAGAGCCCGGAAAGATTATTATTTAACAAAGGCATTAAGCCAAGCCCTAGAATGCCAGCTCTTGTTACATAGTACCTGCATGTTTAACCTTTTGGCTCTGTTGTCTTTAATGGCTTTAAGATCTAGTTTTTCGCATGCACGCCTAGTTTAATATTTAAGCATGTGTACATAATAAAATATTCTTTGTTTTTTGTGTGTAGTTTATATATACTATGGCTATTGTTATATGAAACAAAGAGTTTTTTTTATTTTAATAACGATCGTTTTAAATAGCCGTTGTTTTGCTTTTAATCACTTTAATAAAACAAAGCAGTTAAAAAAATAATTAAACAAAGTAGTAGGTCATGTTAAATTTAAATTATATTATATACATATAATTTAATAGTAGAGCTAGTAAGTATATTAACCTGCTCAATCCACTTTACTATAAAACATCATTTAGTACAGCCTTTCCCACACTCGACATATTCGACTCGGTGTAGCTAATAATAAGATTAGTAACTGAAGAACTCATGGCAAATACCGCCCAGCTAGTACCACGACAGCCTCCCAGAGGGCGCAGTCGAGTCGCGGTGGTAATTTTCGTTATCCTCGGCATCGTTTTAGGGCAACTATACCTTTCCTACGTGGTACCCAAGTTTTCTATTCGACTAGCTAATTCTTATCCCCAAGCTGACTTTCAAAACAAAACTGCGGACTACTACGATGTACTGGCTATTTCCCGCAGTGCAACATACGACGAGATTCAAGCCGCATATAATAGTCAACGAACCAGTTTAGGATCCAGAAATATCAACGCTAATCTTGGCACTCTGAGCTTTACGGCCCGTGTAAAAGAGTTGCAGCTTGAACAGGCCTACAAACACTTGAAAGGCATGAACCGTTGCTTCTACGACTTTGAATTTCTGGGTCTTTCAACCTGGAGATTCCTCCGGTGTTGGTACAAAGCGAAATAGCCTACATTTCTCATTGATATCTTAGTTTTCCCAAGCGCACGTTTCCTGAAAATTTTCTACTACTACACGGCTTGAATAAAGGTACATTCAAAGATTTAGTGACTTTTTTTTTTTTCGTTTGCGTGAGAAGTTGGTCGCTGGAGTCTTCGTCTTTCCCTTTTGGTGTATCTCGGGGCCACGAATTGCACAAGCGTGAAATCTCCCCTGCTATAAGCTCTTAAACTTCGAAGAAATCTTCAATCAATGGAAATTACTAACTTTAACGCGATAAATACAAGAGAGTAGCAAAACACAGTTAGCCAAGAAACTCTAGATCCTTATTCTATAAATGAAGACCATTATGGCCGTATATAATATGACTACTAGGGACGTTATTTATGTAGAGTTGGCTTCCTAGTGGGCCAATAGCCAGCAAGCAAGCTAATTGCTTAGGTACCTAGAATGAAATATATATTAACATGCCAAGTATTACTTTTAACCGAGACTGTATATGAGCAATACATAATAACCGCTTAATTTGCGCGGCTACGGAAATTTTTCGGGCTTGAGAGCTTGTTATATTAGACCCATGGTGAAGGGAGGTTGTAAATAATACGTTTACAGGCCTATTCATCGCCGATAATCATAAAGCACTAACTCTGTAACGATCTAGACATATGTTAGCCTAGTTGTACATCCGAAATACGGGTATTTATGACACCTACAGGTAGCACGCAGAAGTTAAATAGTACGTGAAGCGAAGCCAATAAGTGGGCGTGAATAGCAGTAGTGCTAGCTTGGGATATAGGAAAGGTAAAAAACCGAGTGTCTAACTCTTTAACTAACAGACTGATGGGCTCGTGTTCATTTCCTTTGTTGTCCACCTAGGCATACCCCGCGACATGGACGTATTTGTAGTCTAACTAGTACTAGATACCTGACATATTCCAAGTAAGAAACTAATCTCCTAATGATAACCAAACTACCCTTCAAAGTTGTGAGATCGGCCCATAGCCGTGAACGTGAAGTAAGGGACCGAGACGGGCTGGGCTGATGATAGGATGCACCAAATATCCAAAATGTGTCGTGAATAGATGTTATCGGGTTGCCCTTTGCCAAAACGCTTCCGAGACTCGACGAAGTGAGATATTGTATGTCTGTAAGAGGTGCCGCGTGGATTGGAGAGAGCAGCGGACATTGAAGCCTCAGTAGTATCTTGTATATATGATGCGGTGTGCCCAAGTGGTTGTATACCGGAGTGATATTGGTACTCCTAAGGTCTGTGAAGCGAAATAGGGAATGTTCGAATCTCGCGCTTGTGAATCACAGGCAGGAATGTGGTGTTGAAATGTCTGGCCTTGATATCCACTGTAGCATTGGTTGCCGGATAGAAGGGGGCCGCAGTGCCAACTTGAAGAAGGGCAACAGCGGCCAACATAGCGGCAAGAAAGTTAGCCATTGTTGGTAATATTGAGGTTTCGACGGCACGAGACGAATAACCAGGGGTCGCAACGCCTTGAGGAAAGCAATGATGAACAGGATAAGAAAAATCAAGGGGGAGGGGGAGGGGGCATCGACAAGGTGAGAGAGACAGCCTCTTTATATCGAGACAGAGTGTCCATTATGGTGTTTACATAGATCGGCAGTTGTACTGCAGTTTTCGTTCAGCATTGTGGTACTAATGTGTGTTGGCCGTGTCAAGAAGGTAGCGCATGGCTCCTGTACTCATATAATTCACACTGCTATTGCGTATTCTGCATTCATCCCTAGCTTCTCAGTTCAATACAAGACTCCTAGCCGGGAGAGTGGCCAAGACTTGAAGATTGTGGTTATAGTGGGAGCCCAGTCAAAATTGCGAAGCCAGTGGGAGGTGAAGCTTGAGAGCTCAGGGGCTACCTGCTCGCTTGAGTTAGGGTATCGAGGTGATCGGCAGTCGACAGTACCAACTGTAGCCGCATTTTTTTTTAATACCAACCTAGCTTCTAGCCAATTTAGATAACCAGCACAAGGATCGATATTAACCACCACCACACCTCACTCCATGGTGCTTGTTGATCTTTCGATACATATCAACAGCAAACCGCCGATATCACCGAAACAAGAACAAGGCTTGGGTTTCCTGGCACCGTGCTAGATACAATAAAAGGCACGACATGGCACGTCGTACATGGGGGATTTTACGTAACGCTCTCTGGAGTGCATGTGGTATGAGTAACTATTCGGATCCAAAAAGCTCGTTATTCGGCGGCTTAGCTTTTGCTTGGCACGGCAGCTTACCTGGATAGATTATTATTACTCTCGTAACTCGTTAAAACATCTACAAACCTAGTTTATCATCCTAGGTGCTTTCCCTAGGCCATAGGTAGCTGTGGTTGCCAAGATGTTTCCAAGGGATATTCTCCGTTATCTTGATGTTGCGTTTTTGGCTGAATGCACAGTCTCGAAGTGGCACAGTAGCAGCGTTCGCAAACGAACCGTTCCAATGAGCGAGTTGACGGTGGAACGCAGTCTCGTCACCATGAGCACCGAGGCTGTATCTCGCATGCAATACCACCCTGGCGCACGTTTGCGTCGTGTGCTCGTGGTTACGCAACGGTCGCGCGCTTGGAGGGTTCAATATCTAAGCAAGGAAAACTCCGCGGTGACCAATCATTCGCGCAGGTGGTATGACGAACCTTCGCTGTCATTCTCACCAGACGGGCTGGTATACTCCGGCTCGGGATCTGCCATGAGAACCGGTTGGTTGTCCACTGTTGGACAGGGCATGTGCTTGCGAAGGGAAGAGATACCTAGTCTGGGAGTTATCTTGGCGTGGGTGCTTCTTTTTTCATTTGTACCCCTACGGACCAACACCAGTAGCGCACATCGTCCTCCCTTGTATCCCTCTCCACGTTCCTGTTCATCGAAAAATCTTTCGGGCAGAAGCTCGGGCAGAAGCGCGGTCAGAAGCGCGTGTAGTCGATGATCGCCCTGATGCGCCCGGATTCTCCTTCGTGCGACAATTCTGTCCAGCCCGGATTCCATTTTCGGGCAGCCTCCGTTATCACCTATCCGCTCAAACGCAGGGGCGACGTCTTGCTCAAGTGCCGATCGCAGCGCCTTTTAGCCTTACACCTGTTGATCGGGCGATCAGGGAATCCAGAATAATTAAAAGGGCCGTGGAGGTCGTCTAGGCCGTCGAGCTCTGCTGCTCTTCTGCCATATGCATATATCCTGTCTGCAGCTCTATCTCCCATTTCGAGTAAAAGGGAGCGCCGATCAGTCGGGCTTTCTACCAGACATGGCTGTGGAAGCACCAAAGCAAGGATGATCTTAGCCGTTATCAGCGACACCGGCAAGCTTCGATCACGAACGAGTCCGTTCAGTACCCGTTCAGTACCCGTTCAGTACCCGTTCTTGTCCCTGACATTAACCATCGCGCCTTTGGAGCACAACCCGCATGCCAACTCAAACCCCACCCGTCGAGCGTCAAATCAACACAATGATTGATTTTACCGAGCCGTCGCGGCCCGTCCTCTCACCTCTGCTACCCGGTCTCGGAAAGCCCGGCACAGGCAGATTGCGCGGGATAGAAACCAGGGTAGGTCGGCGTCTATTTGGACGACTGCGAGCTACAGTGTGTCTCCTGCAGTCCACTCCAAGCCGCGCAAATGGTGGTTGCGGACCGAAATCTTGGATGCGCAGCCGCGGGATCAACACCCAGTGCCGGGCAGCCTGCCCGTACCCTGCTTATCGCGTTAGCGAGGGCGTCTTAATAGTTCGTGACCGGCTATTGGTTGCAGACTTAATTAATCTTTTTCGAGTATCTGACTAATGTATCATCACAGTATCTTCAGTTCCTTCGATCGCCGATCGTAACTAGGTAGCTACCCTCTGGCGAGAATTTGAATGGTACCTATCAGTCACAGCTCCAAATTCGCCTTCAAGCGCATAATGAGTCCATTGCAACAATGATATGCCGAAAATCGCGCTCGGTATGCCAGCGTACTTATTGCGTCGCGTCACTTTCGCTCAAATTGCTCCACGGTTCGAGAATACGAGGGACCACACTTCTGCAGCCAGCTCCGACTGAGTACAAACTGTCTTGAAAAGACCCCAAGCCAAGAAGCGGCTCGTATCGAGCTCGTTTTCATCCTTTCTTCTCACCACTACAACACGACGGACGTCGTACAAAAGGGAGGAGGCCGGTAAAGGAGTGGATATGGGCGTAGCAGTTTAGAGTAGCTAGTAGATGGATACCAGCTGTTTCCGTCGTGGCGTAGGTCATACTTATCAAGCGACCGTTGTGTCTAAGTCATACAGTTAGAGGCTATTGGTGGGCGTTATTTGGATGCTTACTACTGCGATACTTCGTACTCTACAGCTAAAAAAAAGAGGATATCCATGGTTTCTTCACACCTTCATCTAGACGGCGGATCAGACTCACACGGGCTTTACGAAAGATGTACTAGGCCGCCTGGTGTCAGATTGCTTACTCAAATTGCTAGTCGATGCTAGTGTAATCTAGTTAAAAAGAAGTACGACGATGAGGTGAATCTATATATATCTAAGTAGATATATATTATGCTCCCAATCATTACGAAAGCAGCCCCAAATTTCTCATGCGGGGTCAAGATCAAAACGTAATTACCAATACGGACGCCTGGTGAGAATCACGATGCTCTGCAAACCGTTTTTTATATAATTCAGCGCTTATCATTGAGCTGGCCGAGGATGTCGGATAAATCGGCTTTAGAGTTTGCCAGATTAGTCAAGCCATCAAGCCTCCAAATACCCGTGCGGTATGTCATGACGATAGAGCGGCTCCTATATGCAACGTGCATATTATATTAAGCTATGGTGGAACGGGACACAATAGCTCACTTGATTGCGCAATTTCTGCGAGTTACACCGCTCTGACAACGACTTGAGCAGAACACTCGGAAGACCCATCATATCTATAGCCCGGCAAACCCAAACATGGCCCTCCGCGCGAATGCGTTATTGGAATTCATTTCGACAAAATATCCTAGGCACAATTAATAGACACGACTCTTGTCCCTTACGCCGCGGATAGTGGCACGAGATGCTACAAGCGGGTAGCCTAGTCCTATGGAGTGCCCCTTTTTAACACTAAATTTTTTTTTTTTGGGAAACGCCGACGTCCACGGACTTCTACTGCTATAGTCCCTCCGGCTTGCTCTTGGCTAAGGTCTCCAGGAGCTGGATATCTTGTCACTAGCTACGCAGCTGTGGAGGCAATTATAATAATATATTTTGAGAGGAGGGAGAAGTTGCAGTGACCCAAGGAACCGAACGGCTGTACTCCGTCTCATCGTAGCTGGCCATGAATGGGAAATAGCAATGAGAAAAACTGATAAGATAGTAAAGGCTACGGGGCTGATACAAAATTTGCTGCAATGGAAATGTTGGTGTACATAGTGATTGCACATATGCGGCTACTACTACAAGAACTAATACAACTCTATGTTTTTCGTTTATTTATTTCATCTTTCCATCAGTTAGGTGTACTAAATCCAGCTAGGATGACATTCTACTTCCAATGCGATCGCTCCATCATTGCGACGCAGTTTGTTTCTAATGTTGCCTCGAATGGCCATGAGCATACCGCGTTCTAGTTTACCCGTCTCTGTTTCACGCCATTAGGGTACTAAAAGCACTCCCAGCAATTATCATTGTTACGGCTAGCGTTGAGCCAGATGCCATAGCTCAAGTACTTTCGCTACCGAGCTTAGGCAGCCTTTCGGTGTAAGCCCTGAGCGAGTCTTGGTTACTTCCTTTGTCGTCTGTCTGTTTACTTTCAGCTTCGCTGGCCTCTTCGCTTGACGTTTGCCTCTCGCCCTCGTTATCCAGGGCATGTGATCTGAGACCCTTAAAATCATCCTCGAGCTCGGTATCATTGCTCTTGTTTTCATTAAGGGCTTCATCTATAATACTGCTCGCCTTGCTGACGCCCGCACTATCCGGGCTCTGCACACGAAGGCCAAGGTGTTTTTCTTTCTCGGGATCTTCGTAATTGTGCCCTTTCCAGTCGGCAGCTTGCATCTGTGGCACTAGAGCATTTACGCTTGGCTGAGCGGTCACTGTCTCTTCCCTACCGCCTTCAGGTATGACTGATTTCCACTAGAATATCCGTCGTCAGTCAATGTCCCCCCGAGTGAAATAGGTGAGGGCCTCGTAAATTTCCAGACACAACATTGCCCCAAAAAGGCAACTTGATACTGTAAGCATCGCCAAAACATGAACAAAGAGACCCCCCCGAATGACTCACAACAATAGCAATTCTGTCCGCGGCGCGGGTACCTTTCTGGCTAGAGCCTTTTATGCCGTCCAGTTTATCCCAATCTATCTCAAAAACACCGGTACTGTCTGGCACACCGTTCTGTTCTGGTCCATTACCCTCAAAGAAAGCATTGAACCAGACGTGAGCTACGGCCGTAACCATAGTAAGCCCTACTGACTTTGGTGCCCGGTGACGTCGCTCGATTGAGATATTCACGTCACTGTTATGAATCCGGATAGGTGCCTGAGGTTTAAAGATGACTGCCATTCCACCGGGCTCCGGTTCGTTACTGTAATCGGGAAGTGATGTCAAAGAGGACGTACCGACCGGTTTGGAGGGCGCCTCGTCCCCTGACTCTTTATACTGGGTTGATTCTGTGCGGGATATTCGAGAAATGAGTTTAGGCGAATTCCTTTTGGATCCTTTTTGCGACCCTGTTGAGGTTGGTGTGTCACTACCCGTTGGAGACGGTATAGTATTGTTGATGTTGGTTTTATTATCAGTATCTTCGGATCTCCCTGGATCTGGCTGTTCGGTTGCGAGACCTGAGTTATAACCTGCCATTTCATACATCATATCAATCATGCCGGATCCGCCAGGTGCGTTTCCTTCGACGATCTGGCGTTCATTCTTCGAAAAGGTGTGGAAGACTTTAATCTTCTTGCCTTGATCCACAAACCCTTCGACAGAGAGCTTTACCCCGTTGCGGAGACCCCAGGCATGAATTTCAACGATTTCGAGCTCACGGTCGACGTACTTCTTGCCTCCTTTGGTCCAACGATCGACGTAGGTCAGCCACCGAAGCTGGCTGGGGATCGATACTCCCGGGCCAAAATTAGGTCTCATTCTCCGTTCCGTGAATCTTGCAATTGCCTCCTCTGGAGTCCACCCGCACTCGGCAATAAGATAGCTGCACGCCATGGTCCCACTCCTCCCCTTGCCGGCTTTGCAATGCACGACGACAACTCGCTCATTCTTCTTGTTCTTCAGGGCGTCCAACACTTGTGTAGCCAGCTTTGACCTGTGCTCAGCAACATCAGACGCATCGCTGTCCAGCTGATTCCCGGCCAGCCAGTTTCGCATGCTTGCGACGATCATAGGAACCAACCGGAAAGGCGGCGGGTGGTGGTCCGGCCAAGGGTAGTGCCTTATTCGGTCGTAGACAAGCCTGTCGGGATAGCCGGTTCCTTCAGCTCGGAATTCCCATATGGCCCAATCCTTGCCATGCTCGGAATCGAGAAACTTAACAAGACGGTCGAGCGGGTTGCGATAGGCGCGTTGCGGGTAGGTTTGTGAGGGACCGGAACTGGGCCAGATATATTGTTAGTGACTTAACGGCGGCTTAGGGCCAAGCTCGGGAGTAAGTTCAATGCTTCTGGTACCATACGTCGCGATTATGTTGTCAGTTACATAACACAGATCAAGCCCAGCCTCGGGGTGCCGGGCACGGGGCCCTGCCACGATCTGCCGCAGGAGAGAGGCCATGGCTACGAATCGCGGATCTAGTGACGGCGCAGACCATCAGACACATGACACGGATTCCGGATAGAAAAGGGTGCCCGAGGGAGGACGCGAAGTATCAGCCAACACGCGTGGTTGTCAGTTCTTAAGGGTCAAGCGCCATCTTGTCCGTCCGGCTTCGCTAATGTGATCAATCACAAAGTTGTTGATCAAGTCAAGTAAGAGGTACATTGGAAGTCACTACCAACGACGTCATCGAGTGAGCAAGCCACAGTGGGGCTGGTGACCAATCGGATATGCTTGGTAAGGTACCTAGGTACCTTGTGACTGCACTCTCCATCAAGTACCTATGTACTGAGGTACCTAGGTATTTCCAAATTCTAAGTATATAAAGTATTCATTATACATATCGCTGGCTGGCCCTCGTTGCGAGCATAAAACACCATCCCCAAGCCGTCAATCCGTCAATCCGTCAATTATGCCATCAGTATCTAGGCTACCGGTCTACCTACTGTCGATCTAACAACTCTCCCATGTAGAGATCGGGCCTAGCTTCAATCCCAGAAAGCACCGTGGGTGGCCTTATGGCCTGGGACCACTGCAGCTCAGGGTTAGCGACGAAGACAATATGAATGGGGATCTATCTAGATAGTCCACGGCTGGCTGGGTACTTACTAAACGGAGAGTTCCAGTCAACCAGGTCCTTGTCGGGATATTCCCAATACAAGTCTTGTGCGTCTCTCCGCTTGAGCTCCATCCAATAGTGCCGGACGTCATCAGGCACCCCAAGCAGCCAGAGGAGCCCATCTCGTGTCTGGTTCGAGAGGAACTGGTCGAGGAACGCTCGGAAGTCGTCATTCGACAAGTCCCGAACTACGTAGGTGATGTGCTCCAGCACCACAACCCAATTGTTGATGTGATCGGCATCTAGAGTGCCATGCATTATTCGCGCTTCTATCGTGCAGGGCTGCCCATCCCGGGCAGAGTTCGACGGGTGTGCGTGCTCGCGCCCTCGAATGCGCCACTTGAGGCCGGTTCTGATGTATTGCGTTTCTCCCAGCCCCTCGTGTAGTGCGTCGATCGTGTCGTATAGCCAAAGGTATTGCAGTAGCGTCCTCTGAGCTGGCGTCATATTCGTATTCCTCATCGGCACGTTAAGCTCCATTTCACCCCATTTCACCTGTTGTTCGGCTTGTGGGATGTTGGTCCGCAGCACACTGGCGAAATCGTTGCGGTCTCCTTGAGAAGGCGAGTATCTGTCCTATGTGAGCCCAGATGTTCTGCGCCTCGAGGCTGAGATCAAGGGCGGGTAGTTTAATAAGTCACTCACAATGCGCGCCATAGACGAGAACCCTCTCCAATCTTGGCACACCACTTCCAGCGTACGGTTTGTTAGTTAAGCGCGCAAAGCAAGAGTTCGGGGTGGGCGCCGTGGGTGATCTGATCCTACACCCTGCACGCTGCGGCATATTGCCGGGATTCTCATCTCACCTTTCTGTCTGCATCACGGTCTTTCCTATGCAGCGCGAGTATCGTTTTTTCGGTTAGAAACCAGAGAGTGGCGAATCTCTTGGCCTGGAAGAGCGTCCAACCTTGGGTGTGGCCCAAATGCACGTGCAGGCCCGTCGACACCTCCATTGGCTTGTCTAGAGAACTCGGGGTTAGTTATTGCCATTTCCATATGTTTGTGACGCCTTTGGAAGCTCTGAGGCGCAATCTTAGCTCGAAAAGGAAACTTAACGCCCTATCTAGAAGTTGCTAAGACAGGAAGAAGTCGATATCGAAACTCGCTTACGGCAGCGCAATTTGTCTCGCAGGGCGCCACAAGCGACTCTAATAGCCTCTCGAGCTCGCTCGTCTCCCATCTGGAGAACCGGGCTGACAACCTCTGCACCAAACCAAAGATAGTCGTTAAGGGGATCGTTATTGCGCGGATTCGCATATCGATTGGCAGTCATGCCATTACCGTTTACCGAATAGTCTATTGTTACCGTCCAGGCTTTGTACTGTTGACTGAGTCCTGGAACGGGCACATGCAGTGGGTCAACCTGTATATTGCGTTCATCTTCCCTTGTCTGTTTCAATTGGAGTCGTCTCTGTTCCAGCTTGGCAGCGCATAAACCTCTGAGATTTTGAAGCAGATCGTTGGTTAAGTTTGGCCATCCCTGTGTTGTGCATGCATTGTTCGTCAAATCCGTTATATCTGTAGGCCGTGTCCTATACTCTCGTAAATTGTTTGCTTCGTGGTATCTTTCATAATCAAATTGCCATTTGTTCACAGCCGATTCATAATTCTGACTGTCAGTCTGAGAGTAATCATAAACATATGTGCTGCTGAAGTTCCCGAGAAAGCGCCGGTTGGGGTAACCTTCCTCTCGCTCGTCATCGCTGTCTTCACTCTCGCTGAATTCGTTAGTACTCACGAAAGTAGCATACAGGCCATCTATTTCGCTATCGATCCACTTAGTTACCACCAATCCACGATCTCTCAGGATGCGGGTCAATTTTGCCTAGGAGTAGTATCGCAAAATCAGTCCCAGGTAATTTCGTCCTGCCACAAGGGAGGGAGAAATTTTAACAACAGGCATTATACGCTTTTCCAGCCTAGCGACAAGGGGTAAACGCGAATTAAGCTATCCCTTACCCTCGAATACTTGGAGCGCTTTAGCTCCAATTCCCAATCGTCGGGGTCGTGGAACGCGCCGTTGCGACCCTGGAAACCATAAAGCTGGCCTGTTTCCTCGTGTGCTTCTAGGCATAGTATTTCCCACTCCGCTATCTTGGTTGAAAACCACCTGGCCTCATTCGGATGTGGATCCTCGACTACTAATTCTTCGTCTTCGTCTTGCGTAACCCGTGGACACTGCACAAGCAAGAATTCAAGCTCAACCCCAAAAGTCCCTTGGTTAAGCTCTAAACCTATAGTTTGATACAGATATCAGCACAGCAATACGTATACACAGCACTACTCGTTCCTTGACGTAAGTAGGCGATATGTAACCCTAATTAGAAGTCAAGCTGCGGGGCACACAATTGGATAGACGCACTCGGATCTACAAGAGAGACGTTGCCACCAGGCTTCCCCGAATCGTCATCCCTATCGCTGTCCAGATCCATAGCATCCGGCGAGTATTCGTCGTCGGCGAGTTCCCCAGAGCCATACTCGCCATCGTACCGGCTCTCGCTCTGACCAGCAAAGTCCACGGCCGATGGTGGAGTGGAATACTGGACGCCCTTTGTCGGATATGGATAATATTTATCGGGATCCTCGTCGCCCATGGTCTACCTATATAGCCACGCTGCTTAGATAGACTATTATCCTGTCTTTCTGTCTTCATTCGCTTTTCAATTGAATAAGCTAGCTAGGTATACGCGCCAGAACGTCTACCGATTGAAACTCGTTATTGTATACCAGCATCGTTAGTAGAAACGACGCTTCATCAAGCTAAAATATTGCAGGCGTCGTAACGTAAACTGAAAGGACAAATACATGGTTAGTTAAAAGACAGGCAATCAATTACAGCGTTCCTCAAAGGCCACTGATGTTTGCGGTATCTGACTATAGGTATTCCTTTGTCACAACTGTAACCTGGTGCCATCTCCTTCACTAGTCACATACAAGGAATGTTCCGTAAGTAAGTTATAGCATATTCTAATAGAATATCCTTTTGCCGACAATTATAAATTATTATGCTACAGTTTCGTCAAGTATCACCGCGTGGGATCATTGAGACACGCAGACGTACATTGTGCGGGAGGCGGAGTCATTAGTTATAGAGGTAAGGCTCGAAATAATGATAGAAACTGAAAATCTTGTTTTCAGCCCACTCGTCTTATCCCACATCTCATCTAAGCGAGAGCGAGCCGTTTCAGAAGCATTACGGCTGCACGTCAGAAGGGTCGCAAAACGCATGTACCTGATTACAAAGTCCTTTGTCTTACAAACTGCGCAGACCTATACGTACTTGTCTTGTCTTCAGGCACAGCAGAGAAAATAAAGCCGCTGTTTGACATGGTAATAAAACGAGACTCTGTTCCTGTCACAGTTCACACTGCTGGCAGGTCCAGTAATGACTATTGTTATTGCACAAGGAGGGAAGTTCTAGCTATACTATCAGAGTTTGCGTTGGCTCTATATATATTCGGTTCTTTGGTCTGTGCTCCTTTGCCTAGTCCTCTTAGGTTTAGTTCCGTGACAGTTCCCAAAGATTGACATACTAAACAATTTCAACTATTTTGATAGCATAAGCTACGGAAGTCTTAACGCACCCACCAGGACATAAATAGATTGCAGGTTGTAAAGCCTCACACGCGTGGGCAATTTCTGTGACGACGAATACCTACGCCGCGATACCACCAAAACAAAGAGTAGACATCTCCGGCAAGCCCAACGTGACCTGGCTAGTCGATTTTCATCTCGTGCTCGCAGATTTACAGAATTTAAAAATTAAAATATTAAGAGGAAGACAAAGGGCACTAGTTATGGTGAAAGAGCTTTTAAATAATCTAGCAAATAATATTGTAATAAATGGGAATTGGTGGCTATGTTCGTCAACCCGCCCAGGCCCAAACCTTCTAACGAGATCAATTGTACGGTCGTTGCCGGCCTGTATCTCGGCCTTTCATACGAACAAGTGGTTCATGTCCCATTGGCTTGCAATAAGCCTTCCGCCCGTAAAATGAGCGTGGAGGGTAAGAGAGTCACATCGCCACGACGCCGACAAGCTTGAGTATCCCGCGATTGAAGCACCGTATGCTTTGTGGCGGCATGTCCGTGCCAAGCAGCCCCGGATGGAGTGCTATTGCCGTGATACTCGGGTAACGATGAAGTCCCTTTCCTGTTCACTTGGAACTGCCTCCACTATACGTCCGGGTCAGCGTCGCCGACGCAAACGCCCTCCCCGCCTGCATTTACTCTGGGATTGCTAATCAAGATGTTAGCGTTAGCGAACGTTGCCTTGTTCTCCTCAAATACGGACGCTACGGCCGGCCCGTCGGAGACGCCCGTAGATATGGCTAATGCCTTGATTACTAGATTGATTTTATTGGCCTCCTATTCAATTTTCTTGAGTCCTTGAGCATTCGTTGTGAGGAACACAATACCTCTCAGGCCCGTTTCGACACAGGCGGGCGCAAACGCCTGCTACGTCAAATCAGTCCACAATATCTTCGAACGTGATGTTAAGCTTCCCGACCTTCGTGTCGACTCCTCCACCGGCGCCCGTGATAGCAACGACCTTGCCGCCAAGACTCAGATCTTCGCGAGTGGGATCTTCTGCAGGATATTGGTCGCTATGAACATTCTTCATATACTAAAACAAAAGTTACGAAGAAATTCCTGGCGAGTTTGGTGAAATCCATCTGGCTGGTGACAGCAGGAGTGGTATCGAGCAGCTGAGTTGCGCTTGGGGGGAGGGATGGCCGAGTGTACTAATGTTGCTTTATCGCCCCTCTCATCCTCGAAGGCCCCGCGGGCTTGATTTATACCGTTGGTCTAACCGTGCTAAGCAGGAAACGCCACGAAAAGGCCTTCATCGCGGGAGACAGCATGACTCATTAAGGAATGAGCGCAGAATACTCTCGTTCCACGACCACCAACAAAGTACACGTAGGTGCCCCCGTGATGAGGCCTGACGCCGACCGACGGGATCCTTCACTATGCTATGTACTTCGTACTTCGCCTCTCAACTCCTCCTAGTCGACCGAATTGTTCCGTATGCCGCGTGGGTTAGACAGTCAGAACAAGAGCGCCGGCGGCGTGCTTTCCCGGGATAGGAGACGCGTACTGTAAGTGCCACGAAGCCATGTGAGCTCACGGGCGCCTGGTTCCACCGTTCTGCCGTGCTGCCTGGAGAGTCGGCCTCGGACCCTGTCCGAGCTCGAATCCACAGCTTGAAGCTTGGTTAAGACCGAAAGCCGGGGGTTTACCACCACTGCAGACCAGGCCCATACACGTGTCCTTGTTTTTGTCTCGGAGAAAGCAATATCCAGATCAGAATTGTGGAAATTGCCTGCTTGGGTCCCGACGGCAAAACCTGCAGCACAAGAAACTCCAATTACACTCCAACCCTACCTCTTTTACATAGTACCTAACCAAGGCAGTTAAACAGGAGCATGCAGGAGTTTCTCGGCTGTGATTCCTAAGTAACGTACCCTTGCTGCCGAGCCTAAGCTCTCTCCATATCAACGCCTGGGTTCTGAAACGGTCTGTTGTAGAATTGTATAACGCACTTACGATCCATTTTTTCATAGAGCGCATGGTTTCGTGGTGTAGTTGGTTATCACGTCAGTCTAACACACTGAAGGTCTCCGGTTCAAGTCCGGGCGAAATCAGATTTATCGAGACTTCCTTATCCTTTTGCATTTTTGTTCTCATCTCTTTCTCCTATATATCCTCTCCTAGGAAGTTGTTATTCCTCCTTTGTTCATGCTCTTGAGCTAGACACAATTCATTTCTAGTTCACCAGAGAAATAGGCTGTTGTCGGCAACCTAGCCGGACGGACCTTTACATATTGCTACAACCGGCTATGTAACCCTACGAGTATGCTTGCAAGTGATAGGAACAACGAGTCTGCCGCTGTAAATATTTGGGTTATGGGAGAACACATGTGTTTCCGGCCCAGCTCTAGTACAAGACGAGGTTGTGGCTTGGGACGAGTTGGTGACGTTGGCTAGCCAGCCTCCATCAGCTCTCCGGACGAGTGCTCGCAAGTTTCTAATGATTAGCAGTAGCGGCCGGGATGAAAAGTATAGCGAAGTATTTACTTTATTGCTCTACACTGACCGTTTCACCAAACTCCTGGGTAGGAACCCAATCGGATACCCGAACCCAACAATTTTCCCGCCCCCTCCATGCGTGATCCCGAATGTCATTGCCATTTATCATCTCGGAACCGATTCAACTTCCGGTTGCACTTCCCAGCTGAGGCCGAGGTCCCCAGTTATTTCACTCATTACTTGTAGCCTCGGCCCACAACCAACTTCTTGACGTGGCCTCACTTTCCATCTCGTCCCCTCATCACCCTCGGAATGAGCTCTTTAATTGAGACCGTGGCCGTCCTACGTTTAAGACGTCTTCTTTGGCACACCAGAACCACTCGTGTATTTGCTAAGGTCGGTAAGGCCGTGGAACTGGCGCACGCCTGCCTTTACGTGCTCCCAAATATTCCGAGCGTACTGCGGGATGTTTTGGGCGCTCACGATCGAGTCCACGTAAAGTTCTAACGAGTTAAAAGAGGTTTGGACGTGGGTGCTTTGCGAGAACCGGGCTCGAAGGAAAGCGGTGTACAAGCAGAGCAGTATCCAAGAGCGACTCTGGAACAGCAAAGCTGAGCCAAAGATGCGAAACCAGAGGGAGATCTCTAGCGCGGAGACGACAGACATGGAGGCGTCGTAGTACTTCTTGACAAAGGAGCCGATGGCATCGGCGAGGGGGTTCCCTTGTGGCTTGGCGCCAGCGGCAGGGGCCTTGTTGGGCTGAATGGTAGGGATGACGTTACTGCGTGTGTAGGTCGCAACGTGAAAGACCGAGTAGATACCGTAGGGCAGTAGCGCGAGAGAATACTGGGGAGCTAAGAGCCAGATAAGGGCCATGGCTGGGGGTAGAGAGGCGGGTCAGTGGGGTCACGGGTGGCATAAGCGGTGAGGACCAGAGGACAACGTACCGAGATACTGGACGTTCTCGTCGGACAAGATCCCAATGATGCCGCCCGGGGATTTAGCTCCGACTTTTTGTCTCGCGCGCCATGTCTTATAAACCACTATGCCGTACGTGAGAGCGGCGGAGAGGAAAGAGAGGCGGTATGTGAACCGGGCCCAGCCACTCGAGGCGTTGAAGGTCAGGTACGAGAGGCTGTAGCGGACGATGCATAGAATGAGAACTAGATGTCTGTTACATAAACGGTTAGCCTTTTCACGTCTGCAATGACGTAGCAGTCGGTGTTGCTGAGGGCGGTTGCGCCGGATTGGGGGAGGCTCGAGCTGGCGGCTTGGACACAGCGAGATCCGGATCCTCTGGCCTGGACCAGCCCGAGCGAGATGGCTGTATCACGTACCCGGTAAACCAAGCGACTGTGTCGGAGGCGTCGAGGTTAGCGATAACTCTCTATGTTAGATTTGGCGGACGACATACACTGCAGCGTCTGGGCGAGAGCCAAGATTCTCTCGCCGAGAGGCAGATTGGCAGAGGGAGGCGGCGCCATGTTGCCAACACTTGGACTACGGCGTTGGATCTAAAATACGACAGCAACAAACTGGGGATATGTATTGTATGTGGCGGAAGTATACGCTGGGACAGACAGCAACAGGAATAGACTAGTATAGGGAGCAGAGGGAAGAGAGCGTGAGGTTGGAGTTGAGGTCGAGGTCGAGGTCGAGGCAGGGGAGGTGGGTTGGAGGATTGAAGCTACAGAGAAGCGACGTTGATAGCAGTGGTTGGGCCGGGTAGGAGAAAGTGGGCGCCGGCGGGAGGGATGACGAGTGGGATTTTGCACTCTGGCAACACTCGTGAGGCGAGGCCTAGGATTTCGGTGCGTGCGTCATGCACCAGAGGCCACAGGGTACAGAGGGCCTACGGAGGGGTACAGGCTATGCTGCCCGGGGGGTAGCTACTACCACTAGGTAGGTAGGTAAGTACTTACCTTAGTATCCACCACCTAGATAGACTACCCAAGGTGGGGAGGAGTAGATTACCTAGGTACACTGAGATAGGTACCTCGATGTGGGCTAGCCTGGACTAGGTACTTACCTAGCACTACCTAGTACCCAAAGGACGATAGGTAACCCTAGGCCCAATTTCATACAGTAGGTACCTTACCTGCCTACGGTGCACCACAGACCTACACAGGTATCGTGATGGTCTGCAAGCCAACATCCCATCTTGGCGCCATCTTGGGACGGACTCCCCTCTGTCAAACTTGGTCTAGAGCTCCCGCGCCTTCAGCCACCCCGAGATCCAGCAGGGCATGTTGCTTTACTCTATCCAAGCGGCTGTTTAGTCGTCCCACACGCCCCATCCTTCCCGCCCCTTGCGCCTGTCGTCATAGGCTTCTCGGGCCTCGTGATACTCGTTTTCGATATATTCAACGTGGACCCCTAACCGTTGGCAGAGCCACCTCAGCTTTGCTAGATTGCAGAGCTTTGAAATAGGCGCAGTGGGCTCGGCGGCAAAGAACCCGTGAAAGCCTCCCTCCCACACATTCATCTCAACCTGCACCTTTGCTTTACGGAGAATGTTGCAAAAGTTGCCCACTTCATCTCTGAAGGGCTCTACAGTTCCCACTTCCATGTAAGTTGGAGGTACTAGAATGCTCCAAGTTAATTGTGGTCTTTTTGGAGTGCATCATCATGATTTGTTGTGAACTCGGAGGCCGCTTAGACATCATATGGATCCCGAAACGAAAATCCGATGCCGAAAGATCGCCAGAACAAGACGAGAAAGATTTTGAGAAGTACTCACAGCCTTGAACATCTGCATCTGACGCCCGAGCTGGGGCCTCGAAGATACTGACATGGTCGGTCCCCCTACGATCACCCAGAGAAGCATTCCACCCTTGAAGCGCGTCCCTCGATGTGAACATGTTCCCATTCTTGAACTGCTCATGAGACTGCGTATTGCACCGGTCATCTAGCTGTGGTGCTTCTAAGACGAGCCCATAGAGCGGACCTAAAGCCCTAGCAGGCCCTTCACGCCTCTCGTGATACCACTTCATAACAGCGGAGGCCGCCACTACGTCCGTAGTTGTCAGTAGACGTGAAATCCATCGGTATTCAGAGAGCACACAAAGCTTCCACGAATATTTCCTAGCCTGATCTGGTATGCTTCCCACTTGTAGATGACTGGGCTAAAAGAATACAACTTGGGACAATACTTACAACCACCCCCGGCGGAGGTTCCGAAGACAATCAGCTTGTCCCGATCACCATATTTCAGGGCACTATCCCCGCCGGTTCCCAGGTGATGGTACACCCATGTCAAAGCATCAAAGCAGTCATTGGTTGGGTCTTCGCCTGTGGGGGTCTCATCTGATTCATTAGGTGATAGCCGATAGTCAACGCTTACAACAATTGCGTCAAAGTGAATGGCCCATTGCTTGGCTCGCTCCAGGTAGCCCGAGTACGGAGTGCCACCGTAGCGGCATCCCCCGTGAATATAGAATATACACGGGAGAGTTCCGAGTTCAGCTTCCTGGGCTGTTGGTTTGTAGGCGATGACAACGTTAATCTTCTCTGCGATGACCTTGTCGTTAATCATTTTTTGGTAGTCAGGTCTTTGACACGAGGTGTCCCTGGGCACCAGTAAAGTTTCTCGAACTAATCCGTAATCCCGCCAGACGATTTCGTTAGTTGGGATCTTTGTATTGCGTCTTTCTCGTTGAGAACGCCAGTCAGCGCGTTTTATGATGTGGTGTCGCTCTTGATAGTACCAGTGACGAGTCTCGGATTCGGAGTAGCTCTGTAAACTTAAATCGTAATCCGCCAGGTACGGGTTGATGGGTTCCTCAAGATAGGAGAATCGATCTGGAAACGCCATAGCCATATACTAACGCCGTTAGATCAAGGAAGCCTGCACCTAATGATGACGACATCTTGGTTTGGCGGCGTGCTGTTGGGTTGTCGCCTCGCGAGCATCTAATCCATGTATCAACGGAGCCGGTCATACACAGTTTGTTGACCGCAAGCATTAGCTGGCTCCATCATGTTGTCTAGCAAGTTACGCAAGGTGTTGACAACGAAGGAAAAGTCTTTGTTTCTTGCCAAAGCTTTGTGTCGGCAATTAGGATCTGCGTGTGGTGTGCCGGTTCTTAAAAGGGTGTAGGAGGTTTTCGCGAAGGCGGTATCAAGCCTCAAATTGACAATATTTGTTTGGTAAAATTCTCCCTAACACCTCGGTCCATACCGAACAAGCATACAGCCAGCGGTGAGTAGGGGTTTTTAATCTAATTTTTTTTTTAGACAATCAAGGGCCGGCAAGTTGCCAACTCCCTTTCCGGTACATTGGTAACATGGCAGGGCCCAGCATATCCTCTCGTTCTTGCGGAACATAAAGTAGCATGGACATTGGCGGCCGCGACCAGCTAAAACGCAGGGCCAGGGTCCAGCTATGCGAGCTTCCACATTTGCCCCGGGTCTTCCCGAGATCGTTTCGGCTCCGCAACGAGTGGTTGCAGAAGAATTTGCAAGCCATGGCACGACCGGTGAGTCGAGGCTGTGTGGGTGGATCGCTGCTTTTCGGCGGTAGAGTCTACGACGACGATACGGACCGATTCCCGCTTCTGCTGTTCGTATGAATATTATACACAAAACACGTAAAGAGTCAGATTGACCGTGAGATAGGATCGCCTAACTTTGTGTTTTACGCAGAACAACACGTGAGGCTTAAATCGACAGGAAGATATGGAGTTGTGTAAATTCATTAGTAATTAACTTCGGCAACGAAGCTCTTGAACAAAATTTATAATATTTTTAAAAATTTCTCAGCCTCTTTGCCAGCTTGCTCCCACAATGAAGACAAGGAAATTCCTCAAGGCGTTAATTAAACTACAGAAGTACAGAGTCGTATAGAGGGATAGCCGCTGCCGACTCCTCTTTCGATCATAGTGCGCGCCAGGCTGAATGAGGATCGGGATCAGGGGTCAGAAAATTCTCGTTCAGAGGAGGTCGTCACCCGCTGACGCTATATGAGTTGCGCTGCTGTGAAACATGCCGTGTATTCAAAAGCTGAAAGGTTCTGGGTTCTAATATGAACCTTCAGCAGCAGAGACATGGGATCCCATTTCTAAAGTATTAGAAAGTCGGAGTACTACAAAGTCGATACAGATATATGTCATCGGTCCTAGTGCGATAAAATCACACTATGAAGAGGGCGGATTTCGCCCGGGATTTTATATCGGACGACAAGATTGCCTAGGGCCTGGGACCATGACAACCGTCTCGCCACAGAACTCAAGATCATGTCAGCTCACTACTAAAAGCACCCCTGCCGGAGATACCAGCAACCGGGTAAGAACGCATCCTCAGTGATCGCCGATTTCTCTGGTAGATACACCCTGACCAGCTCCAAATCAAGTCGAGACCACGTCCAACGAATCTGAGTGACCGGTCCTTCCCGTCGCCCCATCGAAACCCGGCCCAGAATTCCGGCGAGCTCGACATGGATTGGGCCGCCTATCGGCGCTTCGCGGACTCAAATTTTTGGCGATGGGTCTTTAGCGTATTGATGATGCCGATGGGGCAACAGCTCAATCATGAAAAACGTAATGTACCATGCCATGTTCGCACGGCTTTCCGCATGAACATGGCTACCTCGCCAAGCCACCATACATAGCGCCTAGCGTGTTATGAAGACTTACCGACCATAGCCTCTACGCATCACTTTCGGTCTGGAATGTGCTCTCGGCTACACCGGTCATACCACGCTCCTAGGATCATGACGCCTGGGTATCGTGAGCTTTCGAAGCCGTGAAACCGAGTGGCGACACCAATCCCCACCAATCCTCCCTTCATATCTTCTAAGTTCGGATCATCTAGGGTTGTGCTAGTCGCTAAGTAGATGATAAGATAGAAATGATCTCTCAGGGTACGCGGTTTAGAATTCTTCCCTTCCAACTACTTGATTTACGTGCGACCCGGCACCCTGCGTCCGCGTGGGAGGGGGTTCGTGTATGATGAAGTTGCTGACCTAATCACATATGCGCCAAGCCACAATGCCAAATCCTTATATATTGCTTGTTGCGAGGCTACAAATAAAAGTGCACTTAGTGGCGCAAAACTTTTGAATGCCTGTGTGGCGTTATATTGGGGATTACTGGCTTCGATCCGCAGTCTCGGATGAAAGTTTTTTTGATGGTGAGGGCTTTAGTCGTAGTGGCTGCTTGAAGTTTGTAAAAACGTACGGAACCTATTTACAATGTCGGTCAGACTTGCATCGCCATATTCCCTTGGGTTGACTTACGTAATACGACCTGATCTACGATGCCGATTCACTCTTTCCAGCCCCATCTTCTCCCTATCCACTTCACGACATATACCAGCCCCAACAATACGGGGACTTCAATCAAAGGACCCACTGTAGAAGCAAGCGCCTGGTCACTACAATATGTATAACAATGGCGTGAGTAATGTCTGCCTAGCATGAAAAAATTCTTGAAGCGTTTCGGAGACACAGGGGATGAACGAAGACGGGCAGAAATGGGAATAAGGAACTCGAGTGAATCAATTGACTAACCTGTACGGGCCGTAGACCGCGACAGCAACAGCAATGGCCAATTCGAAATTGTTGCTAGCAGCCGTGAAGCTCTGGGTAGCACCAAGTCTATACCCAAGACCCGCTCGATGCGTTATCCACAGCGTCAGGAAGAATATAATGACGAAGTACAGCACGAGCGGGACAGCAACACGTACCACAGACACGATCTGGTGAACGACTTGTTGGCCTTGATAGGCGAATAGCACTATGATCGTGTACAGCAGGCCGATGAGAGACCACGGGGCGACGAACCGGAGGAACACGTCTCGGTACCATTCTGGACCTGCGATCGCACGAAGGCCGAAGCGTGATATCAAGGCGGCACCGAAGGGAATGCCGAGGAAGACTGCAACGCTCGTAGCAACGACATCGTAAGGCACAGCTAGCTCTCCGGACTCGCGACTGATGACGCGGATGAAAAAGACGGCCAGAGGCGCGAACAAGACAATCTGGAGGACTGAGTTTATGGCGACGAGGATCGCGCAGTACTCCCCGTCACCGCCTGCGAGGTCCGTCCATATTAAAACCTGTAGGTTCGCCGTGTGTTAGCTACTTGAATGAATGCAGGTGATGCCTTTCCCCGGGGCTCTTACCATGGCAATACACCGACCTAACCCTACGAGGATCAAACCAGTACGGAGGTCTGGCTGATCAGGTAGAGTCGCCCACGCAAGCCCTAGCTGTGATCACGGAGCGTTAGCTGCCGTAGTAACATGCATTTCACGACGTTCATCCTTGGTCCGTTGTAGCGGAAGGGGCAGACCGAACAAGGACGGAAAAGGGGATAACTTACCATAAGAAACGGAGCCACGATCCAGTTCATGATGATGCTGAATCCTATTTGCTTCCAGATGCCACGATCCGCAAACACCTCGGCCAATGATTCGAACCGCACCTTGCAAAGGATTGGATACATCATGACGAGAAGCCCTACGGCTATAAAAATGGAAAGACATCGTGATTAGTACGTCTATCATCATCTCATTCTCCTTTTTCCTTCGCCGGCGTCCCTGATCGTGAGGCAAACAAGAATAGTGGCATGTAAGAGGTGATGATGTAAGGACCACAAGGCATAACGTACCAATAGGCACCGAAACTCCTACAAATCGCCCCCGGTCAAGCGTCGCCGCCGCTCCGGGAGCGAAGTTCCCCAAAAGTATGCCGATTATGATGGCGAGCAGGATCCAAACGGCAAGATACCGATCCAACCAGCCGAGGGACTTGAACGCCGACTGCTTGTTGACAGCTGGCGGGATATTTGCAGTAGCATCATCCTGGCTCTCGGGATCGGATGTGGTTGTGTTGTGCCTACTTTGCTTCTCACTGTCGGCCTGGGTAATATCTGGTTGAGCTGCTTGTGAGTCGTCGACGTTCGGGCTTGTTGGTGCGTTGTTACCCATGGTAGTCTACCTAGGTAGGTCGTGTCGAAAACAAAGTGGCGGTGTGATTTTGCGTCTTGGAATGAATGTGCTACGGTGATATCAACATGTGTTTACCATATATTTTTAGTGGTCTGGTAACATTTCTCAATCGATATATTTTCATATCTGCTGAGCAACGGCGACTTATAAGAGATGGATGCTCCGAGTGCTGGGGTGGATCGTGACGGTTCTAGCCAATCACGCTTGGGGCGTGACACACTCCGCACCGCCTTTCTTTTCATCGCCAAGCTAAAACTTAACCACCGCGCATTCGAGGATGGCGGAGCTTATTACGCTCAAGCAGCTGGTTTTTACTGTGCAATAGATACATGCCTTCAAGTACCTAGGCCGAGAGTGAATTTTAATTCTCGCGTTCGTGTATGTCAAGACGGGAGGACCCGAATGGGAAGGGCTCGTGCATTCTTCCAATACCATCTCTCTTCATCGGTGTCATAACGTGTAAGAGGGATTAGGACTAGAGCTTCCTATCCACGAGAGCCGAGCTGGGGGGGAGAGGATGTCTTTTTTCAACCGATACTCGGAGTGATGCATCAAGAGCAACCCCCCTCCTCCATCAATTGGAATAAGCGCGTGTTCTTGACGTGGCAGTTTGTAGCATCGCCGCATCCTAAGGCGAGTCTCGCATGCGACACATCTCCGTGTCCTTGAAAGTCCGCAATTATACTTGCGGCATCGTCGCACGACGTGAGGAGTGCGCGTGAGTCTTCACTAGGAGCAAATAGTTGATTCGGGGTCCTGTGCATTCCATCGCAGACGAGAGTGCGATGCTCGTCCACCGCTCCTTGCGTATCCGCGCCAACACTAGCGTCCCGTCCGTTCGCGTCAGAGCTGCGGGCTTGATTGTGCCTGTGCTCGCTTTCTTTCCCGCTCTGAGCTCCTTTACATGTAGAACGTGGAGCGTCCGCATTTCTGGTCGAGACTACACGAGATTTCGAGTCCCGATATGCACACATATCCGCAGTTGCCCCGTACCCTCCCTCCTTGTCCTTCCGCTGCCTCAGAAACTCATCCATCTCCTCTCTCGCCACACCCCTCGCAGCGAGCATTTCCATCAGCCGCTCATTGACCCACGTGACCTCGCGTGCAGCGCGCTGCATCTCCAACGTAGCCTGGACCTCTCTGCTTTCGAACTCGCGCACTCGCGCCTCTAGACTCGCGACATACGCCTTACGGCGTGCCCGCGATCGCTGCTGATTCTCTCGGTTCTGCGCCGCGTCTGCTGGGAGCCTAACCTGTTTGATTCCCATGCGTCAGTCATGGGCCGTAGTCGGAATAGATGCGGATGGGCCACGACTGGTTTTGTGGCATGCACCGTCCGTTCATGGCTTTGCGACATGTGGCTGACCTTTCGAGGCATAATGGCAACGGTAGACAGGATCGGATTAGCCTATCTAGGTAGAGCAAGACCCAGAAATGGCTCTAGCTAGTAGTGCTTCCCGTTCATTTTGGAAGCACCTGATACCGAGCTCGAATATGCAGTAGGGAGTCCAATCGCTGTGTGCGTTGGTTATTTGTTTTGTGTATTAGAGCAGAGTGAGGAGCGCGAGACATCCAACGAGAGCACCGAGCTGGTTAAGCAGCATTAGGCCTGTGAAACTCCATATGCACAGTAAGAATACCAAATGACACACTGTGTATACCACAATTACTGTACACACCAGGTGTGGCGGACCTGAGGGCAATTTCTTCTCAATGACAATTTCTCTGCATTGCGCGCAACACCTGTGCCTACCTGAGTACATTTGAGTGTTGTCTAAACCGTATAAACAGAACCTAACCGTGGTGAAAGAGAGCTAGGCGACCCGTCCCGAAATGCGAATGGGTATCTCCCTGTAACGCCGATCCATCCATGCAATTGAAATATATCTCTAATCGAACCACCCGTTGCCGTGCCCAACCAAAATGCGACGTCCGTACTAGATTCAGAAACGATAAGATGCTGTAGCCCTGCTTCTAGGACATGCTAGGACCTTAGTAGAAACCGCTGCCGCCACGACCACGACCACGGTGATCGTGACGATTGCGAGGGTGCCATCCGGGATCGTGGCCACCGCGACCATGTCCACGCCCACGACCACGTCCGTGTCCGCGAGATCCTCGGGACCCGCGTGGCTCGCGAGGAGGGGCACGGGGCTCCGGACCAAGATCCCCACGTGGCTCTCGAGGAGGAGCGCGAGGTTCCGGGCCGAGATCGGTGCGGTGACGACTCTCGCGCTCTGGAATCAGTTCTTCTACTTCCTCCTCCCACTCATCCCATTCATCCTTAGTGTATGCTTCATAAGCTGTATGCTCTTTACGAACTTCTCTTGCGTCAAAAAGGAAACGAAAGGTCCCCTCGGATCCCTTAGATCCATGAATGATGCTGTGAGTATCAGCAGAGTTTACGGGAGACATGGGTGATGTGGTAGAGGAAGGACTCGGAAAGCCTTCACGTTCACATTCCCGGCAAAAATTCTGGTAGCGTTGAATTTTAGCCGCCTCCATCTGTTGATTGACCTTGATCTTCACATCCATGAATATCTGTGGGTTAATCTCTTGTCCGAGTAGAGTTGAGCGATAATGGTCCGTATATAGGTCAAGAACATCGAGCATGACCTCGGCCACCCACTCCTGGCATGTGTAATACGCGGTGGGATCCAGGCTGACGAAGGCATCCTCAGACCACCCGGTGATGAGGGCCGTAAGTAGGGCAATGGTGAAGGCGCAGGTGAAGGTGGTGTGCTTTAGCGGAGCAAAGGTCTTATACATATCAATGCCGACCTTGTATGCCTCGATGAAAAAGTCGGAGGCGTCCTCCTCTGAGCCAAGAACAGCCTTGACAATCTTGGCTAGCATCTTGAAAGGATTGCGGACTTGAAAGTCGAATCTAAGGGTCTCGATGACATGACGTTCAAGGCCAATCAACATCTTGGAGCTCTGGTCGAAAAGCTACAAACAGTTAGAGTGGGAGAGTTGACGTGATCACAAACGGGCTTACCTTGTCGTCCGGAGTGGTGATACGGTCTGGGTTCTTGAGGTTGTGATTAGCACACAAGATTTCCCGAGACTTCTTGAGAGTATCTTCAGATTTGCAAGCGACAAAGAGACAAGCGAGTGCCGCGTCGGCCCATGCGTAAGCCTTCGTATCAAACATGAGGCGGAAGCGGTGATAGTAACCACACGCCGTAATGTAGGTAATGATGGGACTGGAAAGCAAAAGTCAGTAGATCAGCGAAGAAGACCGGAGCCAGGGCCCGGACTATTAAATAGAACATGGCGGCGTCAGAGTCAAGGTAAGATCGGGGCGAGAATCGGGATGGGCACACACAGGTGTAAGGCGTTGCGAACATCGTCGATGAGCTGAATTCCTTGGAGACGCGCACTCTCGTCTCTAGAAAGATCAGTTTCCAGCCTAGCCAGCCTGCGGCGGATGGTACTCTCGTGAAGGTATGGACGGCCGGACTTGATGACACCAATGCTCGGACCGGCAGAGCCAGCTGCTGCAGCAGACGCGGCCGCAGACGCAGACACGGACGCAGATGCAGACGCGGACACGGATGCGGACACGGAAGTGGCAGTGATGTCGGCGTCAGACGCGTCCTCCATCAACGAGTCGGTTAGAGCCATGTTCCTGATTACTCTCTTGAAGCGTGGCTAGAACAACATGAATGCCAGGCTAAGGCAGGCCAAGAAGGCGAAATCTCTATTTTTATTGCGGGAGCCGTATTCAAGGCTGGATATTGGCGGGCCAGGCTGGAAGACAGCGATGGTTTGAGTGTGCCTTAAGAAGCTGGCTAGCGTCGCTAGCAGCTCATCTGGGGAATTAAAACGGCCGCAGGTGTCTGCTTGGATAGGTTCGAGGTCATGTACCAGTTGAGCGCAGAGCCCGGTAGGTGGTTGAGGTGGGAGATGGGAGGCTACCTATCTAAGCCTTACTGTGAATAGGTATTCGTATCAAACCAAGCTTCTACATAGCTAGGTCTGTCTAGGACCACTCCGTCTCTACCTACTATAGGGTGCGAGCATTTAAAGGTGGGGGCGATACGGATAATCGAATATCCCTTTTGTTTACTTACAACTTATATAGGTACCTTAGGTCCCTACCCATGGACCTAGGTAAGTATGCATACATACTTAAGTGCCTAAGGCGTTTATCCCTACAGCCCGTACCTAGGTACCTAGGTAAGGTCGTCGTCGACTCGTCGAGGAAAAAACTTGCTGAGCCGTACCTAGGGACCTCTAGATACCTACATACCTAGGTAGGTTGTCGCGGCGCCGAAGAAGCCCGCCTAGCTAGATATATCTTATAAGCCGATCGCTCCGGAGGTTGAGCTTGAGAAAGTGGATCCTGACGCGCCATGAGCTCCGAGTCTGAGCTTCGGACATAATACCTAGGTACTTAGGTACCCCAGTACCTACCTAGTAAATATATGTATATGTACGCTGCCGCCTCAGCTTGACCTCCCAGCCACTATTCGTCGGTTCGTTGGGGTGCTCAACGACGCCTTAGAACTCAGATCGCCTCTCATCCGTCGACTTTTGGAGGCACAGAAAACACCAAGATGTATTCTCTCCGATCCTTCCCATTACTAGCGGCCTTCACGCAGGCTCTCTCCGCGGCAGTCCAGCAACCCCTCGTTCCCGGCGCCGCCGAGGACAATGACGACACGCCGCTGCCCGTTGTCATCTGGCACGGCCTGGGGGACACGTACGCCGCCGAGGGGCTCCAGCAGGTCGGCCAGCTCGTCGAGGAGGTGAACCCCGGCACCTTCGTGTACTTCGTGCGGCTGGACAACAACGCCGACAACGACCGCCGCGATACGTTCTACGGCAACGTGACCGAGCAGATCGCCAAGGTCTGCGAGGACCTCGCCGCCCACCCCATCCTGTCGACCGCGCCCGCCATCGACGCCGTGGGCTTCAGCCAGGGCGGCCAGTTCCTGCGCGGCTACGTTGAGCGCTGCAACTTCCCACGTGTGCGCAACCTCGTGACCTTTGGCAGCCAGCACAACGGCATCGTCGACTACCGTGCCTGCGAGAGCATGGACTGGCTATGCCGCGGCGCCATGGCCCTCCTGCACGGGAATACGTGGACGTCGTTCCTGCAGTCGCGGCTCGTGCCCGCCCAGTACTTCCGCGACCCCGCCGACCTCGACAGCTACCTCGAGTACTCCAACTTCCTGGCCGACATCAACAACGAGCGCGCCCTCAAGAATGAGACGTACGCCCGCAACCTCGCCGCCCTCGACAACTTCGTCATGTATATCTTCGAGGACGACACCACCGTCATCCCCAAGGAGACGGGTTGGTTCGAGGACGTCAACAACGGGGAGATCACACCCTTGCGCGCTCGGAAGTTGTACGAGGAGGACTGGATCGGCCTACGCGCCCTCGATAGGAAAGGCGGCCTTACATTCAAGACGACACCCGGTGACCACATGCAATTATCTGATAAGGTTCTGACCAACGTGTTTAGCGAGTACTTCGGTCCCCATAGGACTGGTGCGAGGACACCTAATACTGTAGACGAGTTATGAGTTTGTAGAGGATGTAGGCTGTATATTCGAGACTTTTACTTTTTCTTTCTTCCTTTTTTCTACGGGTCATGTCTATTTTTGAATATCATCACTATCGGTGGTGACATGGAGCACCGATATCCAGTTTTACTCGGTATAATCTGACACGATTTCCTAGCCTTGCGGGGCATGGTGCCTGAATGATCTACTTCATTCTCTAAGCTGGTGAAGATCATGACATCCACAAGCAAAAGTCCAGCTACTTGCGACTACAGCCGTACGCATATAAAGGTTTCGAAAGACTTGACGCTCCAATAGCCCAAACTCGTATAAATGGGCGTAAGTTCAATGCTATTGTTAACCCCTGAGCGCCACCATGTGCAGATTAGATATAGAGGTTTCGTCTAGCCACTTTATACATCTAGCGCTTTCTTAGCAGCCTTCTTTTGCTTTTTCAAGGCGGCCTTGCGATCCGCGATCTCCTTGTCGAGCTTGTCGTCGTTACTCTCCGGTACCTTGGTCGACTTTGTTTTCTTGGACTTCTTCGGCGCGGGCTCGGGTTCCGTCTCCTCCACAGTGCCCTCTAGTGACTTCCGCTTCTTACCAACATTGGCCTTCTCGCCTGCTAGCAAGGCTTTGGCTTTCTCCGAGTTGTCGTCAACTACATCCTTATCCTTATCCACCCACAGCTCATCGGTCAAATATATAGGCAATGCCACAGTCTCAGGACCTGTACAACAGTTAGCTAACTACAAATATCGCAGAGTTCGGTGGGTCTTACCTTTCAGGTAAATACTCTAGTTCAACATTTCCAGTTAGTATTTTATCATGTATAGCAGCAACGACTTCAGCGAAGTCTGAGTCATGGCTTGCCTTGGTCGAAGCCAGACAAGAAAATGAACATACCCTAACATTTCTCCGCCCACCAGGGATCAACTTGTTAACCATGACCTAGAACATCAGGTCAGTGTTTTCCAAGTATAGAATCAGACATAAGAACTCACAGAAACCACTTTGTCTGCATTCGCAGCTAGGTCTTCTGCCTTCCATGATGCGTAGCCGATCTTTACGGCATGATTGGTGGAGGGTGATAGATTAACTAGTGCCGCTGCTACCTTTTTCGGGGTCAGTTTCTCATACACAAGGGAACGCCACGCCGATAGGGGAACCCACTGCTCGCTCAATCTCGCCGGCTAGCTGGACCGCCGTACACGAATTCACATCGCCTTTCGTAGGCTTGACACGTTTGCCAGCAGACTAGATGGGACATCAGTCACCCTGTTCCCGTCTACAACCGAGAAAAGCACAATTTTGATGAAGCACCTTAGGTATACGAGCTTGGAGCTCAATTGGTATGGGTCTCTTCCTTAAAATGAGTTAGTCGTGCTATATGTGGCAAAAACCGGACGATGCCACTCGGGTATGAGCAAGTCGGGGCGCTCAGGAGTCCCTGGTAGAGATATGCAATACGTACTTTTGGCTCTTGTAAAACGTCTTTCCTAATACTTCAAATTCCACTATCAGTAGTTTGCCTAATGGTAGTTTCACGAAGTACCCAAGTGCAGACATATGTCTAAGACAAGTCCTGTTTAAGAAAGTTCAGAAGAGAAAGCCATTTACTCACAGCCAGGGAGGCGATTTATGATGCGTCTGAATTGTTAGCTTTATATATTTGTCAAGAGAGGCGGCTAAGGCTTACGTATCGCCCACTTCAACAATAGCTGTCAGCAGAATTCAAAGACGAATCCACTTGCTTTTACTTACAGAATATGTCGTGCTCGGCAAATAAAGCTCTTTGGTTCTCATCTATCATTTCAACGTAAGTAAATAATTATATGTTAGCCATCGGAGACATATTACAGGCTGAAAATTTCTTCTTGAGTTTGCCAAAGTCGATTACTCTTGACACGTTCTTGCGAAGGTCGGCGGGGAACTCGGAATCCGCGACAAGATTCTTGTAGTGGCGTTGGGGCTGTGAGGCATTAGAAACATGTTCGAAAGCTAGTGCCAGCGAAATATTGGACTGGTACGGACATCGGCGACGATCAGGCATATTCCCTTCTCCGGGTCGGTCTCGATTGGGAATGGGGTGGGGATCTTAGTAGCTGGGCCAATCGTCAGCTAAACAGCGCTTTGGAGAACGGTCGAGGCAGCAAGTTGGAATGCTCACGCTTAAGATTGCGCGTCTCGGTGAGATGGCGCTTGGTGGTGAAAGTAACGAATACAGGTGTTTCTGCGATAGAACCCACGTCGTCTGCGAGCAGGTCCTTCTTCTCGGCAGTGGCGGCCTTTTTCTCGGCTTCGCTCTTCAGATGCGAAATTAGAGCTTTCGAGGCGCGCAAGGTCTTCTCCGGCTCGAGCAGCGAAGCAGCAGCGTCGCTACGAAGCGTAACTTGGGAGGACGCCATTGTTATCCTGTATCGCGTTTCGTCGGGGTCGTCGCGAAACCGTCAATTGGTCTGCGGTCCGAGTTGACGGGAAGAAAGACAGGACGGAAAAGCTTGTGTAGGTGCCCCTCTCTCTATGTACAGGTTGATTTCACAGTGCCGTGTGCAGGTGATCCCAGAGCTCGCTTTCGCTCTTTCGGCAGCTGAGCAATGAAGTGGGATGTCGCAGCTGAACCAATTTATCCAATGTTGCTCGCTCTCTCGACCAAAATTTCTTATCGATATGTTATCTTATCGATTGATTTACGGGATTAGGTACTTACCAAGGTTAGGTGCTAACACTCATTTGTGGAGCTACTTGCCGTCACCTCTTGGGTTGTCTACATTAGATACCTAGGTAGGTACCGTGGTTTGGCAAAGTAGCTTAAAAAGCGGGGGCGGCCGGGTATATTGCTCGCAAGCTTTGGCAAACTTGTGACTCCTTTAACGGCTCACAGAAGGTACGCAGGGGTGCATTGAAATATAGAAGAAAGAAAGTATATACATATTTAAGGGCGTGCAAAAGGTCTGAAGCCCCGGCCGTGCTATTTGATGTTCGAAATTACCCTCTACATCTACAGCCGCTTAGAAGGCAGTTATTGTTCGACAAACAACTTACCCGAATGGTCAATGCCGAGGTCTCCCCCCTCCCGTCTCCAGAGCGCCAAGCTTTGGATACCAGGTTTGGAGGTACTATAGATATGGTCAGCTGTATCACATCAATTCATTCTACAATACACCAAGGTTGAGTACCCTACTACCCGGTTACTACCAAATCATGAAACCATTCGAAGAAGCAGTCGAAGTCGCTAGTGCTTCCGAAGAGATTCCTGGCGCCGTTCTCTTAGCCACCGATAAGTACGGTAAGCTTAGTATTCGGGATACTTCCTTTTCAACCTGCGTGATTGTGACTATCCCCGACGCTGAAAGTGACTAAGAAGGCCCCTTCATATCACGATTAGAAATCTAATTCTTTTTCTGTTCTGAACTCGAGACTAACGACCTATCAGGAAAGCTCAACTATGGAGCGGCCTTTGGCAAGCGGTCGGTCCGCGCCGGCGCGGATCAGTCCGGCCTTCGGCTTGACTCCGTAATGTGGATCGCATCTTGCACGAAGGTAGTGACGGCGTTGGCAGCTCTCCAATGCTGTGAACGGGGTCTTTTGACACTAGATGGGCCCATTTACGATGTACTCCCCGAATTTCGAGGTTTGCCAATTATCAAACGCTTCAATGATGACGGCAGCCCTGTCCTGGAACCGCACATGAAACCCCTCACGCGTGAGCAGTTCCCGTAGTCGTTTTCTTCGTATTTTTTTTTCCACAATTGGAAAAGCCAATATTCTTTCAAACGCCGACGTTGTGCCTAGAAGCTTCCGAAATCCTTACGGATCATGCTTAAAAGGGCGATAACTGACGCCGTGTCTGCTAGTACGGCATATGCTCAGCCACTCTTCGGGAATCGCATACGACGAAACACACCCAAAGTTGATGGCGTGGCATAAGTGGCACCGTACCCTGCCTAATCGGCTCAATGCTGTTGAGGGCCGCTACAGTTACCCGCTAGTCTTCGAACCCGGCGACTCGTGGTGCTATGGCGCGGGCGTAGACTGGGCGGGTGTCGCCGTGGAACGCGTGAATGGGGGCGTTAGTCTACAGCGCTATTTCGAGGAGAACATCTTTTGTAAAGTTGGTGCACACGACATTGCCTTTTCCAATTACATGTACACGCGACCAGATTTACAAGCGAGGATCGTGGATACGAGCAAGCGAGACCCCAAGAACCCCAAAAGGGCCATCCGTAGCAACGCGAAGCCGCAACACAATGAAAGGGGGGGTTGTTTTGGAGGCCTAGGACTCTTTGCCAGTCCAGTAGAGTACCTGAAAATCATCAAGGGTATTCTCACAACTGACGAGGACCAGCGATTGCTGAGCAAAAAGGGTGTCGATGAATTTTTTCGGCCGTGCCTCGGTGAGAAGGCTAAGGCGGCATTGCATAAGGTCCTGCTAGTCGAAGAAAATCAAGTAGGAATGGGGAACATTCCCGCTTCGGTGACTAAAAACCATGGACTGGGCGGCATCATCAACGAGGGAGACATTCCAGGCGGCAGACGAGCCGGTGCCATGACTTGGTCTGGTCTACCAAACCTAACATGGGCAAGTGTGACCCCCTTTGATCTTCATGGTATATGCTGACCTGTGCGCCTCAGTTCGTGGATAGGACGGCAGGCCTATGTGGGTTTTACGCTGGGCAGCTTTATCCTCCAGGAGACGCAAAGGTCGGGGAGCTTCTTGGAATGTTTGAGCAGGGCATCTACGAGATGCACTCGAAAATTTCGCCCAATTTATGATAGCAACACTGTCAAAGGATATCTCTGCAAGAGGCTGCTCCAAAGCAACAGAGAGTAGTGGGCGTGTTGGTGGTGTAGCATCAACCCTACATAGTGAAAGAGTTTAGAATAACTACTATAAGGAGGTAGGATTCCACACAGTCATCGGCTATTTGCCGTAGTATACCCGCCATTATGCACAGCACCTGCGCCACCGAGATAAGCAGTGTACATCGAGATAATGGAGAGCCGTCGTTGCTCACTCACCGCCAGGAATCGCCGCCCGGCGAACTCTGATTGGTATATGGTGTACATCGCATACCGGCAAGGTGACTCAGCCCCTAGCGTGTCTCTCTTGACCGTGGGGTGACCCACACGGGACCCCGCCATGGTCCAGCCCAGGCCCCAGACCTCAGGCCCCAGACCTCAGGGCTGTACGGAGCGGTTGCCTTGCGGCTGCCTTGTGGGTGCCTTGCCGGCCGCCGTTTTACGATACTTACTTACCGCATCTGTCTAGGCCGGTCCCTCCCTGGACACGGAGGTGCATGAAGAGACATGCGTGCAAGTATGTACCTAGGTAGGTACCTAAGGGATACGTACAAGTCGTAGCGCGAGATACCTTCTCGCTCAGGTATATAAAGACTATGGCTCCCCCCATCCTCGAAGACCGTCCTTTCGTCAGTGCACCCCCCGCCTGCTTTAGAGAGACCGGGCCAGAATAGTCTATCCTATCTATCTCCACGGCCATCACCCAAGTTGCGTAACAAAGGCCTATCATGCCTAGAGGCAAGAGAAGCGGCGGCAGGCGCCCTGCACCGCCGGTCCAACGCCAGACTCACCAGAATAGCGACCCCGCCATCGTGGCAGCCCAGAAGGAAGCCGAGCGGCGGGAGAGGATCCTCGCCGACACCCGCCGCGTCGCAGCCAAATGGCGGCCCAAGATTCCTGAAGTTCGAAAGTGCAACTTTGAGAGTTTTAAAAACCGCTTCCATGACCTCGACGAGAAGGATTATGCCATTGACGTCTTGAGTATACACTCCTCCCCCAGCACCCCCCCGGGTGTCGAGTCGAGTGGTTCACTGACTTGGAACGATTGTAGTGAGTGGTGCTACCCTCGACAGCCAGATTCGTCGTGAGCAGGCATCCCGCCGCAAGGAGGAGATTGCGAGGATCCGCCAGACTTACATGCTTGCGTACGGCGGCCTCAGGGAGCAACCTCGCCAATATGGCAGAGACTCTGAGGATAGAATGCGAAGAGAGAAGAAGGCCGAGGCCTCGCAGGCCAACGACACAGAGATTCACCGTGTCCGCATCCAGTCGCAGCCCGTTCTCGGTCATCTGACCTCGTTGCTCAATGACATGGAACAAAGATCAACTCCCCGGACCTTCGTACGCCCCTTCAAATCTCTTGTCTACTTCCAGCCCAAGATGAAGGAAATTCTCGCCACTCTTGAGGAGAAGTGGGCCGACGTTGAGGATCTCGATGATAGCCCATCTGAGGGACCAGGCGATGCAACTCCGGACGAGGCTGAATTCGTCGAGACCATGGACGGCAAGGAGCTTTCGCTCGAGGAACAGTCTAAAGATGAAGATGATGGCGACGACGACGATACTGCATCTATTGCGTCCGTCGACTCGAACGCCGAAGATCTCGACGGTATCATGGACAGCGTTGAGGCATTGCGGGATATGCGATGCTACGTGAAATTTGTCGACAACGAGATAATGCCCTTATATAACCAGTACGATGACACTACGGCGGAACGTGTCAAGTTCGATGACTTGTGGTCATTGTTCCGTGTCGGTGACCTGATCTGTATGCCAGCGGCTGGTGAAACAGCTGGTCGGTACCACGAGATCTGGCGTGTCTACCGTATTGAGATCCCGAAACCTGACGCAGGGTACCCGTCATCTGGATGGGAATTCTTCATGGATGAGCTTCAGCAGAATAAAAAGGAGACGTTTAATATTTTCGCCTACTACATCGATCACGACGGCAACAACTTTGGCGCTGTGCGGCATGTTTTTAACATCGCCACGTTTCCAGGTCAGTGTTTTAGAATCACGTATCCCCCCAATTTGGATGTGCCTCGAGCGGAAAAGTTGCTTATAGGGTGGCCTCTACTCCTATCACTCTAGACACTCGAAACTCGTGGAACATTTTTGCGTAAAATGAAGTTACTGACTTGTGGATTCCTGAGGAAAGGCGAGCGCTTGATTGAGTCACTTGAGGTGTTCCCGATCCGTTACCGCCATGACCATCAACAGTTGTTGACATCCTTGAAAAACCAAGGACGGCAGTTCCAGAAGTTCATCACGGATCGCCACCAATCCTACAATGCCTGGACTCTGACCCGTAACCCACCTTTCGACACAACAGACGCGGAGGACGAGATCCTTCGTGACGAAAAGGGTGAGTATATGCGACATCCAGAATTTGTTGAGAGCGACGTCATCGTGGATATGGCCGAGGCGTACCAGAAAAACCCAGACTGGCGTCCAAATTTTCATCGACTGTAAGTACTTGTGTCGTCTTTTGCTTTAGCAACTTTATGAATTTGAATTTCCCTCTGAGAGGCTTCCGGGACGTCCTACAAGACATATTAAAAAATGGGGAAGGCTGACCCCGAATGTTCCAGAACGCCTAACAAGAGTGGCCACTGTGACTCAGGCGATGATGACATGAAAATTCAGCACTGGTTCGATGGCGGGCGTCAATCACTCGCGTACGCGCAGATGGAAATCGTGCAAACAGCCGACGGCGTCGAGATGCGCCAGCGTCGCGAAAATCTCGTCGTCGACACCTTCCTCAAGCAGCGGCTCAAGGGGGCCCGGCGCTACGAGGCCCAGCCGCAGGCTCTAGAACTCCGCGAAGAAGACTTGGTCCTGCTGCCAAAGCGAATGTTCGCATACGCACTGCGCGAACGCCGCTTCGTACCTGTCAACACCAACTTCCTCAAGCCAATCAGGCGGCAGCCTGGCGTGTTCGAGAACCTCAAGATCATCAAGGACTATAAGGATATTGTGCGGGGTCTCGTGGCTTCCCACTTCCAGCGCAAAGCGTTCGAGCGCCGCTACGTAGATATGTCAACTGAGGGGCCGAGCCAGGATTTGATTCAGAACAAGGGCCGTGGCTTAGTCGTCCTTCTTCACGGTGTACCTGGCGTGGGAAAGACGGCAACGGCCGAAGCCGTAGCCATGGAGTACAAGAAACCATTGTTCGTCATCACTTGTGGCGACCTCGGACTGACACCGCACGAGGTCGAGTCGTCCCTATCCAACGTGTTCCGGTTAGCTCATCTATGGGACTGCGTCCTTCTGCTAGACGAAGCCGACGTCTTCCTATCGCAGCGCTCTAAGCTCGACATGAAGCGCAACGCGCTTGTATCTGTGTTCCTACGTGTTCTCGAGTATTACAACGGTCTACTCTTCCTAACGACAAATCGCGTTGGGACCATCGACGAGGCCTTTAAGTCTCGTATTCACATGTCCCTATACTACCCGCCCCTCGACAAGACGCAGACGCGCGACATTTTCCGTCTCAATATCGCCAAGCTGCGCGAGATCGAGACTCAGCGCCACGAAATGACGGGTGAGCCGCTTCTCGACATCAAGGAGAACCAGATCATCGCCTTCGCCGGCAAGCACTTTGAGGACAACGCCCGCTCGACGGGCTGCTGGAACGGCCGTCAGATCCGCAATGCCTTCCAGATCGCGTCCAGCTTGGCGCATCACAACTACACTATCCAGACCGAGGCAGCCCACGCCTTAGGCCAGCAGCCACCCGCTGCACCTGTGCTTGATAGTAGCCTGTTTGAGAAGGTACAGATGTCGACACAGAGCTTCGACCGCCATATGATGGATTCCAAGGGGTTCGATGCCGAGTTGCCTCTGCGTAGCACCTTTTATAAAGAGGACCGCTTCGAGTAGGCTGGTTGTCACACTGTTCGGTACAACCGCAGACGATGCAAGGCCGTATGTCTCAGTCTGTAGGTGACTAGAGGCCTCGTGGGCCTATAAAGGTCTAGATATTGCAACTGAAAAGGTGAGAGGTCTTCGGCCTCTGATTGGTCCGTTGACCCTCACCTACTCGGTGATCAACGGTAGCACCTTTAGATAAACCATGCGACGCTGGGAATGACCGCGAGGACGGCCGGATAATGTGATCTAGGGGGTTTTTTATTTTTATTTTTTGGGGGTTTTAAATAACACGATATGCGTTGCCCGATAGCCGGTATCCCCTCCTATCCTCGTTGAGTAGTGTCTCTCTTCGTAGCAAATGCTTCAATACATGCAATCGTAATCGCAGTTATGCGGGAACCTTAGCTCCTGTGGTCGGGTCTGTCCCGATAGCACTACTCCTGCTACGTTATCCAAATGTTGTGTCTCATAGTTCCAAGCTCAAGCGATTCGGGGCGAGGCGGAACATTGTGCCGTAAGTTTGATTCGACCCATACAAAAAGATATTTGTATGTTACTGGTGTCTTGCCAAAGAACTTGGTAGAGTTTGGCCTGTGCGGTTAGCTAAGTGTCCAAGGGCCAGCCTTGCCTAACGCTGCTCATAGTAGGACAACACCTAAAGAGCGATCCCGGGAAGGCAGTAAGCTCGACGCCGATATATCTCGCTTCATATCTTATATGATGCATCAAGACGCTAATAATCCTATAATCTAAGCAATACCCATTAGTTACGAATATTACGTCTATCCGAGTTCTTAATCCTCCTGTAACGGCGATTCATCATCCTCTTGTATTTGACGTAGAGGAAGAAGACGTCCTTAAGCACAACAAAGAGGCAACCTCCCACCAAACTACGTCCCCAGCGCTCCTGCAACAGACCAGTTGGCGGGCCGAATGATGGTCTGTTGACAAAACGAGACGGAAGTATCTGGCGCAGTATTTCGCCTGCCCCAAAACACACGCCCGGCCATAATAACGCACCGACTACGAAGTTGATGGGAGACGGGCCAGCCACATCGGCGACTCTATTCCGCTGTGCGGCTCCGTTGTTCGCTTGTCCGTCGTCGTCGCCGTCGTCGGCCTCGCCGATTTGGATGTCGATCTCGAGATCCAGAATGTTCACAGCCGGGGCAGGTTCGGGCGGCGGCGGGACATCGTGAATTACTTGCGATCCGTGCTCGACGCCCATGGTACGAGCCCGTGCGGCCCATGATTTCTCTAAAGCGTTTGATACAGTTTTATAGATGTGGAAATAGGCGGATTTCAAGGCCGGGTAGACGGCTATCACATGGTCCGGGGACGGAGGCCACATGAAGACGTCTGTCGAAGGATTTAACAAGGTGGCATACTGTTGTAGAAACGTTAATGAGCTTGCCCACATGCGGCGGCGTACAGCGACAACATACCAATAATGATACGGGAATGGTGATTACGTCGAGCTTGCTCGATCTGTTGATGATCAGGGCCGGCGCGATGAGAGGAAGAATGCTGAAATGTAAAAGGTTGATCGGATGGTCGTTTTGCGGGCGGCGTATGAGTTGGAAGAGGCGGGAGTCCTCGGTCTTTGTAGTCAAGAAGGCCACGGCAGCCTCTGGCCCGGCAAACCAGGATATTGCCTTGGCGCCGTAGACGGAGCTGCTGACCAGGGCGCCGGACGCGATGAAGCCCAGCAAGATTCTCGGCGACCATCGCGAGAATTTGATGATCAGGAAGTTGCTGAGGTAGATGGCGGGGTCGTAGCGCTCGGCGACGACGATGGGCGTCTTGCAAACGGGGCATTGGAGGTCCTTCGCCCGGGCCTCCAGGTCGGCGACCCAGGCGAGCAAGCATTCCTGGTGTCCCTCTAGAGAGCAGCTGCAGGGCGTTGACCAGTCCGCGGGCAGAGCAGACTCGGGCTCGTCGACAAGGCAAACAAAACACCGCCTCGTACTCGTGGGGTCCGTACCAGAGCCAGTGGCCGGGGTTGGTGTGGCGTCGGCGGCAACCGAGTCGGAAATGGCGGGCGCGTCGCGAGTCGGGATGTCTTCGACGTCGCCGGGCAGGTCGGGCAGGTCGGGCAGGTCGGGCATGATGGGAGACGACGCCATGTTGGACAAGCCGAGGTGAAAAGCCGAGTGATAGCGAACGGTAGCGACGGTAGCGATGACAGTCGGGGGCTGCACAGGACGGTTGGTCGCAGGGCTTGTCAAACTATGCGGGCGTCAACACCATATCGAAACAAACGACCCCTCAATGCATTTCAGCATCTCAACGCAACGGGGCAACAATCGAGGTCTCGTGGCCGGCCTGCACCCACGTGTAGATGGGCGACGCAGATACGGAGTAGGTGATTTAGATTGCTGTAGGTGAAACTAAGAACCTACCTAGGTAACGAACAGCTCCTCTCTCATGAGCTCATCCCACCGCCCGGATCTAATCCGGATCTTTATCTAATGGGCCAGGGGTCAGCCTTAGGCCCCAAGACCCTTAGCCCTTTAGGTACTTAGGCAGGTACCTTAGGGATAGGTGGTGGGTATCTACATAGGTACCTAGGTACTGAAGCACTCAGGCTAGGTATTTCTAGCTTCTTCTAATGCCTGTTATGATTTACTCTGGGATGGATACTATGTAAATATATACTAATAGATACATATACGTGTACTACCTATCCGATGTAAAAGGCAGGAAACAACTAGAGTAGTAAAACATCAGAAACATTAATAGTTACTTAGGTATTTACTGTACTATCCTGTAGCCTATAAAACGTGAGTTGGCATGTACCCTAACTAATGTTTACCCTGGCACGCACTAGCCGGTGGATCCTGCTATATTATATAATATATATGTAATTTATATATTAAAATTACGGCAGTTTGTTAATCTAGTGCTTTATAAGCTTCCTATTAATACAAATAACTATTTTATAACGTTAAAACATATTTTAAAGCAATAAAAAAAGCTAATCTTTTAGTATAGCTACTTATACTTTTATAACTATTTTTTTTAAGCGGTAAAATATAAGCTATATAAAACTATAATACTTTTTAATATAGTTTTTTATTTAATTTTATACTGTTTTAATTAAATTAAAGTTTAATAAATATATAAGCTATATTATTATATAAATTTTACGTTTTTTAAAGTTAATAAAAGTTTTATAAGCTTTATATAATAGTATATTATTTTATATAAAGGTTAAATTATAGCTTTTATACTTATTAAATTAAATTTAACTATTAATAATAAAAATAATATAACTTTAGTATATTTAAAAGGATATTTAGCTTTAATTCTTTTTTTAGAAAATTTTAAGCCTTTTATTAAAGCTAAAAAAAAAGCTTTAAAACATTTAGCTATAAAAGGGCTATATATTAATAACTAAGCAGTTAAAATTAAATTCTTTTTTAAATAAACAGGTAACTTATACTTTGTAGTATATTTTATTTGTTATATACATGTACACACGTAAAGGTACAGTAAATGGCTAGGTATACGGGCGAAATGGAGGCGAAAAGGGTACAGCAACAATAGGAAAAGTTAATAGCTTAAAGGAAGAGAAAAGACTAATCTTTTTGTACGGCTAACTACGGCTATATATATAGACGAACAGACTGCAGACTAGCTATAGGCTGGTGTTTATGCCTAGGGCTATAGGGTAGGAAATAACCTGTGCTTGTAATAATTATTTTCTTTTACCTGATGGAATTAACCCGATTTAGCGGAGTATAAAAGATTAAAAGCTTTCTAGGGCTTATTGTTGCTTCCGGCTAAATATAAAGCAGGACTTTATATACGTACGTATATATAGCAAGCTAGTATATATATAGCTTTAAATATAATTTGCTTATATATTAAACTTAGTTTATTGTTATACTATTGCTAGTTAAATATTGTTTAGCTAAAGCATATAAGGTAGTTTTATATATTACTAAGGTATAAAATATTTAGTTAAGCTTTAAAATAATAACTACTTGTATATATAAATAGGTTATATTTTAAAAGTAATATACTAAACTAATAGTAATGTTGTTAGCTTAAATAAAATAGTACTTTTTAAGTAATTTAAAAAACTAACTACTTTATATAATAATTTAACTTTATAAAAAATATAAATTTTATATAAATAAGCAGTAAATAAAACTTTATAAAAAGGATAACTAACTAATAAGTAAACTAACTATAAAATAATATTTTTGCTAGCAATTTAACTTTAATAAAAATATAAATTTTGCGCAAGAATAAAATAAACAACATAATTGTTGCATTATAAAAGCGCGTATTTACTAAAAAAACTACTTCTATACGAAAAAAAACAGGTTAATAGCTTTTTTTTTAGCTATAAACTTTAAAACTTCTATAATATTTTGTTACGCCACTGGCTAGCTTATAGCATATGTATAGCTTAGCTTAGTTATAGTAGTGCTTAGTTACAATAATTATCTTTTTGCTTGCAGGCATAGGCATAGATAGAAATTTATTTTTTTTACATTTATTAATTTTAGGCCTAAGGTTTAATAGTTGGTAGCTAAACAATTTGTTTGTTTAATACTGCTATAACTATACTGTTAATATTTTAATACTTAAATCTTAAGTTTTAACAAACAGCTTGCAATTACTATTACCTTTAAACTATAAATACCATTTTATACATTTTTAACCTTTACTTATACTAACTTTTATACCGTTTTATATATTACAATCTAATAAACAAAAATAAAAAAAACAAAAAAAAAAAACAATAGCAAATATAAAATATAGCTTTTATTTATAAAACTATAATCTTTTTGCTATTTTTTAAGATTATATTATTGTTTGTTTAATATTATATTATTTTTATTATTTTTGCTATAACTTTATACTTATATATTAAATAGACCTTTTTAATAGTTAAATAATTCTAGATTAAATAATACTAGAATATAGCTATTAAAATTTATCCGTAAGTACGTTAAGCTTTATAAATTTCTAAAAGATCTAAACAACGCAAATATTCTATAGGTTGCAAAAGTTAAGTTTGTATTAAAAACTAAATTTAATAAAATTATAGCAAAACACCTAGACATAAGTATATTTTACGTTCTAAAACAATAAACTAAATTGTTATCTATTATTTTACTTTATTTTCCAAAATAAAAAGTTAACAAATGGTTTTTTTAATAAGTTGTTTAGTTTATAAAACCGATTTACGCTATTCTAGTCCTTTAAAATATTAAGCAAAATATATTTGCTAAACAATAATCTTATAAAAACTAACCTTAATTTATTAATTTTACCTTTATACTATATATACTAGCTTAAATAATACTTCCGTTTATAAAATAAAATACTAAACTAAAAATACTATAGCAAACCAAAACATTTATACCAGAAAATATTAAATTTCTATTAGTACGTTGTTTTAAAACTAAACGTTTTATAATAAAAAGTACTTAAACTTTTATAACTTATATAAAAAACAAATACTTATAAACATTTATAGCAGCAATAAAAAATAAAATAGCTTAAATATATTTTATACTAGTTAAAAACAAAGCTATATAAACTATTTAACAAATAAAAGAAAAATCTAACAACTTTATTTAAATATAGCTAACTACTACTAGAAATATATAAACATAAACAATAAATATAAGCACTATAAATAACTATAACTAAAATAACCTAGTAAACGTTTTAAAACTAGCAGGACTAAACCTAATAGCAGTACTGCTATAAAATAATGCTATTAAAACACTAATTTAAAAGTTTAAAAACTTTGTTAATGTTTTAAAAAACAACAATTAAAAAAGTATATTAAGCTAAAAAATTTTTAACGTTAGGTACTTTAATTTATATATATAAAAATCTTTTAGTATAAAAAACTATATATAAGTTAGTAGTAATATATATTAGCGTAATATTTACTTTTTTAAAAACAGCATTAAAAAACATGCAAAAAACACCGCTTATAAAACTATTATATAGCAAGATTTTTTATAGTTATTAAAAAGATCTGCCTAGTTATAGTAAGCAAAAAAAATATTCTTATAAGTTAAACAATAAATATTTAATAATTTAAATATTGCTTTTATTAAAATTATAGAACGTTTTAAGCTAAATATATTAAACGCTTTTAATTAACTAAAAAGCTTAATATTTAACTTTTTAACTGCTAAAATTTAAGTAAGCAAATTAGTTTATAAATAAGCAAAAAGTATTTTTTAACTAGCTTGCGCTATAAAATATAGTATAAAATTCTAATAAATAGCAAAAGCATACAATTTGCTTTATTTATTGCTATAATAGTTAGTAGCCTAACCTTTAGTAGCGTTTATAGTAAAAAACTTTTTAAAGCATACAAAAACTAACTAACAAAAAGTAATCTTTTACTTTATAAACTTAAACGTTTAACTATTAGCTAAATAATAACTAAAAAGTAACTATTTTTAGTACTTTAAAAACTAATATTGCTAGCTTTAAATATATATAACTATAATATTAACAAACTATTATAAATATATAATAATAAGCTTAAAAGATATAAAAATATAGCAAATATATATAAAGCTACAAAAAACAATAATAGTTAAAACTATTATAGTGTAGCAAATTATTATATTAAATATTATAAAAACTACTTTTTTAGCAGACGTAAATATAAATATAAATATAAATATTCTAGTAAAAGTAACTATTAAAATAACTATAATTATAAATATAGATATAGATTTAAATATAAATATACCGAACGAAGTTTTAGTTATAATAACTTTAGTTATAAAAACTTTAGTAAAAGCTATAATAAATATAAAAGAAAATTTTATAGTTAACTTTAAAGTAAAAGCTATTTTTTAAAACAATAGCACTAATAAGTCTATAACAATAAATATAGCTGTTAAAACTATTTTAATAAAGCATATATATTTATAAACAATATTAATTAAAAGTTATAAAAAATATAGCTTTTAAAGAATAAATTCTTTATGCTAAATAATTTTATTAATAAAAACAAAAAAAGCTTTATAGCTAATTAAAACATTTTATTTTATATATGTTTGCTTAATTAAATATATCTGTTTAACTAAGTATATTTATTTAACTAAATATATCTGTTTAACTAAGTAATAGCAAAAAGCTAGCAGATATACTATAAATATAGTTAGCTCTTTTTATTATGTAATAAATATATGCTATATATTTATAAAAATAGCTATTAAAAAAATAAAAGCTTAGCAGCTAAAAAAATAATAATATAAACAACTGCTACTTTAAAAAATAGTACAAATAACAATATAAACAATAAATAGCATATAGTAATAAACTAAAACATTAAATATAATATAGTAGCTAAAAAGATTAAAACAATTGTTTTAAATTTTATGCTAGTAAATTATACTATATTTAAAGCTAGATTTATTTATACTAAAATAGCTTTAAAACTAACAAAAAGCTAAAAACTAAATACCGTTTATATAAATATAAAAACTTTAAATATTATAATTAATAAAATATAGCTAATATTAAAAAAATAGCAATTTTAAATTGTTATTTTAGCTAAAAAAACAACTATAAAAAATATAAGCAGTTTAGTTTATATAACTAAAAAAGCTATTTTTATAATTAATATACTAGCTAAAATAATATTAAGCAAACAAATTAAAGTAAATATATTTATAAAAGTATAAATAAACAACAAACTTAAACTAAAACTTTTGTTTAAAATGCTATAAATAAAGGCATATTAAGTAACAATAAATATACTAAAAAAATATTTTGTTATTAAAGCAGCAAAAATAGCTATAGTACTAGTAATAATATAAAAACGCAGTCTACCTATTTAAAAAAAAATATAAGTAGCTTATAATATAATAATCTAGCTTAAAATAACCTAAATAATACTAGTAAAGTATATAAACCTACTAAAATAAATAGCAAATAGGTGCCTAAAAAAGTATGCTTTTACTGCAAATATAAACGGTCTACTAAATATAATCTTTAATAAAAAAATAGCAAAATTTATTTTTTATAAAAACAATATTAATAAAACAATAAAAATATAAAGAAAATTTTAGCTAAAAACTATTAAAAATATAAAAATTAATAGCAAATAACAAATAAACTAACAAATAATAACAAAAAATACAAACGTTTATTTAGGTTATAAATTTAACCTAACAAACAAAATACTAAAATATTTATTTAATATACTATAAAATAAAGCATAAAATATATAGTTATAAAATAATATATTAGCTAAATAATAAATAAGCAAAAATAACAAAAAAGGTCTAAAATAACCTAAAAATATTTTATTTAAAGTTATTAAGCATAAAGTTTATATAACAAACAAAAATAAGCAATATATAAATAAAAAAATTAAAATATTTAAAAAATATAATATATAAATACTAAAAAAAATAATATAATTACTAAAAAATAAAAAACTATAAATAAACCTAGTATAAAAATAGCAAAACTAATAAATATAAACAAAATTTTATAAACTTAAAATTAAAAATAAAAAAGTACTAAATAATATATTTAACTTAATATATATTAAAAAAAAAATAAACTAAATATATAAACTAATACTATTTAAATGTTTAATATTTATAATATAAAAAATAGTTAACAGTTAATACAAAGAACAAGTTGTTATAAACTTTTGCCTATTAAATATAATAACAATACTAAACGTTTATTTAATGCTAATATAAAACAAAATTATTATAAACATTTAAAGCAAGAAAATAATATTAGTATTTAATATAGAATTTTTTTTCTACTAATTATTAGTATATTTTAAATATAAAAATCAAATAATAGTTATATCCTTTTATAAATTAAAAGTATTTAATATAGCATTAATAAAATATAAAAATAGCTTAGCATATAGTTAAAAGTTTATAAATTTAATTTTAAAAAAGTTTAGGCGTTTTTATTAGGCTTATTTAAACAATATTATTATATTTAGCAACTTAAAAAACAAATATTTATAGCATATAAACGTAGTTTTAAAAAAGTTTAAAAATATTAGCTTAACGTTGTTACTAAAAAAATCTTTCTGCAAATATTTATTAGTTAATCTGCTAAAACTGCAAATAAACAGTTAAAAAATATATATAATTAAAAATTAAATTAAAGCTATTTAAAAGATCTGCTTTTTAAAAACGCTTAAAAAATTAAAAACTTATATTAAAATAGCTATATAATTAAAAAAATATATTTTATAGTTTTAATAAAAAGTACTACTACTACAAACAAAAAAAATAAATATGTTTAAAAAAGCATATAAAATAAATAAAATACTAATAAATAATATAATAGCAAAAAAAAAGTAAATATTTAAATAAAAGTTTAAGCTAATAAAAGCTAAAAAATAAAGCTTTAATATTTTATAAAAAGATTTAATAAAAGAATTATACTTTGTTTATTAAAATTATAATAAACAAGTATTCTTTAAAATAAACGTATTAACAAAAAAAAATATAAAATAATAGCTTTTTATATAGCTAAAAAATAAATAAATAGCCTAATACTAATTAACTAAATATAGCTAATTTTATACTTTAATAAAATACTTACAAAAACAGAAAAAAAATATTAAGCAATAAAGCTTAAAATATTTTATTTTATTTAAATATATAAGCAATTAAAGCTATTAATATAATTATTAAAACAAAATATTATAGTTTTAATAAACTATAAAATAACAAAAGGAATAATATAATAAAAGAATTTTGCAATAGCAAATATTATTAAAATAAACCTATAACTAACAGTAGTATTTATTTATTTAAACTAATATAAACTAAACGTAAAATATATTTTAAAACAGGTTAACTTAGTACTAAATATACTATTTAAACTATTAATAATATTAAATAAAAAAAATCAAAAAAAAGCATTAAACAATTATAAATTAAAACTAAATAATATTGCAGCATTTTTTGCTTATATAACAAGCATAGTACAAATTAATAAAAAATTTAAAAAAAAACTTATTAAAAAATACCTTAAAAATAAAAAACTAAATAAAATAATAACAACTTTAAAAAAACCAATAAAATATAGCTTTAAAATAAATAATAATAAATTATTATACTATTTACTATTAAAAAGCTAACATAAACTAGTAATCTTTAAAAGCTATATAAAAAAAATCCTAAAAATAGTATATAACAAACGCTATTATTTTAAAACAAAAAAAATAATAAATAAACTAAAAAGATTTACTATTTATAATATATTAAAAAAAATCTAAAAATACTTAAAATATTATTTATAATATTTAAATAATAAAATAAATAAATTTAAACCTAAAAAATTATTTAATTTAATAATAAATAAACTAATACTTTTTTATATAGTAATAATAAACTTTATTATAAAACTTTTATTAATTCTTTTAATAAATATATTATAAAAAATTAAAAGTTTTAATAAATATAATTGCTTATTTATAATTATTTATAAGTATAGCAAAAAAATACTGCTTATTTTAAAAAATAATAAATATAAAGCTTATTATTAAATAAAAATAGTAGCAAAAATACTATTAATTATAAACTAAAAAATCTTATAAATAATTATATTAAACAAAAATAGCAAATTTTTATTAGACTTTTAAATAATTTTGTTTATATAAATAAATACTAAGCTATAGTTTTTTATAATATATTATTTGCAAACAAACAAACAATTAAAAAAAAAACTAAAATATTAAAATAGTAATTAAATTTTACTATTTAATATTAAACGTTTTATAGAGTTAAATAATAATAGCATTATAGTATACTTTAAATAATTTTAAGCAAAAAACGCTTAAAAAAATACCAAATAAAATTATACTAAGATTTAAGCTAGCAACTTTACTATTTATTTTTAAAGTCCTAAAAACAAAAATAAACTATAAAATAGTTAGAAAAATATATTAAAAAAAAGCAAAAGTAGCTTTAAACTTTATAGCAGCTAAAATAAAAATAAAATATAACAAAGTATACTAACCAGTTAAATATAATATAAAAAACAAAGTATATTTTAAACTATACAAAAAATATAAACTATTAAAATACTTATTATATAAATAGTTATAATAAAAAGTTAAACTATTAATAGTAATTAAACAGGTTAAACAACTAACATATAAACTAAATTTTCTAAAGCATTGTTACAAACCAATAGGAGACGGCCTGTTAGGAAAACCACGCGCAGGGCATAGAAATAAGTACGGACGCAAAAAAGCGCGACTAGGAGAATGCCTAAAGGCAGAACTACGGTTATATAACAGATTACCTTCTAAAGTATAATTACTAAAGGTAATTAAAGTAATTTAAAAATAAAAAGCATAATTATTAATAGTAATTAAAATAATTAAAGTAATTATAGCTAAATATATAAAAAAAAAAATTACTATATTTATAAAAAATTTTCTATATAACTAATTATTTTTTATTTTATTTATTAATTTAAGCTTATAGTTATTTTTTAAAATTAGCTATTTAATATATAACATTTATAATATTATTATTTTTATTATATTATTAGTATTTATTATTATTTTAAATAAAAATAGCATTTTTAAATATATAGTTTTTTAATAATTTAGCTATTTTAGTTAAATATATAAGCTTGTTTAAAATAAGTTATAATATTTTAATAAATTACTATTTAATAATGTTTTAATATACTAATAGCTAAAAATTATATTAGTATTAGCAATAGTTTAATAAACTTTTGTTATATTTTAATAGCAAATAAAGCAACTTAAAGTAAAAAATAAGCAACTTAAAAACTAACTAATAAAAATTATAACTTAAAAATTAAAATTATTATAAAGTTTAAGTTATAAACTATTAAAACTAATTTATTTTAATAGAAAAGCTAATAATATTAAAAAATTTTTAACTAATATATAAGTTTATTTTAAGAACTTTTTTTTATTAATAAAATAAAATAAAGTATTTAATATAAAAAAATTTCTTATTAGCAATATATTAAAATAGTTTAAACCGCAAATAAAAATATATTTAATAGAAAATTTAAAGTTAATTATAAAAAATTTAAACAAAACGTTTAATTTATTTAATATATTTATGCAATAATTTATAAATATGTTTAAAAACTTAAAAAAAAAATAATAAGCAGAAAAAAAAATATTAAAATTATAATAAATAAAAGTAGCATTAGTATATATAACTATATTTAAACAAATATTTTTGCATATTTTATAAAATAACAAAAAAATATTAATAACTATTTTTTATAATAAATTTAAAAATAAAGTTTAAAATAAGTTATATTAAATAAAAAAGCTTAAATAGTTAAACAAATATATTATAAAAGCAATTAAAATTAATAATTACTAGTTTAAGCAAAAATAAAAAAAAAAAATATATATATATAAAAGTTTATAATAATAATAAATATAAAAAAAAACAAATATAATAGTTAATAGTAATAAAAACTTATACTAAACTAATAAAACTTAATACTATAATAAAAAAAAGGTTTATATAAAACTATTTTAAAATTAAATGCTTTAATTATAATAAAATAAATTATATAGCAAAATAGTATAAAAAAGCAAAATAAATTAAAACTAAAATAAAAAAACATATATTAGCAATAACTAATAATTTTAAGCAAATAGTAATAATAGTAATTGCTATATTAAAAACTAGTAATATATAAACTAAAAAATAATAAAAAGCAATAAAGTTTATTTTAAATTATATAATATATAAAAATAATCAAAAAGTATATATAAGCTATTTTTTTATATAACAATTTATAAAAACAAAATAATAAAAATTTTATAATAACAATTTACTAATATTTAAAAAATATTAAAAAGTTATTTATATAAACAACTTAGTAATAACTAAAAATAAAAAATTAAACTACTAAAAAAATATAAAAAGCAAAAAATATAAATTTATTTATAGTATACTAAAATAAATAAAAAATAAATATTATTAATATATAAAAAACAAACTATATAAAACCTATAAAAATAAAATAAGGAATTTTATAAAAGCTTTAATAAAAAAATATATATATTATATTAATAAAGATTAATATATAATATATTTAGTATTAAAATATATAAGTTATAAATAAAATAAAGTATATTTAAAATATTTATATACTATTAAATTAAAAATAGCTTAAAAAAGTAGGTATATTTATTATATAAATATAATAGCGTATAATTTATATAAAAGTAAAAACTAGCTTAAAAAAAAAATGTTTAAAAAAATTAAACAATTATAGCTTTAATAAATATTAATACTAAACAAAATAAAAATAAATATAAAGCTTAGTTATAAAATTAATATAATATAAAAATATAACGCTTTATATTTAATAATATAAAAAATAAATATAAAAAAAAGCTTAATTTATAAATAAAAAAAAATTAAATAAAAAGTTTAACAATAAATTAAAATATTAAATATATTAAATATAAATAATTTAAATATAACTATAATAGTTAGTATAAAAATAAATATAACTTAAAACTAAACTAATAATATAAAAATTATAAAAAAAAGTTAAATATATAACAATATAATATTACTAAGCAAAAAAAAACTTAACTTAAAATTTAAAAAGTATAAAAAAATATTATAGATTTTTTATATAGTTTATTATTATTTATAGCATATAAAAAAAAAAAAATATATATATAGTTTTTATAAAAAGCAAACAAATAGCTATTTATATAACTATATAAAATAAAAAACATTAGCTAAATAATATTAATTTATTAAAATTTTAAAAAATATGCTATATTTATATAAAATATTAATTATTTATAAAAATATATATTAAAAAAAACAATAAAAAAATAATATTAAAAAATATATTGTTAAGTTTATATATTATATAAAATATAGTACTAAAACAAAAATAATTAACTTTTTTTAAAAAAAAACAAAACATAATTAAATAATTAAATAATATAACAATATAAATATTGCTAGTATAACAACTTAAAAATAATATTTAGTTAAATATTAAAAAAAACAAATAGTATATATTATAATTAACAAAAAATAACAAAAAGCAATTATAATAAACTAATAGCTAGCTTAAACATAAAATATAAAAGTTTTAAATATAATAAATATATAAAATATAATATATATAATAATAAAATTAAAGTATTAAAATAAAAAGCTTTAAATATTTATTAATATAAAAACTTAAACAAGTTTTATTTTACTAAAAATTATTAAAAGTTTATATATATTAATAAAACTTAAAAATAACTTTTATTTACTAATAATTATTAATAGTAGTTTAATTTTTTATAACTATAAAATTATTAGAAAAAAAACTATAAAATTTTCTTTTAATATTTAAAAACATAAAAAAAAACTTATATTTAATATTATAAAAATATTAAAGTTTAATATTATTTTAAAAATACTTTAGTTATAAGCAAGCAATTTTTTAATAAATTAAAAAACTAATTATTTTTTATAAAATATACTAAAAAAAAATTTATTTATTAACTAGTTAGCAAAAAAAACTACGTTAAAAAATCTATATAAATATTTATAATATATATAATATTAAAAAAGTTTAAGTTTAAACTTTATAAAAAATTATTAAAAAAATATTTAAAATATAACAATTTATTTAATAAATAATATAATATAAAAACAAAAGTACTAAAATATAACAAATAAAATTATTAAATACTTTTAAAAAAAAAAAATATTAAAACATTTTTTTTTTACTATATAAATAAAAATTAGCTTATAAAGCTAAATAAATATTTAAAAAAAATTTTTATAAAAAAGTTTATATAAAACTTTAAGTTATTAGCAAAATTGCTAATTTTATAAGTATTAAAAAAACTAAATAAACAAAAAAAAATATAATAAAAATTATATATAAATTATAAATATTTTAATTTTATTATAAAAAAATTTATAAAACTTTTATTAAAAATTAAAAACTTAAAAAATAAGTTATATAAAGCAAAATAGTTTATAGCATTTAATTTACTAAATATTTATTATTAAATAAAAATTGCTTTAAAAAATAAATAAAAAAATAGCATTTAAAATACTATATAAACTATATAAATATTTAGTTATACTATTTAAACTTATAAATATACTAGCAAATTTTTAAATAATAATAACTAATATATTATAAAATTTTATTAATAAGTTTATAGTAATATATTTAAATAATATATTAATATATTTAAAAATATATAAAAAATATATATAATATATATAAATAGTATTAAATATACTAAAAAATACTAAACTTAAAGTATATTTATAAAAAAGTAAATTTTATAAAAAAAGTATAAATTTTTTTAAATTTATAATAGTATTAAAGCAAATAAAAATTTAAAATTTTAAAATATTAGCAATAAAAAACTAGCTAATATTTAAAAGCATTAAAAATATAAAATTTTTTCTAAAATTTATAAACTATATTTAACTTTTTATATATAAATTTAAAAAAATTGTAGCGTTATTTATAAACCTAACAAAAAAAAACAAAAAATTTTTATAAACAAAAAAAAAAATAGTTAGCATTTAAAAAAATTAAAAAAAAAATATTAAATAATTTAATACTATAGTTACTAAACTTAAAATAAAAATATAAAATTAAAGTTAACGCTAGTATTTATATAATAAATAAACAACTAAATTAAAAAAATAAAAATAAAAAGCTATATTTAGTAGCATTTTTTTTAAAAAAGTTTTTAAAACTATAAATAAATTATTTAATGCTAAACAAAAAACTTATAGCAATAATTTAAACATTTAAAAAATAAAAACATTACTTAATAAAAAGTATAAAACTAATAAAAGTTTATTTAAATTATAAAAATTTTACTATATTTATAATAATAAAAATATTAAATAAACAATAAATAAAATAAGCAAAATTTCTATTATAGTTTAATTTTAAAATTATATATATTAAAAGCAAAAAAAATATTAAAGCAAATATTTTTAGTTAAAAATTAAATTATTATAATAATATACTAAAAAAAAAACAAGCTTTTTTAAAATAAAACTTAAATAAAACAATAATAATTATAGTTATATAATTTAATTATAATATATAAATAAAAAAAATTTAGGAATTTTTACTAAACAATAAATAGTTAGCTAAAATATAATAAGTACTACTAAATAAAAATAAAAAAATACTAATATATAAAAAATAAATTTAGCAATATAGCAAAATACTAATTAATTTAAAACAATAAAAGTTATAGTATAAATTAATTAAAATAATATATAAATATTTATTATTAAAACATTAAAAAATATTTAAAACATTAAAAAAAATTAAAAAGCATTATTAATTTAATATAATAAAAAAAAAGTTAAAAAAATAATAAAAGATTATAATATTTATAAATAAATAAAAATAATTAAATATAAACTATATAAATTATTATAACTAATTAATATTTTAAATAAAGCTTAAAAAATTATAGCTTTTAATTTTATTATTAAACTACTAAAATTAAAAAAACTAATAATAAAAATAAAATATAATTTTATTTTAGTATTAGTAAATAAACTTATAAAATATAAATATTTTATACTATATATAAAGTTAAATATAACTAAAGAACTAATATATATAATTATAAAATATATTTTTAATAAATATAGCATACTAAAAAAAATAATTATTAATAAAAACAGTATAATAGCGTTAAAGTTTTAGTAGTTATTAATAAAAGCGTTAAAAATTAAGCATAAAATATTAACTGCTTACTATTTATAAACTAACAAACAAATAAAAAAATTAAATTAAATATTAAAATAATATTTATAATATTATTTAAACAAAAAACAAAATAACTAAGTTAAATTATTACTAATAGCAAAATATATATATAATAGTTTAAAAAATAAAACAATAAAAATATTACTATTTAAAACAAACTATAAATATAATTTAAAGTTAAATAAAAACATAATTTAAAAAATTATAGCATTAAAAGCAAAAATAAAAGCTAATAAACTTATTAAACTATAATAAAAACTATAAAACAAACTTATGTTTATTTAAATATAAATAAAAACTTATTATAACAAATTTAAATTATTAAAGCTAATTTATAAAAAAAAAAATAAAGTTTATTTATAATAATAAAATATTAAAATAAAAAAACTAAATAATAAGCTTAATTTTAAACTATTAAAACTATTTAAAATTGAAAAAGTTATTTTAAAAACTAATTATTAACTATTATTATTTTAAAAAATAAAAATATATTTAGTATTTTATATTTTTTTATTAAAAAAAGTACTAAAAAATGCTAAGCTAGCAATATAACTAAAAATAAAACTAAACTAAAATATATATAATATTAAAAAAATACTAAATTTATATTAAAATAAAAAAACAATTAAATATTTAGTAAAATAAAAAAGATATTTATATATAAAAAATATATAAAAGCTTAAAAAATATTTATAAAATGCTATATAAGCAGTAAACTTGTTTTATTAATAGTATTTTAATTAACTAAAGCTAAAAAAACAAAGTTAACTTCTTAAACAAAAAAAAAACTAAAAGCATTCTAATTAAAAATAAAAGAATTAATAGCAATAAAAAGCTACTAAAATATATATTATTGCTTTTGTTTATAGTTAGCAGCTTTTATTTTTTTAAAAAACTTAAAACTATAACAAAAAAACTTAGCACTATGCTTTTTTAGCATTTTATTTTGTTTTTTTAAATAATTTAGCTTTGCTAAAGTTTTTTTTAAAAAAATATATAATATATATAATTTAGCGCATACTTATTAGCGTTTATTTTTAAGCTTATAATATTTATAAACAACTTAAACTAAACTTATAAAATATATTAATATTTTATATAACTAACTATGCTTAATATATAAAACGCAACAATTAATATTAAAAAATTTAAAATATTTAAATTTAAATAAAATATAACAAATATAAAAATTAATAAAAAAACCAAATTTAAAAATATAAAAAAACAAACAAAAACGTTTTAAAAAAATATTATAAATATCTACAAACAAAAAGTTAGCTATAATAAAAAAAAAAATAAAAAAGCAAAAAAAATAAGTTCTTACAAAAAAAAACAAAAGCATTTACTATTTATTAAAAATAATAACTTTAAAAAAAAAGAAAATAATGTTATAAACTAACAAAAAACAGCCTATTAAGAAAACTACGCGTAAAGCATAGAAATAAGCACAAACGCAAAAAGGCACAACTAAAAAAATGCCTAAAAGCAGAACTACAGTTATATAACAGATTATTTTCTAAAGTATAATTATTAGAAATAATTAAAATAATCCAAAAATAAAAAGCATAATTATTAATAGTAATTAAAATAATTAGAATAATTATAGCCAAATATATAAAAAAAGAAATTATTATATTTATAAAAAAATTTTTATATAACTAATTATTTTTTATTTTACTTATTAATCTAAGCTTATAATTACTTTTTAAAATTAGCTATTTAGTATATAATACTTATAATATTGCTACTTTTGTTATATTGTTAGTACTTATTATTACTTTAAATAAAAATAGCACCTTTAAATATATAGTCCTTTAATAACCTAGCTATTTTAGTTAAATATATAAGCTTATTTAGAATAGGTTATAACAAGCATTAAAAAATATATAAAACTATATTAGTTATATTTTTATTTAGTACTAAAAATATTAGACCTATATAACCGTTAATAGCTAAAACTAGGTTAAATTTATATAAATAAAAACAATAACAAATAAAAATCTTATAAAATAAAAAAGCTAATTTAAAAATAAATAAACAAACAAAAAAAACAACTAAAAATTAAATACCTAGTATAATAAAAAAAATACGCGCTAATATATAATAAATAGTATTTAAAAAAAGTCCTTATATAAAATACAAAAAAAATAATATATAAATTTAATAAAAAAAATAAATTAACAAAAAACAAAATATTAGCAAAATTAAACGTTATAAAAAAAAAAAGTATACTTAATATATTAATAAAAGCAAATAACTAAAAAGTAGTAAATATAATACTAAAAATAAATATATAAATATAGCTATTAAAATAAATAACTAATTTAAATACAACTGTTCTAAAAAATATTTAGTTTAAGCAATAAACAGTTACTTTTTAATAAACAAATAAATATTTACTTAGTTTAATATTATATTTTATAATAAATAGTTACCTTTAGCTTTTATAAACAAATAGCTACCTACCTTTTTTAATACTACACTTTACAATTAACTATACTGCTATATTATTTTAATACTATATTTTACTGCTTAATAACATATATTTTATACAATTATAATATATTTAATAATTAAAATATCCTATATAATAGTATAAATAAAAACGTTAAAGACTAATCCTATAATAAACAATTACTTTATAGCAAGCAGTTATACTATAATAAACGGTACAAGTAATAAATAAAATATCTAATACTTTTTTAATTAAAAGTTTTTATTTTTTACAAAAAGTAAAAGCATTAATCTAATATTTAAATAAAACAATATTTTTATTAAAAATATTAAAAAGAGCAATATAAAATATAATAGCTTAATAGCATAGTTTATAAAGAACAAAAAAATAAAAAAGCAATAAAAACTATATTTATTAAACAAGCTAAAATAAAACAAAAAACGCTTAAAAAATATTAAAAATACAAAAAAATATTAAAAGGCAGTTTTATTAATAGCTTTTTTTTAGCTATAAATAAAGCTTTTAAAAGTTATATAATATTTAGCAAAAGTTTATTCTATAAATAAACCTTTAAATATTAAACTATAGGCTAAAAAATAAAAATAGTTTAATAATATAATTTAGCAAAACAGCAAACAAAAATAGAAAAAAAACTATTTTTTGCTACTAAATACAAAAGAACTAAAATTTTAAAAGGCTCTACAAATTATTAAAAATATAAATAATAAATATAGCATATTTTTAACAAAGCTATAAAAGCAAATAATAGCTTTTAAATTTATATAGTTGCTAGTATAGCTAAAATATAAAATTATGCTAGATTATTAAAAATAATAGGTAAACTTATTTAAATAGCTATATAAAATAGTTTTGTTAATAAATAGCTAAGCAGCAAATATAACAATAGCTATAAAAAAAACATTAAAAAAAGATATACTAATATCTTTTTTTTTAAGATCGAGTATTATACTATTTAAACCTTTACTAAATATTAAAGCAAAATTATTTAAACGTGTAAATATTAAGTTATTGCTAAAAATAACAAAAGCTAAAAAAACGGTATAATTTATAACTAAAAAAGATTAAAACAATAAACAAGGTTATTTAAAAAAAACGTTATTATTTATAAAAAAACTTAATAAATATAAAGCAAAAAATAAAGCTAAAAAGCGTAAACTAGCATTTATAATAGCATTTAATCTTTTAACTAAATATATTTTAGCATACAAACCTTTAATAAAATATACTCTAATATTTAATCTTTTAATAGAATATATATTAGCATTTAATCTTTTAACCAGATATATTTTAATATTTAAATATGCTACAATATTTATTTTTTTAACTAGATATACTATAGTTAATATATTTATTAAGCTATTTATTAAGGTAAACAAATTAGCTACTAAAGCATAAATAAGCATAATATTTAAGCAGTACAATAAACTTAAAGTTTTTAAAGGACCTAAAGTGCTATATTTAATAGGATAAAATATAGGCGTTCTATAAACGGCCTGCTAGGCCAATATAAAAAGTATATCTGCTTATATATATATATTTTATATACTAGTATTAAAGCAAATAAATATAGTAATTGTAGCAGTAGTTAAAAATGCTTTAGTAAGTAGTTTTATTAAAGGACAAATTTAAAAAATTATTTAATAATTTTTTAATATAGCAAAAATTAGTAACCTGCAAGCTTTATATAAAATAATAAAGCATATAGCCATTTAAATGTTTAGCAAAATTACAAATTCGGTCTATTAATCTATTAAAGCTAACATATATAAAATAAAATAGCAAGTTAACTAAATATATAACCTGCTACAAAAAACAATTAAATTATATAACTTATATGTATATATATATAGCTAACAGTTAAAAGACCTAAAGCGCTACTATAAACTGGTTACAAAAAACAAAAAGGATTTTGGTCCTATAGGATATAATTACGTAAATATAACACGCAAAGCTATTTAGCAGAACTAAAACCAGAACTAGAACTAGAAAATTAAAAAAATATACAAACTAAACAAAAAAACGTTAGCTAAAAAAGATCTAGCAAAAGCAATACGCCTAATATCGGAAAAAAATAAATATAAATGCCCAACTAAAAAACAACAAAAAAACATTTAGGAAATCTAAGTTTTATTGTTAGTTTCTGCATATTATTTTAAAGAAAATAAATAACCTAAACGCGGACGTTTGTTTTTTTTTAAAAGATAAAGGGCAGCCTGTTATGCTACTAGCTAGCTTACAATATATACATAGCTTAGCTTAGTTATAGTAGTGCTTAGTTATAATAGTTATCCTTTCGCCTGCAGGCATAAGCATAGATAGGAATTTATCCTTTTTACACTTATTAATTCTAGGCCTAAGGTCTAATATATTTCTAATATAAAACCGAAAATATAACGAAATAATAACGGGATAAAATATAAAATGTAAAAACTAAAACTAATAAACTAAACGGACTGCTTTAAGCATTTAAACCTCTAGTGCGTTTTATTGCTATAGCGCTTATAAAGCATAATATTACTAGCTTTATTATAGCAAGTGCTATTGTTTAATAGCTTTAATAGTTATAGGTTTTATATAATAAGCTTTATAGTTATAGTTAGCTTTATAAATAATTTAGCTATTAGCTTAATATTATGTTTTTTTTGCTTTTAGTTAAACTTAATAAGCTTTGCAAAAAGAAATTTTTATAGCTTTAGTTTTAAATTGCAATTATTTTATAAATAAAACTTTAGCAAAAAAAAAGCAGAAAAATATTTAACTAATTAATTTATTTTAAAATTTTAATTATAGTTATGCTATAATAAGTTATAGTAGCAGATAGCAGCTTAAACTATGCTTTTTTACATACTAAAAAATATTACTAATTAGCTTTTTAGTTTAGTACAAAAAAAATTTATTAGCTTTATATAATAAAATTATATGCTAGCTATTTATAAATACTATTTGTTTTAATTTTTTAAAAACTAAAAGTAATTATTAAAATTTTAAAAGTATTACTAAAAACTTTGCTATATAAACTTTAATTGCTTTATAATATAAGCATTATAGTAACTAGTATTTTTAATAATAGTAAATATTTATTATATAAATAAAAGCTAATTACTTTAAATTTGCTTTATTTTTATAAAGTTATTATTTTTTAATTACTATATTTGTTAATTTTATAAAAGTTAATAATAGTTGTTTATTTTAAATACTATAAAGTTAATTTAGCGATAGCTTTTTTAGTACTTTTTAAAAGCGCTATTAAAAGCTTTTTATAAGTTTGTTAACTATTTGTTTTATTAGCAAAAAGTATACTATAATAAAAAAAACTTAATAAACTGTTTAAAGTTAATATTATATTTTAAATTTAATTTGTTGCTATTTTATTAGCGCTTTAAATATAGTTTGTTATTTTAAAAGGTAGCAAGCTAGCGTTTTAAAGCTTTTATTTGTTTTGCTAATTTAATTTAGCGCTAAAAAGCTTAAACGTTTGCTTTTATAGCTATAGCTATACTAGTAATAAGGTTTATAAACGTAGTTATTATATAGGTAGCTAAAAAAAAAAGCTATTAATATTGTTATATATATATATATATATAAAAGTATAATAAATAGCTAAGTATATAGGCAAAACAAAAGCAAAAAGGGTATAGCAACAATAGGAGAAGTTAATAGCTTAAAGGAAGAGAAAAGACTAATCTTTCCGTACGGCTGACTACGGCTATATATATAAACAAACAAACTGCAGACTAGCTATAGGCTGGTGTCCGTGCCCAGGGCCACAGGGTAGGAAATAGCCTGTGCCCGTGACATTATTAGTTACCCACGTTTTATTAAACTAAAGTATTTTTTTTTACTAGTTTACTATTTAATTTATATATTTTTTAGCTTATTTTTTATAAATAGCTATACGTTTAAGTATAAAAAAAGGTTTAAATTAAGCTAAATAATATTTATAGCTAAAATAGTTTATAGCTTATTAAATAGCTTTTAAGCTATATTTTTTTTAAATAAAATAGCTAAAACTTTAGCTTATAACATATAGCAGTTTTTATAAAAGGCTATAATAAATTTAACTAATTTTGCTTTATTTATAAAGCTAAAAGCTAGCGAAAGCTTTTTATAATAATAAAAGTTATATAAAAAATAAATAGCTTTATTAACCTAGCTTTTTAAATATGCTATTTTATAGCATATTTAAATAATTAAAAAGCTTTTATTAATATAAAAAACTTAAATTTAGTTAAGTTTAACTATTATAAAGTAACAAAGCATTATAAATAAATAATTTTTTAAACGTTTTAATTTTTTTGCTTATTTTGTAAATAATAAATTGCAGCAGCTAAAAGTATTAAAACTTTAACCGTAGTAAAAGCAGCAACAGCTTTTATATATAAATCTATTTTAAAAATAAATACAAAAGCAATAGCAAAAGTAAAAACAAAAATATAAATAATAGCAAAAATAAAAGCAAAAGTAAAAGCAAAAGCAAATTCTATTTTAAAAATTAAGTATTTAAAAGCAAAAGCTAAAAGCTAAAAGCTAAATACCAATATAACAGCTTTTTAGAAGTACTCAATTTACCAGGGGTAATAGGGGCCATACTAAAATAGGTATAGCGGCCAATAGTGGCAAAAAAGGGTACTTTTGGAGTGTTCGTTTTACTGGACACAGAACTGTACTGGTGTAAGTAAGTAAGTAAGATGAAAATCACCAAAACGCAGGCGGTAATAACCAGCCACGAGCACGCCACAGCAGGCTGGCACATGGGAGATTTCCTAATGGGGAAGGCTGAGGCCGGGAGCTAACCAAGACGAGAAAGGATGTGAGGTCCGGGTCAGCTGAAGGTGCCTTAGTTCCATGCTTTTGCAGCGTACAGTACTAAGAATGTAGACAGGTACTTATAACAGGTAGATCAGCAGCGACTTGGGCAGATACCGGTATCGCAGGCACGCTCGCGTCGTAGTCTCGACATCCGACTCGACGCTCCCTCGAGCATTCCTTCCCTCACAATCTATAGCCCATCATCCACGAGCAACTAACCACAAGGCAAGATGGTTGGACTCGGCCGGCTATCTTTGATAGCCACCATTGCGTCCGTATCTGCACAGCTACAGAAACCCCTGCTATCCCAGCCGGACGGCGTGCTGCCGGAGACTGGTGAGAAGGGGAACAAACTCCTAGTTGATACCGAGTCGCTCCAGGCCCGTATCAGCATCGAGAGCCTTGTCAAGCACGCAGAAGCCCTCTATGAACTCGCTAAATCGTCCGAGGAAGAGTTTGGCCACCCAACACGCGTTATCGGGAGCGAAGGTACGTCGTCGCTGCCACAGAAGTATCTCTACATGGGCTGGGAAGAAGGTAAATAGCGTGCTCACTATTGACGCTGACACAGGGCATCGGCGCACTCTCGAATATGTCGCCGCCGAGATAGACCGTCTCGGAGACTACTACAAGTCCTCGACGCAGTCCTTCCCAGCCGTCATGGGCCAGGTGTTCCAATCGCGTCTTGTTTTGGGTCACAGTGTGCCTGAGTCGGCGTCTGCGATGTCGTTGACGCCTCCCACTCCTCACAAGGAGCCAGTCTACGGCGACCTGGTGCTCGTGGATAGCGAGGGATGCAACACTTCTGACTATCCACACGAACTGAGCGGCAAGATCGCCTTCATCAAGCGCGGAACGTGCTCGTTCGGGACTAAGTCAGAACTCGCGGGACGGGCCGGCGCCATCGCGGCTGTCGTGTTTAACTCTAATGCTGATGGCCTGAGTGGAACGCTCGGTGTACCCTCCCCTGACCATGTCCCGACGTTCGGCCTGTCTGGCAAGGATGCCGAGCCAGTCATTGAGAAGCTGAAGGCAGGCAAGGTTGTGGATTCGATTGCATTTATTGATTCTGTGGTCAACACGATAAACACAACCAATATCGTTGTCCAAACAGTAGAGGGTGACCCGGACAATTGTGTGATGCTAGGAGCCCACAGCGATAGCGTTACTGAAGGTCCAGGTATCAATGGTGCGTATTTACACTTTACTTGTTTGCTTAGCCCCTTTGCATCTCTACCATGGTCGACCAGGGTCGGGCCAGACCATAATGTTCACACTAATTTGTTCAGAACTGCACAAAACTATAATTTTCTTAATAGTTCAACGTAACAGCCTCGACTAACTGATGCTTCTCGGTCTGCGCAGATGATGGTTCTGGCACTTTGACTTTGCTCGAGGTTGCGACTCGTCTGACTCAATTTAGTGTCAAAAACTGTGTTCGTTTCGCTTGGTGGGCTGGCGAGGAGGAGGTAAGTAGTTTGCTATCCCTTGAAAGATACTCTTGCGGGGTATATCAAATCCCATGATAGGACAGCTCCTGGTGTGAGTAAACACAGCGCAGTTTAGAGGACTAACTGGATGATCAAAACAGGGTCTCCTCGGTTCTGACTATTATGTCGCCACTCTGCCTGAGGAGGAAAACAAGAAGATTCGTCTCTTCATGGACTACGATATGATGGGTAGCCCAAACTTTGCCTATCAGATCTACAATGCCACAAACGCCGTGAACCCTACCGGCTCCGAACAGTTACGCGATCTTTACATTGATTGGTACAAGTCAAAGGGCCTAAACTACACATTCATCCCCTTCGATGGGCGAAGCGACTACGACGCGTTTATCCGAAATGGCATTCCCGGTGGCGGTATCGCTACTGGTGCCGAGGGCATTAAGACGAAAGAAGAAGAGCTCATGTTTGGCGGCAAAGCGGGTGATTGGTACGATCCTTGCTACCATCAACTCTGCGACGATGTTAGCAATGTGAACACCACTGCCTGGCTTATCAATACGCAGGTAAGACGCCCTATACAATTTCATGGCTAACGGTTTCGGGAAACTAACCTGCGTGCTTGAACAGCTTGTTGCGCATTCTGTGGCCACTTATGCCGCCTCCTTCGAAGGCTTCCCGGAACGAGTGGTTACTAAGGCCGCCACAGTATACGATCAAGACACTCTGTATCACGGACGCTATCTAGTCAGATAGTATGCTTATACCGTGTTGCATATTATTCTTAGTTTATCATCGATACATTTCTTATCCGCGGGTGGTTTGGCCTTCTAGTGGCGACGCATTAGAGACGGTGTATACCTGATAAGAAATGGCTGTGTTAGAATGGCAATAGCGATGACATTTATAGAGACATAGATTCTATAGTATCCGGCTTGGCTCGTTAGGTTGATCGAGGGTTGTATAGTGAAGAAGGGGGGCAGAGTTCTTGGTTTTCTCAGTTCTAGCAGTTCAACTTAACAATGTGCAATAGTGGTAGTTAATTAGATTCATACCCGTCACCTATATATCTTTCAGGATCTATACACCGCATATCTCTCTACTCTACGAGGTTGTAGTAGGCGTCAGATCTCCCACTAAGACCAACTTTAGGAAAATAATACTAGAGTGGAAGGCCGTATATCAGTAAGCGAAAGCCTATGGAAACGCTCCGAGGGCCGCGAGCGTCGAGCGCATGAAGAAATGGCCCGCAGCAGGTGGTGATACTACGCGACGGGAACCAGAGCGCTGGGAGCTGTTGAGATGATATGGACAGAAACCGAATGAGCAGATACGAAATGACAAGAACAAGGATGATGCCAGTCAAGTGACAGCGATGGTGATGAAACTTTAGTAAGAGAAAAGCGTATACAGATCAGATAGTCAATCCTTGCTCAGCGAAGTGCGCAATCACTATTGCTCTCAACTCCAGAAAACTAAGTCTAGACAGATAGACTGAGACTGAATGATGATCTGAATCTCGGACATGTGACGTCAGACTCGGCAAAGCAAGCATCAGCTCATTTCGTAACTGTTGGGTGACCCTATGATAAGGATCAAGACAACTTCATGATCCTAATTCTTTGTCTGTGGCTTGAACATCACCAAATGCAGAATCGCTCACATGAAAAACAGGATAAATGCTCAGTTCTCAACCCATGTAATACAGCTTTTCCCCTCATCCACACGCGTCTTAACCGGTTTCAGAAAAACGATATGTACAGTACAACTCCGTGGCTCAATCAACGCAGCCAAGAGGTAGGCTCACCTGATCCCACCGTTTCCCCCAAATAACAGCCACCACAGCAACTACATGTGGCTACTACATCCCTTGCCTGAGCGAGCCGTCTGAGCCACCGGGAAAAGGCTTCTCTCTTATGGGCAGACAACACAACAGTGACGCATAGTAGGCCTTACAGACCCTGTGAATCATGACGCGAGCCGCTTCCCTATGCATACGCCGAACTCCAATTACCAATGACGCCACATGCCGAAAACAGCCAGAACCAGACAGGAGGGGGAAATGCAGAAAGTGTGGACAACCACAGGTTGTCGCAAGAAATGTAAAATGAAGTGGATGGACCGAAGGATGGTCTTCAGTCAAAACCAAGCGTTGCAAGATCAAGACCCGAGACGCGACCAAAACATCACCGTAAAATGATGCTCTCCCGGGAAACCATCATAGGCTTTGGTCGAAAACGTCATTCAATTACCCTAAGGCCATCCAATAGGTATGGAATATCCTGGCACGATGAGAGCTGTTCCGCTAGTAGGAATACCGCGATGAATCAAGGGCAACAAATACGAGCCAGGTGATATTACACCTATGAGGTGAATTCGTCCAAGGTTAAGTGAACGTCCTGGATATTGAATATGTGAGCATTTCGCTTAGCCCACTCCCGAGTCACAAGGGATGCTAGAGGTTGTTAGCATAAGGCATCTATAAATACGTAACTATACGAGAATACATACCCTTCAGAAACTTTTTGCTGGCGTACTTCTTGTAGAAGGCTTCATGAATAACAGGACGAGCGAGGTAATCAACCATAAGCTCAAAGACGGGCTCGATCTCATCCTCGGTATAGCCAGCATAGTAGGCAATAGTTTCGTCCTGGTAATCGTTAGTATATGACTAGATGAATTACAGATTGCTAAGGCTTACCCATTCGCCCCGATCAAAGATAAGACGTGCTAAAAATATAGCAGCAGCAGCGACGTGGCTGGGGCGGTATGCCATAAATCGGTGGTCGAGAAGGCTAATCTCCATGAGGTACTTCGCAATCGTCCTTGTCTGGATATCATAGTTGTCCGCCTTGGAGATGCGACGAAGAAAGTTCATGGGATTGGGGTAGCTGAGATCGTAGTTAAGAACGCCGAGAATGAAACGCTCAGCGCTCAGAATCTCTTCCTCAGTGAAGCCATCATCTGCAACATGCTTAAAATTCGCAACATGAGGTGAAAGAACTTCCTCATATTTCGATGCAATAAACATGGCAGTAATGCCAACCAACTGTAAACGATCAAGTTGTACAACCTTCTTAGAAAGAAAACGATCGATGATATTGATGGATAAGAATAGAGTTTCGGGGAGAAGATGAAATCGGGTGTGGACCTCAATCAGCCAGTCGATGAGAATGCCTCGCGTTCGCCAGCCAATATCGTCTTGGTGGTTCATGTACTGAGGGTTGGGAATCGACTTGCACTCAAGGTCACGAAGATACTCAAAGATCTCATTGGCATACTCGGCAGCCATCAGAGGATCATCCAAATCCTCGCTGTCGAGATCCTTGACACCTGGCGGAAATCCATGCTCGACGACCTGGGGTTGAGGCTCAACATAATCATTCTCAACCTGCTCTACCTTGGCAGGTTTCGACTCGGAGCGTGCGTGCTTCTTCTGTTCATTCTCCGAAGTATGGGCTCGTTTCCGAACAGGCTCACTGTCCTCGGCGAGAACCTCGGTCTTGACAGTAGATGTAGCTGAGGCGATCTTTCTCTTCTGAGAGGCAGCACCAATAACACCGGAACCAGAGCCTGTGCGCTTGACCTCGGTCTTCTTAGTTTCCTTGGCACCGAGAACAGTTCGTGTCGATGCAGACCGGGTAGTGCTCTTCTGAACGCCGGTGGGTTGGGCAGCTTTGGAGACTAGCCCAGCTCGGCCAACAGGCTTCTTTCCCTCGACATCAGACTTGCCTACGTTACTGACATCCCCGAGAGCAGCGCGTCTTCGACCAGCAGGTGGGTTGGCATTGACTGCAGAACGCTTGGTTTGCAGAGGTTGCTTGGTGGATTGTGCGACGTCGACATCGAGAGCGGCAGCCTTGGCACGCGTCAGACGCGTAGAATTGGTGTTCTCGTCATTTTCATTCGACGCGATGCGCGATCTGGCGGTACGGCCCTATACGACATGCGGTAATTAATATACAAAGACACGAGACGGAGCTATAGGCGAGGAAGAAGGAAGCATGAAGCTTGGTAATAGCGTGTTTTATAAGCTAGTCGGCGCACTTACAGCGGGTGGCATCTTGCTAGTAAGGAAGACGCGTGTTAGGGTGGGAGAATAATCTTGGATGAGAAATGCTAGAATTGGTCAGCTTCATAGTTCGAATATGTAGTTGTTATATGTTGGCGCCTTGTGAAGCAACGCGGGGGAGGGCCGTCAGAGTCTGCCCCCAAACACGTCTCAAAACGGCAAGACGACAGCGAGAAAAAAGACGTGACAGGAGAAGACAATTGAGCAATAAGAGCCCGAGGCGAATGATAACATAGGAAGGAGCAAGCTGAGCATACTTAAGTCTTCTTGTACTGCTAGTCCTGTCAATATTATGAGATATCAACAAAGCTGGGAGGTGGTAGTTGGACAACGCGGAGACCCGGTGACTGGCAGGTGTTTCGAGGAAGCAACAGGGAGGAGCGAAGCAGAGCTCTTTGCGACGGTGAATGAAGTGATATTACGGTTTTGGAGGGACGGAGAGAGGAAGGAGAGAAGTAGTGAGGTTGTGAAGAGAGGAGGGAGGCGTTGTTTTGTTGTTGATCATGGGAGTCGAGGTAGGTAGAGAAAAGAGAGAGGAGGATCAATGATGTTTTTGAGAGCAGAGTGCAATGTTTGGAGGTTCAGCCACTGGCCCTGCTGCAGCGGGTCGGGCTGGTAAATGGGTAGGTACCTAGGTAGGGGCGCTACTTAAGCACCACTACACGCTCTGTGCTGTGGAGAGGCACGACAACAGGGAAACGAAACAGGGAAAGGTAGAGGGTACCTTACCTGGGCTGTGGCCGGGTCGTGGTAAGATGCCTGGTGCGGTTGTGTTTGTATGGGTCAGACACGGTCGATAGCGCGACTTAGACCCCTGTTCGCAGCCCGTTTGCGCGTACCCCGTACTTCAGTACTTTGTGCTCCTCTTTTAGCGCTCCTCTAGCTTCTAGAGCTCTGACGGGAGGGGTCACCGCGGTCAGTCTGCCAGGCGGGAAGACTGATTTCAGAACCTGGTCAGAGAGAGGCCCGAGCTCGCTGGGTGCTGGGCCAATTCAATGCCAGCCGCACGCGACGGAACAGACACTCGGGACCTGGGCAGATACAACGAGTGCGCGACGCTGTCTACACTGCAATTACATAAAAGAGGGAGAATATGGGTGGACGGGCGGGCAGAACGGCACAGAACAGGACGAGAGAGCGAGTGGTAGTATAGAGAGAGTACGCGTCCTAGACTCCGTTAATAGTTCGACAGAACCAAGAGCAGACAAAAAAGATATCTGTGGATGGGCGGAAAAGAGAGATGAACAATGAATGGTGCAATGAATGGTGTTGGTAACACAACAAACAACAATCAATGTCAGTGTCGATGTCGATGTCGATGTCAGGGCCAGGCCGACGCTGCGGAGCTGGTTGCTATTTTGAAGGATGAAGAGGTCCCATTCGCTGCAGTGATGCACCACCCGCCGTCTGCGGTGCCTCCCACCCTCCGCACCGTACAGTACAGCACAGCACGCGACGTCAGGTCCGCCAGCCCCTGTCAACCGCCGTTGCGGCGTTAACCAGCGTCTCCACTTACTGATCTTATTCCTCGCGGTCCACTTAAGCTCAAGTCAATAGAGGAAACCGCCAGGCAACGGTGAGTTCATTGGCTGGTCTTTCCTGCATGCCGGTGGACCCCGGACTCGACCAATCCGATGACGTGATCCCGCGCAGCACCCATGCTCGCGACGAAACTGTGGCTTTGCAACTTCCTTCCCGGGTTTGCCTACTGTACTTAGGCACTTGCGCCACAGCTGCTCCACTGCTTCTCATCCGAGTTGCCAAGCCATTTGCAAATCCAGGGTAGCCTGTTTCGGAACAACCTGATCTCCAGGATAGCCTCATCTCAAGATTTTTGGTCCCCGGCGAAAGTAGGTTGCGATTGGGACAACCCGCTGCCACCTTTGAGCTCCTCTCCCCCGAGCTCCCATCCCAATTGGCCCGCACGACTGATTTTTGCAGCCATCGCTGCAACGCGTCACGATGTTGCAGCCGCGGGCTTTCTCGCTCCCGGCGCGGAGGTTATTGTGCAGTAGTCAGGTCTCCTATCGAGCCTACGCGACAGCTCAGCGAGGCGCCGCTCCGCCGCCAAACTCAACCAGAAACTTCGTCCCGTCCGTAACCAAGGCCGAAAAGGCGCCACCGAAGCCCGCCGCGAGTTCCAAACCTCAACGTGAGACGGCCGGCATCCTACGGACCTATAAGCCGAGAACGCCTGGTTTGCGACATCTGAAGCGCCCTATCAATGACCACTTGTGGAAGGGCAGGCCTTTCCTGCCATTGACTTTCCCCAAGAAGGGCATGGCCAAAGGTGGCCGCAACAACACCGGCAAAATCACAGTCAGACACCGTGGAGGTGGTGCGAAGAGGAGGATAAGGACGGTCGACTTCCACCGTTGGCTCCCAGGTCCTCACACCGTGGATCGAATCGAGTACGATCCCGGCCGTAGTGCCCATATCGCCCTTCTCAACGAGGATGCCACCAACAAGAAGACCTACATCGTTGCTCCTGAGGGTATGAGGGCTGGCGATGTCGTTCAGAGCTATCGGTCTGGCATTCCGCAGGATCTTCTCGACAGCATGGGTGGTGTTATTGACCCCGGTGTCCTAGCGGCCAAGACGGCTCATCGAGGAAACTGCCTACCTCTGCATCTTGTCCCGGTTGGCACACCCGTATTCAATGTTGGGTCACATCCGAAGGGTGGCGCCGTATTTTGCCGTAGTGCTGGTACATTCGCCGTGGTGGAGAGCAAGGACGAAGAGATGCGAGAAGACGGTGTCAGAGTTATGACGGGAAAATACGTCACAGTGCGTCTCCAGAGCGGTGAGATCAGAAGGGTTAGCAAAGATGCTTGTGCAACTATCGGCGTTGCCAGCAATCCCCATCACCATTACCGGCAGCTAGGAAAGGCTGGAAGAAGCAGATGGCTCAACATCCGCCCCACCGTCCGTGGTGTTGCTATGAATAAGGGTGCGTCCGCTAGTACCGATAAAGAGCCAAATATGAAGCTGTTACTGACACATTTTACATAGTGGACCATCCTCACGGTGGTGGTCGTGGTAAATCGAAGGGTAACCGACACCCAACCAGTCCTTGGGGCACACCGGTACGACCCCCCCCAACCCCATTGAGCCACCTTCATTTGAACATCAATACTAATATTTACTACAGGCGAAGGGCGGTTACAAGACTCGCAGGAAGAGTAATATCAATAAATGGGTTGTTGTACCACGGGTAAGAAACCACGGCAAACGACGAGACAAGACCGCATAGGTTCCTTAACCCCGCCCAACCCTGTATATCATGTCCATATATGTACAACTTTAGGTATTCATAGCATAGCCTACGTATAGACTTGTATAATACGTAGACGCGGTCTGAACAATGTTGTCATAGCGCCCGTGTCTATTGCACATACGCCATGTATCGTAGCAAATGATGATTAGTTCGCTGAGTATCAATGTGCCCGTGTGCTATTGCAATTGGGTCCTTGCATCTAGCATTTCAGTCCAAGACCCATCAGAGCCATGTTTGACCTAAGTACGGCCTGCAATGCCGAGTTTCTTGCGTTGTTTCTCTATAATATACAGCACAAGCACCCTATCACCAGTTTGATCTATGATCATCAGACATCCATCTTATCGGTGTACGGTATGGTTGCCCGGAGGCGTCGAACCACATTCCATGAAAGTGAGACACGGTTTGCTGCACGTTAACGGCGATCTTACGCCTGGTGTAAAAGCAATAAGAGCAGGCGGGCAGTGGATAATATCGACATGAGCACTGCCCGTTCTTGAATGCTATTATTCAGCCTCAAAGTCGATATCACTTGAATAGATCGACGAGGCACGATATTACCGTGAAGAGACGAGACAAAGTCCACGGCCTAGCCGGAGCGACCGATCAAATCTTTTAACCGTGCTATGACAATACGACCTATATCTGCACCTTCTGAATATCCCATGGTGCCTTCAAAGGTGATATTTTGCCTGGCTCTTTCGACGAGTCCACTGCAACTACAGCCGTGTTCCATCTCGTGCTCAGAGCGTGCTAGGTGGTGGGCTTTCTAGTGAGCCCTCTTCTCGGACGAGACAGCTGGGTAAACTGGTTGCTTCGCGGTACACCCGACACGGCGTACAGTGGGCACCCTCTTCCCCCCAACGCCACCCCGACGTCGCATTCGCTTTATTCCGGTGTCCGGTAACCTATAAGACATCAGCTTATCAATTCCCTGCCGCCCGCCACAGCCTCACGGTCGTGCACCTCCGGCCAGAGGAAGTTCACTTTTCTGTTCGCATCCGCTACGCTACCCGGCTCCGACTCCGGTGATATTCAGTCATTATCTACCGGACCACTCATGCTCCGATATCCAACGTAGCATTTCCTAGGCTGTGGTCAAACGCGCGCGTCGGTGTAAGCATGCCTCATACTAATAATACCGACAGCCGAAAAGAGCACCTATCAGAAGGACGGCTGACGCCTCTTTTCGAACTGGTAATCCGCCCGGTGTGCGCCGATTACGGCGGGAAAGCAAGATAATAGTAACGATAATACGTGGGCATTGCAGGCACCAATAGGCAGTCAGTAAGAACAAAACCCGAGGTCGAACCCGATCAAACAACAGTATCTACAGTAGAGCGAGCACAATTCATGTCGCGTTACGTCACGACAACGGATCCGACAAGGGGGAGCCGTCCGTATACAGTTAATCGGAAGGATGACTTCGATACAGATACCTACCTAGGTACCTACTCATAGTAAAATACAGTACAGTACGCTCCGTACATCGGTTACCGACTTAATCTGCCGCCACTGATCACGCTGGCTCATGCATACCATATCGTCTAGGGGTGACTTAGGTATAGCGGTGCATAAGGTAGAGTCTGCAGTCGTCAACTCTCCCCATTCCCTGGCTATTCCCGGTCGAACCTGGGTCTGAGCCGTAATCAAACGCCGGTCGCCAACAATTCGGTCTTACCTAACAAGGTCCGAATTTCGCTGTCTAACATTTGCTTGCTTCGCGGCGAAAAGAGCGAATAAGAAGTTGGTAGATCGCCTTTGGGCAAGGGGAGAGCAGTCTTTTGTTCCAGCACCGAGTCCGCCTCTGAGCCCCGGCGTTACATATAGTGAGAAGCATAAGAAGCATAGCGCACTAAACCGATATTGTCTATTACCAGATAAATAGATGGGACAGGTGCCTGGAACACTAAGAACGCCGAGACCATGTCCGAAAAGACGCTGGAGCCCTGCACGCCTCCCACCATGGAGAATCCAACGCCGGATGAGGCGTCATTAGAACAACAACCGCAACCGCAGAATCAACAGCGACATGCGCAAGATGAGCTCACAGAAGGAGGCTATGGCTGGTAAGGAGTCTACGTACCCGTGATGTGCACAGGCCGCACCACTCACGCTTGAGAGACATGGCTAACAACTTATCAATTACAGGGTCGTGGTAACCGCCGTTGTAAGTCATTTTCGGGCCCCCAATGTCTACAGTCCTAAAAAAAAAAAACAATCACCTATTTTGGATACCCGTAAACACCTCGCTCGACCGGGAAAACGAACAGACTAACGCCGCACGTTGCAGGCCTTCCTCAACGCTCACACATGGGGACTCAATTCTGTGAGCAATGATCAAAACTCGCCCCGATTAAAAGACGCCATAAAGTCGCTGACTAGAAGCGCCCGAGATAGGCATATGCTGTCTTCCTCGCCTACTATCTTCGGACAGATGCCTTTAACACGTCGGCTTTGGGATACGCCTTCATCGGCGGACTTTCGCTATCCATAGGTATAGGCTCTCCCTTGTCACCCATCTTCATAGACCACGAGTGTTGACCATGACTTTAGCCTTCGTGGTATCGCCGCTGGCGACGTTTCTTGCAGGATGGGACAAGTGCGGGACACGATTAACCATCTTCATCGGTGTCCTATTCGAAGTGTGAGTCTAGTGACGATTTCTCCGCTTTTGATGCTTGACACGAAAATGGCAACTAACGAGGAGATACAAGCATCGCTTTCATCGGGTCGTCCTTCGCAACCGAGCTCTGGCACATCATCCTCTCGCAAGGCGTATCCTTCGGGCTGGGCATGGGCCTCGCGTTCGTGACGTCGGCCCCGGTGCCCGCACAGTGGTTCAACAAGAAACGGTCATTCGCGAACGGCTGGGTCACATCTGGATCAGGGTTCGGTGGCCTTGTCTATTCGCTCGCCACGGATGCTAGTAAGTTGCTTCAAGGAGTATAAAGCCTCCCGCGCGCCCGAATCACCCGCCGTGCACGCCCGAGATGGCGATCACTGACCCCGAGCGCTACAGTGATCCGAAATATCGGCCTGGCCTGGACCTTCAGATCGCTGGCCATCATCTGCTTCGTCGTGAACGGCATCGCGAGCTTCTTTATTCGCGACCGCAACAAGGCCATCCGCTCCGGTGAGTAACTCCTCGAACACTTTTCTTCTTAATAGGGCAATTTCTAGAGCGCAAAATCTCCCTTTTTGGAACGAGACAGTGTCTAAAAGCTTATAACCCCCCTAACCCGCCCCTCCCGAAATGGGGATAACTGACTCCCAGTGTTGCAGTCCACGTCGCCTTTAACTGGAAGCTTTTTAAACGTCCGAGTTTCATCATGTTCCAGGCCTGGATGGTGCTATCTCTCATCGGCTACACCATCCTCGTCTTCAGCATCGTCGCGTACTGCCAAGCCGTAGGCCTGACCCCTTCACAAGCCTCGCTGGTCGGCGCGCTCTTCAATTGTGGGTTTATCTGCATTTCGGGATCCGAGAAGAAAGAAGTTGGCTGATTTATGGAAAATAGTGGCACAGGGAATCGGACGACCTGCTATCGGCCTCTCGAGTGACGCCGTTGGTCGTCTAAACATCGCCAATCTAAGTACCCTGTTTTGCGGGGTTCTGTGCCTCTTCGTTTGGACGTTCGGAGCTAGGACGCTTGCCGGATGCATCATCTTCGCACTGCTCAGTGGCTCTGTGGCTGGTGTCATGTGGGCGACGGTTTCGCCAATTTGCGCTGAAGTCGTTGGCCTTGCCATGATCCCGACGGGTGAGTTCCCTTCACCCTACCTACCTGCATAAACGTGGGTATCAGACAACACCATGTCTAACTGCAGAAATAGCTCTATCGATGACCTGGATTGTCCTCATCCTTCCGGCCACCTTCGCTGAAGTCATCGGCTTGAGCCTACGCACACCTGGGACGTGGGGCTACCGAGACGTGCAGCTCTTCACAGGGTTCATGTACGTCGGCGCCTTTATCTTCGGCTGGTGTTTGCGCGCCTGGAAAGTCTGGGAGCTAGAGCAAGCGCAGCTAGATAAAGAACAGCGCGAGCTCGCCATTCGCGACGATGGCGTCGTCCCCTCGACTGAGTTGAGACGCTATACTAGTCGTGCGTCTACCGTAAAAGAGAAAGTGTTACACCTAAGGGGCCTCTGGGCTATACAACGTGTTTAAAGGAGGTTGAGTCCCATTCGAACTTAGACATAATGGTACTGTATACATAATATTCGTATGATAGTGTATTGTAAGGTGTCAGCCAAAGTCAGTATAACCAAGAGAAGTACCCTAGTTAGTCGTTATAGCCCAATCCTGCACACGATCCCAGCTCTCAATTGAAAGATAGACTTGACGGGAGAAGATCCTACAATAGCGTAGCTACAGGCTCACAATATAATCTCTCAGGTTATGACCCTTTAGCAAGCTCGATAGCCTTTTTCGCGGCCTCGTCAAAGTCGTCGAAAGCGAAGAGAGGTAGACCGCTATCAGCAATAATTTGCTGGCCTTCCTTCTCATTTGTGCCACGGATGCGAACGACGACGGGTACTCCCATTTTTAAGTCGCGGAATGCCAGGATGATGCCTCTAGCAATCATATCCCCGAGCGTCAGGCCGCCGAAGATGTTAACAAAGATGCACTAATAGACTCGAGTTGTCAGTGGGCGATTGAAATACCAGTTGGACCCGTTGTAATAAGTAGCCCCATTGATGAGAGGAGTAAAGAGGGGAAAAAAAGGACGGTTGTTCACAGGAATGGCAGCTCTTACTTTGACCCTAGTATCCTTCACAATGGCCTCGAAACTCTTCTTGACCGTCTCGCTCGTGGCTTTCCCTCCAGTATCCAGGAAATTCGCGGCTCGGCCTCCTGCACGCGCGATGGCGTCAACTGTGTTCATCGCGAGTCCGGCCCCATTGACGAGCGTTCCAATATTAGCTATCTCTCCTTCCTTTTCACCGTTTGGAAGCTTGATGTACACTATGCCGTCTTTCTCGGCTTCGACTTCTGCGGTGTCCTCAACGCTAACATCGCGGAGTGCTTGGATGTCGGCCTGTCGGCCACCACTGTGATGTGCCGCGTCATCGAAGCCGAAGCGCGCAGACACGATAGCAACTTCAGAGGCTGCGTCTGCGGAGATGGTGAGATGTGTTTGAAGAAGATACGCTTCCTTCTCTGAGAAGAGGGTAACAAGGCCGGTGATGATGGTGCGGAGAGATGAGATAACATCGTTGTTACTGCTGTCGAGACCGAGCTGTGATGCAATAGCACTAATCTCTAAGTCCTCGGACCCAGTACCGTAGCTATAGTCGAACTTCTTCAGATCAACAGTGCTGCCATTGGCAGCTGGAGAGGCGACGACACATGGACTGCTAGTCGAGCGGTTTAGTGTTACGGCGAGTAGTGGGCCTTGGTCTGGTGTAGAGGTACTGTTGACGACTGGTAGTCCACGTTGCCGTAGTAGATCGAACGCAGTGGATTGTGTTAGATAGATGGGCCTTACCTGCTGCATGGTACAACCTTTGATGGTGCTCGAGGCGGGCCTCCTTATGGCAGTGTGAACGCTTCGACGTTGAAAGCCAGCTTCCGAGGAGGGTAAGCCAACACCACGTTTTGGGATAGTTGACCCATCCAATAGGGATCTGAGGACGGGCCCGAACCTTGAAGGATGATTCACAATCGCGCAACCCGCCGTTTGAAGAGCCGCGACCTTGTCTTTGGCGGATGGCTCGCCAGGAAGCGTGAAGGCACCGGCATGGCCCATGATGCGGCCCGGGACAGTTTCAATGCCGCCGATGATAGCGGCAATAGGCCTATTGAGACGTTGAATCTTAGCTTTAGATATTCATTATGAGTGTTGTTGCTTGTAGGAAGCTCAACTTACTTTGGCGTCTTCGTTCTTGCATAGTACTCTCTAATCCAGTCCGCAGCCTCTATCTCCGCCTCGCCGCCAATTTCGCCAACTAGTGCGATGGCCTCTGTGTCTTGATCCTGTGCTAGGATCTGAAGACCGTCTCTGAGAGTTGTGCCGGGGAGGATGTCTCCCCCAACCCCTATGCACGTACTTTGGCCGAGGTCAGACCTAAGGACGGAAGCAGCGGCTACCAGGATGAACTTTAGTGAGCGTTATTTAACAGAGCACAACCAAGGAATCTACTCAAGCTTACTCTCATAACTCAGAGTGCCCGAACGCGCCACAATGCCGACCTTCCCGGGCTTGAAACATGGCAGTGGTTGAAAACCTGGGGGCGGTGGTCAGTCCTACTGCTTTGATAATGATACGAGAAGACGATATCTCACCTATTCTACACCCTCCAACCGCGGATATGATGCCTGGTGAATTGGCCCCAACCAGCCTTGTCTTGGCCTGTGTCTTCAGCATCGCGTGTATCTGCATATGTTGTGATTAGCCCAGTGTCTACCTCGTTGCTCTTTGAAGGCTCAGCAACCCTCACCCGTATCATGTCATGGAGAGGGATATGCTCCGCAACAGCAACTACCAAGGGAACCTCAGCCTCGATAGCCTCTTCAATGGCAGCCGTCGCCTGGTGCGCTGCAACGTAAATACCGGTGGCGTCGGGTTTAAGAACCTCCATGGCCTGTCAAGGAAGCTTGATTTAGTTATTGTCATGTTTTTGCCTGGCACTCTCTTACGGAGAGAGCGAATACAAGAGTCGGGGAGGGTCGCTTTCGGCGGTGCCAACCTTTCGAACTGTGGGCAACACGGGTAGTCCGAGATGTTCGCCCTCAAACCCAGGCCGGACACCGCCAACGATGTTGGTTCCCCATTCTATGGACTCCTTGGCGTTGGCTGTTGCCTGTCTTCCTACTCCCGATTAAATAAGCCCCCGAGATCAGGTAATTGTAGATCGGCGTTCTTAAGGGATCTACACACCAGTAAATCCCTGGAACATCACCCGCGTATGGCTGCCGATCTTGAGGTTTTCAAGTGTCGAACCGTAATTGCGCCGTACCAGAGAGCTGCCGAAGCTCCGACTAGTCGTGATTCGACCGGCTTGTCTCGGCAGCTTGCCTCGAACTTCGAGGTGTAACACGCCGCGTATCATCGTATAGTAATCTGCAGGTATGCACGATTCTTAACCCACCATACAGAATGGAATGGAATGGGATGCGACCGGGGAAAACCACTTGGTAGCTGGGCTCAGCTATGTGCCGGGGCGTTGTTCAAAGAAACATAATTAGTTCGGGTGAGCGCCCACAACATCGGGGTACCGTTCGTCGGTCCACCCGTTACCTGCCGGTGTGGGGGGTATAAGGCGGCTTTAACGTCACGGTGTGTCAATGATTCCCGGGGTCTCAAGGGCCACGTTAAGATTTAAAAATTTGACCCGGAAATACATGCATTCATAGGGGAAATGGTCATCAGAACGTTGATGTAAATGGAGCTTATTTAGCTTGAGGCCAAAGCTGCCGATTAGGTATTGTATCCTGTTGCTCCCTGACAGCCGACAACCTGTCTCATCCATGTCTAGACTACATATAGAAGGGTTCAGACAACTCTTCCTGCACCCATCAGCATTCAAATGAATCTGCCATCTAATCTCAAGATACAATTACACGAGTGTATGGTGTGGTGTTACAGACGATAATTAGACAATGTGCCATCCATGACATATGGCTTATCCAGTCCATCACGTGGGCCTAAGTAATATCATACACAGCCAACTTCGAGGCAGGCTGACTCCCAACGCAGAATGCAAAATGAGCAGTCTGAATCAGCCGTCCGATCGAGCTTCTAGACATGGCTATGAGCTTGAGTTTCCACTGTCAGAGCTTGATGAGGATGGCTTTGCAAGTGGTTCTTCGGCGAACCCCAAATTTTTGAATTCGTCTCTGGCCATTAGATTCCTACCATGGGCCAGGATCAGCGTCGGTGTCGAGGAGACTGAGAAGACAGACTCTTACCGGTCCATACGGCATGCGAGATATGATTTAGCTAGGTTGCGGCACTCGTCATCGTTGACGCCCTTCACTCTCTTGATGCAGGACAGATAGCGTGTCATAACATGCTTGCACTCGCCTGGGCAGCGGTTAGCGGAACAACGAGGGCAGAAGACGGGGTATGAAACTATACCGTCGTGGTCCAGGGGAAAGCTGCCGCGCTCGGGGCTGTAGAAGGACGGGTGGTTAGCACGGGCTCTCGTTCGGGTGAGCCAGCGATTGATGTCAGGGCCAATTGCGGCCGGCTTACGGAACTGGCTTTCCTGTGTAGGTGCCTGAGCCTGGACTGCCGAAGGAACTCATGGGGTCGCCTTTGTTGATTTGCTGAATGTAGTCGGTGTGATTTATTTTATATCAATTCGTTTGTAAGGGTCAGGGCCTTTCTTGTCCGCTGAGAGATTGCGACTGGTCTGTGTGCCATGAAGCCTAAGTAGGTACTTACTGTAAGGTCACGAGACTCGACAGCACCCTGTTCAAGTGAGTCCGTACCTTAGTACCTGCCTACCTAGGTAGGTAGTTGCTTCGTACCTAGGTAGGTACTCAGACTAGGAGGTACCTGCCTAGGTACTTAAGCAGGTAGTAGGGAAGCTTACCCCTCTAACACTGCCTCCGCCTTGTTCTGATGGTGGTTGCCGGGCGAACAGGCTCCCTTCCTTGTGGTGCAATACCTATCTACCTTGAAGTACCTACGGGTTCTGGGTAGATGGGTTGGTAGGCCAAGTACCTAATGTGCTAAGTATCTACCTTACTTAGGTAGGTAGCAAATCACAAGTGTATTCCGAAACGGGCAATGCGAATGCGGGTTTACACCTTGGGATTTGTGCATATGACATCCATTGGCATACGGGCTAGATGCCATTTCCAGCTGGTCCCTGTTGGTGTCCTCGTATTGTGTTGTACATGCACTACGTACGGATGGGGTGACATATGTAGTGTACTGTATTGATCTGCGGATGGCCCACTAGTCGACCCGAATCCAAATGAACGGTCGATCGAGGCTCTCTGTTTTTGTCTTCGTCATCATCACACCCGCAACCCGATTCTGACCTTCTGACCCATCGTGCGTGCAGTGAACGTGCCAGACCGAGGCTAAGCCAGGCTGTCCTCAACTTCGAAACTTCACCACCATCTTTCTGGGCCTGGCCTGCACCGAAGAGAGAGCGTCCGTCTATTGTGCCACCTCTGCCCGACTCCGGAAACCGGGTCATGTTGGATTGTTGAATTGTTGAATTGTTGATGCCCGAGTCCCAAGTCGTCGCTCACCCCAAAACATGCGACTTCAACGTGGCCGGCAAGTAACGGCCATCTTCTCCGCAGCGATAACCGTTTCGACGATACATACAGCCTTTGCCGCCGACCCCATCGATCCGCTGGGTTACTCCGACGCCCTCGATTTCTTCCCCATCCAGCGGAGAGCCGTCACCTGTCCGGCCAATTACTTCAGCTGCGAAGACAGGGGAGAGCAGTTCCAGGGTGCATGTTGCCAGAATGGCCAGGTGTGCTCGTTAGATGCCCATCAGAGTGCCGCCTGCTGTCCCACCACGTAAGTCCTTACCTAGTCTATGAGCCCGCGGACGGCCTATTCGCCGCTCGAGATGGCCATATGGCTGACGACAATGGATGCCCAGAGCGACATGCACAGGAGTGGCACCGGGCGGTGGACCTACGGCGACGGCTTCGTACGTGAGCAACCCGTACTTCGCATTCCCCATCATACCGACTTCGTTCAGCAACGCAGCAGCATGCACCACGGCCCTGCGTGACTGCTCGGACAACTACAGTGCCTGCGTCGACGGCCTGAGGGGCGGCAACGCTGGGTACGGCGTGACAATCCAGGTTCCGGGCGCCGGCGGGACCACGGTGGCGCAGATACAAACCACACTCCCATCACCGACGGCGACGTCGGTGTGCTCAAGTCTCTCGCTCTCAGCCTGCCACGGCTTGAGCAACGGGCTATGCCGTGCCGGCACGCAGGGCGGGTTTACAGTCGGCAGCGAGAATGGTGCGCCACGGCCGACAGCCGCTTGCATGGCTGGTGTCATGGCCGGGGTAGGACTCGGCATCGTGGGCGGACGATTATAATGTCCAAGCGGAATAGCGAAGCGCAGGTTCCGAGGGCCGCGTGCTACTTCACGCAATAGGAAGGTCGCAGATAGGCCTAGGAAGGGAACCGGACGACGTTACGAATATCATGAATGAATTTCGTCTTCTAGCTGTATATGCCGAGTTTCCGTAGATATGGGGGGGCTACACTTTCGGGTTTTGGCAGAAATCAAGATATGCACGAAATAGACAGCGGAAGCATGGCGTTGAAATCCATAGCGCTCGGGGACGAGATGGATAGCTCTAAATACATATCCAAGCGGAAATATTGAAAATAAAGAATCTAGGCGATGAGCCAACATCCCGGGGGACGGGGCTGGGCTCTACATAATTGTTAAAGCGCCTATGCCCTTCTTCCTCAGAGAGTTGTCGAGAAGTCCATTCAACGCGGTGTATAGATAACTCATAAATATATTAACTCTACTCAACCGCAGGTAATTGATGCCTTTTGTTCATGCAGGGACCTAGTGTCTACCTTACTATGCGCATGTACCTGAGGTTTTGATCTAGTGCGAGACGCCGCCGAAGACGGGTCGTAAGGAGGTGGCCCAATCAATCTGCAAGGTCGAAGGCTCCCAAAGAATTGCCTTTTCGGGAAAGAGCACCAAAACACAGCAGCACAACCACCAAAACCGCCAAAGCCACTCGCCGTCAGACCCCTAGAATGCTCGCCTTGCGGTTCAATTGCCGGGTATCGCGCATGAGGGCATCAACGGCCAAGCTAGGGGCGAGACATTGAGGCAGAGACATAGACAGAGACACACAGAGATATATACGGGTGGGTCGATCGGCTGCGACCAACCAACTACTGTACAGTAGGTTAATCTTCATCGTTGCCATCGTCGCCATCGTCGCCATCTGCACTTATCAATGGCATTGCCTGTCCTCCCCAACGCCTCAAACCTGCTCGGCGTGGCCCTGGTCGTTAACCGCTCACGCGACGGGCCTCGCTTCGTCTTCCACTACCCGCCCCAGATCCAGTATGGCAAGAAGCAGCGTGACATGCCGCCGCCGGGGTCGACCGAGGATGAGCTCGACGATGATGACGACGAGGTTCTGCTGAACCAGCTCGTCGGCCCGCCCTTCTTCGAAGGAACGTCGGGATCGCTGCCCAACGATGCCGGCCTCCAGTCCTGGAACCACGACGACCACTTCGAGACCGAGAGTGGATCGCACATAGTGCCCTGGGAGCACGTCGCTGGCTATCCCACGAGAGATCTCGAGAGCCTGCTGACCCCGTCGCGTGCCTTCCACAAGCGCCTTTTTCAGGTCTCGCTGGACCAGTTGTGTTTTGTCACGTCACCCGTCTTTGTGCCTGAGAATGGCGTCTGGCGCAAGCAGAAGCGTCAGCCCAAGAACCGGCCTCCAAAGTCGCCTGAGGCCAGCGCTGAGTCCACGGTGGCTGCGGCCAAGGACAAGGACATCCAGCCCTCCCTGATGCTGGCTCCTGATGTGGCCCAGGTCGAGAGCAAGGACATGTCGACGGCCGACGATGCTGCAGGTAGCTACGGCGGGGGCGGAAATGGCAACGGCCTCGACGAGACCGAGGAGAAGAAGAGCGGCATGACCATGTTCAACCTGGTGTTCATACTGAAACCGAGGAAACACGAGACCAAGGAGCTCTCCGAGACGTTGCACAATCATATCCTCAGAAAGATCAACAAGCTGTTCAAGTACAGTCAGCAGAAGACCGACTTTGTCTGGAAGGAGTCTAAGCACATACTCACACTGAAAGACAAGAATCGCGAAGAAAGTAAGTTCGGTGCCCCCATATCCTGGGCAATGTGCATGCTCTTGTACGGCGTGGCAGAGACCACCATAACGGCTGTTTAATGACTGTTTTCGCCCAGAAACCAAGATGAGCACGCTCTGGAATAAGATCCTTGATGAATCGTCTCTTGCGGCTTGCATGCGAGACATTTACGACGCCGTGTCGCAGAATAAGATCGCCGCGCTGCAACTTAAAACGCCTGAGGGTACTATTGCCCACTCGGTGCAGATACCCGTACCCTTCTATCTAACGGACCTCCCATCTGAGGAAGAGGCTGCTAGCACGCGTGGTCTGTGGATTACCACAGCTAACTACTTTGTCGAGGAGGACAGCCTTAACGATCCATCTTTTCTCGACAAGAACTTTGGATTGCTGCTCATGAGCGACGAGAAGAAGATCATCGCCGAGCTTCAGGCCGATGCGGATGAGGCTACGGCTGCTATGGTTGAGTTCGTACGGCTGTCGAGGCCGACCATGTCGTAAGTCGCCTTTACTCTAGCATACCTCACTCATCCATGCGATATTTCTCCATTACTCTCTACTGACTCCCGGTCTATGGATATCGTTCCATTGAATAACACTTCGCGCTGTCAGGTTCCACCAAATTAGTCAAGGTAGCGGACTCTCCCCAGCCCAAGTCCGCAAATACGCCCAGCACTTCATCTTCTGGCGGCGAGGGATCGCGATCCCGCCCTTGCATGCGCGTGACGTGTACATCCTGTCCCCCAATGCGGACCTCAGCCTCCTCCCGCGCGCCAGCCAGGCCTGGACGCGCGCGTTCCCTCTCGCGCCGCACCTCCCTGACTTTCTCGCCGAGTTGTCAGCGGCCCCACGCCCCTACAAGTGGTTCTGCCCGTCTAAGAATCACCGCCCTACCTACCTTCAGATGCTGGCGTGGCTTATGCGCGGCGGCTGGGTCACGCAGCTCTGTACTTTCGCCTACGTTGTCGTGTGGCCTGAGATACTCTACGAGGTCGAGTATGAACTCGAGGCCGAGGAATTAAGGGCGTTGCAGGAGGAGGCCAGCAAGAGGGAGAAAGATAAGGAGAAGCAGAAGCAAATGGTGAGGGAACAGCAGGGGCAGAGCATCGAGCAAGAACACGAAACGGGCAAAGGGAGAGAGAAGGACGAGAGAACTCCGAGACAGCAGCAGGAAGAGATTTCGCAACAGAGGGGATGGGAACAGGAGACCGACATTAGAGACCGTCGCTTCTTCCACCACCGCCCATCCTCGCCCGCCGGATCCTCATCCACTGTAAGGGGCAGCACCGCCTCCCTATCAGCATCGACCACGACCCTCGACCTCCTAGCCGCCTCAACAGCCAACGCGACAACCGAGCGTCCAAGCCCCGTAGCGTCATCCAGCCCTCTCCTCCCGCACCCCATCACAGACATCTCTCCCTCGCACCAGAACAGCCCCTCGCACTCGCAGCCGCCATCAGCATCCGCCTCGCCGCCGACGACGGCGCAGACGCAAGGGGAGCGGTTCGCGCTCGCCGCGCGCCTCAGCCGCATCGCGGACAAGGAGGCGCAGGCGGCGTACGAGCGCAGCGCCGCGTTCGCGCGCAAGCCGCCGCCCGTCGCCACGGCGCACCCCTCGCTCAACGCCTCGCCGCACCTCGCCCACCTGGCGCCCTACGTCCTCGTCGACGCCCGCCGCGCCACGGGTAAGGACAGCCTCTACCTGTCCGCCATCGGCCGCCGCTTCGCCGACCCCAAGGTCCGCGCCGCCTGGCCCGTCTTCTGGAAGTACTTCAACGGCCGCGCCGCCCTCGAGCGCATCGTCCTCGGGCTAGGCGGCGATGGGGCGGGGGGCAGCGGAGGAGGCGGAGGCGGAGGCGGAGCTGCTAGTGACAAGATGAAGATCAAGAAGCGTAAGGAGGCTTGGGCTCTCATGACCGCTATGAGCGAATATCTGATTTGCATTCGGCATTTCTAAAAAAAAAAGGGGGGGAAGAAAAGACAGAGAGGAGGAACCAGGAGATTTTCGTGCCCACAAACCGTTCTCATTGCTTCCTCGGCTTAACCCGCTCGGCTACCTCAAGACTAGGGACTACCAGGCGGGAAAAGGACAGCAGTGGGCTAGGAAGGAATGGGGTGTATAGAAGCTATGTCTAGGTCTAAACATATCAAGGAGCGAAACGGGCCTCCTACTATAATATTTACCAACTCTTTTCAACACGCACATTAGAAGAAAACCAAGGTACGCAGTAGCCTCAATACGAACTGGCCAGTTTCTTGCACCTTGGAATTCACGGCAAGAGTGGAATATGTAAGGCTACTACATACTGAGTTGGCTACTTGTGGTGCTTAGATATGTATAAAAACTGCTATAGGACCTTGCCCCTTTCAAAGGGACGTGATACATGAGTATTAAAATGCCAACTAAGTATGGTTTAGGTACGGCACGCTACATGAGCTTAGTCCTCTAGAGTTTGGGACGTGCGACCGAACCGTGATAAAATAGTACCGAAAAGGGGAAAGAAAGACCGAGGGGTCGGATAAGCGAGAACAAAAGAATAAGTAAACGCCTGTGTGCGTCCTGAAACGTGACCCGAAACGCCAGATTTGTCCAGGTATCATAGAAACAATCCGTTCCGATCTTGCAAAGAGATGCCGAAGGATGACAAAAATGAGAATGAAGGGAATCAACACCGAAGGAAACCCTTACGCCCTGTAAAAGCCAAACCTCACGGATCGAAGAAGTTGAGAGATAATGCCTTCCTCCCGCAAACTGAGTTTGCATTCAGGTGGTCCGACCTATACCTACGCCGAAACGACCTTGTGAATGCAATAGAAATGCCTCGCCTTCATGAAAATGCCTAGAATATGTTTCGAGGTATATGCAGAGATCGCTTTGGCCAAAGCGGCAACGCCGAAGGGAACTTGAAAAGAAACGAGTGCCAGGAAAGAACAATGCGCTATAGGGATGGCGGATTGGCCGTTCATGTCTCAAAATCCATGTACTCGTCTTCTTCTTTGAAATTTGATGCGACAGGGCCACTGCCATCTTCGTCTTGTTCCCAGAAGACGCCATTGTCATCCATATCATTTCCCAAATCTTCGGGGCTCACCGAAAGCCCTATAGGCTCAGTGCCATCGACGGTGTCTCCCTTATAGTCGGTGTGGTTGGGCACACGGAGACCCGATCCTGCGAATCGGCTGTATGAAAATATATGGGGTTCGTTCTTGTCCCACGCTTCATTGAGCTCTGTCTGCATCCGCTTCTCGTCGTCGGATATTGAAAATGGGACCCGGCCACCGAGTTCCACGATGGTGTTGATAAGCTCCTCTTGCTGTTGAAGTTTGAGGTGCAGCATCCACATCAAGTCTCTTGTCCAACTCACAGCACCGTTAAGTATGTCACCCTTGTTAGGACCTTTGTCTTTATCCTCAAGCGGAAGACCTGTTGTTATGTTGCCCGCGCCTGTAGCTCGCTTGGCGCCCGGCCCCGCCAATCCCGACGTCGCCTGTCCAGGGCTGGCGATTCCCGCAAGACTTGGTGATATTGGTGTTCCATTTTGAATCATTTTACGAACTTTCTCGTCGTCAAGTCTATGAGTAGGGACGAGTTTGCTCAGATCCTGGATCCGCTCGTTGATATTATCACGACGCCGCCGTTCGACAAGGTTGTGTGATTCACGACGTCGCTTTCTCTTCATCTCTTGGGTGGACACGGTGCTTGGGTTATTAAGCTTGGCTGGCATGGATGTGCCTCCTTTTAGCAGAACGTCTGTGATCTGGGCGCTTTGCATCCCGTGTTGCAACGGTGAAGAAAACCCTGAACCAGGAAATGACGACAAGCTGTTCGGGGTATGGATCCATTGCGTCGAGGGTGACTTTTCATGGTGGGTCCCCGGTGTTCGAATTGGTTGTGCGCCATAATTTCCTGGTTCACGAGGGTTCATGGATAGCGTAGACATAGCGGCAGCGGTTTTGTTTGCTAACGGGTTTCGTGTGTTTGAAGCTTTGCGCTGCATGCTCTGAGACATTGCAGCATGGGACTTCGTAGTCAGATAATTAGGGTCGCCGCTTTCGTGATTCATTTCGGAGTTCGTCATGGGAGAGCCGGAATACGAGATGGGAGACTGAAGCGAGTTTCCGAAGGAATGGGGATGTTGCATTTGTCGGAACTGCTGTTGGTTGAAGCTATGGACAAATGGACTCTGGATCGGGTCGCCGTCTGGAGTTTGCGAATACCCATTCATATGCGACTGGTCCATTTGCAAGCCTTGGTTATTAGCCTGTTGTGCGTACATACCAAAGCCCATGTTGATGTCGTTCATGCCGCCAAAATCTTGACTTTGGTTGTGGGGATTTGGTTGGTTAGACATGCGGTCTGCTGGACTGCCGAGGGTATCTAGGAGTTCGTCATCGTTGAAGAATCCGTTGGGAGTGCCATTATTGCCATTGAAGTTGTTCGAATATGAGGTCCCGTAAGCTCCCGTAGCCAAATCATTTGGGTCAACACTTCCTCCATTGTTCTGGCCTCCACCGAAGTGGCTAAAGCCGTGTTGTGCCATCGTATCGTGAGTGTGACCAAAGTTGGTTGCAAGAAATGTCATGCCACAAAGGACTACCAACTAATTGCCACGAGTCTTGTTGCACCGAAAACTGATGCTATAGAAGATTAGCTGAGTCAGCCCCACCGCTCCGAGACCTTGGAAATTGTTGCAGCAAAGATGCGACGAGTACTACCTAGCAGACAAACACAAGCCCGCCGCGCGCGAAACAAACGACACCGAGAAAACACGGAGTAAATAGACAACTTGTGCTTACCGTTATTGCGCCTTGAAACGTTATGATGAGAAGGAGGCGATGGGCTACAGTGCCATGTACTCCGGCGAGGACTGGTGCGAAGACCCGTTGGCCAGATTGTGAGGGGGCGCAGGTGGTGCAGAAAATCAAGGAATTATTATGTGTGGCGGAGGTGGCGTCGCTATTCCTATCGGCCTGTTAGGTAGCTGGTCGTGTTACTAAATTGATCAATGACTCTGGAGGGGCTGCCCAATCGAATAGTAGATGATGTTTGGTGGCTGGGTCCAGAGTGCGATAAAGAATGAGGGAGAGAGGGATGGTTCCAGGCCGATAATCCCGCCCTATTTCTGAAGGAGAAGGAGAACGAAAGGCGGTAAGAGAAAGGGTGGCACAAGTGCAAGCCTAGGAGGGAAGTAAGATGCGATGATAAGTGGCCCCAGTGCAGCCGTGCTTGTCCAGTTGGTGCGCTTCTTAGGCTTCTTAGGTGAGAATTGGCGACAAGGGAGAGAGGGAATGGTGAGGGACAGGTCAGATTGCAATAAACCGGAATTAGAACCTACCTCGGGAGGGGAGGGCTGGGCTGGGCTGGATGTAAGCCGCTCTCACTTTGTCACACACGAGTTAATGGGCCGCTCCGGCTAGTTATAGACGGGGTCGAGTCAAAGATGAGAGAGCGAGTGATGAAAGAGGGGAGGGGGGAACACACAACAAATGAAACCAGGAATAGAGATTGCTGAAGCGGTAAATGCGGTATAGCTGGACCAGCGAAGACACCTGCGCTTTATCAGCCTCTTCGTCCGTTCTCCAGGAGAATAAGTACACGAAATAAGTACACGAAATAAGTACAAGACCAAACCCAAACCCAAACCTCGGGTGGGGTCGAGGGTCGAGGGTCGAGGCAGTCGAGTCGACACTTACTACACTTTGTAGACACTTTGTGGACAACTTTGTAGGTATAGGTAATCCCACCGAGTATCTTTGGCGAACCCAAGCTGTATTTAGCGAGAAGTTTGCAGCCAAAGCAACTCTGGTAAGTCTTCCCGGTAGGCACCCTAGCTTGTGCGGGCTTCCAAGATTGGACTGGGATGATAAGCAAGCGTCAGTCGGGCTCTTGGAGCTCTTGGAGGACTCCGAGAACAGGCAGAAGGCTGCCTACCCCAAGGGGCACAATAGAGAGTAGGTAGATGGTGAACAGCAGGCTACAACAAAGGCCGGGGAAATGGTTTGCTGTGCCTTGTTTTGTCAGGTTGATTTGGCGGGACTTGAATGGCCAGGCAAACCCCTTAGAAACGGCCAACAAGGCCTAAGGTAAGGGACAAGAGCACGCTTGCGATCGTGTGTCCTCTTGCCCGCTCGTAGAGTGACAGTGGAGGGGGGCACCAGGAGTGTTAGACGATGCTGCCTTCACGGTGATGGTAGCCAGGGAGGATATGCTTCCACCGTAAAGGAGAACGAGATATATGTAGTGTTGGGTGATCCGTGATCTGGGGGTCTTGGGGGTGCGCAGTAGTGGGCGATGTGATGGGGGGTCAGGGTGCAGGCAGGGGCAGCAGAGAGAAGCTGAATGGGGTTCGGGGGTCGAGGGTCTATTATGAAGGCAAAAGGCGGGCTCACCAGACAGCTGCAATGGCGGCGTGTGGTGTTGCAGGTGGGTAAGAGAGTACAGGTGTCTTAGGGTACACCACGGCCTGGTAGCTAGCTGGTGGGCGAGCAGGCTGACTGGGTGGGATGCCTGGGGCGAGCCACACCAATCACTATCGGCCAATAAATCGATTCCTCAGGGAGGTGGGAGGTGGAGCCCAAGCCTTGGAGGCCTTGGCGTTGCCGAGTGCACAAGCAGTGCTAGGTAATGATGGCGGTTTCGCGGTAGAGAGAAAGAGAAGAAGAAAAAAAAAAAAGAGAAAGGGAGAGAGCAAGATCACGGGAGAGAAAGCTGCTCACTTAGGTAGGTCCGGTTTCCGATCGAGCACGCTCGGTAGCTCTCGGTAGGCACAGCATGCAAGCCCTGTCTGCATGCAGGAGTCACTTCGCAATGCTGACAAGGGATAGGTATCAAGCCCTAGATGTAGTCCCAGCCAACAATCCGGAATACTGTTGAGCCTACGGTATTGTTCCTTCGGTTGTTGAAGTAGCCGCCTTGATTCACCACAGGTAGCAAGCGTCTATCTCCTCGGTTCAGGACAATGTTGTAGTAAGAATGTACCGGGATAGTAGACGATTAAGCTCATGTAATAAAAAGCGGCCGACTCTGCTGCGTAGAGTCGCTAGTTGTGCTCAGTGCTTGTTTAGATCGCCTGCCAAGTCAAAAGCGTCGAGGAGGCTGGAATAGTCAGATCGTCTATTCTTTGAAGAGAGTCAGTGAGCGCAGGACTTACGGAACGTTTGTACTGTACAGGCAGTGTGTCTATTAACTCACTGTCACAACTCGTTGATGATATAGGATAGCTTAGAAAGGGCCGTGGGCAGGCAGCTGATATTGTTTCTATGATAGAGTTGAAAATGCACCAGAAAGAGATATTTCGTTCATCACCAGGCTCAGCATGTCTAGGGGGGGGGAGACCGAAGGGGTCATATCGCTTTTATAGGTATTCTTTCTTAGGTATTCTTTCTTAGGTATTCTTTCTAAGCATACACTCGCCAGCCTACTAAGAATGCCTCTACTCCCACTTTGAACATCTTTTCCAAGCTATCCGCTAACCATGGCGGGCGCACGCGTCTCCTGACTCTTGACACCCTAATACTGTAGAGCCCGTGAATGTGTGGTGGTGTGGTGTCTCGCAGTCGTGGTGGTGTGTAAGGAGGGGCCGTGAACGGGAAAATACGATGCTCCTTCTATCAGGTCTCTCTCATACCTCATTTGGATATGAACCAGACTTACTCCTCCATCTTATTGTCGAGATGCCGCAACAGGGTGGGTTTGTGGGCTGTGAGGGAGGGCAAGCCTTGGACGCGTGACAATGCCAAAGTCAGCCAATCCTGATTGGGCAAGCCACGATGCCACCCACTACGCCGCGGCCTACGTAAGGTATGTATGGTATGTATGGGCCTGCGCAACTAACTATATCGTATGCGCCACGGGAATCACGAAATGGAACATGGTATTTTAAAACTACCCGAGTTGCGCCGTTCCATCCGCTCAAGGTAAGAAGGTCGGCGGAAAGTGGGAGCAACTTCCATCTGACTCACTCCCATGATCCTTGTCTAGGGCAGTGATAGCAGAAGTTGCCCGGAGCCTGTTCATGACATACACAGTATGTTGTGCTCACCACTCACCAAGCCTAACCCAGCTGGCAACGGCAAAGGCGCGACGGCAGTCCCTTCGCTTCCGCAAGGCACCCGTCGCAGCCCAGGGGATCTTGCATCGGGATACCAGTCATGATGACAGGACGAGAAAGAATAAGCTAGCTATATTGCCGCATTGGAGCACCGACCTCGGTAGGCTCCGTCATGGCTGGCTTGCTTGTCTAAAATCCAGAGCCTATCCCGTGGTAGTCTAGGATAGGTATGCACGGGCTGATGCCGTCAGCAAACGCGTCAGCGAAGGCCACAAGAATCGCGATGGGCAGACAGATAGATCCGCGTATACTAGAATCTTCAAGGTGCTTTCACCAACTACACAGCACTACCTAGGTAGTTCCCTTCCAACCCCCATACACACCACGGCTCTTGACAGAAGATGTGCGATGCATACCTAGGTAGCTAACCGGTTTACCTATGAGCGATGTTCCGTTACCCCATCCATCGATCGAATACTCTGCGGGTGCGGCGCCTTGAAGAGAAAGATTGTGAAAGCTAGCTGTGGCAAGAGGAGTACACTACTTAGTAGGCAGTGTGTGATCTGGGGGGTGAGGGGCTCGGAAGGCATGGAAGGCATCGTGTATCCTTGATACAACTAAGTACGTAGTACACTAAGTAGTGTACAGCATAACTTAGCCCAGGATAGCAAAGGGCAGCGGAGCAGCGCGCACGACGGTCATAACGGCTGGTGTCCGTGATAGCTCGATGTAACGCAACGGAGCCCTTTCTTGACCAAAGAGTGCAGCTGCACCGTGGGGTTTGGGGATTTGCCGCCTGCCGACAGTGATCGCCCAACCCTCTTGAAGCTTCCAAGCAGGTTAGCTCTGCGCAACCCCCCTTGCAACCCCAACCGACAGGGCAGCGAGCCAATCACCGATCTCGTGCCCGGCCAACACGCGCGGACGGCCATATGCAAGAACCTAAACTTTGATACAACGGCGATTGCGGGTGCGGCAAGATGCGGCGCTAGGGAGACGCATAACCTGTAGGTAGGCTGTAGAGTGATCGAGACAACCGGGAGTGCAGGCTGACGCGATTAACAAGGCTAAGTTAAATGTTGCTGGATACTAATATTGAACACGACCGCCGACAGGATACAGTAGATAAGTAGATCTTCCCTCTGCTGTTATACGTAGTAATCACAATAAGTACTCCTGCAAAGGTTCTATCTGAGTGGTGGTACTACCGCGCTCCCCCGCCGTGCGTCATGCACGAACCCTGCTGCTATGTACATGTACATACAGTACACATCCGAATAGCACCCTCGATCCTAGTCCCATAGACCCAAAGTAGGTAGGTGAGGCTGTTGATACAACCCTCACCTTGAGCTAATCGTGGTTGGGATACATGACTCCCTCGAGATCAGATCCCCAACACCGCGAATCACGACGCCGGCATGATTGAGCTTGTGGGGTTACTGCTATCGGTCCCTCTCGGCGGAATGAGCCGTATGTTGAGTGTAGGTATGGTGGACGAGGTGCTCGGACGGGGGCGTGGCCGTGCTATATGTGAGTGCAAGCAAATTAGAACGACGACGACTGTATTGCATCAAAACAGGTTATATAGGTAGGCAGGTACAACAACAGCATCAGACCAGTTATCCCCCTTCCGTACCTACTTACACGCATAGTATGCAGGATAAATAAGATCCAACAACCTATGCTAGAGGGCGTGAAACCACGTACACTACCTACCTACCTACCTAGGTACTACATACCATCCCCGGCCTAGTCCAGTAAATACCTACTGGTGGGTACCTACCTTAGGTAACTGAACAGGTACGTGAAAGACCATGTGTTCTTTCCCAACATTTATAAAGCTTTAAACGTATCAAAAATGATCGATGATCAGTAAATCGGTAGTAAATTAATAGTCTACCAAACGCTAAACGTTATCTAAAATTTTCGTAAATGGTCTCTCCCGTTATTTAGTAAGTACTTGAACAATGGAGACTGCGGTTCTATGGATCCGCGTGGCTTGGCTGATGGCTGATGGCTGATGGCTGATAAGTGATAACATGATGCACTAGGCCACATCTACCACCTACAGTAGGTCTCCCTACGGTAGGCAGCCAAGATCTAATCTGGCCAATAAGGAGATAGTATTGGCCCGCTTTTACAGACAGAGCCACACCACCCAACGCGACTTCAAGACGACATCAGCATTGCGACTCTGCTATTTCCATTTCCCACTCTTAACCTAAGAAAGGGGTCATTCGACACCCGACTACACCACTTACCGAATGCCGTTCGACACGAGCGCTTGACCCCGTACAATCCACCGTACTACGCCGAGAGCAATATTTCTGTACGCTGCGCGACCTGCCACCACCTACTTGCCGACACTGATTTCCGCCCTTCCCAGTCAGCGCGATTCTCGCTGGCCATGGCCTCTGCCTCCTTTCGGGAGTCCATGAACTCTCTGGGGTGGTCCCGTCGAGACCCCGACTACTCCGTCAGCACCACGCCCCAGACGGGCCTCCTCTCGTCCATCCAGTCGCTGAATCCTTTTGGGGACCGCGGATATGTACAACTGCCCACAACTGAGGGTGCCGGCGCCCCTTTGCCAGCAAGTAACCGTCGTGACGAAGAGGAAGGCTGGTTTGTGCGTGAGTCGCCCTCCTTTTCTCTACGTCATCCTGTCTTGGCAGATCCAAACGTTGGCAGAGAGGTGTGCCTGATGGTTGTGCATGCGCATATACCGCGCGCATGTTTCACTATGTATATGGTTAAAGACCCACTGAAGCTGCAAGTAGACTGACCAAGATCTCTGATTGATATCTAGTGAGCCGTTGGGATCGGTTACTCATATTCGGCGCCTGTAATCTAGGCGCCCTCGCCTGCTTCGTCCTCTGTTTCGCCCTCTGGCCAATCCTCATGGCCAAACCTCGCAAATTCGTAATCCTGTATGACTCAACCCTTGTTACCCTATCCCAGTCCCTCAGCTCCCTAGTTCTGGCACGATGTAATTGCCGGTTGCCGTTAAGATGTATACACACTTACAGGAAGCCTTCTGTACACCCGTGCATGTGGACTAGCCAGATGCCTCATTAATCTGTCACCCTTTATCAACACTTGTCGCCATCTATGACATCATATTATGACCTAGCTTTGTCAATTTGCTAATGTTTAAATATACTGATAGTTGGTCATTTGGTTCGGTCCTCTTCATATCCTCTTTCGGAGCAGTAATGGGGCCTAGAACATATCTACAACATTTAACGTCCGGTCCTCGTCTTCCTTTTACTGCCGCCTACTTTGGATCCATCGCACTCACTATATACTTTTCAGTTGGCGTAAGTACACCTGATCTACGGTCTGTCCCTTTGCATATACTAACCATCTTAGCTTCATAACACTATCTTGACCCTGATATTCGCAATCGTCCAGATTGTGTGCCTTCTGTGGTATTTGGTTAGTTATTTCCCCATGGGCTCGAGTGGTCTGCGGCTGGCTACTACATTTGGCGCTAGAAGAGCCGCTGCCTGGATGACTGGCTAAAGGCGTTATATCGATTATTGCACATGCACAGCACTAAGGGCGAGAGCGCTAGAGTGTTTTTTAGGACCAAATATTAAACGATGACACCTGGGAGCATGCGCTACAGGCAGAAAGTGTGATTTTACAATGCGATAGCCATGTACACGTTTTGATATTAATGAAGATGGATAACGGGCATTCGGGACCTCCAATATCCCGTTGTAGATAAACTCTTGGCGCTCAAATGTTTAGAATAGCAAATTACAGGAGTTGGAAACATTGTGTATAACAAACACCAAGGGTTTCCGGAATCCGGATATTAAGTTAGTATCTAATGCACGCTACTTTAAAACGCTTACCCCGGATTTTTGCTATCGTCAATAAAATGAATAACTAAGTTGCAAACCCGAAACCGGATCTATGCGCAACCGTTAGATATTAGTAAAGTTATGATATAAACTTAGTACTAAACTACACAAAGATAACTTAACCCAAGAGGTTTATTATTACCCGACCTGTATGACATGGTGTTCCATGCTCCCGAGGTTTAATGCAGCCCAGCCGGGAAAATTAAGCCTTGCAGCAGGCTTAACGGTTAGAGCCGTTAAATAAAATAGCCAGGTGTAGTTCCTATGCTTCCTCGCTTCTAGAACAGACTCTCACATGTGAGAGACCTTGCCAGGTTCTAAAAATGGAAGCATTCGTTCCCGTCCAGTCGGAGCAGTCGGAGTTGGGGCATAGATTGGGCCAGTTAACTAGGACCGAAAATAGATTCGCGCGCCATCGGGAAGACGAACGAGGGATCTATTATACTGCGATGAAAGACCACCACTAATGGCAAGGGTGGCTTGGCGCAATATCAAGTACGATATGTATATATCTCTCTTTCTCACTTTGCATTCTAATGTTGGGCTGTTGGGCCCTATAACACGTAGTCTCCGTCTTCCCTTTAACGACACGAGCGATACGTATTAGGTATCCGGGGGGCTTTACGGCAATGCTCTAGTTTCATGTTGTTGCCAGTAAATTAGAAGTAGCTCGAGTGTCTCTAATGATGAGCAAGATGTCGCATAGTAAGCCGAGGTGACCTATGCGTACTGGCAGACAACAAGTTTTAGGCAAGTGTTAGATCGTCTTGAGTAGATGGCACGACGCGTGCTAAAGGTCTTATTCTGAACTGTTGTATGCGCGCGACCCTTCGACCTGGTCACCCAAGCAAGCCCGAGTCACGAACAAATGGAGTCTAGTCAGGGCCGATAACTCTTTTCGCTTACATACCTACCTAGGTAGTACGGTGTGAATCATACCGCGCGGCGGATGGACTGGTCGGGCGTTGGTTGGAACACGACTCAGATTCCCCACTTGGGCCACGAGACGATCGAGTTGGCAAGAAGTTCCAGATTTCCAAGCTACCTCATATCTGAGCGCGGCTTGTCTGCCTGCCTAGGTATACAAGCAAGGTAGCGGCGAAAGTGATAATCTGCATAGGCAGTACTTACTACGTAAGTGATAGGTGGTGTAGAGGCAGGCAATGTAAGTAGGCACGGAAGCCGAGGGAGGGCAAACAACCCTGCATGAAGCAGATGTCCATAAATATCCATCGTATGGCCTAGGTAGTGCCGACACTGCAGCATGTTGGCACGATGGCCATGACCTGCGGGCGAATTGCTTTCGGTTTCGAAGAGGACAACAGAATGCAGAATGGAGAGGTGGCCAGAGACGACTCTAATTAACAAGGCCCAGGCTTGTTGTCAGGGTCCTGATCCAAGTGTAGGGGAGTGTAGCCCTCTCCACATCCACTCTAAAAGGCACCAATAGGAGCATGAGGATTTAGCCAAACCTGGACGTGCTATTGGGGGGCTAACGTAGGAAGGCGCCTACCTTAAGTACTTGCCGATGGCACTATTTAATAGGATACGTAAATAATTACTATCTGTATGCCGGCCTACCGTAAACTTGAGGATACAAATTAATGTAGTTCATTATAGGTAAAGTAATGTAGGTAATGTAGGTAATGTAGGTGAGATGCTGCATCCGTAATAACATTGAAATCCAGGCCTTACCTGAGCTACGCAGTATATGCTGTCTACCTAGGTCAGTACCTAGGTACCTGTCTAGGCACATGTCGACATGACAAGATTTCACCCGACTGAATTGCCCTTAGATTGGATGGAACCTACGGCACTGGCTACCTGAGGTGCCGCCTAGATAGGTGCTGATCAAAGAGGCGGGGCCACAATCAACCAAGAGTCAGTCCACCGCCGAAACGAAACGGGGAAGAGGGGTGATCCAAGTGGATTTCAGACTGTACCTAGGTATCTCAGGTACAGGTGCCGATGGAATGGTTTTTTTTTGGTTTTTTTTTGGTGTTGCCGACTTAATCTAACTTGATAACAATAAACCTAGTACACCTGCACGGTCCCTGCTCTTCAAAAAAGAGCGAGAGAAAGAGATAGAGAGCGAGAGAGAGGTATATATATTCAATGTTTATTATTAATAATAATATTTTTGGGGGTTGGAGAGGGGCATATACTAGGTAGGTAGATGTAGTATACTAGGTAGTACCTAGGTAGCTATTGAGGGAAAACAAATCCTTCGAGATACACAATACAGTGACGCTACACACACACAGACACGCTTGCATTACCTAGACAGGTAGCATTGACATCGCGCATACGCAAGCCCAAGCCCTCACTGTGCACCGTTTTGTATTGGTTTTATTATTGTTGTTTCCCGCCTTTTCCCTCCTCTGCGCCCGGGTACCGCAACCCCTCCCTTGTGGCCCGCCGACCTTTGTACCAATCCAGAGGTGGTGTAATGGCCGTTGTGCATTAACAGAGCACATATCTACTGGATACATGATTCCAGCAATCTTGCCGGATTGATTAATTGATTACCTGTACTGTCTGATCCGCCTTTGGTGCCTCCTCTGGTGCCTCCTTCGCAGCACCAACGCACAACAACACCAGAGCATTACCGCCAGCTTGCTCGTGCGAGACGAGACAAATAAAAACAACAAGCAAAGGCCGTTCCAAAGTACATATAAGGTATACTTTTTACCTAAGCACCTGCTGGTGTAGGGAAAAGGTCCAAGTGCCCCATGCGGCCCCCCCCAAAAAGCATCGGCCAGACAAATCTCTTCTCAGTTTAGGGCACGTACTGGTTAGCAAACTTGTTGTACCTCACACCAGGCACACTGCCAATTACCTACTACTTACCTACTACTACCTACCGTAACCAGTCAGGTAATGTTTTTGGTCGGATACAAGGTAAGTAGCGCGCCCTGGGCAAGAGTCGGTAGATAGATACCTATAGGTAGGTACCTACCGACACTACCTAGTACTATGCCCCCCTAGACTCTACCACGGTGCCCTCTTCGTCTCTTCGTACCAAACCACATACCACATACCTACCCACCTACTTCTGCTCGCCCACAAATATTATCGACCTCGCATCGTTGGTATTGCATCCCGTTCATATCCCGTTCATTCATCCTGCACCCTAATACCTGTATATCTCTCCCACGTCGTCTACTTCACACCTCGAGTCAACGCCTCAGACGACGCAGTCGTCTGAGAACTGCCCATCCCATCCCAACTTGCCTGCCGGGCCTAGTACTGCGCATTTTCTCCGTACCGGTTGGGGAAACAGGTGGTCAAGCTCCTCCAAAACAGCTCGTTCCGATTATTCCCTCGGTTCGGACGGCCAGAACACCTTGTGTCTTCGATACCCCAGAGGTGTAGGAGATCAAATATCGGAGTTGCTACGCTGTTGTATTTACCAGGTTAGTCAAATTGCCCAGCCCATTGCTGCTTGGTTGCTTGGTTGCTGCGTTGCGTGTGCCCAATCTCCATCCTTCCATCTGTCCATCCGTCTATCCATCTATCGCCCATGGTACCTTCTGTTCATGATTTGCTGCTCCTGCTAGACTAGGTTAATGTGCGGTTCGGCTCGGAATTTGTGCCTGGGCTTCTGGTCTGGCTCCATTTCTCTAGCACAGTCATCTTCTCGCATTAGCTGTTGACTTTCTCCTCTTTTTTTTTCCCCTACTACTGTACCTAATTTTTTTTTTCTTTAATCCTCTCCATCCTCTTGTGCCCACCGTTTCCTTTTTAGTATTGTTGCAAACGACCTGACGGTTCCTATGTTGTAGCACTCGTTTCTCAACCACGGCAAACAGTCTTACCGTCGTTGTCCGCTGCCTGTCGCCTGAATTGGTTCGAGTTCTATTGCGCACCTGCATTCATCTGCAACCAGCCCAGCTGAGGTGCATCGGGAATCTTGATTGCACCCCGCATCCAGTCGAGACTTCAATTTTCGTGGGATAGGCACTCTCAATCTCCACCCAAAAGTCTTCTTTTTCTGCCTTTCACCATCCTACGTCCCGAACTCCGTTTATCACCCCTCGACGATATCTAGTCGCAACCCCAACGTGTGTTCTGGCATTGGTCAACCAATATTGGTCACAAATTTACAGCACTCCGCTATATCCGACGTCGGTTCCCTCAACCATTAAATCAACAAACGCTCTGCCCACACACAACTCTCTTCGACGCATCAATACATATCAACTTCACGCCTGAGGCGCTCCAGGGTTGGTTCGGCCCCTGGTGTGTTGGTGGTAGTGGCCCGAGGACTTCCTCGATTGAGGCACGCAATAGACCCCGGCTGTTGGCTGCGGTCGCACATTCGCACCTGACAGTCTGTTTAAAACTATTTTTTACACTGTTGTAACTAGAAACAATGTCGACTTCGACTTTCTCATACGCACAGGCTGCAAAGGGTCAGTCGGCTGCTCAAGCGGCAACGACGACAGCGCAACAAAGCCCTAACCCAAGTCAAACAGCATCAGTCGCCGGCAATCAAAGCCGTGATGCCACCACCACTAGCAATAGTACCCGGGCGCCGTCCGTTGCTGTGTCGATTTCATCAAACGACGTGGATTCCTCCCATAGCGCTCGAAGCACGTCTACAAAGCCCGAGACCTCCCGTTCGAGGGCTACCGAGGCGAACCAAGACGATGCTAATACCGCAGTCTCAATCGCTGGCTCGGTTAGTTCATACAGAGCGGGGACGGATATGCCATCGAGCGATGGCGCAACCAAGGGCACGGAACCACGAGGACGCTCGATAAATCCCAGCTCCGAAACTGACGACCACAACGAGGGCAAGAAGGGAAAGAAACCCAAGAAGGCCAAATCCGCTGAGAAAGACGCAGAGACCGGACAGGAAGGGGAGAAAGAGGGTCCAGCACCGAAAATTGAGCTTTCTGAAGCGCCATTGCCCAGCGTCAATGTCTGGGTACAGAGGCAACAAGCTGCGAAGGCGAAGACCATCGATCTGCCGGCGAACTCTGGCGCTAACTCATCCCAAACGCAAGCATCGGGCGATTCTAAAGCACGGTCCCCCCACAATGAAGCGATGGATAGCAATAAAATCGCATTCAATGGGAAACAGGGTTCGAAGAGGGATGGTGAGCCGTCACCACGTGGTGCCAACCAAGGCCCAAGAAGAACGGCTCCTCGAGGCGCTAGGGCGCATGAGAAAGAAGCCGAAATAAACATGCTTGCAAATAACCCAGCCTCATGGCCAACCCCAGAGACAGCCGCCGTAAACTTGAAGACTCAACCACAAACCCAATTGGAGAAGCCGGAAAAGGAGGATAAGGAAGAGGCCGGAGCGGCGAAGCCAAAACAGAAAAAGGAATGGGTGCAATTGCCCAATTTCGTGCCCACCGTCAAGTTTGAGACAGCTCTACCTGGTCGTGGTCCGCGGGGTGGTCGCGTTGGCGGTGCTCGTGGCGGACGAGATACTGCTACAAGCCACCACACGGCTAATTCTACGGGTACGAGCCTATACATTCGCCCATCTTCTTGAGTGATTGCTAACATTTTTCTTAGAACGAGCGCAGGACTCTAACGTTGCTTCTCGCACAAATACAACATCTAAACGTCCTTCTGTTGAGGGCTCAGGCCCTCGGGAAGGTCGCAAGAATATCACACATGCAGAGCACTCTAGATTACCGAAGGAAACAGCATCGGTATGTTATGAAAGCTTCCACGTGTTGCTTGTTAGATGCACTGCTAACAATCATCAAAGGACAATACGACTAGTGAACAGCTTAAGCTGAATCAACCTGGTGTGGTCAACGGCTCAAATTCTGAGCAGACCAGACAAGCTCCGGCCCCCAGCCCACAAACCGATGAAAATTCCAAGAGTTCCGATTCTCACAAAGATATACGAACTCAGAATACCAGAGATTCCCACCCTCAGGGTCAGAATAGCGCAAACCACCGAAACAGCGAGAGGACAAGGGGAGGGGGCCGTGGTCGTGGTGGCTTTAATCAGAACAACCATAACGGCTTGTCCCATTATACCCAAAACCCATATCCAAACCAGCATCATGGCTACGCGTTTCCGTCCACCGGTCCCCGCCATGCTCCTTACGGAAACGGCTACCCGGCAGTATCTTACACATTCCCCAGCCAAGCCGGACCGGGTCAACGCAAGTCTACAAATGGCAACCGTGGACGTGGCAATGGCCGGTTGCAAGCTATGGCACCTATGAATGTGCCGTATGATGCTAACTTGTACCCCTCTCCTAATAGTGGGATGTATTCATATGATGCGGGCAATCTGCTTCAGCTTGCCCAGACGCAAGTTGAATATTATTTCTCTGTTGAGAACTGTGTCAAAGATTGGTATCTGCGGACACATATGGACAGTCAAGGCTTTGTGCCTATCCCTTTTATTGCTTCTTTTAATCGAATGCGAGAGCTACTCGTCGATCTTAACATCCTTCGCCAGGCTTGTATAGATTCAGCGGTGCTCGAGCTAGTCATGGGTGGCGACGGTGTTGAGCGAGTGCGGAGCAAAGAAGGATGGGACAAATGGGTCATTCAAGATATGAAATTAAGAGACCCATCAGCTCGCCACGACGGACCATCCACATGGCAGCCATTTAATAACGGGCTTCAACACCCCATGATGTCCCCCCACTACCCGGTTGAGGCCCCCCCAGTTTTCTCACCTACGAGCGAGCATGGCTTTGCAAATGGTAACTATGGGATCTTACCTCCAAATACGTCTACTATAAACGGCGTCAACGGACATGCTCGTCCACTTGAGTCTCAGCTTTCTGCTACTGTCCCAGAGTTCTCGCCATCGGCTACTTCCACATTCAACGGTTTCAAGTTTGCCTCGCAGAAGAACAGTGAGGACGCGAAAATTCCTACCAAGAAGTAATCCAATGGAGCTACCTCTAGAATCAATGGTGTTATGCACGACCAACCGCAAATGAGCTCGGACGGCTTGCATACCGCAAACGGCGTTGCTCTCGCGCATGAAAGTGATGGTCGCTAATCTTGAGCATATATCTATCCATCTGCTCAAGGCGTATGTTTAGGCCGATTTTGCTTAGACCGCCATGAAGATGAAAATTCCACAATGGCAGCACCATTTACGCACAATGTGGCATGAACCAGTCAGGCTTTCTTAGCCTTTTGTCAATTAAGAGATCAACTGCCCCGGACACGTCCTCAGTATGGCGTTGTTGTTCCGGGCGTGATATTATAAACTACCATGCTGACTTCTCTTTTCTTTCCGGCCGAACAAGACTGGGGATGTCACGATATCCGAACGTGCCTAGAAGTTCTCGGAAATAGGGACTCTCTGCCCTATTGTACATTGTTAGTTCGGCTCAACTAGGCGCGCAACCCGCTCTCGTCCTTGGCTGCACCGCAGCAATGAAACATAGAGCTTGCGGTGCGAGTTACACTACCGCCGAGCAACTAGGAAAGACAGGAACATGTTCCCAGAGGGACGATATAGCATAGATAAGGTGCAATGTTCGAGCTCGAAAGGATCGACGGGCCTCTCCTTCGTACCCAAGTGCGTCGTCGGCCGAATGTTGTTCTTTTCATTTCTCCAGGCTCTTGAATTGAAATTTTGAGGTGGGATTTCTTCAGGAGGTTAACCTCGGTATGGGCAGACCGGGTGCTCTTAGGCGTTGTTTCGTATCTGCGGTACGTCTTTTGCCATGATGAAAGAGACGAAAATCTGCTATGGTCACGTGAATGGGCATGTGAGATGGGCGCGATACCTTTGAGAACTTGGTTGGTCATGATCCTGGATGTTTGGTGCGGCAGCACATGGCATGCAGCCATTTGCCGCTTTGAAGCTATCTGCAGTTCTTCGTTGCTAGACAAACGGGCCTGCTATGCATTTTCGCATTTACATGTTTGCGGGGACGGTGGGAACTTCAATTCACATAACGGCGCTATGGGCAGGGAAAGCACTACTTGTTAGACTTCGATGTCAGGAGGCAAAAACAAAAAGCACAACCTGCAATGCATCTTTAGGTGCATCATTGTACTAGTAACTCATGGAATACAAAAAAGCGAAAATTGTTGATATCTCCCGCTGCTATTCCCCGCCAAATGTGGTCCTAGTATACTCTCATCCAATCGTAAATGAAAAGGCCCTGTTCCACGATCAAGGACTTCCTGTCCCATCTACCTGGGTCAGCGTATACACGTCTTGCATGGTTTTTTGAGGAACAAGCGGAGCCGAATCTTGAGCCCGGACTTGGAACGTGGCATGGCAAAAGTTCGGCTCGAAATCGTAAATTCTCTACATCTATCGCTTCACTCGGGGATTGAGTACGAAGCGAGAAAAGGGAAACAGAAAACTAATCAAATTCAAACCGGCTGAACTGGGCTATCCAAAACATTCGATTCCGAGGCACCTATCTCGCGTGGGAACCAATGGGTACATCGAGTTGTATCTCAGCCCCAAGTCCATTCCAGTAAAGCCCCGCGGAAATGGAAGTTACGGCGGCGGATATAGCTACGCATCCTGTAGCACCCGATGGGCTGCCGTCTATGCCATCAGGCGAAAGAGTATCGACCTAGGTACCTACTTAGTTAGGTAGTTACCTAGGTAGGCTCCGATTGGCTTAACTAGGTACTTATCGCGGGAGCCAGAGGCCGGACCCCAACGTCGTGATATGACAATGTGCAATGTGTGCCTATGTCGTATTATCATAGTTAAGTGTAAAACATAGACGTTGTTCCAACAACAGGACTGCGCTCGGCACCCTTGCTGCCGTACCACACTACCGTGCCCGACGAATCGAAGCCGCAGGGGAGGCAGCCTGCTTCTGGTAAGTCGGGCGGTTTCGAGGGATGGTTGTCACGGCTTCCATATACATGGCACTCATGCTTCGTTCGGGCGACGTGAGGCTGTGCGGCTGATCCTTCTACAGTAGATAGAGGACTCCCTCGTTGATACCCACGCGTGCAAGTCCCGGAGCTGCTAAGCGGGCGCGGGGCGGCCAAGACAAGACTCGGAGTACTGTACAGTACAGGTGATGGGGAGGGGGGTTGTCTTCTTGCTATGTTATTGGGTACCGCTGCTGATGACTTGCAGGTGAGTCGGGGTACGGTATATCTGGAGGCATCCAGACTAGACCGCATAGCAGACCACAGGGGGCAGGCCCGCGAGGTGAGGAGGCTATGCAGACTGGCGGTGCAGGGCATCCAACCCGCTATCTAGACTAAACGCCAGGTTGCTTGCTAACGGACTTGCCGACCGACCTACTTACACGTGCTACTGTAGAGGCATCCGGTTGTTCGCTTGGTCCCACTACTCTGAGTACTAAGATTTACTACGGCTCTCTGACATCGACCGGTTTGACGGAATGCTGAACGATACCGTCTGGCATCGGCTGAGTTGCAGAGGCCTCGCCTCCTGTAGACAAAGGGCAATGCGAGGGCGTGTGAGCAACATGGCCCCTCCCCGTCTCGCCCGGCTTGTAGGGCGTGTAAAAACGAAAGACGGGGCGATGATTGGGCACGAAGGATACGAAGGGCATCGATGGAGTGCATTTGTGCCGTGGTGTGCTGCAGCAGGTATATGCCATGCTACCTAGGTTAGATGCTCGTCTCACGCATATCTGTGGTTGTCTGGTTATCTGGTCTGGTTGTCTGGTCTGGTTGTCCATGGCTTGATGCCCAGCCGTCAACATCAACCCTGCTTCATGCAGCACCGGAGATACAAGTCTCGAGCCAGCGATGCTACTACCGTCGAGTATTTTGAAACCTAGAAAACCTAACGGACTGCAAGAGTAGGTAGTTTAGACTGCCCAACAAAAGGTAAAGCGACCCGACATTGGGCTTGCAGTCGGGGCGGATGGTAACCCCAGGCGGGTGTGCAAAAAGCATCCTGTCGGGGAACAATTAGATACCAGACAGAAAAGCCAGCGCCCTCTTCTCCTTCTTCTTCTTCTTCTCCCTCTGCCTGGTTGTTTCCCAAATACCTACCTAAGACTCTATCTAGCCTTAGATAAGTATCTACCCACAGGTACCCACTTGCCCACTTACGTAGGTAGTGGGCACACCGCCACGGCAGAGCAAATCTACGACTAGGTACCTACTGAGCTAGCCCTCTGCCTCTGTTGCTGGTATTACGTCACAGCAGGACCCCCCGGCACCATAGCAGGAGCGCATGGCGCCACGCCCTGCCCCGCGCAAGCCCGTGAACGCACTCCCACCACTCACTCTCACCACTCCCACCCCCATCGCATCGCATCGCAAGTACCTCCTGGTTCTGCCTGGGCACCTATCTCGCCCGCCACCCGCACTAGCCTCCAGTGGTTATATCCCCGCACCCCTCCCTCGCCTCCATCTAGACATCTACATCTTCATCTTCAACACATTACTCGTGCCCCCCACCCGCCCTGGAGCCCGACCAGACACAACCTCAATTGTTGCTTCGACTTCGCACCTATATCGAGTCTGCACGAGTCACGCATAGGCCTTGGACCCCTCGTTAGCACTAAAGCGGCCTCGTCGTCATGTCCTCCTACGACCCGTATGACGCTCCGCCCCGCGACCACCATCATCACCAGTCCCGTCGTTACTACGACGACCGCCGTGAGCGCGAGAGGGCAGAGCCGCGCTACCTTGAGACCCAGGATTATTATAGAGTAAACTCGAACCGCGGTGCCCTCGTGCCCCGTGACCGCGAGGATAGCGAGCTCTCTATTGAGGAGGTGAGGCGCGACTTTCCACCGCCCGGCTATGTGCAGGATATCCGCAGGGCAAGGTCCGCCGAGCCCGCTCGCGATGAATACTATCGTGACCCACGTCGCGCCTACGATAAGGCTCCGGGACGCGGCAGAAAACCTGGTAGCATCTACTATGAAGAAGAGGAAAGGACGCGCAAGCGTGTTCTGAGCAAGCAAGAGAAGATCCTCGCTGCCGTCGCCGGCGGCCTCATCGCTGCCGGTGCTAAGGAAGTGTGGGATCGCCGTGAAGCAGGCAAGGAGGGCTCCGAGGTTCATCGCAACATCGCTGCCTCCGCTGCGCTTGGTGCTGCGGGCGCATTTGCTGGTTACCAAGGCGCCGACTTTTATAATAAGCACCAAAGTAAGGAAGATAAGAAGTCGACCTATATTGTTCACAAAGGTCGCGACGGTCGCACCGCTGAATACTACTCAGACGAGGACGAAGATCCCAAAAGCCATAAGGGCAATAAGTCCTTCTTGGAAAGTGCACTTTCTGCTGCAGGACTTGGTGCTGCGATAAAGACACTCACTGGCGGCGAGCCTGATAGGGACAGCCGCCGCGGGTCGAGAAGCCGTAGGGGTAGCCCCGACTCCCATCGCTCGCGAGATACACCCTCCGCTAGGATCCAAAAAGCTGCCAAGGCATCCCTGATTGCGGGTGCCGCTGAAGCCTTCCGCGTTGCCAAGGAGCCTGGTGGCTGGAAGGGCGAGAAGATGAAGCGTGTCATCACCACCGCCGCTGGTGCCGCCACCATCGACGCCGCACATGATCCAACCAAAGATAGCAAACGACACTTGTTTGAATCCGTCATTGGTGGCCTCGTCGGCAACAGAATGCTCAATGGATCACGAAAAGATATCGAAGAGGATCGTTCAACCGGCCGAAGCCGAAGTCGATCTCGCGCCCGTTCCGGTAGCCGGGGCCGCGGAGCCAAACTCGCGGCACTGGCTACAGCTGGTTTGGGTGCCCTCGGTGCGAAGAAGTTGGTGGAGAGCCGAAGTCGGTCACGGTCTCGCGCTCACAGCGATGATTCATACGATGATCGAGATGATTCTCGGAGGAGGCGCAGCCGTAGTCGCAGCATCGTCGATGGCGCACGACGCAGCCTTGCCAAAATCGGCCTTGGTAATGGACCAGACGAACGACGCGACGATCGCTCCTACGATGACCATTCGCCTAGAGGCGGTAGCCGCCGGGGCGCCAGTGATCGGTATGACGACGACGATTACTACATGAGAGGGGGAAGGGGTCCGGAAGATGAGCATTACGATGATCGCTCGCGTGGAGGGCGCAGCCGTAGTCGGTCTCATTCACGAGGAGGTAGGTCAAATTCAGTTTCGAGCAGTGATCTTGGGGATTCAGACACGGACGAAAAAACCACGGGCAAGATGCGGAGAAAACAGCTCATCACGGCCGGCTTAGCAACCGTCGCCACAATCCACGCTGCGCACAGTGTGTATCAGAGCATGGAGGCAAGGAATGTCAGGCACAAAGCGGTGCAGCAAGGCAGACTCAGCCCACGAGAAGCCAAGAAACTCAAGACAAAGGCCATTATGCAAGATGCCGCTTCGGTTGGCATTGCAGCACTTGGTATCAAAGGCGCTATCTCTGAGGTCAAGCAGGCCCGGGAACAAGCCAAGTCAATAAACGAGTGGAAGCAGGAGAGAGAAAGACGCCATCAGAAACGTATCGAGAGGCTCAAGCGGGCAAATGACGACCACGATGGTCGATCTCGAGCAAATGGTTGGGCAACCTCCATTGCTCCTCAGGAGCATCGCTATGTCGACGTGCCTCGATATGCGGATGGGAACCCTTACTCCGCCGCCTTGCCCGCACCGCCCATTGGCTACGATAGGCAGTGAGGCCGAGGCTTCTCGCAGACAGGCTACAGCCCCCCTTCCATCGTAGATGGCATCTACAACACTTGCCACACTAGCGTGCCCCCCTGGTGTCTACGACACACACTCTATATGCATTTTCTCCCGAATTCACGATTGATGATGACGCCGCGTTTCCGTTACGGTGGTAGAAACTACATTTGAGAGACAATCTGGATTGGATTTAGTAGATCTTGGCTTGTGCCTTTATCTCTGCATTCTATGAGCCGTTATCAAATAGACGCAAATATGTGGTTTTTGTTTCCATACTTTTCAAGGATTTTTCACTGATTTTTTCTGATGTGTGACAGATGGGCATCGCCGCCACCGCCACGACTATTAGAGTGCGAAAGGAAATAAACTGAGCCCTACGAGTCTAGCTTACGTTGAAGCGACTCGGGACAGAATCGCATTCCCGGGATTATTGCCACGTATCCATGGCGCCACAGGATGTTATGAGTGGTGGAACAACAGCTAAATGGACTAGGTCGCTTGCTCACTGGATCCGCATGCAGCACTGACATATAATGTGCCACAAGGCAAGCCGCATATCTCTACCCGGCGCGGGGAACTCTAGATTCTCTATATTCTCAACGTCATTGCAGTGATCTGAAGGTAGATGGGGTGTTTCAGGATAAGGAACGAGAAAGGCCCACGTTTGAAAGCGCCACGGGAATACCAGACAATGGATAGGATAGGATCGGAATAGGTATTGCTTTCCCCAAACCCTCATTTCCCACTGTTCAGTTGCCGGCATCAGGCTAGCTTTGACCATTGGCTGGTCAATAACCTCTTATCCGAATGCTCAATGTGCCCATGACCAAAAATTTCCTTTACTCTTTGGGTAGTTTGATAAATAATGTTGTTAGGATATGCAAAATAATACCTCACATTAAATTCTGTGCCACGGTTGGTAGTGCTTATTTCAGACTGCTTGTCTAGATATGACCTGAGACAACCGACGCCGGGTGTTGGTCGGGCGTCATGGGTTTATTATATTATGATACGGCGGGGTAACGTGACGCAGCGCACGGGACAGGCTGTGGAACTGATGAGGTCATGGTACATGACGGTTCTACTGGTGCTTGGGAGTGGATCGTCATCATGTGTTACTGTCGGAATCTTTGCATCGACACGCCTTGGGATTCGATCGCGCCATCATGATATTGTAGGGATCTCGTCCACCAGTAGGCTATAGTCTAATTCCAGAAGATGCTTCGGGCGGGCATGTAGCACCTGCACCTAACTTTCACCAGAGTCTATAGATGGATTCACCCATGCACCGAGTGCATATGATGATACGCGACCATAGACGTACGTACCTTGTCTTTCGCGCAGCTGTCCATGTCGGTCGCTTATTGATATCGCGTCGTGGCACGTAGCATTACCACGGCCGATAGCGTGAATGGATTTCGGGCATTGCTTTTATAGATGCTTCCAGACCCCGATCTCACAGGGGATCAAAGCATGAATATTGCGTGGTTACTGCAGTATACAAGTCCAAAATCTAAAGACCCCGAGCCATTTTTGCCCCAGCCGGAGTCTGGTATCTCTTCGTACAATGTGCCCTCCACCTCAAAATGGGGCGAGCAGCGGTGTAGCGAGGCAGTCTGGGTGAGGACAAGAGTCACCATGGGATAAAGTTGCATTTCTGTTGGTGGCGGGTGATGCGCGCGTATTATATATACAATCCGTACAGTTTACTAGTTATCCTGCGCTCGCCGATATCGTAAGAGTAGAATCCATAATCCCATTAACTGAATGTGCCACCACCTTCTTTCCAGGCTGATGCCATGGCGAGCATCTTGGAAATATCCTGCCTCTGCTCGTCGTCGGCAGGAAAGACGTAATCGATATACTCCTCGAATGTATCGTCCTCGAGCTTGCGCCTGCGCTTAGTCTTGCGTGGCATCTGCTTTTGCACCATGTCCACATCCTCTTCGGAACCGTGGGTGCGTTCGAATGACAACCAGGCGTTAAGGAGCGACACCCGCTCCTCCTTGAGATCCTTGTCCTTCATACTCTTGTATGCACGCTCGAACACCCTCCGAGCCCGTATCTTGGCCTCTTCGCTGACGGGCCGATCCTCGGATTCATCTTCGGCCTCTTCTTCCTCGTCCTCGGGAATGTTGATCTCAAAATGTGCGTAGCTGATCCACACCTTAACGTGGTCTGTCTTCTCGAGTAGCCGCTCATACAAGTCGCGTGTCTTGTCGTACTCGCCCTCTTCTTCCTCGAAGTCAATGTACGCTTTCCATAACAGCTCGGGCATGTCCAAGACAGGCTGGCCGATGGCGAGTTCGAAGATAGCCCTCGTCCTCTCTAGGTCGTCTAGCCCCCTCTCGAGCTCGGCGAATTTGATCCACGTCTGGCAATTGGCCGGGTTCCACTCGATATGCTTCTCGTACAGTGTCCGGCACCTCACGAACTCGAATAACTTGAGCTCTAGCTCGATGTAGCCTTTAAATACCTTGTCTTTGGGGCACATGCCGATCGCCTGGCCTAGCGACTTCCGTGCAGCTGCTAGTTCACCCTGGCGGGTTTCGAATTGCGCCCTGAGCAACCAAATCTTGGCAAATGTAAACTTCTTATGGGGTATGAGATCTAGGCACAGCTTGTAGATTTGGCGAGCCCGAGCGATATCCCTGGCCTCCATCTCCTCCCATAGCGCGTAAAAGATCCAAAGATAGATATACCGGCGCCAATGCCGCTTCTCTTGTGTCGGGGGGATCTGTGCCACGGCTCGCTCGTACACGTCTCTCACGCGGTCTAGATCGCCGGCAGTCTCTTCAAGCCTGGCGTAATCAAACCATATATCGTAATTCTTTGGGTTCTCTTTGACCCGCTCTTCATAAATCCGTCTCCGTTTGGATAACACGACATCCTCAACGCCATCTCTGTCGCCATACTGCTTCTCAAATGTGGTATAAGCCTTATGCAACCCCATAGACTTAGAACGTGGGAGACGGTCGAGGGCATATTTGTAGATAGCCCTCGCCCGCTCATACTCTTTCAATTTGGCCTCAAACCTGGCGTAGGCGACGAAAAGTCTCTCATCAACAAACTCGTCGCCGAGAGCCTCGACGGCAGCGCCGAAGACCTCGCGGACCAAGTCGCTTGTGCCGAACTCCTCCTCAAACTTGGCCCACTTGATCCAGTTTCGCGGTTCAGGACGGACGATTGTGAAGCGTTCGAATATCGCTCGAGCACGGTCATACTCACCGTAGCGCTTCTCGAGCTTGATGTAGGCACTCCATGCGGCCTCGTCGGGCTCCCACTCCATCCATCTCTCAAAAATCTGTCGCGTGCCGGGGATGTTCCCCAGCATCTCTTCCATGTAGACATACTTGTACCACAGCTTGTCGACTCTAGGCAGAATAGTGACGGCGCGGTCGAGGAGGTTTCGCGCATGGTTGATGTTCCTATTCCTCATCTCAGCCTCGATGTATCGAATCCATAGCACGACGGACGTGGCGTCGACGTCCAAAGCTCGCTCGAAGATGGAGCGCGCGCGCTTGAATTCTTTTTGCTCAAGCTCCCAAGCAGCATAGCGCATCCAGTTGTTCATGTTGATCCTATTGCGCCTGACATAGTCCTCGAACTCCTTGCGTTTGCGGCCCTGGAACTCATGGAGCTCTTCGAGATCGGCGAAACGCTGTGTCGGGGCCTGTATACCGGTCTCCTGGCGATCAACAGCCTCTCGGAGCAGCTGCTCTGCCGAGATCTGGATCGGCGCAGCGGCCTTGTTCTTGACCCTCGGAGGGCCGCGCGATGACTCCATCTTAGCAGTTGGGAGAGCGCGTCGGCGCGTCCGTGCTCAGGTAATAAGGAGGGAGTCCTTCTAAAGTCAAAGCGGTGACTGAAAAGAGCTGGACAGTGCTACGGTCGGCTGTGGCAGCCAGGTCTTAACGAGCGACGGGGTTGGTGACGGACGGGTTCGCGTGTTAGGAGACACTTTGAGTGTTGGCATCGAGTGGCAGAGGTTTACCCAGGTAAGTCGGTACCCAGGTACCTAGGTACCGGCTATTCAGTTATGCGACTAACATGATTAAGGGGTTTAAGCGAAGTATTTTATTACCTGGGTACAGTGTCTGTACGGTGTATTAAAGTATATCTCAGACTGTACAGCAGCAGATCATGCTTGCCTTTGTCCGCGCCCTGTCGCATTCGCCTCCTCGTCGACCAAACCACTTTTTTTTATCACCACCCTCAGCCTCGTGCAACTCTCTACCGCAACAGGAACTTGCCCGCTGGTGACACCATGTCGACACTAGCGGACGAGCTGCTTCAGGACTTCGAGGACTCAGCCTCCGAGAATGGCGACGTTTCGCATCATGCCGACCTCGATCTCGACGACAGCCCGGCCCTATTTAACGGCAGCCATCAAGGCAACGGTGAAATGATGCTGGACCGTGGCGACGGGGACGAATCTGACGCCGACGAGGATGAGGATATGGGCGGTGTAGACGACGTGGTGAATGCCATGGAAGATGAGGAGGCCGCAAAGGCAAGGGTCGAGAGGATGCAGCTTGGCAATGTCAAAGATGTCCGCAAGGTCACCAGCGTTATGGACAGGCTGGAACCGCTCCTCAAGGTTAGTCACGCCACCTAATCTCATCCCAACTGGCGATGCAAGTGTTTGTTTACATCTGTTGGCTTGAGCACTAGACCTGACCGATTCCCCGGCCTCCTGCAGGACATATCTCATTTCGAATCCAAGCCGCTGTCGCAAGCGACCACCAACGTTGGCAACATTGAGGATAACCCCGAATACAAGATCCTGACCGAGTCCAACACGCTCTCCACCCAGATAGACGGCGAGATAATGAAGGTTCACAAATTTATCAGAGATCACTACTCGGCCAGGTTCCCCGAGCTGGAGACTCTGATTCAGAACCCGATCGAGTACGCCAAAGTCGTCGCCATACTCCGCAATGGGCCGATGGATTCCGACAGCATAAGAGCTATACAGAACTCGACTGATAACCCTCTAGGCGAAACTCTCCAATCTGTCCTCGATGGCCCATCTCTCATGGTTGTCACGGTGGAAGCTACGACGAGTAAGGGGCATGAAATTACGCCGGAAGAGCTCGATCGCATCCTCCGGGCCTGCCACATGATGATAAAAATGGACAAGTCAAAGAAGATATTGACCGAATACGTCCAATCTCGGATGAGCATCTTCGCACCTAATCTAACGGCCGTGGTTGGATCGCTGACAGCAGCACAACTGATCAACACGGCCGGTGGTTTAACGAATTTGTCTAGAGTCCCTGCTTGTAACATTGCAGCATGGGGAACTAATAAGTCAAGGAGCGCGGCCTTCGCGACCAACACCTCCATCAGACAACAAGGATACTTATACTACTCGCCCATCATTCGTGGAATTCCAAACGACCTAAAGAAGAAGGCCATGAAAGCCGTAGCGGCCAAGCTAGTACTTGCAGCTCGCGCCGACACAAGCCACGCTACTCCCGACGGCTCGTATGGAGAGGAGCTGAGGGTCCAATGTCTGGAACGTCTGGACAAAATAACCGAACCCCCGCCAAACAAAGGACAACGAGCCTTACCTGCTCCTGACGACAAACCTTCCCGGAAGCGAGGCGGTCGCCGCGCGCGCAAGGCTAAGGAAGCAACTGCCATGACAGAAATACGTAAGGCGCAGAACCGCATGGCCTTTGGCAAGGAAGAGAAGGAGGCTGGTTATGGCACTGGGGACTCTACAGTTGGGCTAGGCATGATAGGCCAGACCGGCGATGGCCGCATTCGAGGCATGCAGATCGACAACCGTACGAGAGCGAAGTTAAGTCAGAAGCACAAAGGTTGGGGCGGTGCTACGCCTATCGGCGGCGCGGCGTCCTCACTACGCGGCTTCGGCCAGTCAGCCCACAACATCGACCTTCGAGGCAAGGGCCTGCGCACATCAGGCGTGGGCTCGACTATTGGAGGTAGCGCAGGAACGGCATCCTCCTTAGCGTTCACCCCTGTACAGGGTCTCGAGCTTGTGGACCCCAAAGTTCAGGCCGAACTCAGTCGCAAGAGGAAAGCAGAAGAAGATCGCTGGTTCAAGGGAGGCACCTTCACCCAAGTTGGAGGTGGTAGTGCTCTCTCTAGCGACGGTGGGTTCAAAGCCCCTGCGCAGCCACCGAGTAAGAAGATCGATACAGGCGCCGGCAAAATGGGCCCTCCGACACTTCCAGCCAAATAGTAGCGGCGTCGATAGCGTCGGGCTAGCTACCAAGAAGCAGATCTATGCTACATGGAGATGACGGACAAATTTCATCACCAGTCGGAGTTGGCCTGGTGTTTTCGCAGTGTATAATGGATCATGGAGGGAATGGAATTCGGCTCTGCATTTGGCGTGGCGTTTATCACAGGGAGGATGAGGACCTTGATCATGTTTTTAAAGAAGTAATTACATACTTTTCAGCGCTCTATGCACAAAGCATTGAGCCCAGCAGCAGGCAGTTCGAGTGTAAGAAGACAGCAGTTTCGTTTAGCCAGCCAGCCCTAGAAATAGGCCACATCAGTTACTTCCAGCAATGTATGATTAGGTACGAGCCCCGGCAGAGCAAACGCTACAAGAACGTGCTTAGCTACATATCGTATTATGTGTAGTTGATCTTCCTTTGATATTACGACGTACTGATTTACTAAATGGTAATAGTGTCGCTACAGACAAAACAGTGTTTGTATGATTTCGTATGCCCCTAACTAGTACCTAGTCTCACCTTTAGGTGATATTCGTAGGCATAGCCAAGGACAAAACCCTATCTCGACTATGCAAAGTCTATCTAGTAGGAGGAGATGGACCTTAGACTCGCTAGCCCATGTACTCTCACATTACATCTTCGTTCCGCAATCAGGCTTTAAAGCCTTCGAGAGTAGGCTAGACTAGGGGCACAACTTACGTGCATTTTACCTACTATCAGTGGCTATTAGCTATATTGTTCGCATACTTGCCCGTATACACTCCAGTGCTAAAAAGATATACGAGATGGATGGACCCCGTCCCCCAAGTCATACTCGTCAAGGATGATCCTTTCAAGTTGAGATAGTCAACCCGTAGTGTAAGTAACCCAAAGGGAATGGAGTGTAAGAAGTTGGGCTCAAGGCTAGATTCATGGCGAAGATGATGGACCAAGGTCTCAGAGAAGCAATCCGGTCTGACTTTACTTCGGCCAATGCGTGTTTAGTCCATCCGTGCTGGACCAGACAGTTCATTAATGGCGAGAATGCGAGTTAGACAAGATGGTGCTCTCCACCACATGGCGCCAACTTAATTCCCGTCATATATTGCAGCGCGGAGAGGTATGCCCAAGTTATATGTCCTTGTCCAACTTGTCCAACCGTCTACTCGTCACCGTGGCCTTGGTGCGAGAATGAAGAAGGGCTTGACCAAGACAAGCTCTGCATAACTTGGTATCCCTCGCTAGTTCCTAGTAGAGCTTTGGCGAAGGGGTTGTAGCTGTGAGTGGACTGACTCAGCCCAAGGCATTAGGTTCGTTGGTCGCGATACTTATATGCGACCTCGAAAACAGATGTCTCATGGAGACCAAAGCGGAGTAATGGTAAGCCCTCGTAGATCCAACTAAACCCAGTATACTTTAGCCTCATCATCTACCTCGCCTCCCGCCTCGTTCTACGGCGCAGACGGCTCTGGCTAGGCTAGGAAGAGAACTAAAGACGGCACTCTAACGGTTCCCGGTCTTGTGCCTAGTCTAAAGAGGAGTATTGCCTACGGACCTTCTACTAGTATTTTCCTCGCGTCACTATGATCTAGAGTGTTGCGGGCGGAGAAGGCGTCGTCATGTAAGGCAAGCCATATGCGCATGCAGAATGTACTATGTGATGTAGTATCAAGTACGTGTGTAGAAAGACGCCGCTGGACAGATGTATCATGTACAGGTAGGGAGGCAATGGGTATACACGCTATCTCAGTCACTATGCCTTAGATCCCTCCTCGTCCCATGCCAATACCATTTGGGATTTATCACTCATCGCAGTGCCTGCCTTATACACGAGCTACGTGGGCGCTGACAAGAGAGACTATACTACTATATAACATTGAATCCGGCATGCTTCCGCAGCAGAAAATTCCACTGACTAAGGCGTCTTGCAGGGCCTGGGTCTAGATCCAACCCCACAGGAACGAGTGGCAATGCGAATGGCGCCGCATTAGACGTCCTCCTGTGCTGCTGATGATTGAGTGATAAACATCTATGGCATGCCCACCGACGGTAGCCGGACGTGATGTACTGGGCCTGGAGCACAGTCTCACATTTCTCCGTATATGCGCGGGGTGTTTCATAGCGCTGAACTTCGTACTAGGAGAATATATATGCAGCAACAATGGGGAATCTTGCAGTACTACCTTTGAAGTACCATGCCACGAAGGCGAATCCCACTGCGAGATTTAAAGATGATCTAGGCATGATGTGCCTGGCACATGTGTACATATCGTATTTGTGTCTACACCCATGCCATTGGGTTGTCAATGCCGGTGATAACACACAGAACACACACGTGGGGAACGGGTTCAGGAGACACAGTCTCGGCCTCGTTACGGAGCAACTAAGCGAAGCATGCGAGGGGAACAGAGAGCATACTCATGTGTACCCAGGTCAGGGAAACGTTGGGGAACGGTGAGGGGAAGCGGATGGTGGATGGCAGATGGGATATACGACAAGGAACATGCGACATGCGGCACGCGAAGGAGGAAGTTCCAACTCCGATAATGGCGAACATGGGAGATTGAAAGAATCCCATTCTCGAGCTCGATCATCCATCCTAGCGCTGTGTGACTACGCTAGGACACATAGTAATAGCCACGGCCGACCCGGCGCGGATTGTCAACCTTAGCATCGCAATCCACCGATACACCTGCGCGGATGTTAGCAGCGGGGTAGAGCTGTGCGACTTACCAATAGCTGTAGATCCGACCTTGGTTGGAGGACTCGGCCGAGTTTAGAGTCTATTTCCCCTATCCCCCATCAGTGTCGCCATCAGTAGCCCGCTCAGTAACTCCATATCTCCTGCTTTTGCAAGAGTTATTGCCCGGAAACGCTCCCTTCTATCAGGTTTTCGCACGAAGCCTAACGAGCCCCTCGCGTATAGTCAGGTGGGCTGCGATGTTGATCTTCAGTATGTGGCTGTCAGCGATTGCGGGGAAAGACTGGTACCGGGGAACATGACTAGGTTGATTGGTGTTAGGAATTAAGTTTTTTATCTTTTTTATGTCTCCCCACTTCATTCGTGTTTTCCGCGGCGCTGAAGTAGATGCGGGGATATTGTTCCTGGGGCCATTGACCGGGTGTTTGTCGGTGAAAATACGCTCGCTGAATCATGAGTGAAGGCGATGTGATGCTTGTCTCATCCGGAGTTCGCCGGGGAAAGGTTGTGCCTAAACCGCATTTTTCGCCTTTTCGCCTTCTCGGTCCTAAGATCAGCGTTTTTCCGAGTCTTCACTTGTCACCTCCGTTCCAATGTGGTGGTAAGATGTATCGCGCAGCATGTAGCCAACCTGCTTCTACTGATAGTTCTGAAGACTCTATAGACCGGTGTATCGACGACTAAGGGCCCCGAGCGCACGGCGCGGTGCCATTTGACCCCAATGATCGGTTTATGTGTCAAGATGCGGATAGAGTTATTCTCTAGGTGAGGCTCTGAAGCCCATATCTGCCGAAGCCCATTCCACTACGCAGGGTTTTCTGTGCACCCCACCGGTGGTTGTCTCGATGTCCTCTAGGTACTACTAGAGCAGGGCTTGGATGCTATTGAATGGCTTGCGCATCAGCCGAAGCATTTCACAAACGTGGGACGGGCCACATAGGCGTTGGGGATTGCAATCACTAGGTCGGTTGAACGCTGGGACAGGCTTTCGTAGTGGGAATCGCGGGCGCCTCGAAGGGGGTAGACAACCATCCCGTGGGTGAAACGACATACGCGCACGTCGCCCGTCTCGCCAACAGGCCTTGAGTTGGGGCGCGGAAGGAAGGCGGAGGATCAACGACATTTCATAGTTTTATTGAAACACAAGGCTTGGTAAGTGTCGGTAGACGGCAGAATAGAAGAGACGAATTTGGGAGGATTCGGCAGATTCGTTCAGTTGCCGCGCTCTTCCCGCTTCTGAGCGCATCGCGTCGGCAACGGCAACGGCAACGGCAACGGCAACGGCAACAGCAACAACGACAACGATGACGATAAAACTTGCTGTCGACTTCCTTGCAGAGCCCCTTGTCGACGGGGATGTGGGTCGGCGGGCTCGAGTGGGCTCGAGTGGGCTCTGTTCCTGGCCGCTCGGGGGGTCGGCGGGCGCAGAATTGTCGATGCCGCACACGATGCGTCGATCGTCAGGGAGACTCTTCTGGGGTGTAATCTGGTGGGCCAGAAGCGTCATCCGGTTCTGAAACCTTGCGGCCCCGTTTCAACGTAACATGGCTATTCTATTCTAGAAGGTGATCGCGATCGAGCAGCGGGATTCACCAAGGGACCTGTGCACTCGCCTGTGCTATGTGCCGTGCTGCCTCGTGTGCCGCCTTGTGTGCCGCCTCGTGTGCGCGCTCTGTTGCAGCTCACTTAGTGCACACAGCAGGCATCAGTGCCGACTGCGCTCTGCTGTACTCAAGCGCTGGACCCTCTTGCCTCGCCGTGGCGCCGTTTGTTGGCGATGTCGCCCGCCCCGGGTGATGATATACAGCACATGGGGTTTGTTGGAGATCGGGCTGCATCGTTGACGCATCGTCGACGCATCCGCAACGTGCATGTCGCGTTTGCCGTGGCGGGAGTTGTGCCTACAGTAAGTACACTGCACAAACCTGAACCCAGGAACCCAGGAACCCAGGAACTTGGGAGACTGGGGGGAGGCGACTCCAGTTCTGTCCAGGGACTCGAGAGATCATGCAGCCGTTTCCAAGGTTCTTCTTGGACCCCTAGACCCTACCTGCTTACCTACTAGGTAGGTACCGACCTAGAAACCCTTCAACTACCTTCAACCTACCTAGGTAGTCTAAGTAGGTAGGCGCCTCGTTATCTAGTCCAATACTTACGTCCTTGTGTCCTGCACTGTACTTACACTACCTAACTGTACCCGGCCCCACAGGTGCCTAGCGCACTTGCAGTCCAACATCGTGGATGGGCCCATGAGCTCTGAGCAGTGCTGCACGTACTTTGCCCGTGCACCTGAAATGAAAGAACAATAATTAGTATAAAGCAGAGCCGCTTGCGCTAGTAGTGGCTTGCTATGCACACATCACATCACTTCCATTAGAGATGTACCTCGGGCTAGTTAGTGGCGGAAGTGGTACACTACACCTAAGTAAGTACTTACCTACCTAGGTAGGTACTTGTTAGCATATCCGGCAGTCCTAGACTAGTGTACTTAGGTACCTAAGGGTCCCACAAGCCTATCAGCCGGGTGTGCGCTATACTATTAGCAGCACTAAGTAGATGCATTAGGTACTGCCCAGGTGGACGTATAGGATGCCCGTGGGTTCCTTGGGTAGGTACCGTGCTACAGCTCCCTGGAGCAGGTAAGTAAGTACCTAACCTTGAAGGCAGTCCCTTGCTTGAAGCGCGGGGGGGGCCCACTGGGAAGCGCTGTCCACGTTCGATCGCCTGGCCAAATCTCGATCTGGCCTGCGCTTCTCTGTCGACGACGCTGCGCTATATCGGGTCGCCCGTTCGCTCTGTCATGGGGATGAGGAGGTTCGCCCAATTTCTCACCCTGGCTCTGCCCTTGTCTCTGCCCTTGTCTCTGCCCTTGTCCCCCTCAGGACCTTTTGCTCCTGAGATGCATCTTGTCCGACCCTGCGACGTCATAGACTAGTCTTGGTTTCATCGTCCTTTTTTGCATAGTGTGCGACACCTGCAGTCTCGAGAAGCAATTGTGCTTTCGCCCCCTGCCGCCTCTCGGCTCCTCGGGCTGCTTGGGCACGAGTGGCGGCAGAACGGCAGAGCAGGCCCTGGAGTGAATGTGACCGACCCAACCGTTTACCTAGTATTTCGAACGAACACCCCATTCCAACAGCGTTCTAACAGCGTTCCAACAGTTAACGATTTACCTACCTAGGTACACTTGATCAACACCCGATACAACGATTAGGCCGCAATTTGTGCAGGGTCTGCCGTCAGTTCCTGGCCAAGACGGCAGGCCATCATAAGGCATGGTATGCGTCGTGGGCATGGTTTAACGTTTGGCCGAGAGTGACAAAGGACCCGTCAGGACGCGCGCTGCGAGTGGTCGAACCATTGGCTGCCCCATGCCACTGACGGGCCAAAGAGGAAATGATGGGCTGCGATCGAGATGCAAGTGGGGTGGCCACCAGGTATGGCATTCTTGGAGGAGCATGATGGTAAAAGGAGAATGCCATGGCTGGTCTGCGTGTCGCCCAGAAGTCTCTCCAAAGTACCCCGCAGACTCTTCTTGTGCCACTGCCTGGACTGATCCATAGCAGCGTGTACAGTGCTTCACCTGCATAAATAGTCCTTGTTGGACCGAGACGTCAGAGCGCCGTCAGGGCGCCGTCAGGTTGAGTTGCTGGTATCAGCAGACTGCTATCTGCTACTATGTACCAAGTATGCAGGCAAAAGAATGCTACTGTACTTACTTGTAACCATCTACGAAGGTAGGCGAGTGGTCTGGTCTGCCGGCACACGTATGCACTACCAGTAGGACATGTTTTGCCGTTCATTGATCAAAAAAAATCATTCCGATGGGGTTGATCGCATGGTGGGCAAGACGTCACAACAACGAGGAGCGCGTGCGAGCAAAACATCCAGGGATACGGCAGCTGGAACTGATAATGATCCTTTGTCGAGCTCACACATGCGACCAAGTTACAGGAGAGACATGGGTCGCCCTGCGCGTCTTGTTCTCTGAGGTGCAGGATACCGGGTGACTTGATGATAGCATGGGGCTGCAATTGCTCCGCTCAGCTCAGCCCTTTATCATCTTCAGTTGAGCCCGTTGTAACCTGGCAGTGGATGCGGGCAAAGAAGGTATGTCATCATAGATCATAGTAGGTATGCATAGATCTAGTGTAGCTACTCGGCGCTGACGACCTCACCTAGTATACACACTAGCTCCGTGGTGCTCAAGACCCCCATCCCTCATCCCTGATGCTGCACTGATAAACAGATCAATGCAGACAACCTACACGGCGATCCGATCGGGGTCAGTCTCTGACCAATTTACTAGTGTAGTCAGTGACATTGCGGTCGGCCTCGTCAACTGAATGTACCCATTCTGTCAACACATCGCCAGATGGCTTGGTATGCTATGGTGAGGGAAGTGCATGTGCACTCTAAAATTCGATCGCATCATCAACCAGGGCGCATTCCCGTGCATCGTCTCCAGTCGGCACGAGACACGGGACACGGGGCACGGGCAGGGTAATGTAGTGCAGCACTCTGCAAAACACACATCGCAGAATACACGCCTAACAAGGTGCATGTGTCGCCGTCGCGAACTCGGCACGGTACACGGATACCGATAACAACGGCTGTACCTACACTGCCTGTAGGCCGAGATTGGGTACATGCAATGTACCTAAGTATGTACTGGAGACGCAGTGCCGTGTAGGCTAGGCGTGGCCACCCTACCTCTGCCTCTTGCCTCTGCGTGTGCCCGCTTCTGCTTCTGCGTCTGCGTCTGGTTCTGATACTTCTGCTGTTACTTCTGCTATTACTTCTGCTGCCTCTGCCTCTAGCCTCTGCCTTCGCCTTACTGCCCGGCGCGGAATGCGCCTGTAATAGCGGCATCTGCGCATTCTATCACACTAGAAGCCGCCCGACGTGGGCTATAGTATACGTACCTGAGGTAGGCCCGGAGAGCCGGAAAGAGGCCCTGTCCCGTAATGTGCTATGGTGCTGGCGTACGCTGTGCCCAAGGCGTCCAGCATGCCTGCCCCTGTAAGCCCTTGTCTTGGCCCCTGGTTGGGGCGTACCTATGCAGCCCCTCAAACCATCCCCCCTCCCCCCCAAAACTTGGCGACCCTGTCTTTGGGTCCCAGAGCTGGCCCCAGAGCTGGTCCCAGAAAATGGCCCCAGCGGCGCTAGTACTCAGGTACTGTGCTGCGGGGCCCGCTTGCAAGGATGGGCAGCGACCCACAGAAGAAGCAGCAGCAGCAGCGGCGGCGGCGGCATGACGAGGGGCGGTAGGTACCTAGGTAGGTTCTGCTGTGGGTTCTGCGGTGGGTTCTGCGGTAGGTACAGTACCACCTCGACACTACCACCTCGACACTACCACCTCATCCACACTCCATACCTAGGTAATACCTAGACTACTACGTACATACAGTACACTGCCTAGGTTAGGTAGGTAGTGGACTGGTACTGTAGACCAGACTTGCGCGGTCCCACGTATGTACGGCCACGGCCTTCGGCTGCTGCGAAACGGGCTTCGATGGGATTTATCGCTTTCCCATGTTTGTCTTTTTAATGCAACGCCCGCCCGTGTCGCATCCCATCCGTTCCTCTCGCATTCCCGCTCTACCCTCTCCGGCCTCCCACGCCATCTCACCACCAGCAACGAGGACCCGTTCATCACCTGCTTCGCCTCTCGGCCATCACGCCCGCCCACCCGCCTCAACTCCCTTTTGACCCTCACAACTTGACCCATTGGCGCCAGCCTTGGACCACACCCTCGCCTTGCCACGCCACGCCAACGCCTCTGGTGCCCGTCGTCTTGCCGTGCTATCGTGCCTCAAACGTCGCTACGTCTCTCGGATTTCCCATCCAACCTCATAGCAGACTAGGGCATCACGATCACTGCCCACCGCGACAATTCAATTGCATTGGTGTGCTGTTGTGGCCTATCTGCGTCTCGGAACCGCGGCGTGGTTTGATACGATACGTGTGTCTGTGTGCTACTCCCGCGGCGTCATACCATTTGCGTCGACAGTGACCCCTGGTCTTTACTCGTCGCTAGCTCATCTGGCCCACTTCGTTATTTGGTGACGGCTACAGATTGCTGGGCTTCCATCTCCAGCATTTGCGCTTCCAGCTCTGCGTGCTCATTGAACGTTTTGTTCCCTGGCTATCGGTCTTGCTTCGTTTGATCCTAACTTCCAGCTATCACAATGCAAGCTCGAGACGCTACCGGCCGCCAGGTATCGTTATTAAACGATGATATATATGCCGTTCGCCCATTCTACCCTTCACCAACGCATCATGCCTCGGGAGGCGATAGGTCACCACTAGCTCACACACCCGAGCTCATACGCTCAGATTCTTACGACTCAAATGCTAGCTACGACGCGCGCTCTCCATTAACGCCTAATGTCTATGATTACTCAGCGCGACCCTGCTACGACGATTATCTTCAGGACAAGCAGGCCCCCTTGAAACGCCCCGCGTACATCACCACTCACCGTGCAGGTTCATGTGAAGATGACTGTTCAAACGCTTCCCAAGAAAAACCGGGCAAGCGCTATCCCTGCCGGTACCGCGAAAGCCATGGCTGCGAGAAGACTTTCACCACGTCAGGCCATGCGTCACGCCACTCCAAGATTCACACGGCTGAGAAAGCCGTCCCTTGCACATTCCCGGGCTGTCATAAAAAGTTCACTCGCGCGGACAATATGAAGCAGCACCTCGAGACCCACTTCAAAGACAAGTCGAGAGCACCTAGCTCTTCCAAGTCAAAAATCTCATCTATATCATCATCGAAGCGTGGATCCATATCTTCCAAGTCATCCTCCTCGACTCAGAGTGACGGAGCCTCTCGCGACATACAGATGTGGGACGTGGAGCAATATGGTACCGACTATATGCCGATGCTGTCCCCTAGTGGGGCCTGGGATATGCGAAGTTTGAACGCACCTCTCATGAGCCGCCCAGGTGCTGCGCGGACAAGCAGCGGTTTAGACGCCCTAGCAGCAATTGCCTGCCAAGAGGGCGCTTAGTCTTATATATCTGTCTTGCCACATTTGAAAGCACTAGACGCCAGCGCGCCCATCAAAGGGAGGAAAAGGGAAAGGGGGGGCGTGTCAACCCAAAAACTGAAACTAAAATTTAATTTCTCAGTCTTCCCGGTCCAAGGTCATGGGGTCGGGTGAAGTCTTTTATTTAGCCTTGCAAAAAAGGCAGGTTAGGCGATGTCGTCTGGACGGCGTTGGTGGTATTTTCTATGGATCTCCATTTCCTGGTTCGCATTCGATACCTGGGGTCGCAAGCATATGACGGCGCACCACACTGCTTTTTGCATGGTTTTGATAAAATGGCGGAGAAAGCCGCTTGAGCAATCAGGGGTAGCATTGCCTTATTTCGTATGGCTAAAGTAGCCGCCTGCTGGGCGCCGCGAGGACACGTCCTTTTTCTCTCTTCGGTTTGGGCACATATTAACGAGTATCGATAGCGAGTATATACGTGTGGGTTTCAACTTCTGTGGACAAGCTATGCTTAAGACAGAATCTAGCCCTAGAATCATTCAAGTTGTAAGGATGTGTCGGATTGTATACGATGTTCTGGCATCGAGAACCAGTCGCCCGGTGACCAGGCAGATAGCATACGCAAAATGCGATCAACGATTTGATGAATGTTCAATATTAATATGTATCTGACACTTTTCTCCCTTCTCAAACGGGTGAGCTGTCCTGTGAGTAGGAATGAAGTCTCGGAAAGGGAGTTCGGCTGGCCCATCGTACCCGCGATGAGACATGTAGGTAATGTTGGACAATCGTGCCAACTCGCCAAGACAGGGAAGCAAAATGCTGATCGATCTTTTTGTCACTGCGTCGAACCCGAGTTCCGAGTGAGCGGATCAGATCTGTACTTGTACAACATTCACGCCACGGGGAAAAAGAAAGGATGGACATGTCTCGTGCTGGCTACCTACCTAATCCACCCGCAGCACCATCTGGAGGGGACCGTACGAGAAGTACTGCTACTCACGGTCTTTCTTTGCCTGCAGGGCATTTAGCTGACGTGCCTCGCCTTGGCCCTCCTGGCGAGGACGTTTTCCGACAAGCGGCCGGCCAAGCCTAGCGAGGCCCCAGACTAAGCCGTCGACTGGGCTGATAGCAAAAATACAAATCAGTGAAAAGCTAGGGTGAGGCTGCTACAGTGGTACAGCGCCACTACAAGCAGAACGCTGTCTGGGGAGGACCCACGATCTGGGAGAACCACACAAAGTCCTACCCAGGTAGAGAGATAAGGGGCGTGCTCACCGCGTACCAGAATCGCGATAAGGTGGACAGGCGGGCAACCGGGGCAATACATAGATTACTGCTTCTCTCGCTCCAGTCCAAGGCTTGTGTATATCAAGCTAGGCTCAGGCACTGCTCATGTACATATACGCGATAGGCGGTGTACGCCAAGCAGAGATGGCACGAAGGGGAATATTTCCTCACAAGACCGACTATACTGCACCCCCCCGCCGGTTAGCTCAGAGCAGGATGTCGACACACGCTCCTGTAGGAATTAGGAGCGCTGGGATTGGGAGCCACAAAGCATGGTGGTCAAAAATAGCGTCTTGTTCCGAGCCTTGGGGAGCCTTGGAGCTGGAAAGCTGGAAAAGCGGGAAAGCTGGAACGCTTGAGTCGGCAGGGATGGGGTCGAGAGGGGCGCTTCTGGTGCGTGATGACGAGTCGCGACGTCTGCGCCGACCAGTCAGCTTCCCTTCCAGACACAGATTCTCGTCAGTTGGACATGGTGTGCCGTGGCGGGGATACGATGCCACCATCTGTGCGCTTTCGGCACTGTGGTGAGGCATATGGTCGGAAACATGCGATGTCTCCGCTCCTCCTGATCCATGGCGGTCCCAGAGTGACGTAGCCTCGCGGCGAACTGTTTGTGACAGTGGCACGGACAAGACAAGACACTACCCGGCTCAACTACCTACTTAAGTAAGTAAGTAGTGTAGAGGACTACAGTACTTACGCCAGGCCAGGAACGCGGCGGGAAAACAGGCTGGCTTGCTCTTGGTTTCCTCCTCCCGAGTGCTACGTACACTCCACAGTCCCCTACGTATACACTAGTTTCCCTCTCGGCTACGCGCGTTGATCGGGGGTTCTAGTGTAGCGCATCTCTTGTGTATCTCTTGTTGGTTCCAGGGTTCTGCCAGGGCACTGCCAGGGTTTCTCTTGGCCAGTTTCTGCCCAGACTCAGGGCCCAGGGGCAGGACCGCCAGGGTTCTGCCAGGGTTCTGTCAGGGTCCGACCAATCTATCCCGGCCTTCTATCCACTCATCGTGATCAGCAGCTTTCATCCTCTGCCCGCGACTCTTGTGCGGCGTGGCTGATGGAACAAGCATCCATCTAGGGCTAGGCCTCTATAATGAGCCATTCCCATTGCCGTTCACATAACGAAAGCAAGCCACGCCCGCCACCATGTACGTATAGTGTAGCCAAGCATCATTCGCGCGGCCCGTTGTGATGCCTCGTGCCAGTAATGCACGCGAGCCACCCTGGACGGCAACACACCGCTCTGGAACGAAGGGTCCTTCAACGCTACTTCGAGGGTCTTTGTCGACCCACAGTTCCGTCATCTCGATCTCACGCCGATCTTGCGATCCGTGCTGTCGCTTCGCTCGGCGAACCCGGTGAACCGGGCCGACGTCGTGTGGCACCGTGGCACCGTGGCAGCACGAGCAGTCCACAAGTGCTCGTCGATCCGTTGACCGACTTCCGCTTTTGCTACCCGTGTAGCTGTAGCGCTAGCGAAACGGGGAGGAGGATAAGAAGGAAGAGAAGAAAGAAGAAGAGGAAGAGGAAGATATGTAAAGAGGCCATTGGGGAGATCTATGGAGAATAGCTTTTCTCTCGTGGTAATGTCCCATCAATGCACAAAGCGATCCCTAACTATCATGAACATTGATATTCGCAGCAAGCACCCCTTGGCGGCTCTCACTATTTGCTCTGTTGAGCATTGCAAGGCCTAATACATGCTAATTGGGTACTAACCTTACGACGAGCATCTTGCTCCTACAGTTCGCATCTGCACAACTTTCAGCTGTTCCAAGCGGCTAGTCGGCCTGGCAGGCTAACGCATTGTAATTCGTGGTTTGGTAGCTAATGTTGCGTACAGCATGCTTGAGCCTGGGGCTGAGATATCTAGCACGCGAGGCAAACTATTCGCTCCTGTTCATATATCAATCCGAGAGATCAGGTAGTAAGTTCACTAAGCGCTTTGTTCCAAGTTAATAGAGTTGCCATTCTGTTCGTAGATCAGAGTGAGAGCTCATGCAAGCCATTCGAAAATAGCAAGCAAATAAGCCGCCATAATGAGGTAGTTAGTTGTGTGGCCAGCCATCGTTTACGGGATCTACTGTAAAGTTACGTCCTTCCCGTCGAGGAAGTGATGCCGCCATCCACCACAATCTTCTGTCCCGTGACGTATCTCGCCTCGTCCGAGGCAAGGAACAAGACGGCGTTTGCAACGTCCCACGCATCCCCCATCCGGCCCATGGGCACCTGTGCCTCTCTCATGCGCTTGAATTCCTCGTAGCCCTGGTCCGCTCCCTGCTCCTCCCCGCTCTCCGTTGTCGTCGTTGTCGCGTATCGCGTAGCCAGACTGTGGGTATAGGGTGTTTCCATAAGACCGGGCACGACGGTATTAAGCCGAACGCCCCGTTGCGCGTAGATGACGGCCGTCGTCTTCACAAACTGCATGATGGCCGCCTTGGCGGTGCTGTATGCGACCTGCGGCTTTCCGATGTATCTCAGGCCTGCAATGCTAGAGATGCAGACGATGGCTCCGCCACCGGGCTGTCTCTCCATGATGGGCAAAACGTGGTGGCATGCGACGTAGACGCTCTTGAGGTTGATATCCATCTGCGCGTCCCAGACCTCCTCCTCCATCGTCGCTGGGCACCCTGGCTGCGAATGACCAACGTTGGCGACCAGGATGTCGATGCGTCCGTGTTTCGTCAGACACTAGAACACTCGGGTGGTCAGCTGCGGCCATGCGAGGGGCGATGGAGAGGGCTTCGTGAGCTGCCAGATGCATAATGATCTCTGCACATCACCCAAACAGGAAGAAAAATGACTCGCGATTCACTCACGGCGTCGAGCAGCGATTTCACCGACGCCGAGGACGTCGCGTCTGTAGCTACGATGTCGCACTTCCCACCTTCGCGCTCGATTGTTTCTCGCGTCCTCTCTGCCGAGGATGTCGTTCTGTTTCCGCCAAAGATGATGGCGCCTTGTCGCGCGAGGAGGACGGCGCTGGCGGCGCCGATGCCCCAACCCTCGGAACCCGTCTGGCCCAGGCCGATGACGACGGCCACCTTTCCGCTGAGGTCGTGCATTGGCATCGCGGACAAATGGCAATGGCAATGGCAATGGCGCTGTGCGAAGCTGCAGGTATTGTGGCGTGTTGAGGGTGTCGACACCACCCCGAACTTCTTATAGTCGTCCACTGCGGCTACGGATCGGAAGTTCGGGGTAGCCCCGTCGCCGGCTCTTCTCGACGGAGCTTCTCCGTTATTATTCGTCCGTCGTGCGTCGTTGGCTTTAGCACGCGGTCCGTTGAGTCATCGCGTGAAGAGCCATCATGGCCTGCTGTGCCGGCCATCTCCTATTGTCCACCTTGTCCCTTGTCTACCAGCACCATCATAACCGATCCACGCCGGTGACGGCTTCAATCCGGCTCCATTCCGACCAACGGACGTCTCCGCGCGGGTCAGATAGCCGGTGCTGGTGAACCTCTCGGGATATGGATCTCAATTTCATGTGAATCGTTAGTCACTAGAGACAGACGCGTGAGTCATGTCCGGGGCATGCACTGCCAATCCACCTAGTCTAGTCCATATCGAGGCTGTAAATCATACGGATTCTTCCTAAACCGGCCCCTATCATGACGTCGACATTGTTATACACAACGATGTAAGTCCCACGCACACACACGCACACACACACACACACACATATATATATATATATATGTTGACGACACACGCACTTGTCAATAATGCTAACCGCCCTCTCATCAATGCGTCTACCCATTCACATACACAAGTGGCTACGTTCTCCCTCTTCCTTATCTGTCAGCCGTGTTTTCGATACCAGAGCGGCTAAATTCAGCACGTGCAACCACCACAAAATGCCGACTCTGTCGTTCGCCAACAAGACGTTCCGCTCCGCCTCGAACACCGCCAACGGCGAGGTCGGCGCGGCCACTACCTTCAAGTACCACCAACTGCAGAACGTCGTCTGGGCCGAGTACGGCGGCGGATCCATCGTCAAGGGCTTCCTGATCGCCACCGTCCAGGCCGACAACACCCTCGACGCACGCTACGAACACGTCAACGCCAGCGGTGCGCTCATGACCGGCAAGTGCAAGAGCACGCCCGAGGTCCTCGACGACGGACGCATCAGGCTGCATGAGGCCTGGCAGTGGACCAGTGGCGATCTGAGCAGTGGCGAGAGTATCGTTGAGGAGGTGAGGGACTGACGCGGGAGTATGCCGCTAGATGTCGCGGTCGTGAGGCCTCTTGTCTTGCCGTCATCGTGGCTCACGCCTAAGAGCATCAGCCTCTCATCTACGCGCTTACTCCTGAAGAACCTAGTTGCTTTGACTGAGAACCGCCAACTCGTAAGGGCACAGTTTCGTATCTAGGAAATCAACGGGTTTGCCCCTTGATGTTAGGTAGCGTATTTACTTTCAACGAAATTACGCTTAAGGAAGGCAGTAAGCGATTCCCCGAAACTCGACATGTATATTAGTTTAGATTTATGGGTTTTGTTGTTTCCCTTTCGAAACACATTCTTGTCATGTATGGCATTTGTGTGTTGGCATAGATAGATGTATGTCCGCCTCACACGTCTTCTTTCCATCTATATGCGGGACGCGACACCCCCGAAGCCCGGCTTCATATGCCGACCAAAGCAACGATAAAGCAGCGACGGCCGATACCTGAACGCGTAATTGCTCATTTAGCATATCCATCTAAGGATATATCAACAGATATGGTCAGTGCTCGCGACGTGGGCGGATTAAAAACTAGGGTCATGTATTCGCCAACTTTGAGGGATATGGTGATGCTCTGCCTCCCTCGCAGGTGTCCGACTGTAATAGAAATTTTAACCACCATTGGCAATGGCGATCCCTTCAACGGGAGCCACCAAACCCCATATGCTCACCCGTATCCTCCCGCCAACAACCTCGTAACCATTTGTTTCATTCCGGATACGGTAACAGCTCCAGTGTACCGCATGGTAGTTGGACGGAAAGCCGTCTAAAAGACTCACTATGCAACGCCACACCTTTTCTCTATCCCTTGTCTTGGCTATTTTAAGGGTATAATGAACTTTTTCTTTTTTTTTAAAAAAAAACAACGACGATCAAAAAAACAAACGTTCTCTTCTCAACATACCGGTTGCTCGCCATACTGTGGACGGGCTCTCAGGAACAAATCTACCGTTTCAACATAAAGTTCATCTTGACTCGTGGTGGCCTGCACATGTGGATTCTGCTCAAGGGCGTCAGACCATTGCTGCCAGCGCGTACCTGGCACCGGGTCGCGCCAGTTACGGAACTCGCGAAGTATACGCGACATTCGAAGCACGAAGGGGGCGAGGTGGATATCAACTAGGCACAAGTCGCCTCCGAGGAAATAAGGGCCCTAAGTACAACATTAGGAAGAGACTAATCCAGAGAGCCATGTGATGAACCCACTCGCTCATCGGCAGCCTGTACCAAGGCCATGGTATCGCCCCGAAGCCTATCGATGTACTCAGTCTGCCTTTGAACATCTGGCGTCCTCATCAAGGCGAAGAATGCTGGGACAATCTTGGCATTGATCTGCCGAAATTAGTCAGCAGGCTCTGAAAGGGGGAAACGAAGCCGGGCATACATGGTCAATCCATAATCTGCAGTTCGCTTTGAGCCTCGGGTCCGTAGGTAAGAGAGGAACACCCCGATCGTAGTCCTCGAGCTATTCAAACGCCGTAAGCAATCCTGAAAATGATGAATGACCGAGCATCGCCAACACGTACATATTCCAATATGACTGTGCTCTCTCCACTAGCCCAGTCACCCTGCCGAATGGCCGGAACTAGTCCCCGGGGGTTCGCTTCTAGCAGTTGAGTCGGGCGCTTGAAAGGATCGGTCTCGCAGTACTGATACGACATGCCCTTTGCTTCGAGAGCAATCCATACCCGCTGAGAGAACGGGCTTCTAACATTAGCATACATTCCCCTTGTTGCTGAGATATGGACGCACCAAAAACTTGCCGCATAGAGCTTTAAGGCATGCTCTTTTGAATGCTTTTTAGCTGTCACCAGAGCATTTCCAGATGGCCTCTTTTGCTGTGCAGCTTTCTGCAGCTCCAGTTAGCATACTGAGCGCATGAAGCCACGACGCACCGATTTCGACATCGAACGGGCTTCGCTAGAACGAGGGGGCTATCTGTGGAATGGCTTGCGCCGCCGGATGATGCGGTTGAGGGGACCATATCACAAGCCCACACTTCACTCAATGGCCTGGATCGAGAAGCAGCGAACTAGAACTCACCTGTCCTTTCTTGGCTTCTTTTTCTTGCGCGGCCAGAAACCTCTGCACCGTGGACTTCTTGATCTCGTCGCTCTTCTGCAGGGTGTGCTTATGGGGCCCTGGGACGCCATCCCCTTTGCCATTCCCCCCATTGCCGTTGACTCTCTGGATAGTCCAGTATTTCTTTACACTACTCTGACTGGTCGAGGGCCGTACGATTCCATCCGGGAACGGGTGCAATGGCGGGAAGCTAGTGGTCGGCGAGGCGTTGATGCTTCCATCTGCCGAGAACGTCGCATCGGGGAAATGCTCAGTGATTTTAATCTTTACATCGCAAAGATCGCGTTCTCGTGCGAAACGTTTGCGCTTCTTTTTGGCGGGATCATCAGACTTGGGCGTACCGGGGGGTCGTCCTTTCATGCGACAATCCCAGTAGTGGGAGACTAGGATCACAATTAGACTAGTAATTGTGTTCTCGGATATTTTAGGTTGGGTGAGGGGAAGGGGGTGACGAGCCGAGCTCGTAACATGGATCTAGCTCCTACGATATGTCTTGGCTCTCGAATACAGGCCAAGATAGGAAAGAAATAAAACATATATGAGAGGTTAAAAAAAAAAAGAAATAAAGAAAAGAAGAAGAGAAAAAAAGGCAATCTATTACTCACTAAAATTTTTCCTCTTGTATTTTTGAGTTGAGCGGTGCGAGTAGACATTATCAATATGGGGAAAGTAGGTTTCAAATCTGGGGACGAAACGCATGTATTAGCTCCCACATCGAGATTTGGGAACAAATTTGGGGTGGAGATGAAGCGCACTCGTCATTCGTCAAGGTAATGGTATCATCAACGTTAAACAGCTTTTCACGCCAGGCCTCAAGGCTGGGTGGATCGATCACTATCCTATTCACTAACTGTCCGTGTGGCCGTTGTTCCGCCGGCAGCTCAGGCACGGTGGCGAGAGACGGCGGGCCGGATTGCGCGGCAAACAAATCCTCCTCCGAACTGACCTGGGGCATACTGCTAGGTTGTGATATGGGGATGTTGGGGGCTAAGAGGCCGAAATGATGTTGGCTCGGCGGCCCCGAATGAGGAGGTAGAGGGCTTGGCGGCCTATGGTGCGGGTGCGGATGAGGCTGGGGGTGAGGGTGAGGCGGGTGTGGATGCGATTGGGGGATGGACGAGTGACGATGAATATGGGCTGAGGGCGCTGACGGCGGCGGTTGGTCGCGCTCGAAGCTGTCTTGCGGTGAGTGGTGAGCATGGGCGAAGTCAGGATGGACCCCGGGAATGTTGGGGAGGGTGTTCAGGCGTTGAAGGTGGTGCTGGAAGAGGGGATCATGAGTATCGATGGTAAGATCGAGGCTCGTATGCGATGGGAGGGTGGATATACGGAAGGCATGAGGCGGCGGCGGTTGGCTCGAGTGATGTTGGGCCTCATGGGAGAGTGGATGGTCGTCGTTGGAAGGGGAGAAATGGATCGAGGCCGGATCCATGGTGATGGGTGGCAGATACGAGATGTATCTCGATATCTGTGGTGTATGTATGATGTATATATGATGTATATATGGGATTCGAGCGTTCGCTGTCGTCGAGGTGGCGGCCGAGGCTGTGGTTTCCCGCGTCACCAGGAGTCGAAGCTGCTATGCAATGGCTATAGCTATGGCTATGGCTATGGCTTTGGCTTTGTTGGCGGCGATGGTGTTGGTGTTGGTGTTGGTGGTGATGGTGGTGGTGGTGGTGGCGGCGGCGGCGGCGGTGCTACTGCTGCTGCTATCGTCGTCGATGATGCTTCAGACCGACGCAGCTTGCCCGCGCCTCAACCCAGCCCATGTCGCATACTGCCAGCTAACGAACGGTATGAAGATGAGAGAAAAAGAAGGAGGAGATGGCAAGACAGCAGTGAGTCCAAATTACCTCAGGTAAAACCGGAGCTTGTGCGGGTACGGATGGATATAGGTACCCGAGGCAGGGTCGGGCCGGGCCAGGTCAGGACAGAGAGACAGAGACAGAGACAGAGACAGAGGCGGAGGGGCAGGAGGGGCAGCGAGACAACGAGACAACGAGACAGCGAGACAGCGAGACACAGAAGATGGACGAAACGAGCGAACGGACGGGCGCTGGCTGTTATAGAGCTGTCGACAGCAGTCTGTCTGGGCCTCTCCCGTCGCCGTTGGCCGTTGCCCGTCGCGCGCGTCGCCCGTTGCCGCCTGGGCCTCTCTGTGCGAGTGTTAGGTTGGCTGGCAGTCTGGGTCTGGGTCTGGGAGATTGGGCAGGGCTTTATTAGTCGCGTGTGTTGTGTTGTGCCAGGTTGAGAAAGCGCTGGGCCAAATCGGACCAATATCGGCCGTCCATGAGGGTTTTGACAGAGTCACAGAAACAACGGAAACCGAGGGAAGGAAAAAAAAAAAAAAAAAAAAAAAAACAATCGGTCGACCTCGCCAGATGCCAGTGCAGATGCCAGTGCAGATGCAAGGGATGGCAAAAACACGAAAACGAAACGCTTGGTACGACGGGCGAATGATTCATCACTGGCAATCCCTTCTTCACGCACGCTTCCTGTCGCGTTTCTCGCTGCAGTTCCTGTTTCTCTCCTTGTCCCTATCCTTGTCCGTGGACCTTTTCTTTGCTTGTGCTGGTGCTGGTGCTCGTGCTGATGCTCGTGCTCGTGCCGGCGCTGCTCTTGCTCTTGCTCTTGCTCTTACTCTTGCCCGGGATCTCGTTCCCGATCCCGATCCCATTCCCATTCTTGTCTTGTCTTGTCACTATCACTGTCACTGTCACTGTCCCTGCCCCTGTGCCTGTGTCCGTGCCTGTTCTTGTTTTCAGAGACCACCGGCTCCCTAGACTACTAATAGCGGTTCGTCGAAAATGCTGCCCCGTGCCACAGTCATTACGTGGATGTTGCTATAGGTTGATCTTGTCCACGTCTCCGGGTGCATGCCCAAGGTATAGGCCCAAGGTATAGGCCCAAGGTATAGGTTGAAGCAGGTAGATAAGTCGGCGGGGGGGTATACGTAGGTGGATAGGTATCCATGATATACCTTGGATCATGGATTTATATACCTCCCTAGGTACCTAACCTTATCTACATGTGGCAGAGGGCGGGGTACCTAGCCTAGGCGGCATATCTTAGGTAGTATAGGTATAGTCTACTAGGTAAGTACGTATAGAGCAGGAGGTATTAGGCACAGGCGCGCGGCAGGTGGCACGAAGTATGCCAAGCCTAAAGCATCTGATAGGGCCGCATCGACGGGCGGGGCAGATGGGGCAGGTGGGCTAGAGTCGAAGCCGGGCTGCGGGGTCTACCCGACGAATACGCCTACGATACCTACCCAAGCACCTACTATAAGTGCACCCAGCTAAGTACTATCTAAGTACCTACCTAAAGTATGGCGCCTCTATCCCGATGGACTGACTGCCCGATCCTGGCCCGGTCCACTCTCCGTCCGCAGTCATTCCAGATCTACCCGAGCAAATCGGCTCGATTAGGTATGTACCAAGTATAGTCTAACCCAAGACATCGTGATCGATGCACTGGATGACCACCTATACGATCCCTATCTATACCTAGGTACTGCTATGAAGATGGATGGCTCCCTGGTGCTGACAGCCCCAACTCATGTGTGAACAGAGCACCTACAGCAGCTCCCTCTAACGCATCGAATTCCCATTGCCGAAGCAAGCTTCCCACGCGCACCATGCACGCAAGGCGCAACGGGAAGAGGAACGGGAAGAAGAACGGGGAGGGGGAGGAGGAGGAGGGAAAACATGTGTCAAGTAGAGCGAGCCACTACGAAGCCAAGGCTCGTTCGTTCGCCTAGTTGGGAACACCATACCCTCGCTCTTGCTTGCTTGCTATGTATTATTCTACACCCTTGATCCGCAGTCTTCGTCACCGCCTGGACTACATGTCTCGGATCAGCCGTATATCTATCTATCGATTCTTGTGATTCTCACTAAGTGGACGTCGAAAAGCCGTCCGAGGGTAGACCGTCCCTGCTTGTACATACATAATACAGATAACCGTTGCTCAGAGGACTGGCCCTATCTCACCAAACAATAATGCTCTTTTCCATAAGAGTCGTGATAATACAGCCTCGGTGCGCCCGTTGCCGAGGCCCATCCTGCATAGCCGAAGCCCGTGGTTGAGCCCAACGGCGTGAGTATCGTGTTCTCCTAGAGGTTCCGTCATTCCCGTGATTCCTTTGCGCCGATTCTTTCCAGTCCGTTCCCCTTATGCTCACCCCACGGTTTGTACGCCCATTCAACGTACAAAGTACCACTTGCATAAGCAATTGCCGTTGATACAAAGAATATACCCTAGCAAGTAGACAGAAAACAGAAAATAGAAAACAGGATGAATAGAAGAAAATTATTCATATGACACGAGTCGCTTTTCTACGACCCCGCCTCCCAGTTCATCTCTAGGCCATCCATCGGTATGTTCAGCCCCTGCATGATCGCTTCCGCCGTCCTTGGCGTCATGCCCGCCTGGCCCGGTTCCCAGCCACTTGGTATGCCGAAGTCGTTGTTGGGCGTGTCTGGAATGGCGAACGCCTGTCCGGGGGTCATGCCAGTCCCAAAGCCGTGGTCAGGGAAGAACGACGTCCTTGACGCATCCATCTCCGTTCCCTGGACCCCTAGGTTTTGATGCGATCTGATCGGGCTAGTATCGAACGATGCACCACCTGAATTCGTCAAGGGTACTGTACCGGTCACGCTGCGCCGCTGCTCGGAGGCGGCACTGCTCGAGTTTGGTGTCGGTCGATTTGATGGACCATCTGGGTTCGATGAGACGGAAACATCATTCGTGTCGGGTGTATACAACATGGGCTGCATAACAAGGTTATTGGCTGCGTTGTCGGGTCCCGAACCTCGTTCCCGTGATGGTATTTGCTGCTCTCTCGAATACCATTGCTGTGTTCCAAAGATGTTGTTGTGTGACCCCTCGTTACCTTGGTTTTGTCGCTCTGGCTCGACTAGTTCGGGGCCCGTGATAGGATTCCCCTTTTCGTACGCCATATAATTGCAGCCTTGGTCCTCGAACATAACCTCCACGTTGCTTCGAGGACCGTTGTTGTCGGGACTACTGCCATCGGGTTTGGCAGGTAGATTCGGAGGATTCATGGCTGGCGTCGGCTATATGGTGACACGCATTAGTCTTCATTTGAGGCGGGTATAAACTAATCATATCATCAAACATACGCTATCTGTGCTCCGAGGGAATGCAGACTTGAGTTTGGGTATTCGTAGGCCCAATGCCTCCAAGTCAACATCGAGCTGAACTAAGAATGATTCTGTTAATGGGTTCTTTCTCTTGAGGGCATTCATTGCCGCAAGGAGGAACCGCAATGAGTCCGCTGTCTGACAGTCATCAGGACGGCTTTTGAGGTATTGAACAAACACCCTTGCCGCCACATATAAGCAAAAGGAAATGAATGGGTTCATCTGCGAATTTGTGAGTATAATTAAGCATATCGCTTAGTTGGCAACAACGTACGGCAGATAGGTCCAAATGAGAAGTCATCCTCATTATGCTGGCAATTTCATTTGCTGCAGTTATACAGCGAAGTTTACTCTCGGCGCTAACCGTCGACGGAAGTACATTTTTATCAGCTTTGAAAATAGCCGCCTGGTGAAGACAAATCGTCGACGTATGGATATTCATGTTCGTGAAGACGATATTGGGATTATTAAGACCCGCAGGAAGTTTCAACGGGTTTGGAAGATTTAGCGAGGTGTTGAGAAGGATATTGTCGAGGAGACGGTGCCGCTTCCAGAATTCACCGTGCATGTCGTGATCACGATCGTCGACATCGGGGCGGTGGAGATGGGTGAGATTACGGCCAAACAGCGTTGCCATTAGCACAATGCCGCCAAAAGCCGATAACTTGGCCGCGCCGGCCGGGCTCATGGCGTCTGCTAACGTTTGTGTTTGTTCCGGGCGGCTTAGGTTGAAAGCTTCCTCCGAAGCCGGCAAGTTGGTCATGATGTCCCGTTCATCGACCGTCATTGGCCATCCCGTCCCGATGCTGGCGTATCTGTCTTCGCAAAACGCCATCCAGAACGTCCTGCGCCTCTCTTCTCTTTCTGTCCAGTCCCGTGGCGGTGGGAGACACTGCTTGACGTCTAAACCATTGCCATCGATCCGATGCAAACCAATCCTACCGCGACGGTTAGCATAGCTTATCTTCGGTCACGCCTCCAAGGTCTTACATTTGGCTAAGCCGCACAGCCGCACCGGTGTTCATCCAAGCTCTCGGGAAGTACATCATTTTAAACTCGTATGAGGCCAATAAAACATGAGTTTGACAATGCGCAATCGTTATCGAGTGTTCGCCATAGCCTTTGATGGCGTCCGCCTCGATGTACTTGCGTGAACGTTGATAGAACAACTCCTTCAAATCCTTGTATTTATCAGTTATCGAGCAGGCCAAAGTCCAGATGGCATATCGTAACGCCACTGGCGGCCGTTGACTTGGTGCTCTGAATGTGCTAGTGAGTAAAGAGTGTTCCGAGTAGCTCAGCAGGGGGCGGGCGACGGATGGGAGAGGAGGATAAATACACGAGACATACAAATTCATTGCCGCTAGATATCTAAACCTATGGATCATAGGCAACGAGGGATGGATTTTTTCGAAAAATATCTGATGCCTAAGACGATGAGAACGCTTGTGTAGTCGCACGACGACCAACCACTTACAGCTCGTCAATGGTCTCCTGTGGCGGAAGAGGCTCTTCAAGGCCCAGGCCGATCATTTCCCACGTGAAGCTTGGGTCCATGCTGCCCATATTAATGGGCATGTTGCTCGCAAAGTTGAACTCGTCCAGCCCGTTCCCTTGGGGCGATTCTCCACTGAAACGCCATCTTTCTAGGTCACGGTCGCTAGAGATGGCTATCGAGGGATTGGCGACATTGAAGCCGGCGGGGGCGGTTGTTGGTTGGTTTCGGGCCTGCTCAAATGCCACATTAGGCGTCTTGGTCGTTTCGGGGCTCGTACTGCTGCTGGGCTCTTGGGTCTTCAAAAGCTCTTCGACTTGCTCTATACAGAGTCAGGAGGTCAGCTTCTCGACCAAAGCGGCGTAGCAGACCTCTCGACACATATAAAGGAACGGATACGTACTCAGCCTCTCCTCCAACGCTTTCACATAGCCACGCTTGGGGCCGCTCTTTTTCCTGACCTCATCATACGCGCATGAATGGCCAAGGCGCGTGCAGGTGCTACAGCTCGGTTTTATGCCATCGCAGCGGAGTTTCCTTTTGCGACATATCATACATGCAAGCCTCTTGGGCTTGGGTACGTCGTTGTTACTTCGAGGTATGACAATATCGGCAGGTGGGCTGTTGTCGGTGCCCTGGGATGGCGAGTCGGCCGGCGTGGGCATCGTCGACCGTCGCTTGAGACCAAGTGGAGGATCGGTCGGTGGGCAAGAGAGACCGGGCCGGGCCTGGCCAGCGATTCGGGCTGACCAGCTATACTGTTGATCGTATTGTATGGTATTGTATGGTATTGTATGGTATTGTATGGTATCGTATGGTATCGACGTGCGCAGCTGGATCAATAGCGGACTGTCCCGATACAAAAGATACAAAAAAGAGGGCGGAAACAGGTTGCGGCCGGGATGGAGCGGGTCCAAGTGTCAAGACAGCTCTTCCGGGTTCTGCACTCCGGGTACCTACTTACAGTATAGGTAGCTGTGTCTATGGGGATCGGAAACAGTCTGGCCGGGAATCTGATTGCATGCCGATCATGGGCCTCAAAAAGAAAGTTGGAAATCGATTCAGACGACTCAAGCCAACATCGAGGATAAGCAAAAAACGGTTGTGTTGCGTCCATCTATCTAGTACCTGTCTGTACTTAGTAATGTTGCCTTCGTCAGTCCCGCCTTTTCGGTCCCTTTTGATCGTTCCCACAATAAGCAGATGCCAAGACAAAGACAGAGACAGACACCCACCACTTACACCTAACCACTTACACCACTGCCTACCTAGGTAGTACCTAGTATCGAAGTCACTGCCTACCTGTATACATGCATACTACGTACAGTAGATAAGCGGCCTGGAGAGTTTGAAGCAAAAGACATGGGATTCATTCGGGCGGGAACGAAAGTCTAGCACTAAAGGCCATCCGGCCCCCAATCGATAAAGAGGAGGGCCGGCAGCTGAGGAAATGATGCTTGCAACCCGCCCGTCCTTCGAATGCACCCTTAGTATACCACATACTACCACTACCACTACCACTACCACATACTACGTAGTACCACGAGTACCTCCTGTATGCAGGTGAGGCAGCAGCGAGGAGCGACACTACCTCAAAAGGAAGCCTGATCATTGGTTGCGTCGTCTGCCAGTGTCACGGCCGTTATTCGACGACTCGAACAGCCCTGCTCACTCGAGCAGACTCGAGCAGACTCGAGATACTGTTAGTCAGGCACTACACTACCACCTTAGGTAGATGTGCTACACTCGGCCGCAAGGGACTTTTTGCATCCAGGTGGCGTGGATAGCCCACTCCGATGGCAGGCCAGCCAGTTGGACCCCCCAATGCATAACGTTCTTCGTGCATGCACTGGACCCTCGCGGCCCTGATTTGTCATACCAACCTCAACCCTGCCTGTTGGTTCAAGACCTGCTTAGAGCATCATGAAGTCGACGCGGAAACCGACAACTTCCCGTCAGCTCATTCCCGTTGTCACGTTGACTCGTTCGTAGGTTTACGGTAGATAAGCCGTCTTTTTTAAGTGCGGATCGTGCCAAGTTTGTGTGTCTTTCAGATTGGCATAGCGTATATAACTAGTAGATCATCGCTGGGGTACTGTAGACTTGAGTCGAGTGCGCATCAAAATGCTCCCCCTGCCTGGCTGCATAATGGGCGCAGAGCGCATCATCAGTTGCTCATTCGTTCTGCGAATCGCCATCGCCCACTACATATACAACCCCGGCATCTGGTTCTTCCGTGCTGACACCTGGCAGTCAATATGTATGCATCCGGCACGTGGTCACAATTTGGTGCCGTGGTCACCACGACGAAGTGTACAGTATGCGCTAGGTAACTTCATCGGCTGCGTGCAATGGATGCAGCCTCTGCCGTGCCGTCGTGCCATGCCGTCGGTTCATCCGTTCGGAATTGTTACAGGGGCAGCTCCTTGGAGCCTCCCTATTTCCCCCCAGGGCTCGCCCCTATAATCCTAAGACTGCCCATATCGGTATATGCAAGAGCGTATCGATTAGGCGCCCACGCCACAACAGGAGAAGGCGTCCGCGTCTTGTACGTGCAGAGATGCTCCCCCGTCTCCGAAACCGTGAACTCCAGCCCGGTACCTAGAAACGAATCAGTTATGTCAACGAGGTGCAACCGTGGATAGAGAGAGGCTGACCTTCTTCACTCCCACCGACAATGAAAAGGCCATCCCAAGAAAAGGCTTATACCGTCATGTTAGTACCGTGTTCCCAAATAAGGCCAAGCTAAGTAGTGTTATTTGGATGCATACATAGACTTCGAACTGGCCCTGTCATCTTCGTGATGGTCCGAACGCAATTCCACTCGTTAGTCTCCCAGAGCGCAATAAGAGAATCCGTCCCCCCCGTGGCTAGGTATCTATTGAAGGGATGCAATTCAATGGCGATGCAAGACGAAGTGTGACCTGGTAGCATAAATTCTTTCTCCGGTGCCTCCTTATAGTCAAACTGGTAGGCTGGCTCGAAATCGGGAAAGGAGAGGATTCTAGTTTTGCCTTCCCCAGTGGTAGCGAACAATCTCTTACCACTCCAGCAAAAAGTGATGTCGTTCGTCATGGTGGATTGCTGGTGTGCCGAGATGGGAGCGGACTCGGTGGGAGAAAGAACAAAGAGCTTATTTTCCTACATCTTGGTGAGCCGGGATTTTCCAGGGGAAACGATAAGGCAAAAAGAAAGCACCTTGTTCCCAACGACGACATATTCGCCGTGGGGGGCCCAGGCCAAGGTGAAGGTCTCCCCCAGACCTCTAATCTCGTTGAGGACGACTTTGTTCTTGACATCCCAGAATCTCACCACGCCATCACTACTCACGCTGCAGAGCTCAAGCTCCTTAGCCGGGTTGAAAGCCACCTTTTCGATGGGTGCCGCGTGCCCTCTGAGCTCCGTTGTCTGACGCACATTGGGCTTATCCACATTCCCTTACGATGACGGGTCAGCCAGGCACAGAGCCTCATCGCTTCATAAACACAGATGCCCGAGGGCGGCGCACTCACAAACACGCAAGGTCTTGTCTGCGCAGCCAGTGGCTAGATATGTGCCCAGAGGGTTCCAAGCAATAGTGCGGATGCTGACGAGAAATTAGCGAGGGCACATGTGCGCGGGCGGCATGCTGGCCACTCACTTGTTGGGCGACTTGCTGGCGTTCGGATCATGATAAATGGTGGGCTGCAGGGTTGGGAGTAGAGTTTTGAACCTCTCTGGGGCGACTGAAGCCTTCGTCACCAACCGACCCGACGCCATGGTCTGCTATTGTTGTAGTGCAAAGCGCAGCAGCTTCTCGTATATATGGAAACGTTATACCCGTGTATGTAAATGTGTGTGTGCGCGTGTGTGCGTGTGTGCGTGTGCGTGTGCGCGTAAGTACCCGTAGAAGACAATGAGTTGCCCTGTCAACTTCTGCTTCCTGTCCGGATCGCCAGCCGCGTCACAGTTGCTGCTGCGGCCGAGACACCAAGCAATTTGTCTAACTCGCGGATATGACGGGACGGTGCTGATAGTTGTATGCACCCTCCCCTCAATACCTACCCAATTACCTATATACTACCTGTGGAGGCACCCTGGGCAGAGAGATGTGTGTATATTCAAATGTTGAGTGTCGAGTTTCACTCATCGCGGATAGGTTCAAGGAAGGTTGTCTTAGACTTTGGTTTAGACTCTTAGGTACAGTACCTTAGGGGTACCTAGTTGGGGGTACCTAGGTACCCAAGGCAAGATTATCTGCAGATTATCTGATCACCTACCTACTTAGGTACGAAGTCGGGAGGTATCCGTACACTAGTCCTTGCATGTAGTATACCTATCCCAAGGTACTATTGCCTATGAGGTAATACGTAGGTACCCACTACTAGGTACATAGGTAAGTACGGGCGGGTACTGTAGGCTCAATTAGTAGGTAGAGCCACATATGGCGACAGGGCCTGCCCCCGTTGCACTGTCGCGCTTTCAACGTTGCTGCACATTGACCCTTTTCTTTTACTCAACAGATCAGATACGTCTCTTCCTCACCCGTCTTTCCATGACCCCGAGCTTGCTACGCGAACCATCCTCGAATGCAGGCTCCCAGGCCTGAAGGGTGCGGCAGTCATGTACTGGCCCATTGGGACGCCTAGGATATACGCGACCGCCGGAGCCCACCCAACGAACAGCAGTATCAGCCCCGTCGTCTCTCACGATGGCCTATCCGCCGGCCCCTTGGCCGATACCGCCTCGCTGTCATCCACTTCCGAGTCCACGACGGCCAGGGACAAAGACAAAGAGCTGAGTCCTGATGATCCCGATGCCGTCCCTCTCACCCCCGCCACGCCATACATCCGGTCAGTCGAGCACGACACCGCCAAATTCGGGAGTGCCAACCCCGGCATACGTTACCTCGGTGCATCCGATCCCGCCATCGTACCAACCCACGAACCCATTGTTGCCCTGAAGGTGTCTCGGACTGGCCATCTGTTTGCTGTCATCACCGCGTCCACCTTGACCATCTGGCAGACCAAGGTCCGTACCATTACCATGACAGTCTCCATGTCACGCGTGCTAACCTCGACTTTCCCGTCCATAGCCCACTGTTATCCTTGCCATCGTTGTTCGATCCGAGTCTTCCATGAGAGCCTATGGCCCCAGCGTAGACCTCCTCATACGGCCCGACTCGGCTATTTTCGTACTGCAGACACGCTTTGATTATCTGATCACGTACTCCTTAGCCACAGACCCGGAAGCGAGGGTGTACAAGCCGCGTTTTGTCGACCACACCAACATACAGAGGCGACGCCAAAGCCACTTTGGTGGTCCTGGAAACAGCGCTCCCGACCAGATCTTGCTGGGGCCAGGCGAGGGCGCCGGTGTCCGGGATCTTAGTGTCCGGTTTCGACGAACTATCAAGGTAGATGCAGGTATCAAATGCGCCCTTGCCCTTGACGATGAACTGGTTGTGGCTACTAAGAAGCCTGCAACTGTGCAATGCATTCGATGGACGCCGGATGGTGCCTCTAACCAGATAACCACCGAGATCATCAGCCGCATGGGCTGGCTTGATAGGAAGGTCTCGATACAACACATGACACATGACCGGCCCATGAACCTCTCCACCTGGGTTACACATGACGGCAAGGCCTACGCTGTGCAGCGCATACCGCCCGCACAGCCTGGTTCGGAGACGGGGCCGAAGAAGCTATTTAAGGGGTATTGCTTTCATACGCCGCAGGGCCCAGATGACCATGCTATCCGGGCTGTTGTGAATGCCCGATTCTCATTAATTGCCGTGGGCTGCGTCGATGGAAGTATTCACGTGTATTCTGCTCGAGATTATGCTGGGAATATTCCACCTTCGCATTTGCACAAGCCGATAGTGTCCCCACGCCAGTCGGGCCGGTTGACTGCCCTGAACTATTCTCCAGATGGGTATTGCTTGTTTGCCGGCTATGAGAAAGGCTGGGCGACATGGAGTGTATTCGGCAAATCCGCCTCTAACAGTTTCAATGCAGACCCCTCTATCACTGACATCAACAAGGAGGGCTGGTTGACGGGCATTATAGATGCTTGTTGGGTTGGCGGTGCTTGTGAACTACTGCTTATCGGGCGCCAGAGCGAGGCAGTTTGGTCCCTAGAGATGGCTCGAAGTGCCGTGACAGGCTGCTATAGTCCGCCCAATCTCTTCCGGACAGTGCTCCAAAGCTCGACTAGTATCATGGTTTACAGAGGCTACGATCTTCCAGGTCTAACCAGCATCTCCGCCGAGCCTTTTCTCTGGCACACGACGAGAATCCCGTCTGATTATCTATTGAATCAGTGGCCGATTAGGTGCACTGTCATCTCCTCGGATGGTAGATATGTGGCCGTCGCTGGAAGGCGTGGCCTTGCACATTACAGCGTCAACAGCGGCCGATGGAAGACCTTTGCTAACACCGCTATGGAGAATGAGTTTCAGGTCCGGGGCGGCATGTGCTGGTATCAGCATATCCTCGTGGCAGCAGTCGAGGCCAATAGATCATATGAACTTCGACTTTATTCGCGGGAACCTGCTTTAGACAGCGCAAATGTCTTGTTCACACAAAAAATGCCTGCACCCATCGTCCTAATCACACCTTCTGGGGATGATTCTCTGTTGGTGTACACGTACGAAAATTTGCTTTATCATTTCGTCTTTGCCCCTGTATCCGGCATCGTGCAACCTATTCAGGTCGGACAAATCGCGTTTAATGGCATAGTACGGTCTCCCGCTCGGGTGCGCGGGCTCAGCTGGATCTTGCCTGAAAAGCAGATGATGGAGGGTGACCCTTCCCAAGATGTTGCTTACGCATCAGTGCTCTTCTTGGTAGATGGGAAGCTCGTCCTTCTCCAGCCATCTGTGAACCAAGGTGGCCAACTCAAATACGATATGCGTGTTATATCCCATTGTGTGGAGTTCTACACCAACATGAGGGACCACTCTTCGGTTTGCATAGCCAATGAAAATAATCATTATTTCTCATGGGACGCCGACCAAGGAAGTTTGCGAAATTCCCTGTGTATATTTGAAGGTCAGGCGTTGAAGTTGTGGCCCGACGTACACGACGTTTTGTATGCGGCCTCGCACGATTCTAACAAAGAACTGCCTCCAACGGTTTCAATAACTCTCGATTTCTACCCTCTATCGATCCTAATAGGTAAGGGTATAGTTTTAGGGCTCGAGCCTGATCTTGTCCAGCGAAGAGACATAAACTATTCGTTCTTCCGATTCTCTATTAGGGTGTGTCCAAATAATCCCGCTTACAACGTCGTCTCTTACTAAAACCTAGCTTAGACTCATTTATTTTTACCTGATATCCTACAATTTCACCTCGAAAACAATGACGCTGGTGCGGCTCTCACGTTGGCCAGGCAGTATCAGGATCTTGAATATTTCGCCCATGGGCTCGAGGTCCTTCTGCACCATGTCCTGGACGAAGAGGTTGACTTAGCGCCGCCACCAGAAACAGCGCTTCTCCCGAGAGTTTTAACGTTGCTCTCGTCCTTTAAACAGTACCTCGATATCGTCGTTCAATGCACCAGAAAGACAGAAGTCAGGTCATGGAGAACCCTTTTTGCATACTTGCCACCTCCCCAGGAATTGTTTGAAGAATCTTTGCAACAAGGCTCGTTGAAGACGGCGGGCGGTTACCTTTTGATTTTGCACACTTTCGAGGAACTAGAAGCCGCGTCGGAGCAGTCCGTCCGGTTGTTTTCTCGGGCTATCAGGGAAGAAGACTGGGAGCTCTGTAAGGAGCTGGCGCGCTTTTTGGCAGCGATGGATGAGAGCGGCGAAACGCTCCGCGAGGCAATGAAACTAGTCAATCTTCAGGTGAAGAAAGAGTCGGACAGTCCAGAAACGATGACGAAGTTAGAAGTGCCTTCATTTCGGAATAATGGCCACCCAAGACTACGACGACACAATTCGGGAACGGGTTCGGACGCACAATCGACCAGTGAAGTAAGCAGCCCTGGTACAGCAAGTCCAATGTAAAGAAGACACGGGCAAATCAGTATAAAGCAGTCGTGACCGTGTAGGCAGAAGATGCCTTTCAATATCATGACATACAACGCTATGAGCAATTTTAATGATACCAATGCTATGCATTTAGTTTGCCTTTTCCCCCTAATTCTAGAAAATCTAGACTGAATTCCCATTCTTCTGTATAAATAACCCTGAACCTGGTCAATTTAAGTGTTTTATTGGTGCGTAATGGAAACTATGTTCATTCACAAGGTCGAAGTATTAGCTTAAAAGGGGTAATATATGAAGCCACAGTTCAGGGGCGTTAGTAATTTTCTTGCAACTCGATATACGTTCAGACAACCGCCCAGCGACCACGCGGTATTCCATAGCATAGCCCCTCTATCTAAGGTAGGACAACGCTGAAGCCATCGGCCAAACTGCTCGCTAGTGTGCCGGCAATATTCCATTGACTCATGTCCACTGCTCTTTTAAGAGCATTGAAGCAAAAACGAGGCTTGTTTGTAGAGTCTACTTAGTCACCGATTTATGCTCCCACACAGTTGTCGGACACAGCGTCGACTAGTTCATGAGAATTAATTGAAACGGCCCAGTTAAGCGCGTCGTTCTGGAAACTCGGGACATCGACATGACGACCAGTTTGCCGAAGATCAGGTAGAAGCGCTATGGCGACCTCTTTGCACTTTGTTTGGATAGCCGCCCACCAAAAGTAGTACTGGAAGCCAAACACAGTCTTCTGGCTGTTGTATAGATAGAGCGCAACGGCAGGCTGGCAGTGAAGAAGAGCAAGGACGTAGGGCCGGTAGAATCTTAGGCGGCCGTCACGAATCTGTCTAGTGGGCATTATAATTGTGCCCGGCGGCGATAACGATCTTTGGAGCTCATCAGCCTCGATGGATAGTCGCCTGTAGCTTGTCTCAATCTGCGCTAACTGGGGCTTGAGCTCAGCGAATTCCATGATCGAGTGGCAACCTAGCTCGTGGAGGACACGGACAGCGTCCAATCTCCCCGCGACTATGGCAGCCTCGAGAGGGGTAGGAAACCCAGGAAACGCTATAGCACTTTTGTGAAATACCTTTTGGAATATCTTGATCACCGCGGCGAGATGCTCCATATCATTGCAAGTACGGACAAGGTGAATGAGGCTTGGCAAGCTGGCTGGGCGTTCTTCTCCGGTAGCAGGCTGAATAAGCTTACCGTACTTCATAGAAGCAGTCATGCGCTCCGATCTGTCGAGGTGGAATTGGGCGTCGACCAGGTAGAGCCGCAAAGGCACCTTTTTGGTGATTGCGTCGAGGGTCGAACATGCGCATGAGAGGTTCAAAAGGTCTGTTGGGTTAGCTGTGTTATCGACAACTTGATACAGTAATTCGACGGGGAGAGATACCTTGGCAGTTTGCGAAGTCATATTGCTTTGTTTACTTGGATAGATGAAATGCTGAAATGCTGAAATGCTGAAATGCTGAAATATGCTGTTAGTTGTTAGTTGTTATTCGTTATTCGTTAAGCTGTTTGGTCAGTTGCTCCTGTCGTGTACCCGTCGAGGCGAGTCATGTTTATGTAGACGAGCATGCTTAGATTGTGGCGTCGGCGAGTTCTCAGACAAATGTCATTGTGAGGGTGCATAATCAACGATCAACATCTCTTGGCAACATTCAAGCCGAAAAGAGACGGGATGACGAAAGCTGCCGCGTTTGAACAAATGCCTTGTAGCCCTTTGTTTCGATATGTGCCCGAACAGGGACAACTCCCCTGTTATCTAACAGGCACTATGCAAGATTAGGTAGCATAGGGCACAGTTAGAGAGGTATCTACGGAATACTATAGGTACGGAGCACACTGCAATCTGGAACCCCACCAAGACATCTAGGTACCTAAGTAGGTACCTAAACCTTAGGCAGGCGGGCACCTACTGTACGTACAGAACAGTTGCACTGTGGCCAATTGCGGCTATCGGTTATCGCGAGTTACTGCGCAGACTTCCTGAACCCCTCCAACCACTCGGAGCTCACTCTCTCTGTCTTTGGGTAGCCTCGCCTCGCCTCAATACACCCATATTTTATCTCCACACCAAAGGACCAACAGGCCTCGAAGGCCCAAAGGCGCCCTCAGCTGGATCTCAGACCCTCGTCCCTGGTCCATCTGACTTGGGAAGTCCCATACCCATACCCATACGCCAACTGCCAACCGCCAACCGTCGACACCCCCTGCGTAGTCGCGTTTGTTCGAGGGGCTGCGACACGCCGCATTCTACCGCGCTCTTCTCGGTATTGCCGACGCCGCGAGCCCAACCTTGGGACTTCGTCCCGGGACCTAGCTATACGATGATGGAAGAGTTTGCCTCCGAGTCCGATAGTGACTATACTAGCTACTGGCGGGATTGGGTACTGTGTTCCGCCCACCCCAGCTGCTGTTCCTCCTATACTGACCGTCCACTCTCTCTGCTCTAGTTCATATCGTCGCGCGGCAACGAGTACTTCTGTGAAATCGACGAGGATTATCTTACCGATCGTTTCAACTTGACTGGCCTTAACACGGAAGTCCAGTACTATCAGTATGCCCTCGATCTAATCACCGACGTCTTCGATCTCGACTGCGACGATGACATGAGAGAGACTATAGAGAAGTCGGCCCGTCATCTGTATGGCCTAATACATGCCCGCTACATCGTCACTACGAGAGGCCTGGCCAAGATGGTAACTCTCCCCCGATCGCTCGCTTTCGCTCGCCTGGCCCGCTGACTCCGCTCGTCCTGTGTGTAGCTCGACAAATACAAGAAAGCCGACTTTGGCAAGTGCCCCAGGGTTTTCTGCCACTCCCACCCACTGCTGCCCATGGGCCAAACCGACGCCCCCCACCAGAAACCCGTCAAGCTCTACTGTGTGCGTTGTGAGGATGTATACAATCCCAAGTCATCCCGCCACGCCGCTATTGACGGTGCTTACTTTGGTACCTCGTTCCACAACATCATGTTCCAGGTCTATCCAGCCTTGGTACCCGCCAAGAGCGCTGAGCGCTATATCCCCCGTGTCTACGGCTTCAAGGTCCACGCCGCCGCCACCCTTATCCGCTGGCAAAACAGCCAGCGCGCAGATATGCTCAGACGGTTACGGAAGTTGGAGGTCGAAAGCGGGTTCAAGGAGGACATAGGCGGCGATGACCTGGATGAGGAAGACGAAGATGAGGAGGTTGGTGCTGACGGTGCTGGTCAAGGCGATGCTATGCATGTTGTCGGCTGAAAGCTGGTGTGAAAAGGAAGACGATGACTGGTCTTGCTTCTCCTGAAGGCTTTACATGTGGCATTCCGGGCATTGGAATCGAGGTTCATCTCGCGCGTGCGGAGGAATTCAATTTCATCAAGGACCTCCGAAGAGAACATCTTTATGGTCGAAGCGGGACGCAGCATTACACACACCACACTTTTCTAACACTCTGAACCCCTTCTTCTGCGTACACTGTACTGGCGTTATCCTAAAGAGCGCATGTCATCGGCGGGTTTCACTTGAGGCGTTGGGCGAAGATTCCCCCATTATCTTTTCATCCTGCCTTATTGTCTGTTGCGTGGAAAATTCTACCACGAGTTTCATCTTAGGATAGGTAATAGACAACATGGGCTTTTGCGCTTCCTATTTCCCGTGCTTCCTTTTTCGGCCCCATCATGAGTCTTGTGTTAGAGCGAGCCGTGATGTCCTCTGCCTCGAGATTAGATATATATTCTGCGAGGTCTAGTATATAGGAACGTACCCAACACCGCCCCGAGCCTCACTCGCTCGCTTGCTCTAGAATATCATCTCGCTCCACCCCTCCAACGCTCTCCCCTTTTTGTATAGAGCTTACTACTGCAACAGCCTTATTTCTTCCCAAGTTGTTTTGTGCATGTTCTTTTGCAGGCTTCACTTTTTTAGCTTGTACGTTAACCAATCAATTATGACAATCCCCCAATGCCATTACATAATTGTTGCCTGGAGTGCCTACTGGTTAACATGTTTGCCAAGCGGCATATCTCCCACAATATATATGCGTCGATTCAACGAATTCATTGCTCCTCACTTAACACCGTGCGGGATGAGCTCATCTTATGCAGGTATGAAGTAGAAGCTGGGGGTGGTAGAGGTGGCGGGTATGGGCCAAATATTATATACAGATGGACCAGATGGACGGCTCTCCTTTCGGGAAGAAGTAACCCGAATTTAGGGATGTCGGAGGGTGCATCACGGTAGCCCAACAAATAAAAAAGAATAGCAACGGCCGAGAGAGTGCTGCGCCTACCCGCCTCGTCTTCGAGGATTCGTCCTGCCGACTGCTAGGTCGTGAGTATGGTCGAACAAAGGTGCACTTCGCGAGTCCGCCGATGATATACCACCATGATGCCCGCGCGGAGAAATTCGTGGTTTGAGCTATTGAGACTTTGCCCAGCGCATCTCACATTAGGGTGTACCTGGTACAAGATTCCACCGTCTTCTTCTACAGTTCAAACAAAATCAGATACCCATTATCCTCCAACCGGAGCATCACGGGCCTCACAGATGGACTTTCCTAGGCCCTATCCTAGGCGGGCTGCGTAGTTTTGTAGGGGCCGTCGTAGCCGTGATCGTAGCCTTCGCCCTTGTCCGGTCGAATAGGACGCAACTGACGGATGAGGAGCGTACTTTGTTAGTCAGTCATACCCTCTTCCTTACACTTGTTCAAGCCCGCGGACCATGATGTTTGCGCATCAAAAATACCGAGCCAAGGGTGCCCTCCTTATTGGCTGGAGGCTCCGAGTCATCTGTCGTTAGAGATCGGGGTGGTGTATCATTCGTGCTCAGTGAGGATATCGGAATATCGTCCTCGCCTCCTGTATTACATGTCGTGTGGAGGCTTACTACATGATCGTAGCAACAAACTATGAGAGAAGTATACAAAGTTTTCCTTTATTTACGACCTATGCGGCGCGGGTTGAGCGGTAGTAAAGCTGCTGGGGACCTCGCACCCAAGGTTAGGCTAGGCTATAAACGCCTGTTGTTGCGCGAAGGTCCGTATAACCACCACGACGGACCAATCTAACTGAGATATATACAAAGTCTCTTCGTTGCGCGATATTAGGACAGGAGTCCCGTTTGATACGCAGGTGAAGCCGAAGTAGGTAACACATACCGTTATCTGTTTTAAATTTAGGTGAGCAACCAGTTATCAACAGTCATCAGAGAAACCATGTTACTGCTCGGAAATAATGGCTAATAGCTGGCAGTTATCATTTATGGCAGCAAAGAGAAACCATAAGCATTTTGGGTACCCTTGTGAGAAGCTTGCTAGAACGATTCAGGTTTAGGAATGCAGGCTCTGTTCGTCCTCACGTCTGGGGTTTTCCCCCCCTTCCAGTCTGAACTACACAATACCCTACTTAACCCGAACTATATCCTCTCCCGTTTACTTGGTGACGCGAGATGTCATATTTCCAACCTAAACGCCGTTCCGTATCTCGTTACCGGCTTTACATCCCGTCCTCCACTTCCGCTTCTAGTGTAATCCTGGGCGTAAATAAACATCCTATTGACAGGTGATTGGTTCCTTGTTCAATTGATGAACGACATTGGACCTGACGTTCAATTGCCTTCCCTGCTCTCCACTCGCCACCTCGAATGGTATATATAATGCTCCGGATCGACCCGTTACCCACTGACCGTGGAACCCATGGTGAATGTATAGTACAGATGGGACGATGAAAACAAAAGCAAAAAAACAGAGATTTTTGAGTTGATAGACTTAGCGCGCCTAATCGAAGGAATCAACATATGGTAAAGACAGGGTAACCCATTGTATTCAGTACAAAAATTGCCTTCATCAATGAAAAGTACGGGGCACCGTAAACCGGGCCCGCATGCTAGATAATGGACTAAATGCGCCCACCTTCCTGGGGTTCGAATGTTGTCCTCGAGCTCTCATCGCGGTCGTGATGGTGCTCCCGAATATTCCCTGGTTTTACAGCCGGTGAAGATCCTCGTTGGCGTAGACCGCCAAGTTCGATATCTTGGCCCATCATGCGCAGACGCTGTATATCATCCTCGTTGTCGCCCCGGAGCCAGTGTCGCTTGCTTGAGGCATAGCTCCAGGATCCTAGGCCCGCCCAAAAGGCCTTATCGCGGCTCCGGGGACCCCAAGCCCATCCACCGCCAGCGCGGATAGGCATGTGGTAGTACCGGAAGGCGAAATAGGCCGTGATAGTCCCGATGATGAAGCCGAAGAGTATATCGAAGCCGTGATGTCGGAAGTCGAACCAGCGTGAGCTTGCAATGAATACAGCTAGGAAGAAGGGTAAAACGGCAAGGAGGAGCAGATACACTGGGGGTGCGGCCGCCTGGGTCCGAATGGCGGCGACGGCTGTGTTGTGAACTCCGATCTGCTTCGTGACGGCGGGGTCGAGGGGCGAGGATGCTTCATCATCGACACCCGAGATAGAACGGGACCGGATGCCTTCGTAGGCCGTGTTGGCCGACAGCGAGCCAGCAGTCCCATCGTGGCGTTTTAGGCGCGAAGGGAAGGCAGTGATGGCGCCCGAGTCGGTCGCGATAGTCTCTCGCGGCACGAAGGGGAAAGTGATGGCGAACTTGCTGGCCAAGAAAAATGAGAGATAGATCAAGCCGGCGGCGGCGGAGCTCGCGTGGCCTGAAGGATAGCTGCGGAAGCCGTCGTCGAGGAAATCCTTGTCGGGGTTCGTACAGATGTTAGCGCTGACTAACTGGCCGGTGTATTTCGTCCCGGTGGTGTTGGCCAAGGCAACGCTGGTGAAGCCTACGATGTGGTCCATGACCTCGTCCACGTTAGGCATACACCGCGAGAGCAGATCGGGTCGCGGCTTGCCAAATAGGTTCTTCATTCCCTGGGTTATGATCCAGGCCGATACCAACGAAAGCGCCAGGCCCAGCCATCCCATATGCAGCTCCCAGAGCTTCCGCTTCCATATCAGGGAGGAGGGCGTGCCCTCGGGTACGGTGCGGCCCGGGACGAAGACTAGCGCGACAACCAAGATGACGACGATGGGGACGCCCGAGTTGAATGCTAGGAGCATGGCCGAGTTGACGGTCTCCTTTTCGGTGACAGGGAAACTGGGTAAGTTTAGCAGTGACGACAACACGGACGGAGATGCGACTCGGACCAAGAGACGTACGCTATGTTGGCATCAAGCAAGCTGAAGGGTCGCTTGTTCGGGGTCACATGGCCGAGGAAGTAACCGATGAGGCCAACGACGACCATGATCAGCCAGTCCAAGGCATACGAGATGATGACGAGGACGCTCATCTTCTTTGTCCTCACCCTCGGCGGCAGTATGTCGAAGTCGGGCATCTTGTTGTACGTGTGGGAGGGCTGCAAGTTGAAGATGGCGAGAGTGGGAGTGCGACGAGAGGCCCCTGACATCGCTCGTCTGCTAGCCAGTCTACGCTACGCTACCGGGACGAAACCAGGAGAGGATAGCTGGACGGAGTGCGGTCTAGAAGGGAAAAAAGGACGCGAACTTGTCAATGACGGGTAGGAATTCCCGAGCCCGGGGGGTCTACCCAGGGGTTTATGGTCTGCATTCCGTCTAAGTACTTTGGGTCTGGCGAGTGTTGGAACGTTTGGAACTACGGAGTTCTGGGCTTGTTCTGGGCCTGTTCTGGGCGCCGAGACAGCCAAGCCGTGCCGCAGCAGACCAGACGGAATCACGAATCACGGTGGTGTCAGCGAGAACTGAGAACTGAGAACTGGAGACCGCCTCAGCCAACAGTGCAGGCATCGGCAGTGCGGCAAGGTGCTGCGAGGTGCTGCGAGGTGCTGCGAGGTGCTGCGCCCTGGTGCATCCCTCGCAAAGCCCAATCAGGCAACGGGTCGCGTGGGTCCTGTGGGCGCCCCCTGTTCGCCTGTCGCTTCCAAGGTTCCCCTGAAGCTGCCCTCCCCACTGCCCCCCCCTCCCACAGCACGCCCGCCACTCACTAGCGGCTGTGGCAGAACACGGGTCGGCGGCATGTTTCTGACGTTTCTGACGTTTCTGACAGATGCCAGTTGGCTCTTGAAACTGGCTGGAGGGTTGCCAAGTGTCGATTGTGTGAAGTGCCGCGCGGCAGGGTCAGCCAACGATCGATTAGTGTAGTGTACTTACTTGCCCCCAAGTACCTAGGTACTTACTTAATTAGGTAGTATTAGCTGCTCCGCACGGCCCGGGCGGTACGTGTACTTGGGAGTATAAGTCCAGACACCATGTGCAAGTTGAAGCTCTGATGTATAAGTACCTTCCTTATACACTATCGTCAACGGCTACTGTGCCGGTATACTTGTACGTTGACGGCGGTGCTGCGGGTGTTCGTGTGTTGTCAAAGCAAACACTTGTCGGCTTCCACGGGCGCCGCAGTTGATCAACCGACTACCTCTTACAGTACATACATACTTAGGTAGGTATGCTTACTTATAGTACCTAAGTAGATACCTAAGCTTGTCTTCACTGCAGCCCGATGACGTCGCCTATGCTGTTACACGACAGCAGGTACGGTACCTGGGTAATCGATAATTGGTAATTGGTGTGCTTACCTAGGTAGTAGGTAATATCCCGAGTTGCTGCCCCCAACGATCGACCTGGCGTCTGGTGGCTTATCCCATGTGTGCTCAGTGCAACTGTACGTAAGTGCGTGGCTCGGTAGGTACTATGTATAGATGATGTGGCGCTTGGCTTGAGTGGTAGTCTATCTACTTACAGTAGGTACCTAGATACTGTAAGGCCGACACATACTGCTGTGCCAGTACTACGTACCTATGGTAAGGCATCATAGATGGTAGGTAAGGTAAGTAGGTAAGGCAAGGCAAGGTAGGTAGGGTAGGATAGGGTAGGGTAAGACATCCATGGATGGCATTGGCTGATGGTGCATAAGAAGTGTGGGCTTGGCTGCTGCCATTGTGATACACCTGGGCACTCACTCGCTGACACACACTCCTCAGTTATCTACATACTGCTGAGTAGTACTATGTATAAAGAGGACCAGACCAGAGGACGAGACCAGAGGACATGACCAGAGGACATGACCAGAGGACAAGACTGGAGGACAAGACTAGATAAAGGAAGGCCCTCCTCCCCCATCTGTTACTGTAGATGATCCTGCGATCCCGTCGTCATCGTCCCGCGGTTACTACTTCTACGTACGCGTAGATCGACGCTGCGCGAGAAACGCTGTAGCTCTACTTATCCAAGTCAATGCCTGCTGGGCGGTTCTCTTCACTGCTTCTTTGCCTCCTCTATCCGAGACAAACATACACGTAGCAAGACAACCTGACCTACCATCACAACCCCAAGCCACTCCTTAGGTATCTAGGTGGCCCACGGCTTCGTTCTTTGCGAAGAAACATCAAGGGTTACTGTGCTACCGGCCTCGCGTAGGTACTATCCAGTACTATCCAGTACTTACAGTACTTACAGTACTGGTCGATCTTGAGCAGGAGGTGCCGACGCACGCCGATTCCAGTTTCGGCTAGGGGTTTACCCACATGGGTACCTAGGTAGGTAGGTACTGCGTAGGTAGGTATCTCGATAGGCGCTCGATAGGCATCGGTAGAGAGCAATGGCGACGGGCTGGGAGCGGGACCCGGGCGGCGAGGTGGCTGGCGGACCGTTAACTAGCCACCACCAGACCACCAGGGCATTGACCACCGCCAGCCACAGGGCACTACCCGCCTCTGGCTGCCCCAGCAACGGCTGGCAACAACGGAAAATCAACAACATTAGGCATGAATTTAACCCCAGCCATTCAATCTTGTCTCCTCCTCAGGTCATACGTAGGTGCTATGCGACCTTGATCTGGACCCGCCCCAACCACAGCACAGCAGCGTGAGTTTCGGTTGACGCCGAAACTGAGTCACCTCCCCGCATGCTTTCCACTCCTTCGCGTCGACCGCCATCATCTCATAAATCCTCTCCCCGGCAACCCTGGCCGTTGTAAACAGAACTAGGTCTCGATATCAATAAAGTTACATATACCTGCTTACACTATATACTACTACCTTGGCGCCATCAAGAAGGTTGGCTTCTTGCCGTCCCCGTCGACTTCCCCTATTGATCGCCTTCCAACCTACTTATCCACGTCCACTCCCATCCCAACTCCGGGCTCGAAGTCCAATTCGAAACAGAGGTCTAACCATAGATCGTCCTGCACAAGCGTCGCATACATACATAGCTAGCCCTGCGGAGCTCCCATATCAGACCATAAGTGATGCTGCACCGTGGCAAACCCAAAGATGCCTCCTCTTCACGGAGGAAGGTCACGCCACCTTCGCCTACATATATGAACAATGAACAGTTTGGTTCGGATGCCCTGGTCCAAAGCGATCGACCTGACTATCCAACTAACCGTCACCTTCCTACAGCTGCGTATCTGGCGAACCTGCGTGAGAACCGCGTGAATCGTCCCGGGGGTTCTCGGCCCCTACCCCCATCGACAAGGTCGCGAGTAGGCGCCGCCGAGCAACTCACAACAGCTGGCCGATCGTCGATTGCCAGCGATTCCATCCGATCTGAGCCCCCTGTCAGTCACCAAAGGACGGGATCTGGCTCGGCCAAACCTCGAGGTAGCCGCCCTAGTATCGCTGGTAGTGTGACCTCACGTTACTCTGTCAACACTGCCTCTGGAAGAGACTACTTCCCGGATACGCCCACCACCGCTCCCCTGAAGCCGTCAGAAGTCGTTCCCAGCGCTACGTACATAGAACGTGGCCAGAGGTGGATGGAGAAGGAAGAAGCCTTTTCGCTTCACCAGGCCATGGATGCTGTCGAGATCAAAGACGAGGCACCGAAGGAAGAGCAAGCCCCGGATGAAGAAACACGCTTATACAACGCTGCTTTGAACGAAGCCGCCGAGCTAGTATACCGGCACGAACACGGTATCAAGCCGCGCGAGCCCGATGCACCATATCGGTACAGACCCCATATGCGAAGAAATAGCTACGCCCATGCCCGGACCGCGAGTGCTGGGCGTTATGGTAGTGACATCGGTGCCACAGGCCTAGCCCGAGATTCGATACGCTCTTTCTCTGGGAGCTCGTCTGGGAGCGACAGAGATTCATCACCTGGCAGTGAGCGGGGAAGCATGGATCAGCAACGCAACTTTGGCACAGGGTCTACCAATCAACAAGTCTCTACTGGCACCAGTGGTGGAACTCGTCTCAGCTCTGGCAGCCGCCGTCGCAGCAGCATGAGGCGCAATATAAGCGGCGAGATTGAGAAGCCGTTCTCTGGGGATCAGATATGGGAGGAACCCGAAGCCCCCGTCACACATGAACGAAGTTTAAGACAGCCTCGGTTACCGGACCACTCTCAACCACTCGGCCTTAAGAGAACCTCGCCCAACAAAATCCAGTTTGTTGTCGGTGGCCCCCGTGATCCTAATGTGAGCTCCGTCACCACTCCCGCGAAACCCCTGTCGCAGACTGAGATCCATAAGAATCCACCATCACAGTCAAATAATCCTAACTACACCAAAAACGACATCGCCGACTCCTCCTGTACCCCTCAAGACCTTCCGAGGAAGAACGGTGTCGAGATACGCAGTGAGGATATCCGGCAAGCCACGAGCATGCGGCTCAAAGACCGCAGTCCCAAACTTCCTACCCCGTCTGCGGTCAGCGATAGCCCCGGACGCCCAATCGTAAGCTTTGACAAAAACTGGAAAGCCCCAGAGGAGGCGGCTACTGATCCAACGCCAGACGAGTCCCGCCGAGTCCCATTCGGGATCGCAGAAGAGCGTCCGAGGCCGAAAGGTCCGCAGCCGCCTGCCCCTACTATCGTTCGTACGCCGGATATTCCGAGGTCGGCGCCGCCCGCCACAGAATCACCCCGTCATTCCGCGCCCATCCCAAGCATACAGTTAGATTCATGTACTACACCTCAAGTGCCCACCATCGCTATCTCAGACGATGGTGATTCCTCGGTGCCAACGATCGTCTTGCCCGGCGGCGATGATGGCCTTGGCTCTACTAAACCCAGCGTCCCAGTCATAGTCACGCCTGATGATATAGCATCTAAGCCTTCTGCTCGACCGCTACCGGACCCAAGGTTGACATCACGTACGCCTAACGCACCCATTGGCGGTCGTCCTCGTGGCCATTGGTCTCCCGTGCCGGGGGCATCCCATCGCGCCACCGCAATCTGTCACGAATGCCGCTATCCGATCGAGGGTCGTGTGGTCGCCTTGAGCGGAGGCTCAGAGCGATTTCACCCACAATGTTTCCGGTGTTACACGTGTGGCACGAGTCTCGAGGCCCTCGAGATTAGCCCAGAACCAGACCACTTCTACGCAGCGCGTCTCGATCGAATCCGTCGCCGGGCGGCCGGCGAAATCCTCGACGAGGCGCCGGGTCAGACCATGGCGGAGGATGGCGACGAACGAATGCGGTTCTTCTGCCATCTGGACTGGCACGAGTTGTTCGCGCCACAGTGCAAGCACTGCAAGACGCCGATCCTGGGCGAACATGTCGTGGCGCTGGGCGAGCACTGGCACTACGGACACTTTTTCTGCGCCGAGTGCGGCGACCCGTTCGAGCGTGGCATGACGCACATCGAGAAGGACGGCTACGCGTGGTGCGTCGCGTGCCAGACGAAGCGCACCGAGCGCCGCGCGCCCAAGTGCAAGCGCTGCAAGACGGCCGTCATCGGACAGTACATCAAGGCCTTGGGCGCCGAGTGGCACGACGAGTGCTTCCGCTGCGCCACCTGCGGCGGAGGCTTCGATGACGGGCAGATATTTCCCGTCGGCGAGGGAGAGCACGCGAGAGTCTTGTGCACCAGCTGTCGGGCGCAAGAGTTGAAGAGGTAGGAGGGAGCGGGCCGGGGGAACCTAGCCAGAACGCAGGAAACCCGCGGAGCAAACGAACCGACGGGAAAGAATCAAGGGTATATGGTTCATGACGAAGGACGACTGGGTTTCGGCTGCTGGCGTTTGCATATTTCTGTGCTTGCTGGCTGTGTTGCGTGGCGTTTTTGCTTTCGTGAGGTTTTACGCCCGGAGTAATTGTTGCACGGCTTACCACCTCGGCGTGATTATCGTTCAGATATGTAGGCTAATGGATTAGGTCTCGTGTTTAAAGTTTCGTCATGGTACTCGCTAGCCCAGCGGTTTCGTTACGGCTTACTGTGTGCTGTTAACTGTCTGCCTGCGGCCAGCAGGTTATTTGTATCATATCCTGCGAGCTCGATCTTCTGCCTAGTGAAGTCTATTCTAAAGTTGAATCTGGCGGTAAATTGCCGGATATGATACCGACTTCTTTCTGCTCTCTGCCCATAGGTTCTTCTTCCTCATATCAGCTTAGGCTAGTACTGGCATGGAGACAAGGGACATCGGTTAAGTTGTTTATTGCGGGCAGAAGGAAACGCATGCTATAAAGCGTATTCAGTCATGACTGATATCAAGTGAAGTACTAGAATCCTTCGTTATGCAGTGGCAAGTAAAGCAAGATCCCACCCACCCTAATTAACGCCCTGAGCCTACGGGAGGATGTGAATGTAGGTTCAGGCTGTGACCATGACTCTGCACCAGAGGTAACTCGCGTTCCAGGTTACGTACGCCCGTGGTAGATGTCTTTGTGTCCCATGTAAATACTTCTGCAACCCCTCTTCGTCGGATTCAACCGTGCCTCAAACTCCGTGTTCCTAGCTGCTCGTCTCACTCGTTCCATCCATCATACGAAGCAGACATCTCATGTCTATAATAGAGATGCTTGTGCAGGGCCTTCTTTTAACAGGGTGCTAGGTGATATGCCCATGCCGTATCTAGGGAGGCTAGGCGTGGGCTTAGTAGACCGCATGCGGCGCCGTGTCAACAGCAGCCGCCCACTTGCTCCTGGTGTACTTCGAGCGTGTCGCCGTCTTGCATTTCGAGCTATATAGTAAGGCCCAGCGTTAATACGTACAGTAGTCGAAAGGCATGTGCACCTAGGCAGAGATGATGGAACTGACTGAATCAGGCGTGTCTGTCTTTTGGACTCGCTGTCCCTCGAAAAGGAACCGGACGGATTCGACATTTTTGCCTTGACGTTCGCAGAAGGCGGTCATCAGCTTCTCCAGCTTTGTAGAGCGCTTGATCTTGAAGAAGACCTCATTGTTGTTGTCGGTCACCTTAATGTTCAGGTGCTCACCACCAGCAGGCGCCTCATTGCGCTCGGCACCGGGGGATCCGGAGTCGTTCTCGCCAGACATGGTTCTTGGTAGCGGCGGGGTGTTGCGCTTGTACGGAACGGCGTCACTGGCGGAAGAATAACAAAGAGAAAGTGGTCCTATTCGACAGAGGATTATGCGTTAGTTCGGGCAGTGGGCATGATGCGCCAGCGAACGGTGGTGTCTAAGGACAAGTGCAGGCGGAGAGAAGAAGGTTCGAGGGGAGGGTCAAGTACCTGAAGGTTGGGTGCCGTTGATTGTTATGACTGTGATGCTTGCGTGAGTAACTCGAATTACGCGAAGTATGTGTAGTGAGAGAGGTGATCGAAGGTAAAGCAACCAAAGGTAAGGAGGGATAAGAGGCAACAAGGCTACCCACCTCGCCTACAGGAGGAAGGTACCTTGGGGACCTTTGGTAGGTACCTACCTAGGTAGACAGGCTGGGTAGGGTATATGGCGGGGCAGCGGGGTTGAAAATCAGTGGTAGGTACTGAGGGTGCTGGTGCGCTGGTGGGGGTGATTGATGCAACAGGCCCTACCTACCTACTGCCCTCACCTAGGTACGTACTTACCTAGGTGTTGAGTGCTGTAGGTATACGGCAGGTAGTACCATGGGTACCTCACTGTGTGTACATACCTACCTACATACCTAGGTACTTATACCCCCGTCTCTTCTCGCTTCTCTATCTTCTCTATCTTGCCTCCTCTTGAGCCTTGATGCTAATTTCGCACGAGGGAGCCGTGAAATTATAAAGAATATCCCGATTACCGGGCAGGCAGCAATGCTAAAAAAAAAAAAAAAAAAAGTCTTGTCTGTGTCCTGCAGATGCATCAGCACGGAGAGAGGAGGAGAGAAGGGGAGAGAAGGGATGCCAGGATCTGGCCTTCGGTCGAGAATGGTGTTGGCAGGCCGCGGTGCCCTAGACCTGGTTAACTGCGAGCGGCTGCGAACCCTTTCGGACCACCTGTTCTAACCCTGGGCGAGCTATGCATATCTGCACTCCCAGACAGCACCTAGGGCACCTAGATACCTCGTACATTGTTCTCTGGATGGCTGCAACCGGATTAAGTTGTATATACCTAGGTAGAAATACAGAGAGAGGGAGAGAGAATAGGCACCATGTACACTGCCCGGGTAGGTAGGCACGTAGTCTAACGTATGTGTCAAAAGGAAGCCGGGGAAGCGTTTTGGACAAGATGCTGCGCTGCGGCCTTGTCTCCTTACGGTTGGCCGCGGGAATATTACATCATGATCCCCGTGCAGACCACTGACCACTGGCGCCGAGCGTTGTTCCGACTTGACAACGTCAAACATTCACCATTCATCGTAAATCTGATCATCCGCAAATACCTCGATATTATTCTGCTCTGCTGCTATCGCTCCCTCCCACGTCCTAGCCCAGCGTCTCTTGACCGGTCTGCTCTGTCACAAGTTTCGGCTATGTAGCTATGGTTCGTGGCCCATGAATATCACATCGCATCATGTATTCCCCTCAGCCATAGCCTTAAGCATACCGAACTACGTTCTCCGTGAAGAGACAACCATTTCATGGTATGTCTACTGACTTTGAGACCCAGGGCCTCCAAGAAGACCTCACATCGAGACCGCCATGCCATCCGCGCGCCGTGAGACAAATCCTTATCTAATACACTTATTGCGAAGGAAATGCTAATAATTCATCATTGCCCAGTGTGCAATACAAGGTGAGATCGTTCCTCGCCAAATCAAACCCGCTCCTAATGGCTAAGTCTGATGGAAGCAGATTGTCTAGGGAAACATGGGTTTAATCAAGCAAAATGCGAGCACCTCATAGACGCTCTATATGAATGTTGCGATGCGTTCTACCAAAAGAACGGTGAGACGGCTACTACGGCGAGCTGCCCAAAACCAAGTCTGCTACGGTTGAAGCTAAGGCAACGGAAAGAAGGCAATAGATAGATCAGCTAGACCCATGTTGTAGAGGTCAATGTAGATAAAAGATACCTGCCGTAGACAAATTAACGACATTTTCATGTCCCACAACCACCGGTTCGCGTCAACCCAAACAGACAAGTCGATCAGGCAACATTAATGCAGCGTGGAGATATTCTAGGCGATCATTGAGCGCGCAAGAGATCCTCATGGGACCTGGACAAGCATTGAAAAAAAGAAGGCTTGTCCCGAGACTCTAATATGAATGCCGATGACATTGATGAAAGAAGAAAGAAGAGAAAATTTTGTGCGTGCCTTGGGAGCCAAGTTTTGTAGCTGGGCCAGCCCAGCACCAGCCCAGCACCAGCCACACCATGGCGCGACTCAATAAGTAAGGTACCGCCGCGCCCGCGAGTGCCTCCAGCCTCTCCACAGCACGCGCCTAGTTACCTAAGTACCTTAGGTAGGTACTGATCTCCCTAGGGTACGTAGGTACATGTAACAGTCGCGCTCCTGGTCTCCCAGACTGCCCGAGCGACACATAAGTACTTGATGATTTAAGCCTGTCGCGTCCAGTATTTTCATCACCAGGAGGCTTGGCGAGCCCTGAACCCAACCTCTGACCTCAACGTTCCATGGCAATGAGATAGTCAATTCTTGCCGACGGTACCAATCCACCCTTCCTCCGTGACCGCCGAGAACCACCAGCCTCCATCCTGCAGAGTCGGACGGAATTGCGACCTACGAGACAAGGTGGTAGCCAAGAAGATGCTAACTAGCAATCATACAACTTGACCTCGGCATTGCAAACCCAGAGATCTGGCCCCAATACGGCATGATGCTGGCTCAGCAACCCCAGCGAACCCAGCGGATGCCTGGCATCGAGTTTAGCAGACCAGAGGACGAGGATGACCGGACGAGCCAAGGTACGTTGACGATGAGGCCACTTGCCAGGACCAGTAGTTTAACATAGCGATGCACAGTGTCCACGATGACGTCCTTGTCTGGTTTCGTTGACGATGCCGAACACTTCGCCAAAGCTCTCGATAGCCTTTCAGTCACACAAAAAGCTTTTGCTGAACAACGAGCCGACGTCTTCGTCTTGGTCGAGAAACATTACCGATATGCTGCAAGCAAGGTCCAGGCTTTGCGCAACGCGTTAAAGCCGACGTCGAGCGCTGGCCTCCGACGCTTGGATGATTCTTCAAGTCAAGACTCTATGGATTTGGACGATGCAGACAACCGGCCGTCAGCCCCTGGCTCGGCAGGTGAGCTAGAACGTTGGGAGCAGGAGGTCCTAGTTTGGGATTTATTACGCCGCCTTTTACCTCTTCGCTACTCGGCCAGAAATACTCTTAGGCCAGCGCGGCGTGATATCTCCAGGTTTCAGTCAGCTTCAAAACTTTGGAATGAGTTCCTCCAGTCCGATCCGATAGCCCAAGAGCGCAAGGCAATCCTCGAGTGCCTGCAGGTGAGTGCCGACGACTCTCGAGCCGACATTGATAATCTCGTGCGAGACTATCAAAAGCAGGCTGATCGTGGCGATATCATTGCTCACGGCTGGCTTCACACGCGTTCCGCCATAAAGGTACAAAAGAATATAAACAGCTGGACAGGGCCTCTAGACCCCGCTAGCGCAGATGCCGGCCAACTGGTCGATGTCAATGGCTCGAATCCTCTCGTCACGCAGTTAGACCCAGACGTGGCAACTAGGCAAGGACGCAAGCTCGAACCACAAGATGAGTACTTCGAGCGTGCTATCTGGCTTGGTTGCTATGAGCTCTTGCGTCGCGGCAGAAGCCTGAATGAGATTCGAGATTGGTGCGTCGAACGAACTGAGGTGTGGCGAGCCGTTAGCATGTCAGCCATGCCGTTATCAAAGAGCCAGGAGGTTGATCGGTCCTCTCTTGATCCTCTATCAATTTTACTCTGGCGTCGAACGTGTTTCGCCCTTGCTCGTCAAGGAGGTACTGATGATTATGAACGTGCGGTGTATGGTATACTTTCGGGCGATATCGCAAGCGTGGAAAAGGTATGTAGGGGCTGGGACGATTTTGTTTTCGCCCACTACAATGCTCTACTGAGGGCTCAGTTCGATGGGTACCTTGCGAAGCGAACCTCGTCAGACTCGACTGCTACTATCCATCAAATATTCCCTTCATTCAACGCCCTTCAGTTCCATGGAGATGCTTCGCCGGCTAGCGAACGCCTAGTCAGCTCTCTAGAATCAAATCCGAAGACTTCTGCCGAAGCTAGAACGCCCTTGAAAGCCCTGCAAGCGGCCATCATTTCCAATAATCTAACACAATACATGCACGATCTTGGTGTGGCATTAGGAAAGCGTGCAAACCAGAAAGCAACCTCCCATCTCATTCCCGAGATTGATGACGCAGCAGTTAGCGCCAATGATTCAAGGTTCTTTATGATGAATGACTACGAGGGATTACGTGTCGCGACGCACGTGTATTTGTTAGTCTCGTGCCTCGACTGTCTCGAGGGCGAGGATCATATCGGACACGACCGTCGTAAGGCCCAGGACAACATCGTCGCTACGTATGTCAGTATCTTGCGTCTAGCTAATCTGACAGATCTGATGCCCTTGTATTGTTCCAAACTACAAGAAGAACGAGGTTTCTTCACCCTTAGTCGAAACATCACTCGGCTAGAATCACCAGATGAAAGGAACATTCTGCTCAAGATCATGGCCAAATTGGGAATGAATGCTGCTAAATTTGTAGTCTATCAACCATGGTCCATCCTTGAGCGGAACCCTGCCCCCGAACAGGATGTCCCACCGTTCGGCGCCTTTACAGTATTCTTAAACAGCCCACCGACATTGAAATACGGCCGCCCTCTCAAGCCAGATTTTTTCGAAGAGCCAGAAAACATCGATGCTACCGACGAGTCTCTCATTCAGTCTCTTGAATGGTTTCTCTTGGTAGACGGCCTCTGGGAAGAGTTTTTCAAAGCTGGCACAGCTGTATACAAACGTTTTCTAAGTAAGAGTCGAATGAGCCCATCTTGCTCTCGTGCGGAAATACTGACTTGCCTGTAGAAGGGTTCAACCTCCACGCGGCACGCTGTCTGTCCGAGCGAGTCCGGTGCGCGGATATCTTCAGAAGAAAAACTGGACTCACAATCACGGACGACGCAGATGTTTCATGGTTCGAAGATGTTCGCTCGGGGGCCGTCACTGCCTCTCTTCGAGGTGAAGAGCTCAGCGCGGAACAAATAGCGGCAGCAAGAAATTTCTTCGAGATGGAGTGCCTCGTGCGGGCCCTCGACTCGATGGAAACGATAGCCTCTAGCGAGGCTATGGCTCAGGAGTACGTTCCAATCAACGCAGCTGACATTAAGTGGGTTCGCATGAGTATTAACACTAGTTCTAGTCCGACGGAAGAATTAAACAGGGATTTCTGGGGCAATGTAGGAAACGAGGTCAAATCCATCAAGAGCTTCATGCGCCCGATACTTAACAATTGGTTGCTAGAGAGCGTCGAAGGTTTGTGTCGGCCCCATGAGTGGTAAGAGTGAGAGTATAGACTGACTATGGCACAGGAGACGAAGACTTTATCTATCTTCGAGACGCCTATCTTCCTGAGACGATCATAGGATACGTGAGCATCCTGCATTTTGCTGGAACAAGCTTGTCACGAGACAACTTGCTAGAGTGTATGGAGCTGGCATCGGTCATTGCGAGGAAAGACGCCGACGTTGCAGCAGTGCTGATGAAAGCCGGTCGCATGAAAGAGATCGTGGAAGGCTTCGCCAACTGCAGCAAGGCGCTCGCCATCAGTGGCAATGAGAAGAAAGGGCTCGGCGGAAGCAGCAAAAAATTACGAGAAATGGGCTGGACTCGCGAATTGTGGTCTGTGAAGAGATGAGATGGGTGAGGAATTACTAAGCACAACGGGATGCTTCCTGGTCCTACTACACTCATAGTCGTCGGCGTTCTGAGGGCTCGAGGCATATCACTTGTTAATGGCGCCAGGAGTGTACTAGACCCCTAAACACACCGGCATGGGCGATGTGCCGAATGCATTCACAGGTGGATAATAATAAATCTATTCCAAAGTGACGAGGCCTTTTCAGGAGCAATGTCCCGTGTGTAAGGTACCTAGCCATAACCATTAGAAATGGGGTGTCGAAGTCGTCCCCTTCGCGCACGTGCAGGTGTAGGAAAGGTGCAAGATTACCTGCCTACGCACATGGTGAGAGGAAGAGAGAGGTAGAGGTACCAAAGGTTCGGTAGGTGCCTACCTAGGTACATGATACGTGTACCAGGAGCCTTGGAGACGCCTGCAAGGTGCCCTACAAGGTACCTAGGCATGCACTAAACCAGATACCTAGGTACATCTTGCACCTAAGGAGCCACATGTCACAGCTCCCCACAGAGTATCAGCAGCAGGTCCTCCTCCGACTCCGACACCACTTGAAACCAAACCACCTGGGTCCATCGTAAAGAAGGGCCCTCGGCAGAATCGCCGGGTTCCCATCTGTTCACGTCTACTCTGGAGCAAGAACCGATCCGGGCATGTACACCAGCCCGACACCGCCGCCGCCAGTCCCCCCGCCGAAGCCCAGCAGCCACGATGTGAGCCGTCTCGGGACGCCCGCCGCGAACTCTCCCCGCCCGGCACCGCCCGTGCCAGACAACGGCTACGGTGGTGGCCTAGAGAGTACCGGTGTTTCCAACGACAGGATCTCCATCACGGACGCGTCGGGCTTGATTCCTGCACCTGCAGCCACGCCGAGCCGTATCACGCGACAGCATCAAGAGCCGGTGCCAGATCCCGGCGACGCCTGGCTGCCCAGGATTCTAGAGGACAAGTCGTAAGTTTGCCCTAGGCCAAACCAGCATCAGGCCTTGTTTGACCCCGAGCTCTGCTCCGTCGGGTACAGGAAACATGATCTCGCTGAGATTCTAGGCAATCCTGCCATACTACAAGCCTTAACCGTCTCACCGACGACAATACACCCGTCGCTTGCTCAGACGCAGGATGCGCTCGTAGCCGCGCTTGCTGACAACATCGCCCTCGCTCAGCACCTCACCGAGCTGGAAACGCGGCTCGCGCATCAACGCGCCTCCACGCAGGCCCAGCTTCTCTCGGCCCATGCTTTGGACAGGCAATGGCGTTCCAAGCAGGCCGACATGGACACTGCTCTTGCGCCCTTCGCCCCCGCCGCCCTTTATACTCGCCTGACCCAGGCCCTACAAGAGCAGGAGATGCTATGCTCCGCCATGGAGGAGAGCTTCTTGGAGGGCGAAGGTACGCAAGGGCTCGTTCACAATGGTGGCGATGGCGCAGCGGGTGACCTGGCTACAGAGCGAGAAACACTCGATTGGGTAAGGAGATACAGGGAAGCAAGACGGTTGTACTACCTCCGACAAGAGCGTAAGGAGAGGTGGAACGAGAGGCGCGTCGGTGGATGGCGATGATTCAAGTCTCGCCGTCAGGTCCTCCTTGGGGAAAGCTTCAGCCATCCAAAGCACCCAATCTCCGACTCACCAGGCCAAATGCTTCGCTACAGCTATCAAAGTTATCCAGATACCTACACGGAGTGGCCTTACTTTGAACAACAACATCTAGGGCAACTCGCGGCCACTCGCTGCAAGTCCTGCGTTGGGACATGGCAGATATTATATATCTCTCGGCGATATCAAGCAAGCCACATTTTATGCGCTGATATACTTGTTGCGCTTGCGCACATACCTCACATCACCTTCAGAGTCCTAAAATCGATGTGCATCAATACTTGGGCACACCATGCAAAACACGCCTACGTGCAAGATGCTATTATTACGTATAGCGCAGCCAACCCTAGCTACCAAAGATTGTTTAGCTATATCGTGGTAATTCATGATACTGTATGTTTCGCCCTTGTGCGAATTTCGCAATAGCCTACAGCCCTATGGGAGGCTCTGGGGATACGACTGTTGAAGACAGAACGCCACATATGGGGTATAAAAATGATGCTGTGCACCCGAAATCTCTCCGAGCAGTGTAACCTGGTCACATGTGACAGGCACGAAGTCATCATGACAGAGAGGCAGGCCAGCCGGGAAAATGGTCCCTTCGTCGAGTCTCGGTTATATCGTTTCACCTGAATAGTTGTTATACCTCTTCCGCCCAATTCTGGAGCTCTAGAATCATGCCTTTTCTGTGCTATGTCCCAACAAGTCTGTCTAGCGTTGCTGCCTCAAGGAAGCTTTCTATATCGCAAACCCTCTAATACATAGCTAACAGGGTATGCTTACCACAAATTGCCATTGCGAAAACCTATAATAGTTCATATCCGTTTATTGGGGTTTATATTCACGTCATCAAGTGACAACCACTGCATTATATGTACAATAGCTACTGTATTATACCTGAGCAGGCAAAGGCAAAGGCACATTTAGACTCCGAATACCCAATTCTGTCGACTCGAACGGTAATATTCGCCCATCTAGATTTCTCAGGTTACGTTCGATTATACGAGCGTTGCAGTGATGACGCCCCGTAAGTTCCAGGGCCCAGCCAGATGGAATGGTCGCAGACGGTGACATGCATGCCCACATGTGTGACAGAGCATGGACTTATAGGAGAGCTATCTATAGTTTACTATTTTTGAACGAGCTAATAATTTTGTTGATATGTTCTGGACTTAAGCGGAGCTCCGAAATCGATCCATTACGGCCAACTGCCCGGTCCGTCACAACGTCACGGGTAATATGGGTAAATGAAGGTGTCGTGATGCCTTGGATCTAGACTACGGCCGACGATCGAAACCCTTCCAAAGTCCAAGTTTGCAAACCGACCTCTTGGGCTTCTAGGGCGCTCCAGATCCAAAAAGACACGAAGGGAGAAAAGCGCGGTGAACATGGTACGATGACAGATGGTGCCTCTGTTTGACTGCTTCGGGGAGACAGCGCCCAGGCGTTGCTGATATAGAAATAGCTCGTCGTCGCCTCAGCATAACTCCCGGTTCACCTCTCCTTCCATCACAATCAAGCTTCCAGCACAGTTGAGCCAGTCACAAAGTTATAGCCACTTTCGTCGCTTTCTTCCTTGAACCCAAAGAGTCTATTTGAAACTCAACAACGCATACAGCACACACGGCATTGGAGAGTTGCCTATCTCACTAACGTCGTCGCCGCCACCACCACCATACTTGCCACAATGCATTTCACAAGTGCTCTTCTCGTATTGCTGCTGCAATCAGGCCTCTCGACAGCCGCGCCACGAACTCCCTCAAGGCCGGCCCGCGAGACATTCGAACCACCCACGGTTCTGTCTACCAGTTTCTCGGGTAATGGTTGTCCGCAGGGTACAACAGACGCGTCGACCGCCAATCTCTGGGAACAGTTCTCCGTCGACCTCCCAAAGTTCAAGGTCAAGACGGGCCCGGCGAGTGCCGTCGCCGATAGGACTGTCAACTGCCAGACGCACGTGAATTTCGGCGGCTCGACAGGGTGGCAGTTCGCACTCAAGGAATTCTGGTCGAAAGGCTATCTGGAGTTTGAGGACGTTGGCGTCACACTCACACAGTACCTTACCGTGTACTTCAGCCAAGACGCCGCCAATACGGTAAGGATCTCGCCGCTTGCGCTTTCTCACCTGCCTCCTTAGTATATAATCATACTGCCGCTTGCAGACGTGCTGACATGAAGCGCCAGGCTACAACGGCCCAATCGATTCCCAGCACAGACAACTCGACCGTCTCAAAGGACCTACAGCTGCACACGACCATACCCGATGCCGCTCTGATTTGGTCGCCGTGCAGCGGCGGCAGCATCCTGAACGTCAACTTCCGCATGGCGTTTACAGGGGCGACTCGCAACGTCACCGCGTACTACGGCGCCGGCCGGAACTCGTCCGTCAGTGAGCAATGGGGATGGGCTTGGAGGCGTTGTTAATGGAGCCGTCAAAACTACGGCCTCCTCTGTTCGGAGGGGCATCATGCAAATCAAAATATTCATGTCTTTATTGATGTTCGATCTAGCGTTCAGACAAAAGCACTTTTAATAGTCAGCACCGTTCCGTATCCACATGAGATCAACCCAATGCATCGTGCCTTGTCGGCCTGTCTTGTATACCGCCCAATATGCCCAGCCATTAGCCGTACTTTGCCAGTTCGAACTCACAGGATAAAAGGGTTCGTTCAAGTGTAAATGGTTGAATACAGATAGATCCTATCCATAGGCGCCGCAGAAAAAGCACAGACCGAGACTGCGTAACGCCATGGAAAGAGAGCACGCAAGGATCAAATCTGGATAAATTGTATTCCATCATGTCATCAAACACGCGTTCAGTAAGGCTAGGCGATATACACGGAGGGATCTTGGACGGTTCATCCTTAGCATCGCTACCCTTCGCCTTTGTGCTGTCCCTGGCTATGAGGCAACTAAATCTAGCGGTTGCACCGACGGCATGGCAAATTGTTCTCCGCGTTAGGATCCTACGGTGGCGGCAGCCCGGCGCGTGGTTACGACATGAGAGGTCCCGGCTGTCCGTACGAAATGTTCCAAAGCACGCCAGCGCCATTCGTGGCCACATACACCTTAAACTCGTATTATTTCGTGAGGCCGGCCATAGCAAAGCGTGGGAGATTTGCAAGTGATGTGACCGCAACCACCAGATTTGCATACGCTCTTCTTACGGCGGGAGCAGACTTTCGTGGTTTTGTTGACGTTCTGCTCAGAGATACCAGAGAAATCCAGACATGTTTTCTAGCGCTGCTATCATGGCTACTCCGTCGTATCTTTGTAGTCATACTAGCCAAATAGATATCCGCCTGTCAGAAGAGCGGGAAGGATGCAGTGGTCCAAAGAGGCCCAACTTGCCGCCCATTAAACATGTCTTTGGTGGCAAAGTTCTTGATGTCTTCAAACGCTAGTATTCATAGACGTCACGAGCATTTTGAGCTTAAGCGAGCCCAGGAGGCCACCACCATGCTAGGTGCAATCCATTTGCCAACGCACTCGTTGCCAGCCGTGATGTCGCGAGCACTGTATCGCGTGATGACTGTCCTCTGATTTGGTGTTTCCGAGACTCGCCTGTCGACTATGTAGGTAGCGCAGGCCACCATCAACAGTTACAGCCACGCCTCCGCCTAGATGAAGGTATCCCGGGCCTCACGGCTCAATTTGAAGTCGAGCGACACATCCCGCTAGACCCCTCATGCGATTGCGGACAAGCCTACCGTCGGGATACAAAAAAGCAGACCTCTTCCTCTCGGTGCCCGTCGCAGGCAACGACAAAGACCTGTTCGAGCTCGAAAGTGATTTTGTTAGTCGAGTATAGCACGGCAACCTACCGTTTGTTGGGAAGAGAAGACATCGGCGGCCAGAAGACACGGTGATAGGGATAGACAAGTAGAAAAGAAGCTCCTAAAATCAGCTAGTAATCGTCCCTTAGGCGCCGTGGGGGTCAGGATATAGCAAAACATCTCGATATCCTGTGGCATGGAAGTGTATGCTCCAAAACTCACCTACCAGTGCACCTGGGCGTACGTAAGTCCCTACATCCCTTGCTACTTTGCGAGGAGAGCTGTATTAGGGAGCGTAATCAAGTTTGAGATACAATTCAAGGTAACCAACAGATTGTGGGAGCGATGCCGGACTCTGTATTTAGATTTGATTAATGAATTCAACCCCCCTCCTTCTCTCTGATTGTAAACTATGAGGCGCTATAGGACAGTAAAGGGCGCATGGCGCACGTTTGGGGTTGCCGAACTATAGATGTGTAAACCGGGAATACCATGTCGCAGAGGTGATGGTCAGTCAGTAAACGCCTGGGCGGTAATTCATATAAAACTCGAGGTTAAACTAAAGTCTAATTACTTGACGGCTGATTGACTATCAATCAACTGATTCTCAATCGTTGTTTCTGGGTTCAACAACCCTTAGACATCTGGAGGGAACAATTCTCGGGCGGTAGCTCACTGGACTAGGCCGGGGATGTATGGTGGTCATCATCCAGTTTATGGATAGAGACATGATGACAGTAGATGCGGGTGCGATCGGATCGAGCGATCGGTCGCGCATCGGGCGCGGAGGGCTGCAATCATCCATCTCCGTGCGCCACTCCCGTCCGCCACCGCCGTGACTAGACACCCGCTGTCCAGACCATGATGTGCCAGGGTGGACGAATAGTGGGCGAGGGACGGAGAGGCTGGGCATGCTGACATCCGAGCCCTGGGCTCGTGTCTTGGCCATATCATTTCCCCAAACGTGTTAGGCCAGGCCCAAACTAGACTTGAGAGGTCCAAGTTGCCAATACCCATTACTAATTAGTCACGCAGCGTTCCCGAAGCCATGTGCGTCGCGGCGTTACCCGTCATCACCCGTCCCGAAAGCCTTGTACAGCCTCTTCTGGCAACATCACCATGTCCTATCAGCAGCCGTACTGGGCAGTGTAGGCAGGCTACTGTAGGCAGCGGGCATAACCCCCGCCTCACTGGACAGTTTTCGGGACTTGTATTTACTGCATCAGGCATGTCTATATGCATCACGTCAGATCGAGGCTATAGATGCCAAGGCAAGCTCCTGAATACGGCGTATTCCTCGGCAACTGGTGAAGGTGATCAGGGGCCCGGGCAGCTACGTCTATCTATAACGTATTTTTATCAGTATATATAGCCGTATCATATTCTTCAAGTGATCCCGTCCAACCTCTCTTTGTATTCCAACGCCTGCGCAGAGCCCGTCCCGTTCTGTTCGCTTCCAAACCCTGCCTCGTTTTGCCCTGTTTTGCCCTTGTCCCGTATTGTATATACTATTACATAACCAAGGGAAAAAGGCGTCTTGAGGTCGCAGTGTTTTCGATATTCCCGCATAGAAAATCGAGACGCCATGTCGTCTCTTCGGCTCCCTTCTCCTTTCCAAGCCGCGACCCTCGCCTTGGCAGCCACCGCTCACGCAGCGGTTACGCACCAAGCACGAGCTCAAGTGCGGGCAGATACGACGAGTGGCATACAATGGCAGCCATGCCCTGCTGATATCAACGCCGTAGCGGCTCTAGACGTCGAGTGCGGCACTCTTGCCGTGCCACTTGACTATACAGCTGTCAATAGCACCGAGACACTCGAATTGTCTCTCTTGAGGGTACCCGCCGTCAAGAAGCCCAGCAAGCATAGCATCCTCTTCAACTTCGGAGGACCGGGGGCCGAGGCGCGTTATACGCTCGCCCAGCTAGGCGATATGTTGCAGGCGTAAGTTCCCCAAGTCTTATCGTCTACTCTACAAACTAAACCAGAAGCTCGTTACAATCTGTCTTCCTTACCCGTTGGGCACCCACCCGAAGCAAAAACACGAATAGGAGATATGGACAGTAGGGCTATGTAGAAAAGATACGAGAGTTGTAGCTGACCGAGTTTTTTTACATCCCATAGTGTCACTGGCGGCGAACATGATCTAATCGCGTGGGACCCTCGTGGCACAGCCAAAACACTCACGTTCTCGTGCTTCGGCAATGCAACGATTCGGGGTGCCTACAATTCCCAGTTCACATTTGGGAATGCCTCGGACGTTGCGCGTGGCCGGATCTGGGCGGCTGGGAAGAATTACGCAGATGCTGTGAGTTATTTTTTGGAGGCATTCCTTCTTATCTCGGTAGTTCCAGGAGACAGGCCTCTTGGTTCAGGTTGGTTCGGGCCATGTTGGCGTCTGGGAGCTACCGAAACCCTTGGATCGAAACGGCGATGACTAACCTCGACTGTTATAGTGTGCAGAGTATCCAGAGGCTCAAGAGAGGGCGCCGCTGATAGGGACGACGTTCACAGCTCGTGATGCGATGCAAATCGTTGATGCGGTCGAAGAGGATGGACTACTAAGATACTGGGGTGAGTGAACCTCTCTCAACTTTGCAAACGGGCATGACGGGAGATGACTGACGTATTCCAATCAGGTTTCTCGTATGGTACCGACCTAGGAACTATGCTCGCAGCATTGTTCCCGGATCGGGTTGAAAAGGTCATCATTGGTAAGAACTAGGGGGTCTTTCTCGGGGGTTATGCATGAGCCCAAGCCACTGACGCTCTCATTCAGACGCTGTTTTCAACCCAAATCAGTATTTCTACGAGAGGTAAGCACATATTCCGCATATTCTCACTCCCGCTGCGGGAAGATCGTATGGCTCATGCCACTCTAGGACTGACTCGGAGGGCTTCGCATCCGCCGACGACACGTTTTCCGAGTTCTTCCGTCAGTGTGTCGCGACGCCCAAGGCTTGCACCCTGGCGCGTAACCGCCCCAATGCTACGGCGGAACAGCTCGAGGCGGCAGCGTACGACTTGATTGAAGAATTAAAGTTCCGGCCGATTTCCTACGAAGGCATCCTCCTCGGCTACGACGAGTTCAAGAGTGCCATCCGGTTCTCGCTCTACTCGCCGCGTTCGTGGCTATCCCTCGATGTCATATTGGACCTCTTTCTTGCGGAGCCACGGAACGAGACGCTTGCAGGTGGTGCGCTTTTCAGGTACCTGTCCGCCTCCATCGGTGGGCTGGCGCCCGCTGATGACGCCGGTCTTGGCATCGAGTGTGTTGACAAGGCGCCCCGGTCGAACTCGTACGATGTCTTCGACGCCGCTTCGGACGAAGCCCAGTCCGTCAGCCGGCTGCTGGGCGACACCCTAACGTCCCTGATCGCGACTTGCGCACAGTGGAAACTGGAGCCACGAGAGCGATACACGGAGGGGTTCGCAGGGGTCAAGACCCGAAAGCCGCTGCTTGTGATTGGAAACACATACGACTCGGCCACATCAATCAAGTCAGCGAGGAACATCAGTGAGACGCTCGAGGGCAGTGTCTTGCTCGAGCATGGTGGTTTTGGCGTACGTTGAGGTCCCCCCCCCGGAACCCCCTTGTTCCCATCCCCTTTCCCATCCCCTTTCCCGCCAAATCCTAGTCCACTAGATTAGCCAACGTACCGACTAACTTGTACCGCAACAGCACGCTACCATCCAGCACCCTTCCCTCTGCACGGCCAGGGCGATCCAGAACTTCTTCCGCAACGGCACTCTGCCGGAGCACGGCACCTTGTGCGACCCCGTGGCGCCGCCCTTCACGTTTGCTGTGTCCGGTCCGACATGGCAAGCCCTGTTCCCGGAACTGGGCTTTGAGCTACCTGGCGGCAACAGCTCTCGGTCTAGCAGGATCCAACGACGTGGCCGTACTGAGGATGTCCTGATGAAGGTTGGCAGACGTCCCAATGGGCCGTTCTGGTAGATGGAAAGCAACCATGGCGGTCGTTGCCCGAATCATCGCAATGGCCTTTTGAGGGCGGTAAATGCCTGTCCCTCGAGCCTACTCTGCTTGCTGTACTTATTCACTCACTCACAGTAGTGTATGTATATACTTAATCGTGCTTTACTCCAAGATTAGAATGATAAACGTCTCCTCGTTCTCGTCTTCCGCCCCTTTTCTGTGTCGATGTCGTTGGAGAGACAGAGCGTAGGACACCCATCGCGAGGGGCCAACCCCTTTTACACCCCCTTTTACACGGCTGGGTAGTCCGTACTGTGTCTAGGCACGTCTGGGTACATGTAGGCTGCTTGAGATGCTGTGTGTCTTGCGTCAAGCGGTAAATGCGGCTCTTTTCCTCTTGGAGCCCCGTCGAGGCTTCTTTTCGATTGGATGTGCTCGATTGTTTCAGCAACATCAATGCTCCATCTACGCCGCTGACTTCTACAACACCTCGGCCAGCTCCTGGTGAATCAGGGTCTCATCACAACCTTCTCGGTGCCGTTGCGATGATAGATCCTGTTTGGAAGGCACTCACTCACCAACATTTCAAGGAAAGCGCGCCCTGGTAGCTCAATTGGTTAGAGCGTCGGACTTTTACTATGAACTTCAGGAGTTTACCATTAGTAAATGCTATCCGAAGGCTGCGGGTTCGACCCCCGCCTGGGGCGAAATTTAGCTTAAATAAGCAATTTTATTTATTACTATTATATTTATAACGTATATAATATTACATATAAAACGTTATTATATTTTTAATATTTTATTTATAAAATATTTATAATAAAAAAAGTAATATTTTAAAATTAAATATTATATTATATAAAATTTTATAATAAAAATAAACGTAAAAAATATATTAATTAAAACGTTTATATAAATATATAAAATAATTATTATAATTATTATTTATTTATATATATATATATAATTTTTTAAAATAATATAATTATAACTTTTATTAAGGTTTATAATTTTATTTATTTTAACTTATTTTTTAAATATAACGTTATTATTTTAAATATTAATTATAATTTTTATATAATAATATATATTTATAATAATATTTATAAGTTAACTTTTACTTTTAATAATATTATAAATATAATAAATACTTTTTTTATTAATTTTTACGTTAATATTTAAAATTATAATAATATATTATTAATAGTTAATATTAATTAACTTAATAAAAATAGTTTTTTATATAATATAAAAATATAATGTTTTTATATAAATATTATTTATAACTATTATATTAATTAAATATTATAGCTTTTTTTAAACGTTATGCTTTTAAAATAACGTTTAAAATATAACATTTTTTATATAATTATAATAAGCTTATTACTTATAAATTATTAAAAGCTTTTAAAAACTTTTTATATATATTAAATTAATATATTTTAATATAAAGTATAACTTATTTAAAGCTATATATTATTATAACGGGTATATTAAATAATGTTATATTAAGCGATATTATAAAGTAAAAGCTAAAAATATAAAATAATATTAAAGTAAAAAAAAAATAAAAAAAATATTATAAGCTTAAAAGCTTTAAGTATTTTTTATATAATAAAAATAATATAAACACTACTTATGTATTTTATATATAACGTAGTTATATAAACTATATAAACTATATATATTAAGTTACGGTTAAGTAATTAATAAAGCTTACGTTTTACTTTAGCTATATATTATAGTTTTTATTATACGTATATAAATATTTACTTATATAGCTATTAAAACTACGTTATTAAATATTTTTTAAATAAATAAAATAAACTAAGTAAATTAAAATATAAAAATTTATAATAAAGCGTATAAATAAATTATAAAAATAACGCTATAAAATATTAAACGTAGTTTTTTTTAAAGTAATAAACTTTTAATATTTAAAATTTAATAATAATATAATAACTATAATTAACTATAATACTTTTAAAAATATAAAGCTTTTATTATAACTATTAATTAAAATAAACAAGAAAATTTAAATATTTATATAACTTTAATAATATTAATTTAAAACTTTTTATAATAAGGTTAAAGTATTATATACTTATAAAAAAACTTTTATATTAAACTTAATAATATTTAACCTAATATTATTACTTTAACCTAAAAATACGCTAGTTTTTAAGCTTATAATTTAGTAATACTTAAGGTTATAAATTAATATATATTAATTAATATTTATTAATATTAATACTAATTTAGTATTTTAAACTGCGTATTAATACTAACGTAGTATTTTAAACTTTATATTAACAGTAATTTAGTATTTTAAAGCCCGTACTAATATTAATTTAATAAATACTAAAAATTAAATACTAAAAATTTAAAATATAAATAATAATATATAATATATAATTTAAAATATTTAATAAGCGTTAAATATTTATATATAACATATATAGCTTTAAATATAAATTTTAATATAATAATATTTATATATAAATAATAACTATAATATAAAATATATAATAATAAAATATATAGCTAAATATAAAAGTTAATATATAAATAATAAAAATATTATATAAAGATAAATACGTACTTATTAATAGTAGTATACTATTATAAAATAAATTATAATTATATTATAAATAGTATTATATCCGTTTTATAAAATATATTATAATAAATAAATTTATAAAAAAATATTAGTAATAATACTATTATATAAAAGTAAATATATACTTATTAATAATAATACACTATTATAAAATAAATTATAATAAATATATTCCTAAAAAAAAATTAATATATTACGATTTTATAAAAGTAAATATATATTTATTAGTAGTAGTACATTATTATAAAATAAATTATAATTATATTATAAATAGTATTATATTTATATTATAAAATATTTTATAATAAATAAATTTTTAAAAGTAAAATTAATATATAATATTTTAAAAAATAGAAATTACTTACTTTAAGTTTAAAAATTAAACATTAAACATTATAAGCTATTTAAAAAAAGAATTAAATATAATATAAAAAAATAGTATAATAAAACTATATAAAATAAATGAAATATTATAAAAATAAATTTAATAATATATAAAACAAAATAAAAGTAAAAAAATAAAATATATAAAAAAAAGTAAAGTATATAAAATGTATAAAAAGTATTAAAATAATAAATATAAAACAAAATAAATAAAATATAATATATAAATAGCCTAAAAAAAATAAATATAAAAAATTCCTTTAAATATATAAAAGTTTTAATTTTTTTATAATATTAATTTATAAGCTATTAATTTTTAATATGTAATTTTTAATAGTTTAATTTTTAATATGTAATTTTTAATAGTTTAATTTTTAATAGTTTAATTTTTAATACGTTAATTTTTAATATATTAATTTATAATACGTTGATTTTTAATATATAATTTCTAATAGTTTAATTTTTAATACGTTAATTTTTAATAGCTTAATTTTTAATAGTTTAATTTTTAATACGCTAATTTATAATAGCCTAATTTTTAATGGTTTAATTTTAAATGCGTAATTATTAATAGTTTAATTTTTAATGTATAATTTTTAATAGTTTAATTTTTAATAGTTTAATTTTTAATAGTTTAATTTTTTATACGTTAATTTATAATACTTTAATTTTTAATGCGTAATTTTTAATAGTTTAATTTTTAATATATTAATTTTTAATAGCTTAATTTTTAATAGTTTAATTTTTAATACTTTAATTTTAATATATTTTTTTGTTTTTTTATATTTTTTTTTATTATTATGCTATTTTATATTATTTATATAGTATTATATTATATTTATTATAATAATATAATAATTATTACTTTTTATTTTATTATATTATTTAATAATTTATTTATTTATAATAGAATTTTTTTTAAATATAATTTAACTATTACTAATAAAAAATATTATTATTAAAAATAATAATAATATTATTAATAATAATTTAACTATTAAATTATTTTTAGATTTAAATTTTAAAAATAATTTTATAATATTATTTAATTTAAAAAACTTTAATAATAAGTTTTTTAAATTAAACAATAAATAATTTAATATTTATATTATTAAAAAAAGATTATTTATTTATATTTTATTATTAGTTAATAAATATAAAAACTAAAAAATATAAATATATTATATTATATAAGTTTTATTTTTTTATATTTTTTATATTTATTAATAGCTTTTAATTTATTTATTAATTTATATTTTAGTTGCTTTTATAATATTATTATTAAAATTAAAAGTTTTTAGTTTTTTAATTTTATAAAATATTATAAGCTAAAGTATTTTATTATAGCTTATAATAAAAAAATAAAAAATATATTAACTAAAAGTATTTATTATTTAATTTAATTTTTTAATTTTTTAATTTTTTAATTTATATTATTTAAAAAGTAATATTTTTTAGATTTATATTTTTTACTATATAAATTTAAAAGCTTATTTATAAATTTAAAAGCTTATTTAAAATTTAATAATTTAAAATATTAATAAAAAAAATATTATTAATTATAAAATTATAAGTTTTATTATTAATAACAACTTTTTATTTATTATTTATTATTTTTAATTTTTTAAAACTTAATTTATTATTTTATATTATAAATATTTATTTATTTATATTATTATATTTATATTTATTTAATAGTTATATAATATAGTAATTTTATTATTAATTATAATAAACTTAAAATTATATAAAAAGCTACTTTTAGTAATATATTAATAAACTTTAATAATAATTTAACTTTTTATATAAAAATAATAAATTTTTTTTTATTATTTTTAATATTTAAACTTTAAATTTATAAATAGCTTTTATTAGCGTTATTATTTTTTATATAAATATTAATTTCAATTTAATTTATAAATTAATTAAATTTATAAAAATAAAAAATTAATATATAAGTTATTATATATTTAATTTTTTTTTAAATATATTAAAACTTTATTTAAATATTACTTTAAATAATATTTTTAAATATATATATATATATTTTTTAATTTTTATTATTATTGTTAATTTTAACTTTTATTATAATATAACTTAAAATAACGCTATAAATTATAATATATTTTTAAAAGCTTTTAAAAAAATTATTTAAATTTTATAATAAAAAACTTTAATAATAATATTTGTTATATATTATATATTATTAAAATAATATATTTAACTATTAATAAAAAAAAAAGCTTTATAAACTATATTAATAATTATATATATATAACATACTACTTTATATAAATTAATAAGTTATAGCTTTTTATAAATATTTATATATTTATTTTATTAATACTTTAATAAATTTAATTAATTAAATTTAAAAAATTATTATATTAACTAAATATATAATTAAAATTAAAAATTTATTATAAAAGTTTTTTTTATAAGCATATAAAAATAATAGTATTTTTTTAAATTAATATATTACTAAAATTTAATTTAGTATATTTATTTATTTTATTTTATTATATTTAATAAATTTTTAATATTTAAAAAAATAAATATTAATTATTTAATAAATAATATTATAAAGTAAAATTTAATATATAATATATTAAATATTTTTATTAATTTAAAAAACCTATTTAAATATATTAATTAAAATATAATAAATAATAAATTTTAAAATATATTTTTAACTTTAAAGGATTAGTTTATTATAAAAAAACTAAAAAAACTTTTTAATATTTTTATTAAACTTTTTAAAAAATTATAAAGCAAAGTTTATATAACTTTATTTAAAAGTTTATTATATATTTATAAAATATAAAATAAATTAAAAACTTTTATTTTAATAGCAAAAATAAAAATTATATAAAATTAAATTTAATAAGTTTATTTATATTTAAACTTTTTAAATATTTAAATATTAATATTTAATAAAAACTTATATTATTTAATTTAATTAATACTATTAAATCTAGCATTAATAAATTAAAAAAGTTTTATTTAAAAATTTTAATTTAATTTAATTTAAAGTATTTTAAGCTTTTTATTTTTAGTACTATTTTTAATTTTTAATTTAAACTAATATATTTTAAATAAAATATTATTTAATTATTTAAAACAAAATATAATTTATAAGTTTAACTTTTTTAATTTATATATTTATATTAATTTATAATTTTAATAGCTAATTAAATATAATTATATTGTTAAATTTAAATATTTTAATTAATAAATTAAATAATTTTTTATATAATAATAATTTAAATATTAGTTTATTAAATAATTTAAACTTTAAAAATAACTTTTATTTAAATAATTTAACTATTAATACTAAAAAAAATTTATTATTTATTTTAATAAAAATATATTGCTTAAAAAATAAGTAATTTAAATATTAATTTATTAAAAATACTAATTAGTTATAAATTAACCTATTAAAATATTAAAAAAATAATGCTTTGTAATTTTTTATACTATTAATATTAGTTTAAAAATATTTAATAATTTTTGCTACATTAGCTACAATTAAAAAAGTTTTATTTATTATTAGTAATATTATTACTAAAAATAAAAATAAACTAAGCTTTAAAACAATTAGTTAGTTAATATTATTAAAAAGCTAGAAAATTAAAAATTTAACAAAATATAATATTAAAAATAATAAAAATAGCTAAAAAATTAAACGAAATTTTAAAAAGTAATAAAATTAAAAAAAATAAAAGATTAATATTTTAATACTTATTTTTTTTTTAGATTTTTTTATATTTTATTTTAGCTAATTATATATAAACTAATTTATATATTTAAAGATATATTTTTATTTTATTTTATAAAATATATTTTATTAATAAAGTTTAAAAAATAAATATTATATTAAAATATATATATAATATATTTAGTATTTAATATTTGCTATATACTAAATATTAACTTAGTATTTTTAACTATAAACTAATACTAATTTAATATTTTAAAGTTTATACTAATATTAATTTTGTATTTTAAAAGCTATATTAATATATATTTAATATTTTAAAGTTTATATTAATACTAATATAATATATAAAAGTTAGTACTAATACTAATACTAATTAATATATATTAATTTAGTTTTTATACTAGTAATATTTTTTATAACCTTAGTTATACTATATTTAAAAAGTTTTTAAATATATTTAAACTTATATACTAATTATTTATTTTATTAAATTTAATTAACTTATAAATTAAATTAAAATTAAAATTAATATATAAAATTATAATACTAATAAAAAACGTTTAAAAAGTTAAAATCTAAATATTAAAAATAATAAAAGTTTTAATATTTAAACTTAATTTATTATTAAAATTTATTAAAATACTTTTAAATATAACATTTAAAATAGTTTTAATTTTATAACAATTTATTATAAATTTACTATTATATATATTAGTATAAAAATTATAAATAAGTTTATAATATAACTTATAGCTAAAAAAAAATCTATTAAATTTTAAAAAAATTTAAAGTTTAAAATATTAAACAATAAATTATTACTAATAATAAAATTTAAAATTTTATTATTAATAATATTTTTATAGCTAAAATTTTATAAAGTAATATTTTAAAGTTTTTTATAAGTTTAAAAAGTTTAATATAATATAAAGGTATAGTGTTTTTTATAAAATACTATATATAAATATTATATTAGCTTAAATATTATAGCTTTTTAAAACGCTGTTTTTTTAAAATAACGTTTAAAATATAACAACTTTTATATAATTTTACTAATCTTATTATTTAGTAGCTAAAAAGCTATAATATTAACCTTTTAATAACTATTATTACTTGCTTTTTAGTAAGTAGTAAAACTAATATTTTAAACTATATTTTGCTTTTAGTTAAGTTAAAAAGAAATTTTTTTGTTAATATATTAAACTAAATATTACTAAAATTTTAATTAACTACTTTTATACTAAAAACTTATTAATATAATATTTAGCTTTTTTGCTTTATTAACTTTAAATTAAATATTATTTATTAAACATTATTTAATGTTAATATAGTTATTACGTAAATATTAATAAAATTAACAATATTTAGTAGTATTATTTTTTAATAGTTGTTTTAATTTTTTTTTTTTTTGCTTTTAAGCTTTATTTGTTTTAAAGTAAAAAATAACTTTTAAAGTAAAATTAGTTAAATAACTGCTTATTTTTTTTTTGTATATTACTTATTTTTTTATATGCTAATTACGTTATTTTAACAATTTAGCAACTAATATATTACTTTTTTATATGCTAATTATATTACTGTAACTATTATTATATTATTTTAATATATTTAAAACTTTAAACTATTAAAAATGTTATTTTTACTTGTTAAAGGTTTTTTAGCGCTAATGTAATTAATATACCGCCTTTATTTTTATTTTTTTTTAGCGTTTGTTATTTAATTGTAAAATGTGTTTTTTTTTATATGTTAGGCCGGGAAAAAAACTATTGCTTATATATAAAAGCAGTAGCTTTTTTAAAAAATAATAGCTATTTAATATAAGTTTAAAAACTTAAACTAGAAATTATTTTTAAGATTTTTTAGCTAACTTATTATTTTTATTATTATTAAAAATTTTTAATACACTATTTAAACTAGTAGTAGTATTAATTATAAAATAAACTTAACGTTTATAAAATATTATAGTTTTTAACTATTTATTTAATTAAATAATAAATATATTTAAAACTAAAAAGAAAATATTTAAAATATATTAAATAGTATTAATAATTAAAAACTTTATAATAATAGTATATTTTAATTTAGTTAATAATAATAAATATATTTAAATATTATTTAAAAATAATAATAATATATTAAATATAAAAGGTTTTTTAATATTAAGTATATATAATAAAAAAATAATATATTAAAAGCTTATTTAAATATTTTATTTTATTTATTAAGTTATATTATTATAATAAAAAACTTAATAAACTTAATTATATTTTAAATATAAATATTAGTTATATTTTTATAAAAACTAGCTTTTAATAATAATAGCTATAGCTATTTATTTATTATAATTTAATAAAAACATTAGTTAAAATAGCTTAAATATTTTAATAATATTAATAAAACTATTTAAATATTATATTTAAATAGTAAATAATATTAATAATAATATATAGTACTAAATAATAAAAATTACTTTAATTATATAAATTATTATATAAAATAATAATATTTATATTATAATAAATAATATTTTAGTTATAGTTTATACTATATTTAAATATAAAATTATATTTATAGTTTAAAAATTTATTTATAATTAAAAAATTTAGTTTATAAGTTATTTTAATTTTAATTTATTATAGTTTTATAGTATAAAAAATAAATTACTTTTTTTAAAAATATTTATTAGCAAAATATTTATTTATTTATTATATTTATAAAATAATATATATAAAATATTAATAAATATATAATTTTATAAAATAATTTATTTTAATTTTTTTATAAAAAAGCTTAAATTTAATTTATTAGCGTTTTAAATAATATAACTAAAATAGCTATAAATATAAGCTTAAAATTTATATTTTATAAAATTAAAAAAAAAATATTATTATTATATTATAAACGTTTTTAAAGCTATATTAAAAGTTTTATATATAAAAAAATAGTTTTAACTAATATATTAGTTTATATTTAAGCCATAAAAATAATAAAAAATTATTATAATTATAAATAAACAATAAAAAGTAGTTTATAAAATATATTTAAAACTAGCTATATTTTAAATTTTAAAAAATTTAAAATAAACTAAATAATATTATATAATTAAATAGTTTTTTTAACTATATTAAAATTAAATAAAAAATTTATTAAAAATAACAATTAGTTAATAAAATATAATTATAAATAATATTTATATTATAGTACTTAATAAAATTAGTAATAATTAATATATTAATACTATTAACTTTAATAAAAAGTTTAATTATTAATATAATTAAAAAAAATATTATAAAAGCAAATAATATAACCTAATTAAATAAATAATATTTATATAATTATAAGTATTAATATAGCAATTAAAGCTAATATTTTAGCTATTTTTAAAAAAGCTATAATAAAAGCTTAACAAAAAGCTAAAAAAAATATTTAAGCTTTAATAATTATTTTTTATATTAATATAATAATAAAACTACTAATATTAAATATAATACTAATATTAAATATAATATTAATATTAAATATAGTTATAAAAGCTATAAATAAAATAACTTTTAAAATAAAAAATAATTTTAGTATAAATAATATTTATAATGCTAGTTATATTATAAATAAATTTAACTATAATATATATAAAATAAAAAAATTTTAAAATTAAAAATAAAGTATTTTTTATTATATATAAAAATAAACTATATATTAAAAAAAAATAAACTAATAGCTTAAAATTATATATTAAAATTTTTTTTTAAAAAACTAGTAATAAATTTTTTTTTAAAAAAATAACATTTTTTTTATATAGCTTTAAAAAATAAAATTAAAAGTTTAATAAAAATATAAAATATAAATTATTTAAAAATATATAGTATAAGCTATTTAAAAATATATAATATAAACTATTTAAAAATAATATATTTATAATAAATAATATTTTAAATACTTTAATTATATTTTTAAAAAAATAACTATATATAAATATTATATAATTAGCTTTATATATTTATTTAAAAGTATAAACTTTAATAAAAAGAATTTTAATTTTATAGTAATATATTTTAATATTAAATATTTTATTATTTTTATAAATTATTAATAAATTATTAATTTTATTTTAAATATAAAAATTAATTTATTTTAATAAATAATAGTATAAAAAGTTAAAAATATAATTACTTTTAATAAATAAGCTAAATTCTTTTTAAATTTTTTAATATAAATTATAATAATATTAAAAAAGTTAATATTTATTAAATTAAAGCTTAAATTATAAATAGCTTTAAGTATAATTTTTTATTTAATATAAACTTTTTAAAAAGCTATATAATCAATATTAACTATTTAAGCTAATTAATTATAATAAGTTTATATAAAAATATTTTGCTATAAATAAATATTATTTATAAAAAAACTTTAATAGTTTAAAAAATAATAATAATAATAATAATAATTATTTTATTATATATAATAATAGTAATATTAATATTATATATTAATTTATTAGTATTAAATATTATAAACTTATATAAAATTTATATATTTACGCTATATATAAATAGTAATATAATAATATTACTATTTTTATTTAATAAAAAAGCAATATTATTTATAAATTATATATATAAAATAATTTACATTAAATATAAAATAAAAATAAGCAAAATTTATAACTATAAAAAAATATAGCTATATAATAATATAAAATAAAGCTTTATTAGTAATAATAATAATAATACTAATAATAAAAAAAATAACTAAACTATATAAATTAAAATTAAGCTTATAATTATTTAAAAAATTTAATTTATTAAATAAAGCTTTAGTTATACTAGCTTTAAATAATATTATAAAAAACTAAATATAAGCTATAATTTATAATAACTAATTAAATATATTAAAGCTATTATTTTTAAATATATAATAATTAAAGAATTTTTTATTAATTAAAATAAAAAAAATATATATATATATATATAGCTTATTTTAAATATAAAAAAAAACTAAAACGTTATTAAAATTAAATAAAATATAATATAATTATAATATTATAAAAATAAATAAAAATAAAATAATATAAGTTAAATTTATAAAAAAATAATAAAAATAATTTAGCTTAACTATTTATTTATATATATTAAGTATTAAAAACTAAAATTTAGTTAATAATATTTTTAATAGTATATATAATAATAAAAAATTAAAATTTATAAAGCTATTAATACTATTTAAATATTTTATTTTTAAAATATAATGTTTAATTAATAATATTTATAAAGATAAAGTTATTATTAATTTATAACTATTAAATAAAATTATTATTTTTAATATATATTTATTACTAATAATAAAAATAATTATATTTTAATTTAAAAAATATAACTTTATAAAAATAAAATAATAATTATATTTTTAAAAAAACTTAAAAATTTAATATTATTTTTATAAAATTTTAAAATAGTTTTAGCTTTATATAATATTTTATAAACTAAAAACTATTTATTTATAAATAATATATTATAGTATATAAATATAATATTATTATATATTTAAAAATATTAAACTAAATATAAGTTTAAATACATTTTTTATATTATATTTATATATTAAACTATTAAGCTTTATAATAAATAATTATATTAAACCTTTAACTAAAATATAATAGCTATAAACTTTAATAGTATTAAAAATATATATTAATATAGTTAGCTTTTTATAAAAATTTATATTTTAATACTAATAAAAATTATTTTTGTTTTAAAAAAAAATAAACCTATTAAAATAAAAATATAAAATAAATTTAATATTATTTATAGCTATAATATATAAAAACTAAATAAGCAAAATATAATTTAATTTTATATTAATAATAAAAAAGCTTTATAACTTTATAATATTAATTAATATAGCTTAATTATTTAATATATTAAAATTATTTATAACTATTTTTTTATTAAATTAAATATTTTTAAACAATAAAAATATACTGTTATAGTTTTTTATACTAATAAAAAATAAAATAGCAAATATTTAGCTATATATAATATTTAATTTATTATATTTTTAAATAAAATATTAATAAAAGCTAAGTTTTAATATAATGTTATAAAATTAAAAGTAATTAAATTAATATAAATATATTAAAATATTTAAGTTTAAATATAGTACTAATAAATTATAAAGCTATATAAAACATAATAAACTAAACTAATTTATATTTAATTAATATTATTAAACTTAATATAAAATTAATAATAATATTAATTTATTTATTATAATTTAAATTTAATATTAAATATATATTAAAATATATTAACCTAGTACTAAATATATTATTTAAACTATTAATAATACTAAATAAAAATAATAATATAATTTAAAATAATAATATTTTTAATATTTTTAATAATATATTTAATAATATAAGCTATATTGCTAACTTAAAAGTAGTTATAAATAATAAATAGTATTAAAAATTTAAAGCAAGCTACTTTACTAATAATAATATAGTATAAGTAAATAGTGTTTTATAATAAAACACTGTTTAAAAATATTATATTAGCTTAAATATTATAGCTTTTTAACATAGCGTCCTTTTAAAACAACGTTTAAAATATAATAACTTTTATATATATACTATGTTTATTAAATAAAAAATTTATAAAAATTATATTAAAAATAAATAAACAATAAAAAGCTATTTTAGCTTAACTTATAGTATTTTATTTATATATTATTATTAATAAACTATTATATTTATTATATATAAATAAAAAACATTAGTTATATATTTTAAAAAGTTATTAAAAAAACTATTTTAAATAGTATATAATAAAAAATATTATTTTAGCTTTAAAAAATTATTTTATTATTTATAAAACTTTATAATTTATAATATTTTTAAATAAATTAAATAATATATGTAGTATTATTTATAATATTTATAAAATATTATAAATTAATAATATTAATTAAATAAATTAAAGCTTATTTATAAATTATTAATACTATTTTATATAGTTATTATAAATTTTATTATTAAAATATTAAATATACTATTTAAAAAAAATTTTAATAAAAGTTTAGTTATATAATATATAATATTTTAATATTAATAACTTATAAGTTTAATAAAAAAATACTATTTATATTAAAAAATGCGAAATATATAATTATAAAATAAGCTAGAGTTTTAATTAAAATATTATTAATATATAATTAAAAAATATTTTTTAAAAATATTTTAAATAAAAATTTAAAGTTTATATTAAAATTATAGTAAACTTTATAAATATAAATAAAAATAGCTATTAGTATATTTATAAGCTATTATTTATAAATAAATAAGTTTAAAAAATATTATAACTAAAATATAAAAATTATTATTTAATACTATATATTAATTAAGGTTGCGAATTAGTATATATTAATTAGTATTTACTAATACTAATACTAATTTAGTATTTTAAAGCTCGTACTAATACTAATTTAGTATTTTAAAGCTCGTACTAATACTAATTTAGTAGTTTAAAGCCCGTACTAATACTAACTTAGTATTTTAAACCGCGTACTAATACTAATTTAGTATATACTAAATATTAAATACTAAAAATTTAATATATTATTTAAAATATTTAATAAACGTTTAATATTTAAATATAACGTATATAGCTTTAAATATAAATTTTAATATAGTAATATTTATATATAAATAATAACTCTATTATAAAATATTAAATAATAAAATTTATAACTAAATATATAAGTTAATATATAAATAATAATAATATTATATAAAGGTAAATATATACTTATTAGTAGTGGTATACTATTATAAAATAAATTATAATTATAACATAAATAGTATTATATTTATATTATAAAATATTTTATAATAAATAAATTCCTAAAGAAAAAATTAATATATTAATAATAATAATATTATATAAAGGTAAATATATATTTCTTAGTAGTGGTACACTATTATAAAATAAATTATAATTGTATTATAAATAGTATTATATTTATATTATAAAATATTTTATAATAAATAAATTTCTAAAAGTAAAATTAATATATAATATTTTAAAAAGAAAAATTACTTATTTTAAGTTTAAAAATTAAACATTAAACATTATAAACTATTTAAAAAAAAATTAAATATAAGATAAAAAAGTAGTATAATAAAACTATATAAAATAAATAAAATATTATAAAAATAAATTTAACAATATATAAAACGAAATAAAAGTAAAGAAATAAAATATATAAAAAAAAGTAAAGTATATAACATATATAAAAAGTAATAAAATAATAAATATAAAACGAAGTAAATAAAATGTAGTATATAAATAGCTTAAAAAAAAATAAGTGTAGGAAATTCTTTTAAATATATAAAAGTTTTTATTTTTTTAAAATATTAATTTATAAGCCGTTAATTTTTAATGCGTTGATTTTTAATATGTTAATTTCTAATACGTTGATTTTTAATGCGTGATTTTTAATGGTTTAATTTTTCATGGTTTGATTTTTAATGCGTGATTTTTAATGGTTTGATTTTTAATACGTTAATTTCTAATACGTTGATTTTTAATGCGTAATTTTTAATAGTTTGATTTTTAATACGTTAATTGGTAATAGTTTAATTTTTAATGGTCTGATTTTTAATGCGTGATTTTTAATAGTTTAATCTTTAATACGTTAATTTCTAATAGCTTAATTTGTAATGGTTTGATTTTTAATGCGTAATTTTTAATAGTTTAATTTTTAATACGTTGATTTATAATATGTGATTTTTAATAGTTTGATTTTTAATATACTGATTTCTAATAGCCTAATTTTTAATAGTTTAATTTTTAATGCGTAATTTTTAATGGTCTGATTTTTAATGCGTAATTTTTAATGTTCTAATTTTTAATACGTTGATTTTTAATACGTTAATTTTTAATGCGTTAATTTTGAATGCGTTAATTTTTAATGCGTTAATTTCTAATGCGTTAATTTTTAATACGTTAATTTTTAATATTTTAATTTTAATATATATTTTCTATTCTTTTATATTTTTTTTATTATTACGCTACTTTATATAACTTATATAGTATTATATTATATTTATTATAATAATACTATAATTATTACTTTTTATTTTGTTATATTATTTAATAATTTATTTATTTATAATGGATTTTTTTTAAATATAATTTAGCTACTACTAATAAAAACAGTATTATTATTAAAACTAATTTAATTATTAAATTATTTTTACATTTAAATTTTAAAAATAATTTTATAATATTGTTTAATTTAAAAAACTTTAATAATAAGTTTTTTAAATTAAATAATAAACAATTTAATATTTATATTATTAAAAAAAATTATTTACTTATATTTTATTACTAGTTAATAAAAATAAAAACTAAAAAATATAAATATATTATATTATATAAGTTTTATTTTTTTTTATTTTTTATATTTATTAATAGCTTTTAATTTATTTACCAATTTATATTTTAGTTATTTTTATAATATTACTATTAAAGTTAAAAGTTTTTAATTTTTTAATTTTATTAAATATTATAAGCTTAAGTATTTTATTATAGCTTATAATAAAAAACAAAAAATATATTAACTATAAATATTTATTATTTAATTTAATTTTTTAATTTTTTAATTTTTTAATTTACTAATTTATATTATTTAAAAAGCAATATTTTTTTTAGATCTATGTTTTTTACTATATAAACTCGAAAGTATTCTTAAAATTTAATAATTTAAAATATTAATTTAAAAAATATTATTAATTATAATAAGCTTAAAGTTATATTAAAAGTTATTTTTAATAATGCTTTAATAAACTTTAATAATAACTTAACTTTTTATATATAAAATAATAAAAAATCTTTTATTATTTTTAATATTTAAACTTTAAACATATAAATAGCTTTTATTAGCGTTATTATTTTTTATATAAATATTAATTTTAATTTAATTTATAAATTAATTAAATTTATAAAAACAAAAATTAACATATAAGTTATTATACATTTAATTTTTTTTTAAATATATTAAAACTTTATTTAAATATTACTTTAAGTAATATTTTTAAATATATATATATATATATATATATTTTTAATTTTTATTATTATTGTTAATTTTAACTTTTATAATAGTATTATTTAAAATAACGCTATAAATAATAATATATTTTTAAAAGCTTTTAAAAAAAATTATTTAAATTTTATAATAAAAAACTTTAATAATAATATTTATTATATATTATATATTATTAATATAATAGTTTAAAATATATTAAAGCAATATATTTTAACTATTAATAAAAAAAATAGCATTATAAGCTATATTAATAATAATATATATATAAAATACTATTTTAAATAAATTAATAAGTTATAGCTTTTTATAAATATTTATATATTTATTTTACTAATATTTTAATAAATTTAATTAAATAAATTTAAAAAATCATTATATTAATTAAATATATAACTAAAATTAAAAATTTATTATAAAAGAAATTTTATAAGCAAAAAAAAATAATAATATTTTTTTAAATTATAATATTATAAAATTTTACTTAGTATTAGGGTTAAAAATGTAGTATGTAGTATAAGGACTATAGTGTAGTATTATTATAGTAGTAATACTAAATACTACAAAAGTAAATATTACTATAGTATTAGTAAATACTACTATAGTAAAATAATATAGTAGTACTAAAATAGTAAAATAATATTATAATAATATATATTATATTTATATATATTTTAATATATAAATAATATTTAAACTATATTATAAATATAAGTTTTTTATTTTTTGCTTATTTTTTATTTGTTATTTTTATTTAAATATTTTTTTAAATCTTTAATTTTTTAACTTTTTAATAAAACTAGTTAACTAATTGTTTTTATACTTGGTTTATTTTTATTTTTAGTAATAATATTATTAGTAATAAAAAATACTTTTTTAATAGCAGCTAATATAGCTAGAATTGCTAGATATTTTCGAGCTAAAATTAATAAAATTAAAAATTATAAAGAGTTATTTTTTTAATATTCTAAAAGGTTAATTTATTATAAATTAGCATTAATTATTAAAGTTAATAAAAATTTTATTTTTTTAAGCAATATATTTTTGTTAAAATAAATAGCAAACTTTTTTTATTATTATGTAATAAATTATTTAAATAAAAGTTATTTTTAAAATTTAAATTATTTAAATAATTATTACTTAAATTTTTATTATATAAAAAATTGTTTAATTTATTAAAAAAAGTATTTAAATTTAAAAGTATATTTAAGTTTAATTGCTTATAAAAAGTTAATAAAAATATTTTTATTAAAGAAATATATAACTTACTAGTTATATTTTATTTTAAGTATTTATAAAATATTTTTTTTAATATTATTATAAAATATAATAATTTGTTTAGTTTAAAATATACTAATTTAAATTTTAGATTTAAAATAATATTTAAAATAAATAGTTTATATAATTTTATATTTTGTTAATTTAACTAGCATAAAAAATAGCTTTTTAATTTATTAATTTTAGTTATAGTAGCATTAATTAAATTAAATAAAACAATTTTTTATTAAAATATTAGCAATTAAACTTTAATGTAATATAAAATTAATATATTAGTTATAGTTTTTATTAAATTTAATTTTAAGCTTTTAAAATAAAAGCATTTAAATTATTATATATTTTATAAATATATAATAAACTTTTAAGTAAAATAATATTAACTTTTTTTTATAATTTAATAAATAGTTTAATAAATATATTAAAAAGTTTTTTAAGCTTTTTAATAAATAACTAATTTTTTGTTAATAAAAATATATTTTAATATTTATAATTTTTAGTATTTTATTTAATATATTTAAGTAGCTTTTTTAATTTAATAAAAGTATTTAATATATTATATGTTAAATTTTATTTTGTATTATTATTTATTAAAAGTTAGTTAAATAAAACATTAATATAAAAAAATAGTAAATAATATATTAAGTAAAATTTTTATTGTTTTATAATTTAAAAATAAAATAGAATTACGTTTTACTGCTATAATTTTATTAAGTAATAAATTTTTTATTTTTATTGTATATTGTATTAATATAATAATTTAAATAATTTAAATTATTAAAACTATTTAAATATTAATATTAAATATTAAAAAATTTAAAATATAGCTTATTAAATTGTTTATTTTAATATTTATTATATAAATTGTTATTTATATAACGTAATAAATTTTTTTAGTTATTTATTATTAAAATATATTGCTAAAATATATTTTAAATAATAATATTAATAATATATAAAATATAACAAATATTATAATTAAAGTTTTTTTAGTTATATTAAAATAATTTAATTTAAAAGACTTTAAAAATATATTGTTATTTTTTGTGTTGTTTTATATAATACTATTAAATAAATTAGCTATTATTATATAAATATAAAAAACTAATAAAATAATATATTTAAAAATATTATTTAATATAATATTTAAATATATTTAAACTTATATGTTAATTATTTATTTTATTAAATTTAATTAACTTAAAAATTAAGTTAAAATTAAAATTAATATATAAAATTATAACGCTAATAAAAAACGTTTATAAATTTAAAGTTTAAATATTAAAAATAATAAAAAAACTTCTATTATTTTTAATATTTAAAATTAATTTATTATTAAAATTTATTAAAGTGCTTTTAAATATAGCATTTAAAATAGTTTTAATTTTATAATAATTAATTGTAAATTTACTATTATATATATTAGTAAAAAAATTATAAATAAATTTATAATATAATTTATAGCTAAAAAAAATTTATTAAATTTTAAAAAGATTTAAAGTTTAAAATATTAAACAGTAAATTATTATTAATAATAAAATTTAAAATTTTATTATTAATAATATTTTTATAGCTAAAATTTTATAAAGTAGTATTTTAAAGTTTTTTATAAGTTTATAAGTTTAAAAAGTTAGTATTTAAATTTAGTAAATTGCTTTTTAAATAAAAAAATAAATTTTACTTTTTGTTAATTTATTTTTAACTTTTTTGTTATATGTAATATTTAAATATTTAAGTTTATAATGTTTAATAAAATTAAAAAATTAAAATTTTTTAACTAAAATAATAGCATTATAAATATAACTAGAAAAAATTAGTTATATATAAATAAAAAATAAAAAAATAATATTTATTTAATATATTATATAAATATTTTTAAATTTTTTAAAAGATTAATAGGTAAAAAAGTTTAAATAAATAAACCTTTTTTAATAATATAAATATTAGTTTTTAAATTATTTAATTTAAAAGATTTTTTATTAAAATTTTTAAAATTAATAGATTTATTAGTAGTAAATTTAAAGTTTAATTTAATATTTAGTTTATTATTTTCTTTAAAAAATATATTATATTTAATAATATTAGTAGTATTATTAATAATAATAATACTGCTAGTATTATTAATAACAAATATATTTTTAAAAAAAAATTTATTAAAATAAAATAATTTGTTATATAAAATAAATGAATTATATATAAAGTATAAAACAAATAAGTAATAAATAATAAAGTAATAAAAATACAATAAAAGTAAAAAAAAAAAAAAAAAAAAAAAAAAAGCAAAATACTAATAATATATATTATAAAATTAAACATAAAAATAATAAAGGTATAAAGTATTTATATATTAAAAATTAATAAAATAAAACAACGCATTAGAAATTAATATAATAAAAATAATACATTAAAAATTAATGCAGTAAAACAACGCATTAAAAATCAATATAATAAAAATAACGCATTAGAAATTAATATAATAAAAATAACCCATTAAAAATTAATGTAGTAAAAATAACGCATTAGAAATTAATATAATAAAAATAACGCATTATAAATTAATATAGTAAAACAACGTATTAGAAATTAATGTAGTAAAAATAACGTATTAGAAATTAATGTAGTAAAAATAACGCATTAGAAATTAATATAGTAAAAATAACGCATTAAAAATTAATGCAATAGAAATAACGTATTAATAATATTATTTTTGCTAGCGTTATAGTTTTATAAAAATAATAGCATTTCTTATACTTTTTTTATTTTTGTTTTATTAAGTTATTTATTTACTATATTATATTTATTTCGTTTTATATTTATTATATTAATACTTTTAATATATTTTATATATTTTACTTTACTTTATTTATTATACTTTTTTAAAGTTGTTTTTACTTTATATATTATTAAATTTATTTTTATAATATCTTTTTTGTTTTAAATAGTATTATTATACTATTTTATTATATTATATTTAATTCTTTTTTTAAATAGCTTATAATATTTATTGCTTAATCTTTAAACTTAAAGTAAGTAATATTTATTAAATATTACTTTTATAATACTAATATTACTTAAGCACTTATTATATTATATTATATTTTATAATACAAATATAATACTATTTATATTATAGTTATAATTTATTTTATAATAGTACATTATTATTAATTATAAGTAAATAAAATATTATATATAAACTATGCTATTTATATTAATTTTAATTTTAGGATTCGTTTTGCTATAAAATATATTATATTTTGTTAAAAATACAATTATATTATATTTTATGTTATATTATTATATAAAATATTTATATTAAACTATATACTAATTATTAAAAATAAAAATTTTATTATATAATATTATATAATACAAATATAATACTATTTATGTTATAATTATATTATATTATATAATATTATATTATTATAAATTATAAATTAGTTATATATTATATATAAAGTATAATATTTATATTAATTTTAATTTTAAAATTTGCTTTAGTATAAAATATATTATATTTTATGTTATATTATTATATACTTTATATACGGTATATAAAATATAAATTAAAAATAAATATTATTTATTTATTTTAAATATTTTGCTTTAAAAATTAAATATTATAACTTTATAAATAAAATATATTAATTAATAGCTAAAAAATTAAGCTTTTTAATAGTACTTTTCTTTTTTATAGATATTATATATTTAATGTACAATTTAAAGGCAAAAGTTATATATTTATTTTTAGGATTTAACGGCAAAAAATCGAAAATTACAACTTTATAAATAAAGTATACTAATTAATAGCTAAAAAATTAAGCTTTTTAATAGTACTTTTCTTTTTTATAAATATTATATATTTAATATATAATTTAAAAGTAAAAGTTATATATTTATTTTTAAAATTTAATAGCAAAAAATCGAAAAATATAACTTTATAAATAAAGTATACTAATTAATAGCTAAAAAATTAAGCTTTTTAATAATACTTTCCTTTTTTATAAATACTATATATTTAATGTATAATTTAAAGGTAAAAGTTATATATTTATTTTTAGAATTTAATAGCAAAAAATCGAAAATTATAACTTTATAAATAAAGTATACTAATTAATAGCTAAAAAATTAAGCTTTTTAATAATACTTTCTTTTTTTATAAATATTATATATTAAACATATAATTTAAAAGCAAAAGTTATATATTTATTTTTAAAATTTAATAGCAAAAAATCAAAAAGTATACCTTTATAAATAAAGTATAATAATTAATACCTAAAAAATTAAGCTATTTAATAGTACTTTTTTTTGTATAAATACTATATAGTTAACGTACAATTTAAAAGCAAATGTTATATATTTATTTTAAAAGTTTTACTTTAAAAAATTAAAAATTAAAACTTTATTAATAAAGTAAAATAATTAATAGCTAAAAAATTAAGCTTTTTAATTTTCCTTTTTTTTTATAATATTTTTTATATTTAACATATAATTTAAAAGTAATAGTTATATGTTTATTTTATAAATTTTTCTTTAAAAAATAAAAGTTATATATTAAGTTTTAAAAATTATATATTAAAAAATTATTTAAAGTAAATTAATAAATATAAATTAAGCGTTAAAAAGTAATTTAAATAAAATAAATATTTATGTTAAATTTTTTTAATTTTTTATAAATTATATATATTAATATATAAATTAAATAATATATACATTAAATTATAAATATTATTTATATAAACATAATAGTTTAAGTATATTATAATATTTTAATACTATATTAATATTTTAGTACTATTATAATAATTTAGTATTATTATAGTATTTTTATATTATTATAGTATTTTTATACTACTGTAGTATTTTTATATTACTATAATATTTTAGTATTATTGTAGTATTTTAGTACTACTATAATATTTTAGTACTATTGTAGTATTTTAGTACTATTATAATATTTTAGTACTACTGTAATATTTTAATACTACTGTAGTATTTTAGTATTTTACTATTTACTACTGTAGTAAAATACTACTACAGTAAAATATTACTGTAGTAAATACTACTATAGTAAAATACTACTATAGTATTTAGTATTACTACTGTAGTATTTAATGTTGTAGTATTTAGTATTACTACTATAGTATTAGTATTATAGTATTTAGTATTACTAAATTATAACCCTACTTAGTATATTTATTTATTTTATTTTATTTTATTTAATAGATTTTTAATATTTAAAAAAATAAATATTAATTATTTAATAAATAATATTATAAAGTAAAATTTAATATATAATATATTAAATATTTTTATTAATTTAATAGAAATATTTAAATATATTAATTAAAATATAACCATTAATAAATTTTAAAATATATTTTTAACTTTAAAAGATTAGTTTATTATAAAAGAACTAAAAAAGCTTTTTAATATTTTTATTAAACTTTTTATAAAGTTATAAAATAAAGTTTATATAATTTTATTTAAAAGTTTATTATATATTTATAAAATATATAATAAATTAAATATTTTTATTTTAAAAATAAAAGCAAAAATTAAATAAAATTATACTTTAGTAAGTTTATTTATATTTTAATTTTTTAAATATTAAAATATTAATATTAAATAAAAAGTTATATTATTTAATTTAATTAATACTATTAAATTTAGTATTAATAAATTAACAAAATATTATTTATAAACTTTAATTTAATTTAATTTAAAGTATTTTAAGTTTTTTATTTTTAGTACTATTTTAAATTTTTAATTTAAACTAGTATATTTTAAACAAAATAGCTTATTATATTTTTATAATAATATTAAATAAAATATTATTTAATTATTTAAAATAAAATATAATTTATAAGTTTAACCTTTTTAACTTATATTTATATTAATTTATAATTTTAATAGCTAGTTAAATTTAATTATATTATTAAATTTAAATGTTTTAGTTAACAAATTAAACAATTTTTTATATAATAATAATTTAAATACTAGTTTATAAAGCAATTTAAACTTTAAAAATAACTTTTATTTAAATAATTTAACTATTAATACTAAAAAAAAATTTGCTATTTATTTTAATAAAAATATATTACTTTAAAAAGTAAATAATTTAAATATTAATTTATTATAAATACTAATTATTTATAAACTAACTTATTAAAATATTAAAAAAATAACGCTTTATAATTTTTTATATTATTAATTTTAGCTTAAAAATATTTAGCAATTTTTGCTATATTAGCTACTATTAAAAAAGTTTTTTTTATTATTAGTAATATTATTACTAAAAATAAAAATAAACTAAACTTTAAAATTGTTAGTTAGTTAATATTATTAAAAAGTTAAAAAATTAAAAATTTAAAAAAATATAATATTAAAAATAACAAAAAAATAGCTAAAAAATTAAACAAAATTTTAAAAAGTAACCAAATTAAAAAAATTAAAAATTAATATTTTAATACCTATTTTTTTAGATTTTTTTATATTTTATTTTAGCTAATTATATATAAATTAATTTATATATTTAAATTTTTATTTTTAACTTATTTTATAAAAGTTATTTTATTAATAAAGTTTAAAAAGTAAATATTATATTAAAATATATATTTAAAAATATATTTAGTATTTAATATTTAGTATATACTAAATACTAACTTAGTATTTTTAACCGCGTACTAATACTAATTTAATATTTTAAAGTCCGTACTAATACTAATTTAGTATTTTAAAGTCCGTACTAATACTAATTTAGTATTTAAAAGTTTGTACTAATACTAATACTAATTAGTATACACTAATTTAGTTTTTATACTATTAGTATTTTTTGCAACCCTGTGTAATACGTATTACTATAATATTTAGTATTTACTACAGTAGTATTTATTTATGTAGTATTTAGTATTACTATTGTAGTAATACTAATGTAGTATTTAGTATTACTAAATTATAACCCTGCTAAATGTACTAATACTAAAATTCGTTCTTACTAAATGTACTAATAGTCACGTCCTAACCCACGTCGGTGGCTGTACGTGTGTGTGTGTGGTTTGCGTGTGTGGGTGGTTTGTGTAGCTACGTCATATATGGGACGTGCGCGTGCTGTTTGTATTGTAATTGCCATATAAAGGATACGCACCGCTCCCGCGGCTGACGTACTCCTTTTCTTTTCTTTTTACTTTAATATTAATTTGTATTGCTAGTTTTTACTCTGCGGCAACGCCTAGCTTGCACCTATTATAACACTAATAATATTTTTAGTATTTAAAAATCCGTACTAATTTTAGTATATACTAAAATTACTATTAGTATTTTAAAACTTGTACTAATTTTAGTATATATTAAGTTTAATATATTTAGTATATATTAAAATTACTATTAGTATTTTAAAACTTGTATTAATTTAATATATTTTAGTATATACTAATTTTAGTTTTTATATTAATAGTATATTTTATAACTTTACTTTTTAAGCAATATATTTTTATTAAAATAAATAACAAACTTTTTTTAGTATTATTTAATAAATTATTTAAATAAAAGTTATTTAACACAGTATAAGGGTATAGTGTTCTTATAAAATACTATATATAAATACTATATTAGCTTAAATATTATAGCTTTTTAAAACGCTGTTCTTTTAAAACAACGTTTAAAATATAACAACTTTTATATAATTTAACTATACTTATTATTTAGTAGCTAGCAATATTGTTTATAAACCTCTTATTCTTAATTATATTATTAATAGCTTATTAACAATTAATAGAATCTTTCTTTAAACTTTGTTTTGTTTAATTCATTAGTTAAAAATGTTTTTTTTTGCTCGGTTTAACAACCTATACATATAATACTAACGCTATCCTAGTTACTAACGCTAACCGTTAAACATTGCTACTTAATTTTAGCTTTTACTATATAAAACTATTTACTTTTACGATTTATTTTCTAGCCTTACGGTTTAGATCTTTTAAACTATTTTTACTAACTAAATATTTATTTTAAATGGCTTTATTTTTTAAATTTTTTTTATTATTTATTACCTACTTAAAAGTAAAAGGCTACTACTATTAGTTGCTAATTGCCTTTTTAAAATTTATAATATTATTTATTCTAATATTTTTTATATATTAGCTTATAACGTTACTTATTTTAACATTTTTTATATATTAGTTATTAATAGTTAACTTATTATATTATTCTAATATATATTTAATATTTAGCAGCTATTTTTAAACGCTATTTTTATTTGCTAAGGTTTTTTAGCGCTAATATAATTAATATATAGCTTTTATCTTTATTTTTATTATTTAATTTTAAAACATACCTTTTTTTTATATATTAAGCTAAAAAAAAAATTACGGTTTATATATAAAAGCTATAGCTTTTTTAAAAAACAACAGCTATTTAATATAAGTTTAAAAACTTAAGATAGAAATTATCTTTGATATTTTTTTAACTAACTTATTATTTTTATTACTATTAAAAAATCTTAATATATTATTTAAACTAGTAGTAGTATTAAGTATAAAGTAAATTTAACGCTTATAAAATATTATAATTTTTAACTATTTATGTAATTAAATAATAAATATATTTAAAAGTAAAAAAGTAATATTTAAAGCATATTAAATAGTATTAGTAATTAAAAATTTTATAGTAATAGTATATTTTAATTTAGTTAACTATAACAAATATATTTCAACGCTATTTAAAAATAATAGTAATATATTAAATATAAAAAGTTTTTTAATATTAAATATATATAGTAAAAAAAAAAAAACAATATATTAAAAGCTTATTTAAATACTTTATTTTATTTATTAATTTATACTGTTATAATAGAAAATTTTATAACTTAATTATACTTTAGCTAGTTATATTTTAATAAAAATAGCTTTTAATAGCAATAGCTATAGCTATTTGTTTGTTATAGCTTAATAAAAACATTAATTAAAACAACTTAAATATTTCTGTAATATTTATAAAGCTATTTAAATATTATATATAAATAGTAAATAATATTAATAATAAAATATAGCGCTAAATAATAAAAATTGCTTTAGCTATATAAGCAGGGTTATAATTTAGTAATACTAAATACTACAATATTAAATACTATAGTAGTAATACTAAATACTATAGTAGTATTTACTATAATGGTATTTTATAACAGTAGTATTTATTATAGTAGTATTTTATTATACTAGTATTTACTACTGTAGTATTTACTATAGTAGTATTTTACCATAGTAGTAAATACTAAAATACTAAAATACTACAATAGTACTAAAATACTACAGTAGTACTAAAATACTATAGTAGTACTAAAATACTACAATAGTACATAAAATACTATTATAGTATATAAAATACTACTATAGTATATAAAATACTATAGTAGTACTAAAATACTATAGTAATATATAAAATACTACTATAATATTTTAAATACTACACCATTTTAAAAATAGGGTATAAAATATAAAAAAATACTTTTTATAAAGCTTACAACTTAAGAATTTTAAAAATATAACTTTTAGATTTTTACAATTTAAAGTGGATTTTATATAGCCATTAGTATATAAATACTACATATAGTATTTTAATACTACTATAGTATTTTAATACTACTGTAGTATTTTAATACTACTGTAGTATTTTAGTAGTACTTTAGTATTTTAGTACTACTGTAGTATTTTAGTACTACTATAATATTTTAGTATTACTATAGTATTTTAGTACTACTATAGGATTTTATATACTACTATAATATTTTATGTACTATAGTAATATTTTAATATTATAGTATTTACTACTATAGTATTTTAGTACTATAGTATTTACTACTGTAGTATTTTAGTACTATAGTATTTACTACTGTAGTATTTTACTACTATAGTATTTACTACTATAGTATTTTACTACTATAGTAAATATTAATACTATAGTAGTATTTATTTTTGTAGTATTTAGTATTACTACTATAGTAATACTACACTGTAGTTTTTATACTACATACTATATTTTTAACCTTAATTGCTAATATAGCTAAAAAAAATACTATAAAAGTAAATAATATAAACTAGTTTAATAAATAATATTTATATAACTATAAGTACTAATATAAAAATTAAAGCTAGTATTATAGCTATTTTAAAAAAAGCTATAATAAAAGCTTAATAAAAAGCTAAAAAAAATATTTAAGCTTTAATAACTGCTTTTTATATTAATATAATAATAAAGCTACTAATATTAAATATAACGCTAATATTAAATATAGTTATAAAAGCTATAAATAAAATAACTTTTAAAGCAAAAAATAATTTTATTATAAATAATATTTATAGCGCTAGTTATATTATAAATAAATTTGCTTATAATATATATAAAATAAAAAATATTTTAAAATTAAAAATAAAGTATTTTTTATTATAAATAAAAACAAACTATATACTAAAAAAAAATAAACTATTAACTTAAAGTTATATATTAATAAAAAAATTAAAAAAACTAACAATAAAAAAATCTTTGTTAAATATTTTAATAATAAAAATAATAATATTATTTTATTTTATTTTATAAAGTTATAAATAATACTACTTAATAAATTATTTAATTTTAAATATAAATATTATAATAAAAAGTTCTTTAAAAAAATAGCATTTTTTTTATATAGCTTTAAAAAATAATATTAAAAATCCAACTAAAAAAAGCATATAGTATAAGTTATTTAAAAATAATATATTTATAATAAACAATATTTTTAATATTATAATTATATTTTTAAAAAAGCAACTAAATATAAATATTATAAAACTAGCTTTATATATATATTTAAAAGTATAAACTTTAATAAAAAATAATTTAAATTATATAATAGTATGCTTTAATATTAAATGCTTTATTATTTTTATAAATTATTAATAAATTGTTAATTTTATTTTAAATATAAAAATTAACCTAACTTAATAAACATTAGTATAAAAAGCTAAAAATATAGTTACTTTAAAAAAACAAGCTAAATTTTTTTTTAAATTTTTTAATATAAGTTAAAATAGCATTAATAAAGTTAACGTTTATTAAATTTAAGTTTAAATTATAAACAATTTTAAGCTAAATTTTTTGCTTAGTATAAACTTTTTAAAAAGCTATATAGTTAATATTAACTATTTAAGCTAATTAATTATAATAAGCTTATATAAAAATATTTTATTATAAATAAATATTATTTATAAAAAAACTTTAGTAGCTTAAAAAATAATTATAATATTAATAATAATTATTTTATTATATATAATAGTAATAATTTTAATACTATATATTAATTTATTAGTAATAAATGCTATAAATTTATATAAAAACTATATATTTAAGCTATATATAAATAACGCTATAGTAGTATTGCTATTATTATTTAATAAAAAAGCAATACTATTTATAAATTATATAAATAAAGCAATCTATATTAAATATAAAACAAAAATAAGCAAAATTTATAACTATAAAAAAAAATATAACTTTATAATAATATAAAATAAAGCTTTATTAATAATAATAATAATAGCTTTAATAATAAAAAAAGCAATTAGCTAATATAAATTAAGCTTATAATTATTAAAAAAATTTAACTTATTAAATAAAGCTTTAGCTATACTAGCTTTAAATAACGCTATAAAAAGCTAAATATAAGCTATAATTTATAATAACTAATTAAATATACTAAAACTATTAATTTTAAGCATATAGCAACTAAAAGATTTTTTATTAATTAAAACAAAAAATAGCATATATATATATATAGCTTATTTTATATATATAAAAAAACTAAAAATATTATTAAAGTTATATAAAATATAATATAATTATTATATTATAAAAATAAATAAAAATAAAATAATATAAATTAAGCTTATAAAAAAATAGTAAAACTAATTTAGCTTAACTATTTATTTATATATATTAAGTATTAAAAATTAAAATTTAGTTAATAATATTTTTAATAGTATATATAATAATAAAAAATTAAAATTTATAAAGCTACTAATGCTATTTAAATATTTTATTTTTATAATATAATGCTTAGTTAATAATATTTATAAAAACAAAGTTATAATTAATTTATAACTATTAAATAAAATTGTTATTTTTAATATATATTTATTACTAATAATAAAAGCAATTATATTTTAACTTAAAAAATATAACTTTATTATAATAATTAACTATTTGAAATTTTTTTATTAATTTTTAGTATAGCTTAAATATAAAAACAAAATAATAATTATATTTTTAAAAAAACTTAAAAAATCTAATATTACTTTTATAAAATTTTATAATAGCTTTAGTTTTATATAGCGTTTTATAAACCAAAAGCTATTTATTTATAAATAATATATTATAGTATATATAAATAATATTGTTATATATTTAAAAATAATAAATAAATATTATAATTATATTAAAGCAGTATTTAATATATTTAAAAGTATTAAATTAAACATAAAACTAAACAAATTTTTTATATTATATTTATATATAAAACTATTAAACTTTATAATAAATAGTTTAAATATTGCTACTATAAATAATTATATTAAAACTTTAATTAAAATATAATAGTTATAAACTTTAATAGCATTAAAAATATATATTAATATAGTTAATTTTTTATAAAAATTTATAATTTAGTATTAATAAAAACTACTTTTGCTTTAAAAAAAAAATAAAACTATTAAAACAAGAATATAAAACAAACTTAATACTATTTATAGCTATAGTACGCAAAAAATAAATAAACAGGGTATAGTTTAACTTTATACTAATAAAAAAAAAAGCTTTATAACTTTATAGTATTAGCTAATATAGCTTAGTTATTTAACGCACTAAAACTATTTATAACTATTTTTTATTAAGTTAAACGTAGGGTTATAATTTAGTAATACTAAATACTACAATACTAATACTATAGTAGTAATACTAAATACTATAATATTAAATACTACAGTAGTAATACTAAATACTATAGTAGTATTTACTATAGTAGTATTTTATTATAGTAGTATTTTATTATAGTAGTATTTACTATAGTAGTATTTTACTACATTAGTATTTACTACTGTAGTATTTACTATAGTAGTATTTTACTATAGTAGTAAATACTAAAATACTAAAATACTACATTAGTACTAAAATACTACTGTAGTATTTTAAATACTACACCATTTTAAAAATAGGCTATAAAATATAAAAAAATATTTTTATAAAGCTTATAATTTAAGCATTTTAAAAATATAACTTTTAGATTTTTACAATTTAAAGTGGATTTTATATAGCTATTAGTATATAAATACTACATATAGTATTTTAATACTACTATAGTATTTTAGTACTACTGTAAAATTTTAGTACTACTGTAGTATTTTAGTACTACTATAGTATTTTATATACTACAGTAGTATTTTATATACTACAGTAGTATTTTAGTATTATAGTATTTACTACTGTAGTATTTTACTACTGTAATAAATACTAATACTATAGTAGTATTTACTTTTGTAGTATTTAGTATTACTACTGTAGTAATACTACACTATAGTCCTTATACTACATACTACATTTTTAACCCTGGTTAAACGCTGTTAAAAAACAAAAATATAGCGTTATAATTTTTTATATTAATAAAAAATAAAATAGCAAACATTTAGCTATAAATAGTATTTAACTTATTATATTTTTAAATAAAATATTAATAAAAGCTAAATTTTAATATAGTACTATAAATTTAAAAGTAGTTAAATTAGTATAAATATACTAAAATATTTAAGTTTAAATATAGTTTTATTTATATTTTATTATAATATTAATAAATTATAAAGCTATATAAAATATAATAAATTAAATTAATTTATATTTAATTAATACTATTAAGTTTAATATAAAATTAATAATAGCGTTAACTTATTTATTATAGTTTGTAAACAATTGTAGCAATTATAAAGCTGTTTGCTTAGGTTAAACTAGTATAGTATTTACTGTTTATAACGTATTATATATACCTATTAGAAAGGTTAAAGTAATTTTTAGCTTTTTGCTTATATAAACTAAGTAGCAGAAAGTTTTAGCAATTTTATTCAAGTTTTAAGCTACTATAGCTTTTGTTAATTGCTATAGCATTCCTTTGTTATAGTTTTAAGCTACTAAAAGCTATATAAACAAGCTACTTATACCTTTGCGCTTAAACGTACAGTTATAATTAGCTTTAAAAGCTAATACCTTTTTTAGCTATAAATATAATTTTAATTTAAAAAACGCTTTTATTAGTACTTAAACTTATATTTAATTTAGTTAATACTTTTTTTTATTTTTAATTATATATTTACTATACTAAATGTTTATTTATAATTGCTATTTCTTTTTAAAAAAACTTTAGTTATAGCTTTACTTTTTTTAAATTATAGCTTTTATTAAAAATTACTGCTATTATAAAATAAATATAATTATTATTTAATTACTAATTATTAAAATATTTATTATAAACTTTATTGCTAGCAAAAAGTGGTACGCGTTTTATGAAGTGTGTAAGAGATGATTTATTGTTTTGTAGGGATAGCGTTCGAGATGATCTATTTATACTGCTATGATATTGTACTGTGTAAGTATAGTATTTATACTAGGTAGATACCGTAATATTTGCTTTTTTTTTAAAAGTTAAATAATATTCTTGTTATAACTATGTTTAAAAAGGTTATTGTATATATATTTATTATAGCCTAAAGGCTGTAATATAAAAAGAAGCTATTTAAAGCTTAAAGGCTATAATATAAAGAGAAGCTATTTAAGTAGTGTAAGAAAATTGCGCTGCTTTTGTAAATAATATTTATTGCTTTATAGGAATGCGAACAAAACTTTTTTTTTTAATTGTAGGCGCGTAAACTTAGGTAGTTGTGTTGGGATTAGCTTAATTACTAGCGGTGTTGTTTTTTTTTTTTTGCTGTTGCTAGTTTTATTTTTAAAACTAACTTTGCGTATTAAAAAAGAAATAATAGTATTAAAACAGCGTTGTTATTGCTTAGGCGTATTAATATTGCTAAATATATTATTTTTATTTAACTAAGTATTTAATAAACGCTTTTTTTTAGCTTTTGTTATAGTTATATTATATTTTATTTTAATAGCTTTTTTAACGAGCTTATTAAATTATTTAGCTTTTAATGTTTAAATAATACTTATTTTAGCTATTTTTTAAATATTAATTTGTACTATTATAGTTTTAATTGTTTTGCTAACTTTTTATACTAGAACTTTATTAATTGTTTTATTTATAGCGTTTTTAATTTTTTTATAAACTTTTTTTACTATATTTGCTATTATAATAATTAAAGTTTTAATTTTTTTTATAGGTTTGTTTAAAATAATTTAAATTATTTTTTTGTTTGCTATATTTTTAAATATATTTTAAGTTAAAAAAAAGTAGTAATTAGCTAATACTATTTATATAATATTTACTTTTAGTACACTATAAACTAAAAAAAATATTATTATTAAGTTTTATTTGTTTTTTATAATTTATTAATTAGTATAGTTATAAATGTTTTATAATAGTATAGCAAATATTTAATTTAAAATCATAGCTTAGTTTTTTATTATTTTATATTTAAAAAAAAATATAATATTTTTTTTTTATAAAAAACGTTATTAAATAAAACATTTATATAATAATTTAAATATTTTAAAAAAAAAATTTTAGTATAAATATAGTTGCTAAAAATTTTAACTAAATTATTTAAGCTAAAAATATTTTTTTTATTATTAAAATAATAAATTATAAACTTTAATACTATTACTATTTTATAATAATGTTTTATTTAATATTTTAATATTTTAGCTATTTTATTTATAATAGCTAAAAAATTTAGTTTTATATATATAATAAAAATTTTAATTATATTTAAAAATGTTTTAAAACTATATTTTATATTGCTATAAATTTATAAAGTTTTTATTTTTTTTTATATAATAAAAACTAGTTGTTTAATAGAAATAAAATTGTTAGTTTTATGCTAATAGCAAATAGCTTTTAATTAAGTTTTTATTATTAAATATAGCTTTAATTTGCTAGGTTATTAGCTTAATATAATTATAGCTAATTTATAAATAAATAAATAAACGTTATATTTTTATTAAAGTAAATATTGTTTTAAAATATTTATTTAGTATTTTTTAAATATTATAATATTTTAAACAATATTAAAATTATTAATAGTAAATAGTTTATTATATTTATATATATATGTTTTTAGTTTAGTTATAAATAATATTTAAGCAATTTATATATAAAAAACATTTAATAATTTATTTTTAATTAAAGTACTATTTACTAGTATTATATTTTATTATTTTATATTTATTTATAAAGCTTTTTTATAATTAAAAATAAGCTTAAAAATATTAAGTTTAATTAAATAATTAATATTATTATTTAATAAGTATAAATTTATATATATAACTTTATTATAGCTTATTATAGTTATTATTACTATTGTTATAATATTGCTAAATTATAATAATAGTATTATAAAGTTAAATAAAAATATTAAAAAATAATAGCTAATAAATATAATTAAATATTAGTATTTATTAATATATATAATTAAATTAAGCTTAAAAATATTTACAAAAAAAAGTATTAATAAAAAAAATATTAATAAAAAAGTTGTTTTAAATATTAATAATTATTAATAGTATTAGTATTAATTATACTATTTATATAAATAGTAAAATAATTATAAACTTTTTATTTTTATTAGCTATATATTATTTTGCTTATATTTTATATTTTAATATTTAGCTATATTACTATTTTTTTTTAATTTAAATTTATTAACATTTATTAAATATTTATTATTATAGTTTTAAACTAACTGCTTTATATTTTTTATAAATAATATTTATAAATATTATTTATTATATTTTAATTTAAATTTTTTTTAATAAACTAAATATTTTAATATAAAATAATATTTAATATATACTATTTATTTTTAAAGCAGTTTTTTAATTTTATAAAATATTTAATAATTTAAATTTTTTTTATTAGTATATATTTTAAATATAGTTGCTAATAACTAAAAATATTTATACTTTTTAAAAAAAGTACTAAATATATTATTAAAACAACTTTATATATTTTTTATTATTTTAAAAAGTTTAATTTATAAGCTAGTTTGCTAACTTTTTTTATTATTATAAAAAGTTTTATTTTTTAAACGTTTTATTTATATAAAAGCTTTTTTAATAAATTATATTTTTTATATAGTTTTAAAAAAACTTAATTATTTATTTTAAATTAAATTAAATTATATTTAGTATTATATTATATTTTTATATTTGCTATTATAAAATTTATTGCTATTTTAGCATTTTTTTAATATAATTTTTACTATACTTTAAAATTTAGTAATTTTTATAAAATTTTAATAATTAAAAATAAATTATATAGCTTAAATTTATATATAATTTTATTAAAGCATTATTTTATAATTAATAATTTTATATTATTAAATATATACTAAAATATAAATAAAATTTTTATTTATATTATATTTATTTTAAATAAAATATAATATTAAATAGCAATTTTTATATTTTAATTATTATATTTTTTAAAGCTATTTATTTATAAATAATAATTTATAAATATACTAAATATTATTTTTATTTATATTTATAGTATTTGCTATAATATTAATAAAAATTTAAAATTTTTATTAATAATAATTTTAAAAAGTATTTTTTAGTTATATATTAGTAATATTTTAGTTAATATTATAGCTTATTTTACTATTATATATTTAGTATTTTTAAATATTAATAAAGTTTTTTTATTAAATTTATATATTATAAATATAAAAGCATTAAATATTATATAGCTAAACATTTGCTAAAATAAGTTTTTAAATAATATATTTAATAGCTTAATAATAAAATTTATTACTATTATATAAAATAATAGCAGTAGCTTATAAATTAGTTTTAGCTTATTTAGTTAATATTATTAGTTAATAGCGTTTTTTAAATATTATAAATAATATTATATATATTAATTAATTTATTTAAAAATATTATAAATTATAAAGTTTTATAAATTATAAAATATTTTTTTAAAGCTAAAATAGTATTTTTTATTATATATTGTTTTAAATAGCTTATTTTAATAGTTTTTTAAAATATATAAACGTTGTTTTTTATTTATATAAAAAAATATAAAAAACTATTAATAATAATATATAAAAAAAATATAGTAAGCTAAGCTAAAATAGCGTTTTTATTTTTTTTTTGTTTTAATATTGCTTTTTTAACTATTTTTTACTATTTGTTTATTTTTATAATAATTTTTATAAATTATTTATTAATAAAATAGCTTTGTATTAGTTTTTAATGCTATTTAGCGTTTATAATTACTTTTAATTTTATTAAATAGCTAATATTATTAAATATATTGTTTAAAGCTTTATAAAAATTGTTGTTTTAAATATATTTATTTTTTTTAGTTATTAATATTAATAGTTTTAATAATATATTTAAAACTAAATTTATATAATTTAATATATACTAAATATTAAACTTAAACTATAATAAATAAATAAATACTATTATTAGCTTTATATTAAGCTTAATAGTATTTATTAAATATAAGTTAGTTTAATTAACTATTTTTTTTATAGCTTTATAATTAATTAAAATTATTATTAAATATAAACAAAATTAAATTTAAACTTTAATATTTTAATATATTTAAACTAGCTTAGCTATTTTTAGCTTTATAGCTTTATAGCAAAATTTAGCTTTTGTTAAAATTTTATTAAAAAATATAATAAGTTAAATAGCGTTTACTACTAAATATTTATTATTTTAACTTTTGTTAATATAAAAAACTATAATATTATATTTTTATTTTTTAAATAAATTTAATATAATAAAAGATAATTTTAAGTAGTTTTAATAAATTAAATAGCTTAGCTATATTAATTATTGTTATAAAGTTATAAAGCTTTTTTTTTTTGCTAAAGTAATACCGTATATGTATATAGTGTTTTTACAAAACACTGTATAAACGAACACTATATATAAACGTAGCAAAATATTATAGCTTCTGTAAACGCTGTCCCTTTAGGATAGCATTTTACAATATAACAACTTTTATACTATTTAACTACATTTATTATTTAGTAGTTAGCAAACTATAATATTAACTTTACTTACTACTACTATTTGCTTTTTAGTAAATAGCAAAACTACTAAAACTTTGGACTATATTTTGCTTTGTTAAGTTTATTTTATTATATTAAAAAACTAGTCTTTTTATTTAAGCATTAAACCAGATACTATTAAAGCTAAAATTAACCTTTTTTAAAAACTCCATTAATACTTTTATTTTTTTTTCGCCCGTTTTTATTGTTTATATAAGCTGTAGTAGCACTAATAATAATAGCGTTATTTTTTAGCAATACTACTTTCTTTTCTAGCGATACTACTTTTTAGCAATTATTAAAATACTTATTTTTTTCTTTTTTTAAGCTTTACTAAAATAAAAAACAACTTTTTATTATTTTTTTAATTATATAGTTGCTATACAACTATTTATTTCCTAATTATATATTATTTTAATGTTTTTTATATACTATTTAGCACTTTATTATATTATTTTAATATATTTAGCGTTTAGCAATTAACTTTAAATATATTAAAAATATTATTTTAGTATATTTAGCTTTTAGTATTTAACTTTAGCGCTTATATAACTAACATATAGCTTTTATTTTTATTTTTTTGTTGTTTAATTTTAAAATATACTTTTTTTTTATATATTAAAAATAGCTACTTTTTTAAAAAATAATAGTTATTTGCTATAAATTTAAAAACTTAAGCTAAAAATTATCTTTAATATTTTTTTAATTAACTTATTATTTTTATTGCTATTAAAAAATTTTAAAATATTGTTTAAGCTAATAATAATAGTAGTATTAGCTACAAAATAACTTTAACGTTTATAAAATATTATAATTTTTAATTATTTATTTAACTAAATAATAAATATATTTAAAAATAAAAAGCTATACTAAAAATATATTAAATAGTAGTAGCAATTAAAAACTTTATTATAATAGTATATTTTAACTTAGTTAATTATAATAAGCGTATTTAAATGTTATTTAAAAATAATAGCAGTATATTAAACGTAAAAAGTTTTCTAATATTAAATATATATAGTAAAAAAAAAATATATATATATTTAAAACTTGTTTAAATATTGTTTTTTATTTATTACAAAACTTTTTAAGCTATACTTTTAAAATAAAAAATTTTGTTAACTTAATTATATTTTAATAATATTTATTTTTTATAGCTATTTGCTAGCTATAATTTGTTATAAATAGCTTAAACGTTTTTAATACTTTAACTAAACTATTTAAACATTTTTTAAAATTACTTAAAACTATTAAACAAATAATAAATAACTTAAATAATAATATATAGCAGTATATAATAAAAATTATAATAGCTATTTAAATAATAATATAAAATAATAATATTTATACTATAATAAATAATATTTTAGCTATAGCTTATATTATTTTTAAACATAAAATTATATTTATAGCTTAAAAACCTATTTATAATTAGAAAATTTAATCTATTAATTATTTTAATTTTAATTTGCTATAGTTTTATAGTATAAAAAATATATTATCTTTTTTAAAAATATTTACTAGTATAATATTTATTTATTTATAGTATTAATAAAATAATATGTTTAAAATACTAATAAGTATATTATTTTATAAAATAACTTATTTTAGCTTTTTTATAAAAAAACTTAAATTTAGTATATTAGTATTTTAAATAATATTATTAAAGTAGCTATAAATATAAGCTTAAAATTTACTTTTTATAAAATTAAAAAAAAATATTGTTATAATACTATAAACGCTTTTAAAATTATATTAAAAACTTTATATATAAAAAAAATAGTTTTAGCTAATATACTAATTTATATTTAAGCTATAAAAATAATAAAAAACTATTATAATTATAAATTAATAATAAAAAAATAGTTTATAAAATATATTTAAAACTAGCTATACTTTAACTTTTAAAAAATTTATAATAAACTAAATAATATTATATTATTAAATAGTTTTTTTAACTATATTAAAATTAAATAAAAAATTTATTAAATATAACTAATAGCTAATAAAATATAACTATAAATAATATTTATACTATAGTATTTAATAATGCTAGCAATAATTAATATATTAGTATTACTAGCTTTAATAAAAGGTTTAATTATTAATATAGCTAAAAAAATATTATAAAAGCTAAAAAAATTAGTTAAAATAATACAAACTAGTTTAATAAACAATATTTATATAACTATAAATATTAATATAGTAATTAAAGTTTATATTTTAGTTATTTTAAAAAAAGCTATAATAAAAGTTTAATAAAAGCTTAAAAAAATATTTAAGCTTTAATAACTATTTTTTATACTAATATAACAATAAAGCTATTAATATTAAATATAGCTTTAATACTAAATATAATTATAAAAGCTACAAACAAAATAACTTTTAAAATAAAAAATAATTTTATTATAAATAGCATTTATAGCGCTAGTTATATTATAAATAAATTTAACTATAATATATATAAAATAAAAAATATTTTAAAATTAAAAATAAAGTTTTTTTTGTTATAAACAAAAATAAATTATATACTAAAAAAAATAAACTATTAGCTTAAAGTTATATATTAATAAAAAAAATTAAAAAAACTAGCAATAAAAAATTTTTTATTAAATATTTTAATAATAAAAATAATAATATTATTTTTTTTTATTTTATAAAGCTATAAATAATACTATTTAATAAATTATTTAGCTTTAAATATAAATATTATAATAAAATTTTTTTTAAAAAAACAGTATTTTTTTTATATAGCTTTAAAAAACAATATTAAAAGTTTAATAAAAGTATATAGTATAAGCTATTTAATAATATATAATATAAGCTGTTTAAAAATAATTAATAGGCACAGTTAAATTATATAAAAGTTGTTATATTTTAAACGTTGTTTTAAAAAAACAGCATTTTATAAAGCTATAATATTTAGCTAGTACAATATTTATATATAGTATTCCTACAAAAATACTATATTTTTATACTATATTATTTACTTTTTCCTAACAAAAAAAACAACGTTTTTATTATTAACTAATTATATCTGTTTTAATATAAAAAAAAGCTAATTAATAATTTTAAAACTAATATTGTTAGTATATAAAAAAAAATAAATATTTTATATAGCTACCTAAATATAAATCCTATAATTGTTTACGCTTTTTTTAAGTTATATAATTTTTAAATAAAAATAACAATTATACAGAAAATAATATTAATAAACGCAATAAAAAAAATAACGCAGTGCTTATAGGCAATAATATTATACTAAAAAAAATATTAACTATATAAACAAAAAATAAATAAAATAGTTTTAATAATATTATATAAAAAATAATATTAATTATAAAATAAAAAAAAAGTAATATTTATAATAATATTATATAAAAAAAAATATTACTATATAGTATTACTAATAATATTATATAAAAAAGCATATTAACTATATAGCAAATATATAAAATATTATTTAATAATTAAATATATAAATACTAAAGTAATTATTATTTTGCTAGCATTTATATTAATCCTTTTTTTATTAATTAAAGGCGTACAAATTATAGTAGTTTTAATTATATTATAATAAACGTTATTAGCTTTGCTTTAAGTTTAATTATTAGCTTAATTAGCGTTTTTTTTTTAAAACTAATTTATTTTATAATAAAAAAGCTATTTAATAAACGTTTTATTAACGTATTACTATAAAAACGCTTTTTTTACGCTTTTAAACTTATTATACTATTTTAAATAAAGTTATTTAAAAAATATTTTTGTTTTATTTATAATATTATTATACTGCTTTATATAACGTTTATAATATTATTAATAAATTTATTAATTTTTTTTGCTTTAAAAGCTTACGCTATTTTTATTTTTATTAATTTTTAAATATTAGCTTTTTTTATAGCTTTTTATATAGCTATAGCTACTAAGTTTTTTAACTTTTTATTAATAGCTTTATTTATAGCTTTATTAATAGCTTTTTTAAAGTATTTTTTTATATTTTTTTAAACTATTTTAGCAATATTTTTTACTATTATAGTTAATTTATTAGTATATATAATTAAAATTTTAAAAATAAATTTTATTATTTTATTTTTAATAATTTTTTTTAGTATATTTATTGTTATATAAAAATAATAATTAATAAATATTAACTTTTTAACTTTTAATTTTAAATTTATAAAATAAGCAAAAAATAATATTATAATCTTTTGTTTATTTATTTTGGTTTTTTTTTTAAATAAGTATATATATTTTATATTAAATTTGCAAGCATATAATTTAAAACAGAAATATTATTTTTTATATATTTAATATATTAAAAGCTAATAAAGTTTTTTTTTTATAATTAATATTTTTAACTATAATATTTTTATATTAAATAGTATAATAAAAAAATATTTTTTAATATATAAAAATTATATATATATTTTTTTATTTGTTTTTTATAATAAAGTTATTAATATTAATAATTTTATAGGTTACTTTTTTAAAAAATAAATTAATAATATTATAAATTACTTTTTTAAAAAATATATTAATAATATTATAGGTTACTTTTTTAAAAAATATATTAATAATATAAATTACTTTTTTAAACAATAGTACTAACTTAAAAACTATTAGTTTAAAAAAAGCTAGTTTAAATAGTACTAGCTTAAATATTTGCTTTTTATAATAAAATTATATTTAATATTATAAAACTTTTGTAATATTGTTTATAATAATAAAATAAGCAAGTTTTATTTTTATTAGCAACATTTTTAATATATTAAATAAAGTTTTAAAGCTATATTTTATATTTTTATATATTTATAACGTTTTAATTTTTTTTATATTACTATAATAATACTTTGTTTTATAATAAAATTATTAGTTTTTTTTTTATATAAATAGTTTTAAGCCTACTTTTAATAAATATATATAACTTAAACTTGCTTAGCTATTAGTTTAAAATAATTTTTGTTAGCTTAACAACTAAAAGTTTAATATTAATTTTTTGCTATAAAAAATAACGTTTTAAAATATACTACTAATATTTTTTAAACTTTTTATAATTTTAAATAATGTTTATATTATTTACTTTTAATAATTAATTTTGCTTATAAATATAATTTTTAAGTTTATTTAAAAATAATATTTATATTAGCTAAAAATTAAAATAGTTAATAATAAAATTTTTAACTTTTAAAACGTTAGTATATATAAAAGCTACTTATTATTATTTTTTATTTATTTTAAAAGTACTTTTATAATTAAATATTAACTTTAAAATATAAAAGTATATAAGCAATTTAATATTATTATTAAATAAATAAAAATTTATTTTAATAACTTTATTATAATTTGCTATTATAATTATAGCTATTATAATTATTAAAAATAATATTACTTTAAAAATAATATTATTTAAGTTTTTAAAAATATAGTTAAATATAATTAAAAATTTAAAAATATAATTAAAAAAATAATATAATTAAAAATATAATATAATTTAAAATAGTATTGTTTAAAAAAAATAATAACAAAAAAATAAAATATATAAAAAAAAAAATATTTTAAAAGTGTTTAAAAAAAAAAGGTTGCTTATTTTATAAAAAAAAATTATTTGTTTTAAAAATAAATATAAAAATAGTATATAAAAAAGTTTTTTTTATAATCGATTATTTTATTTATATAATTATAACTATGCTTTTATACTTATAATTATTTTTGCTATTTATATATTGTTTTATTTATACTATATTTTTTAATATTTAACTTTATTATATTTTGCTATATTAATAGTATTTTTTTTTAATTTAATTTTATTAATGCTTATTAAATACTTATTATTATAGTTTTATATTAAATTTAATATATTTTTTATAAATAAAACTTATAAATATTATTTATTATATTTTATATTATAACTTTTTTATTAAACTAAATATTTTAATATAAAATATTAACTAATATATATTATATATTTTTAAAAAAGTTTTTTAATTTTATATAAAATTTATTTATTAGTATTGCTTTTAATTAAAATATAGCTTAGTTAAAGTTATTAATATTTAAAAATATTTATATTTTTTAAATAAAATGCTAAATATATAATAGAAATAACTTTATATACTTTTTAATATTTAAAAAAGTTTAATTTATATACTAATTTTTTTATTTTTTTTATAACTATAAAAAGTTTTATTTTTTATATACTTTATTTTTATAAAAGTTTATTAAATAAATTATATTTTTTATATAGCTTTAATAAAATTTAATCTTTTATTTTAAATTATATAAAATTATATTTAATATTATATTATATTTTTATATTTATAGCTATAAAGTTTATTACTATTTTTACGTTTTTTTAATATAACTTTTAATATATTTTAAAGTTAAATACTTTTTATAAAATTTTTATAATTAAAAGCAAATTATATAGCTTAAACCTATATATAACTTTATTAAAAAATTATTTTATAACTAATAATTTTAAATTATTAAATATATATTAAAGCGCTAGCAAAATTTTAACTTATATAAATTTTGCTTTTAATAATATATAATACTAAATAGCTATTTTTATATTTTAGTTATAGTATTTTTTAAAGCTATTTATTTATAAATAATAGTTTATAAATATATTAAAAATTGTTTTTATTTATATTTATAAAGTTTGCTATAATTTTAATATAAACTTTAGGTTTTTATTTAAAATAATTTTAAATAGTATTTTTTAGTTATATATTAATAATATTTTAATTAAAACTATAGCTTATTTTATTGCTATATATTTAGCATTTTTTAATATAAATAGCGTTTTTTTATTAAACTTATAAGTTATAAATATTAAAATATTAAATGCTATATAGCTAAACATTTACTAAAAAGTATTTTTAAATAATATACTAAATATTTTAATAATAAAGTTTAATATAACTATATAAAATAGTATTAGCAACTTATATATAAGTTTTAACTTATTTAATTAACGTTATTAATCTGTTATATTTTTTAAATATTAAAAATAATGCTATATATATTGCTTAATTTATTTAAAAATATTATAAATTATAAAATTTTATAAATTATAAAACATTTTTTTAAAACTAAAATAATATTTTTTATTATATACTATTTAAAACAGTTCTTTTTAATAACTTTTTAAAATATATAGTTAACGTTTTTTATTTATATATAATAAATATAACAAATTATTAATAATAATATATAAAAAAAGCACTATAGGTTAAGCTAAAATAGCGTTTTTTTTTTGTTTTTTTTTTAGTATTACTTTTTTAATAGCTTTTTATTGCTTATTTAATTCTGCTATAATTTTAGCAAATTTTTTATTAGTAAAATAGCTTTATTTTAGTTTTTAACGCTATTTGTTACTTATAACTACTTTTAAGTTAGCAAAATAGCTTATATTATTAAATATATTATTAAAAGCATTATAAATATTATTATTTTAAATTATATTATTATTTTTGTTTAGTATTATTAGTAGTTTAAATAGTATATCTAGTATTAAATTAATACGTTTTAGTATATATTTAATATTAAACTAAAACTACAATAAATAAATTAACGCTATTATTAATTTTATATTAAACTTAATAATATTAATTAAATATAAATTAGTTTAATTTATTATATTTTATATTACTTTATAATTTATTAGCACTATAACAAAATATAAATAAAACTATATTTAAACCTAAATATTTTAGTATATTTATATTAATCTAGCTACTTTTAATTTTATAGCACTATATTAAAATTTAGCTTTTGTAAATATTTTGCTTAAAAATATAATAGGTTAAATGCTATTTATAGCTAAATGCTTGCTATTCTATCCTTTGTTAGTATAGAAAACTATAATATTTTGTTATATTTTAAACGTTATTTCGAAAAAACGGCGTTTTATAAAGCTATAATATTTAGCTAGTATAATATTTGTATATAGTATTCCTATAGGAATATTTTCCTTAATTTTGCGAAGAGCAAATTTTAGGCTTGTACCTATTACTACTTAAGTTATATTGTTTAAGACGCTAATATACTAAATTTAAGCTTTTTTGCAAAAAAGTTAAAGCAAATTATCCTATAAAATAATATATTTGTTAGTATTTTATACGTGCTATTTTATAAACGTAATAAATAAGTAAACATTTTGCTAGTAGACGTTTTTAAAAAAGGTAATATATTTTTTTGTGCTGTAAAATTGCAGCAAATTAAAGTTAAAATAACTTATAAACTAAATTTTCTAATTATAAGTAGGTTTTTAAGCTATAGGCATAATTTTACGTTTAAATATAGTATAAGCTGCAGCTAAAATGTTGTTTATTATAGTATAAACGTTGTTATTTTATATAATAGCTTATATAGCTAAAATAATTTCTATTACCTAGCGCTATATATTATTATTAACGTTGTTTACTATTTAAATATAACGTTTAAATAGCTTTATTAGTGTTATAAGAATATTTAAGCTATTTTAACTGTTTTTATTAAGCTGTAGCAAACAAATAGCTATAGCTGCTACTACTAAAAGCTATTTTTGTTAAAGTATAATTAATAGTTAAAGCGTAATTAAGTTTATAAAATTTTCTATTATAGAAGTATAAATTAACAAGTAAAATAAAGTATTTAAGTAAGCTTTTAGTACGTTATTTTTTTTACTATATATATTTAGCATTAGAAAACTTTTTATATTTAATATACTACTATTATTTTTAAATAGCGTTTAAATATATTTATTATAGTTAACTAAATTAAAGTATATTACTATAATAAAGTTTTTAATTATTATAACTATTTAATATACTTTAAGTACTGCTTTTTTATTTTTAAATATATTTATTATTTAGTTAAATAAATAATTAAAAACTATAACGCTTTATAAGCGTTAAATTTGTTTTATAGTTAATATTAATATTACTACTAGCTTAAATAGTATATTAGAATTTTTTAGTAGCAATAAAAATAATAAGTTAGCTAAAAAAATATTAGAAATAATTTTTGGTTTAAGTTTTTAAACCTATATTAAATAGCCATTATTTTTTAAAAAAGCTATTGCTTTTATATATAAATAGTAGTTTTTTTTTTAGCCTAACATATAAAAAAAAAGCATATTTTATAATTAAATAACAAATGCTAAAAAAAAATAGAAATAAAAGCTATATATTAATTATATTAGCTTTAAAAAAACCTTAACAAATAAAAATAGCATCTAAAACTAAGTACTAAATGCTAAATTGTATTAAAATAATATAATATATATATAAAAAGTATTAAAATAATATAACAAGTTAACTATTGTTATATACTATTTATTAAATATACTAACTAATATATAAAAAGTATTAGAATAGGTAATATAAAAAGCAAATATAGCAACTGCTCAATTAGTTATATTAAAAAAGCTATTTTTTACTTTTATACTAGCAAAAAAATAAAGCTATTTAAATATAGCTGTTAGGTAAACAATATTAATAAAGTATAAAAAACAAATTAAAAAAACAAAGTTAATAATATAAAAAAAAATAAAGTTAACTAAAGCTTATTTAAAGCTTTAAACGTTAATAGCTAAAATATAAAAACAAAGCATTAGCTAAAGTTTTTATTATATATTTAAGTTATTAAACTAAACAAAAAAAAATGTTTTTAACTTTTAACTAATAAAAAGCAAAATAAGTTTAAAAAAAAGTTCTATTAACTGCTAATAAGCTATTAATAATAAAATAAAAAATAAAAAGTTTATAAACAATATTGCTAGCTACTAAATAATAAGCATAATTAAATTATATAAAAATTGTTATATTTTAAACGTTATTCTAAAAGGATAGCGTTTTATAAAGCTATAATATTTAGCTAGTATAGTGTTTATATACAGTAATCCTGCGGGAACACTATACCCTTATACTATATTAATAATATATTTATAGCAAACAATATTTTTAATACTATAATTATATTTTTAAAAAAATAACTATATATAAATACTATAAAACTAGCTTTATATATATATTTAAAAGTGCAAACTTTAATAAAAAATAATTTTAATTATATAATAGTATATTTTAATATTAAATGTTTTATTATTTTTATAAATTATTAATAAATTGCTAATTTTGTTTTAAACGTAAAAATTAATTTAACCTAGCAAACAATAATATAAAAAATTAAAAGTATTATTATTTTTAGCAAAAAAGCTAAAAAATTTTTTAAACTTTTTAATATAAATTATAATAGTATTAATAAAGTTAGCATATGCTAAATTAAAGCTTAAATTATAAATAGCTTTAAGTTTAACTTTTTGTTTAATATAAACTTTTTAAAAAGTTATATAGTTAATATTAACTATTTAAGCTAGCTAATTATAATAAGCTTATATAAAAATATTTTGCTATAAATAAATATTATTTATAAAAAAACTTTAGTAGTTTAAAAAGCAATTGTAGCAATTTTAGTACTATATATTAATTTACTAGCAATAAACGCTATAGGTTTATATAAAAACTATATATTTAAGCTATATATAAATAGCGCTATAGTAATATTGCTATTTTTATTTAGTAAAAAAGCAATACTATTTATAAATTATATAAATAAAGCAATTTATATTAAATATAAAATAAAAATAAACAGGATTTATAACTATAAAAAAAAATATAGCTTTATAATAATATAAAGCAAAGCTTTATTAGTAATAATAGTAGTAGCTTTAGCAGTAAAAAAAATAACTAAACTATATAAATTAAAATTAAGTTTATAGTTATTTAAAAAATTTAATCTATTAAATAAAGCTTTAGTTATACTAGCTTTAAACAATATTATAAAAAAATAAATATAAGCTATAACTTATAATAACTAATTAAATATACTAAAGCTATTATTTTTAAATATATAATAACTAAAAAATCTTTTATTAATTAAAACAAAAAATAGTATATATATATATATAGCTTATTTTAAATATAAAAAAAACCTAAAAATATTATTAAAATTATATAAAATATAGTATAACTATAGTATTATAAAAATAAATAAAAATAAAATAATATAAATTAAACTTATAAAAAAATAATAAAACTAATTTAGCTTAACTATTTATTTATATATATTAAGTATTAAAAACTAAAATTTAATTAATAACGTTTTTAATAGTATATATAATAATAAAAAATTAAAATTTATAAAGCTATTAATACTATTTAAATGCTTTATTTTTATAGTATAACGTTTAATTAATAGTATTTATAAAAGTAAAGTTATTATTAATTTATAGCTATTAAATAAAATTATTATTTTTAATATATATTTATTACTAATTATAAAAGCAATTATATTTAAATTTAAAAAATATAATTTTATTATAGTAATTAATTGTTTTAAATTTTTTTATTAACTTTTAGTATAGCTTAAATATAAAAATAAAATAATAATTATATTTTTAAAAAAACTTAAAAAATCTAACGTTATTTTTATAAAATTTTATAATAGCTTTAGCTTTATATAACGTTTTATAAACTACAAGCTATTTATTTATAAATAATATACTATAGCATATATAAATAATATTATTATATATTTAAAAATAGTAAATAAGCATTATAATTATATTAAAGCAATATTTAATATATTTAAAAATATTAAACTAAATATAAAACTAAATAAATTTTTTATATTATATTTATATATTAAACTATTAGGCTTTATAGTAAATAGTTTAAATATTATTACTATAAATAATTATATTAAAGCTTTAATTAAAATATAATAGCTGTAAATATTAATAATATTAAAAATATATATTAGTATAGTTAGTTTTTTATAAAAATTTATACTTTAGTATTAATAAAAATTATTTTTGCTTTAAAAAAAAAATAAAACTATTAAATCAAAAATATAAAATAAACTTAATACTATTTATAGCTATAATATATAAAAAATAAAAAAATAAAATATAATTTAAGTTTATACTAACAAAAAAAAAAAGCTTTATAATTTTATAGTATTAACTAATATAGCTTAGTTATTTAATATATTAAAACTATTTATAATTATTTTTTATTAAGCTAAACATTTTTAAAAAATAAAAATATAATATTATAGTTTTTTATATTAATAAAAAATAAAATAGCAAATATTTAGCAATAAATAGCATTTAACTTATTATATTTTTAAATAAAACATTAATAAAAGCTAAATTTTAATATAGCGCTATAAAATTAAAAATAGCTAAATTAGTTTAAATATATTAAAAAATTTAAATTTAAATATAATTTTATTTTTATTTTATTATAGTTTTAACTAATTATAAAGCTATATAAAAAATAATAAATTAATTTAATTTATATTTAATTAATACTATTAAGCTTAATATAAAATTAATAATAGCGTTAATTTATTTGTTATAATTTAAACTTAATATTAAATATATACTAAAATATATTAATTTAGTACTAAATATACTATTTTAATTGCTAATAATATTAAATATAAATAATAATATAATTTAAAATAATAATATTTGTAAAGCTTTAAATAATATATTTAATAATATTAAATATTTTATAAAATTAAAAGTAATAATAAATAACTAATAGCGCTAAAAAGTAGTATAAAGCTATATTATTAATTAATAATTTATAAAAATTATAATAAAACTAAACAAAACATAAAAAGTTATAAAAAAGTTAATATTTAAATAAAAAAAAATAAAAAAATAATTTTAATATAATTATTAATGCTTTTTTATATATTATTTTTAATAAATTATAATTTTTAATAAATATAAATAACAAATAATAATTATATATTTTAAAAAGCTATTAAAAAAAGTTGTTTTAAATAATATATAATAAAAATTACTATTTTAGCTTTAATAAAATATTTTATAAGCTATAAAATTTTATAATTTATAATATTTTTAAATAAATTTAACAATAAATTTAATATTGTTTTTAATATATAAAAAATATAATAAATAAACAATATTTATTAAGCAAACTTAAACTAATTTATAAACTGCTAATACTATTTTATATAATAGCTATAAACTTTATAGTTAGTAAGCTAAATATATTATTTATAAATAGTTTTTAGTAAATATTAAAATATACTATATTTAATATATTAATATTAATAATATATAAATTTAGTAAAAAAACTTTTTTAATTTTAAAAAATACTAAATATATAGCAGCTAAATAAGCTATAATATTAATTAAAATATTAATATTATATAATTAAAAAATACTTTTTAAAATTATTTTTAACTAAAATTTTAAATTTATATTAAAGTTATAGTAAACTTTATAAATATAAATAAAAATAATATTTAATATATTTATAAACTACTATTTATAAATAAATAATTTTAATAAATATTATAACTAAAATATAAAAATTATAATTTAATATTATATTTTATTAAAAGTTAATATAATATAAGTAAAAATTTTATTAATATTTTAATATATATTTAATAATATTAAATTATTAATAATAAATTATTTTTTTAATAAAATAGTATATAAATTTAAACTATAAAGTTTACTTTTAGTTCTAAAAATATTATAAAAAGCGCTTAACTTTAAAGTATAATATAAACTATACTAAAAAAACACTAAAAAAGCAATAAATTTTATAGCAGCTAATATAAAAATATAATATAATACTAAATATAATTTAATATAATTTAAAATAAATAATTAAGTTTTATTAAAATTTTATAAAAAATATAATTTGCTAAAAAAGCTTTTATAAAAATAAAGCGTTTAAAAAATAAAACTATTTATAATTATAAAAAAAGTAAGCAAATTAGCTTATAAGCTAAATTTTTTTAAATATTAAAAAGCATATAAAATAGTTTTAGTTATATATTTAATATTTTATTTTAAAAATATAAATATTTTTAGCTATTATTAACTATTGCTAAAATAAGTTTTAATTAAAGAAAATTTTAAAAAATAAATATTATATAAAATTTAAAAATTAATTTAAAAATATATAATATATATTAAATATTAACTTACTTTAAAATATTTTATATAATAAAAAAATATAATATAAAATATAATAAATAGTATTTTTATATATTATTTATAAAAAATATAGCACGTTTAGTTGCTAGTTATAATAAAAAATACTTTATAAATATTAAAAAGTTTAAATTAAAAAAAGCTAACGTTAATATAGCTAAATTTTAAAATATAAAATATAAGCTTAATAATATATAGCTAATAAAAATTGTTTAAAAATTATAATTATTTTAATATATATAATAACGTTTATACTAATAGTATAAATAACGCAATTATTTTAATATATAAAAAGATTTTTTAATATTATTTTGCTTAAAACTATTATAAAATATTTTTATAATGCTTATAAAATATTTTTTATAAACAACGTTTTTTAAAATATCTTTTTTTATATTAACAACTTTTTTTAAAATACCTTTTTTTTATATTAATAATTTCCTTTTTTAAAATACCTTTTTTTATATTAATAATTTTTTTTAAAATACTTTTTTTTTATATTAATAACCTTTTTTAAAACATATTTTTTTTAACGCTATATTATTTATTATATACTAAAATACTGTTATAAAAGCAGCTATAGTTATACTAAGTTATAATAAATTAGCGTAAATAAACTTGCATTTATTAAATAATAATATAAACTACTTTATTAAATTAAATATATTAAAGTTTATTTTTAACTATAAAAATGCTATTTATATAAATAAAAAGTAATAAAAAGCTACTATTGCTAATACTATTAATATTAAAAATAATTTGCTTAAAAGTATTTATATATAAATAGTATAAATACTATTTATAAATAAGCTAAAAGTATAAATTTATAAATAAAATAAACTTTTTAGCATAAATAATTTAAACTTTATTTAAAAAGTTAAAATATTAAAAAACTATTAGTTTAATATTTTAAAACAATATTTTTTTTAATAAAAGTATAAAGTTAACTTTTTAGTTTATAAGTTAGCTATAATTGCTTTAAATTAGCAACCTAATAAATTTAAAATATATTTTTTAATAAAGTTTTAACTAAAAGCAATTTATATTTAAAAAAAAATAAATAGTTTTATACTAACTAAAAAGTTTGTAATAGTTTTATATAAAAAAATAAAAGCGTTATATATTTTTAGCAATATAAAATATAAGTTTAAAACCTTTTTAAATATTATTAAAATATTTATTATATATATAGAATTAAATTTTTTTATAATTATAAATAACGTTGCTAAAATGTTATAATACTAAATAAATTATTACTAAAAAGTAGTAGTATTTTTAAAATTTGTAAATTTTATAATAAAAAAGATTTTTAATAGCAATAATTTTAATAACTTTAAAGATTTATTTTAATATAAAAAAAATAACATTTATACTAAACAAAGCGTTTTTTTTTAAATATTTTAAATAATATATTAGTATATTTATAAAAAATATTTAATATAAAAAATTAAATATTATTGTTTTTACTTAATATAAATTAAATAAAAGCTAAACTAATAATTTTTGCTAAATAATAGCAAAATTGCTAAAAAATATTTATAATTACGCTAAAAAAAAATTATTAAAAGCAATTAAAATATAATAAAATTTTTTTTTTTATATATAATAAATTAGCATTAAATATAGTTTAAATAATAATAACTAATTACTATTTATATTTAACTTAAAATATACTTAAAAATATAGCAAATAAAAAAACAATTAAAGCTGTTATAAATATATTTATAAAAAAAAATAAAAAAACTATTATTATAGCAATAAATATTATAAATAAAGTTTAATAATAAATTAAAAATACTATTAATTAAGCTATAAAAATAATAATAAAAGCTAAAATAAGCAAAGCTTCAAAAAAAAAATTATTAAAGCAATAAAAACTATAATAAATAAGTTTAATATATAAAAAATAGCAAAAATAAAAACTAAATAGGCCTTAATAGCAAAGTATATAAATAAGCTTATTAAAAACGCTATAGCAACAAATAAAAATAAAATAATAATAATAGCAAATAGCAAAAAATGCTAATTAAATGCTAATAATATAATCGAACAAGCAAAACGTTTCCGCTTAAAACGTACAAATACGTTTATTTCTCCTAAAAATACGCTTATTTTTTCCAAAACACGCAAAGTAAGTTTTAACAACCTAATAACATTAACAAAAAAAACAAAAAAAAACTCTACAGTTAATACAATGCTATTATAACTGCTTCGGTTTATATAGCTGCAGTTAAAAAAGGAAGGATTTGTAAAAACGCTAGCCAAACGCTAAATAATATTACAGAACAATGTTAACTATTCTCCCGCACAACGTTAAACAATATTTTCTCCTATATAATATTGTCGCTTACAAGCAATATACAACGCTTTTGTTAACATCTTTTTTTATACAATATTTATTATATACTATATACTTTTATATATTAGTATTAACTATTTTTTTATATGTTAACATTAATTATAGCTTTAATATTTTTTTATATAAATAGCATTTTTATATTTATATTTATATTTATTATAAAAACTATATAATATACTAATAATTAATAATATAATTTAATTTTAATGCGTTGTTTTTTTAAAAATCGTTAAATTAACTACTTTTTGCAATTTAAGCAAAAATAATAACATAAACTATTTTAAGTTATTTAATATATTTTTTATAACCTAAGCAAAAATAATAGCGCAAACTGTTTTTTAGTTTATAGCAATATACTTTTAGCTTTTTTTTATATTTTAATATACCTTTAGCTTTTTTTTTTGTTTTAATAATATAAACGTTGTTATTTTTTTTATAAAGAAAGCAAATAATACCGTATATATATATAGTGTTTCTATAAAACACTATATAAACGGACACTATATATAAATGTAGCAAAATATTATAGCTTTTATAAACGCTATCTTTTTAAAACAGCATTTTATAATATAAAAACTTCTATACTATTTAACTACATTTATTATAAAATAAGATTAAATTATATTTTTATTATTTAATTTTTATATATTATAGTTATAAATAGTATTAAATTAGTTTTGTGTTTTTATTTAAGTAATTTTTTTTTTTTATAAAGAAAATAGCTTTTGCTAATATTAAAAAATAAATTTATATAAAAAACTAACTATGCTAATATATATTTTTAAAGCTATAAAAGTTTATAGCTATTAAATTTTAGCTAGTATTTTAATTTAATTATTAATTATTAAAATTTTAGTACTATTTACTATAAATTTTAAAAGTTTAATATATAAATATAAAATAAAAAATTTTATTAATTTAATATTAAAGCTAATACTTTTAAATATATTTGTTATTGCTTTAATATATTTATAATATTTATAAGCTATTTTTAAATATATAATAATATTATTTATATATATTATAATATATTATTTATATAAAAATAGCTTTTAATTTATAAAGTACTATATAAAGCTAAAGCTATTATAAAATTTTATTAAAATAATATTAAACTTTTTTAAGCTTTTTAAAAAAAAAATTACTATATAATTTTAATAACTAAGCTAAACAAATAGTTAATAAAAAAACTTAAAATAATTTATAATAGTAATAAAATTATATTTTTTAAATTTTATAATAATAGCTTTTATTATTAGTAATAAATATATATTTAATATAAAAATTTTATTTAATAGTTATAAATTAATAATAACTTTTTTTTATAAACGCTATTAATTAAACGTTATACTATAAAAATAAAAAATTTAAATAATATTAATAATTTTATAAATTTTAATTTTTTATTATTATATATATTATTAAAAACTTTATTAACTAAATTTTAGTTTTTAATATTTAATATATATAAATATATAGTTAAGCTAATTTAATTTTATTAACTTTTTATAAACTTAATTTATATTATTTTATTTTTATTTATTTTAATAATATTATAATTATATTATATTTTATATAATTTTAATAGCGTTTTTAATTTTTTAGTATATTTAAAATAAGCTATATATATATAAATACTATTTTTTGTTTTAATTAATAAAAAATTTTTAAGCTATTATATATTTAATAATAATAGCTTTAATATTTTTAATTAGTTATTATAAATTATAGTTTATATTTAGTTTTTAATAGTATTATATAAAGCTAATATAACTAAAGTTTTATTTAATAAATTAAACTTTTTAAATAGCTATAAATTTAATTTATATTATTTAGTTGTTTTTTTTATTATTAAAGCTATTAATATTATTATTAATAAAGCTTTATTTTATATTATTATAAAGCTATATTTTTTTTTATAGTTATAAATTTTGCTTATTTTTATTTTATATTTAATATAAATAGTTTTATTTATATAGTTTATAAATAGTATTGCTTTTTTATTAAATAAAAATAATAATATTACTATAGTATTATTTATATATAGCTTAAATATATAATTTTTATATAAATTTATAATATTTATTACTAATAAATTAATATATAATACTAAAATTATTATTATTATATATAATAATATAATTATTATTACTATTATAATTGCTTTTTTAACTATTAAAGTTTTTTTATAAATAATATTTATTTATAGCAAAATATTTTTATATAAGCTTATTATAATTAATTAGCTTAAATAGTTAATATTAATTATATAAGTTTTTAAAAAGTTTATATTAAACAAAAAGTTAAACTTAAAACTATTTATAATTTAAGCTTTAATTTAGCAAACGTTAATTTTATTAATACTATTTTAATTTATACTAAAAAGTTTAAAAAAAAATTTAATTTATTTATTAAAAGTAATAATACTTTTAACTTTTTATATTATTATTTATTAAATTAAATTAATTTTTATATTTAAAGCAAAATTAGTAATTTATTAATAATTTATAAAAATAATAAAATATTTTATATTAAAATATATTATTATATAATTAAAATTGTTTTTTATTAAAGTTTATATTTTTAAATATATATATAAAGCTAGTTTTATAATATTTATATATTATTGTTTTTTTAAAAATATAATTATAGTATTAAAAATATTGTTTGTTATAAATATATTATTTTTAAATAGTATATATTATATATTTTTAAATAGTTTATATTATATGTTTTTTTTTTAGTTAAACTTTTAATATTATTTTTTAAAACTATATAGAAAAAATATTATTTTTTTAAAAAACTTTTTATTATAATATTTATATTTAAAATTAAATAATTTATTAAATAATATTATTTATAACTTTATAAAATAAAAAAAAATAGTATTATTATTTTTATTATTAAAACATTTAATAAAAATTTTTTTATTGCTAGTTTTTTAAATTTTTTTTACTAATATATAATTTTAAGCTAATAGTTTATTTTTTTTAATATATAGTTTATTTTTATTTATAGCAAAAAATATTTTATTTTTAATTTTAAAATATTTTTTATTTTATATATATTATAAGCAAATTTATTTATAATATAACTAATATTATAAGCGCTATTTATAATTATATTATTTTTTATTTTAAAAGTTATTTTATTTATAGCTTTTATAACTATATTTAATAAAGTTTATAAGTAGTAATTTATTATTATATTAGTATAAAAAGCTATAATTATTAAAGCTTTAATATTTTTTTAGCTTTTTATTATACTTTTACTATAGCTTTTTTAAAAATAGTTAAAATAAAAACTTTAATTACTATATTAATATTTATAGTTATATAAATATTGTTTATTAAACTAGTTTATATTATTTTAACTAAGTTTTTTAACTTTTATAGTATTTTTATTAGCTATATTAATAGCTTTTACTAAAAGCGCTAATATTAATATATTAATTATTATTAGTACTATTAAATACTATAATATAAATATTATTTATAATTATGCTTTATTAGTAATTAGTTATATTTAATAAATCTTTTATTTAATTTTAATATAATTAAAAAAACTATTTAGTAATATAATATTATTTAGTTTATTGTAAATTTTTTAAAAATTAAAATATAATTAATTTTAAATATATTTTATAAATTGCTTTTTTATTGTTAATTTATACTTATAATAGTTTTTTATTATTTTTATAGCTTAAGTTTAAACTAATATATTAACTAAAACTATTTTTTTTATATATAAAGTTTTTAGTATAGCTTTAAAAGTATTTATAGTATTATAATAATATTTTTTTTAATTTTATAAAAAGTAAATTTTAAACTTATATTTATAGCTATTTTAATAATATTATTTAAAATATTAATATATTAAATTTAAGCTTTTTTATAAAAAAGCTAAAGCAAATTATTTTATAAAATTATATATTTATTAGCAATTTAAATATATTATTTTATTAATATAATAAATAAATAAATATTATACTAATAAATATTTTTTAAAAAAGTAATATATTTTTATACTATAAAACTATAATAAATTAAAGTTAAAATAGCTTATAAACTAAATTTTTTAATTATAAATAAACTTTTAAACTATAAATATAATTTTATATTTTAAAATAATATAAACTATAGCTAAAATATTATTTATTATAATATAAATATTATTATTTTATATTATTATTTAAATAGTTATTATAATTTTTATTATATATTATTATATATTATTATTTATATTATTTGCTATTTATTTAAAAGTTTTAAATAGTTTTAAAAAGTATTTAAATAGTTTAGTTAAAATATTAAAAATATTTAAGCTATTTATATTAAACTATAGCTATTAAATAGCTATAGTTATAATTAATAACTAAAGCAAATACTATTAAAATATAATTAAAGCAATAGAATTTTTTATTTTAAAAATATAGTTTAAAAAGTTTTATAATAAATAAAAAAAAGTATTTAAACAAATTAGAAGTTTTAATAAGTTATTTTTTTTTGCTATATATATTTAATATTAAAAAACTTTTTATATTTAATATTTTATTTTTATTTTTAATAGTATTTAAATATATTTGTTATAATTTATTAGGTTAAAATAAGCTTTAGCTATAAAGTTTATAATATTTATAGCTATTTAATATATTACTAATATAGCTTTTTTACTTTTATAAACGTTTATTATTTAGTTAAATAAATAGTTAGTAATTATAATGCTTTATAAGCGTTAGGTTTATTTTATAGTTAATATTACTATTACTATTAGCTTAAATTTAAAATATAGCAATAAAAATAATAAATTAGTTAAAAAAATGTTAGAAATAATTTTTAGCTTAAGCTTTTAAACTTATATTAAATAGCTATTATTTTTTAAAAAAGCTATAGCTTTTATATATAAACAATAATCTTTTTTTTAGCTTAATATATAAAAAAAAAGTACGTTTTAAAATTAAATAACAAAAAAATAAGAATAAAAGCTATATATTAATTATATTAACGCTAAGGTCGATTGCTAAAAGTTAAATATGTTAAAATAATGTTTTGAATATGTTTATAGTTAATTACTAAAAGCTAAATAGTTAGAATAACGTAATAAAGTGCTAAATAGCATATAAAAAACGTTAGAATAATATAATAAATTAACTGTTATAATATACTAGCTAGAAATATAGCAGCTATTTAATTAGTTATAATGTAGAAGCTGTTTTTTACTTTTAAGCAGCTAAAGTAAAGCTTAAAAATAAAAAAGAAATAAGTATTAAAACAATAGTTAAAGAGTATTAAAACAGTTATATATGCTTTTTGGAGTACTGCGTTAAAATCTATATTGTTATATAAATATAAAATAGTGTTTAGTTAAAATAAAACAGTGTTTAATTAAAAGAAAACAAATTATGGTATTAATAGGTTTAGTGCGGTAATTAATTATATAATTAATTAATGTTTTAGTAATATCTAGTTTAATATTTAAACAGAAGAACTTATTTTTAACTTAATAAAAAGCAGGATATAGTCTAAAATATTAGTTTTACTGCCTGCTAAAAGGCAGGTAATAGTAGTAATTAAAAGGTTAATATTATTGCTTGCTAGCTACTAATTAGTACGCGTTTTATAAAATGTATAAAAAATAATCTATTTAAAGAATACTGTTTTATAGAAATAGCGTCCGAGATAATTTATTTATACTACTATAATACTATACTATATAAGTATAATGTTTATACTAGGTAAACACTGTAATAAAAAGTATATAAGTTAAAATAACGCTTAAATTTATTATTAGCAATTAGTAATATTTTATTTAAAGCGCTAGCAAGTAATACTTATTTAAAACTTTTTTAAAACTAAAAATTAAACCAAACTTTTTTTACTTTTTTATTACTTATATTTAATTAAACTTTTAATATAAAAAATAGTATATAAATAATTTAAAAGTAAATAGTAATATTTAAAAGCTACTAAAAAATAAAAATTTTAAAAAAAAATAAACTATAATAAGTTTTAAATAATTAATACTTTTTTTTAATTATTTAATTAATAAATATATACTTTAATATAGTTAACTATTTAATTATAAAAAGTTATAATAAAGCTTAGCTTTTTTTTTTATTATTTTAGTTTAATTAAATTTTATTTTGCTAAGTTTTAATATTATAATAAAAGTTTAATATTTTGCTTTTTTTAAAAATTTAGTTAGCTTATTAATAAAATTATTTTTTAATTTTATATAAATAATAATAATAAATTTTACTTTTATTTTTTAATTAATATAATAATATATTATTTAAATATATTATTTTTGCTTATTTATAGTATTAATTTATAACTAATTAATAATATTTATATTATTATATTAAAAAATAATTAGTTTTTTAAATATAAAGTTTAATTTTAAATAAAATTACTATAAGCTTTATTTATAGCAATATATTTATTTTTTATTAAATTCTTTTTAATAATATTTTATAATTTAAAATACTATAAAATTAAATTATTATATATAAATATAATATATTTTATAAATAATTTAGTACTTTTTTAATTAAAAAAAAATAATACTTATAATAGTAAATAGCTTAAAATTATTATATTATTTATAAAAATAATTTATTATTAATATTTTATAATAAAAATATAGTTTTAATATTTTAGTTATATATTTTATAAGCTATTTTATTTTTTTAAAATATTTTAGTAATAAATTATTTATAAATTTTATATATATTAAATATATATAGCTAATATTTAGTTTAAAAATTTATACTAAAAAAGCTAATTTTTTTAATAAAAAAGTATATTTAAAAACTTTATTTTTTAAAGCTAGTTTTTTTTTATATTTTATTATAAAAGCTAAACTTTTTAAATTTATTAAAATTAAATATTTTTTTATATTTATAAATTTAAATAATTTTAATATTTTTAAAATATATTATAACTAATTAAAAATAATATTACTATTATATATATTTTATAATATTTTTATATTAAACAACTAATTTATATATTTAAAATTATTTATTAAAACTTGTTTTTTAACTTTTATGATTATTTTTTTAAAATAGTTAAAATTAAAGCTATATATTAAAAAATTATTTATATATAAAGCTATTGCTTTTTTAGTTTTTAAATTTATATAAATAATATTATTTATTATAAAAAGTTTAAATTTAACTATTGCTATAATTTTTTTGTTTTAGCTTATTATTTATAACTAGCTTATTTTAAACTATATAAAAAGTTTATTAATTAAATAATTTTTTAAAAATTTATTTATGCTTTAACGTTTTATTTAAATAAGCTTTAAAATACTTTTTAAATATTTTAAACTATTTTATATAAATTTTTTTATATAGTTTATTACTAAAATAAACTATAATAAAGTTTATTTAAATTATATATTAGTTATTATATATTGCTAAAACTATTAAAATTTTTTAAAAAGCTATTTTTATAATTAATATAATAGTTTTATTATAATTAATTTTTTTTTATTAAAAAATTTTTTTAATATAAATATATTTTTTAAACTTATTAATTTTTTTTATTATTAAATATTTTTTTTTAGTATTTTAATAGCATTAATAAAATATTTTTAAATAGCTTTTTTATAATTAATAAAATAAAATATACTTTTATTTAAATTATTATAAATTTTTTTAAATATAGCTTTAAGCTATTTTAATTATTTAAAGCTTACTAATATATTTTTTAAGCTAAATTTATTAAAAATAAATATTTTTGTATTAAATATATTAATTTTTATTAATAATTTTAGCTAGTATATATATAATAAATAAATTTTTTTATATTTTTTAAACTAATTAAAAATTTTATTTAAATTTTATACTTTTTAATTTTATTTAAATATTTATTTATATTTTATATTATTTAAACTTATAAGTTATAAAAATTTTTAAACTTATTTTTTTATTTATTTTTTTAAAATTATATTTTTTTAGCTTAGTACTATTTTTAGTATATAAATTATATTTAAATATTTTTTAAAAATAATTAATATATAGCTATTTTTATTTAAAATATTTATAATTTTAAAAAGCTATACTTTATATAGCTATTTTTATTTTAGCTTATTTTTATATTATAAATTATTTTTTAAAATAATATTATTATTTTTATTGTAAATTTTAATATAAATAGCTTTATTATTATAATATTATAACTTATATTATATTTTTAAAATTAAAGCTTTTAAATAAACTGCTTAAATATTTATAAAAAATAATATATAAAGTTTAAAGTTTTTTTTTTATTTATAAGCTATATAATATAATTATATATATTTTTATATTTAATAAATATAGCATTAATAATATACTTTTTTATTTTTTTAGCTTTTATATATATTAATTTATTAATATAAACTAAATAATATAAACTAAAAATTTTTAAATTTAATAAGTTTAAAATATATTGCTTTTTTAAATTTATATTATTTATTTATTATTTATAAAAAGTTATTTTTTTATAGTAAACTATACTATTTAGTTAATAATATATATAAAAGTAACTAAAATATAGTTTTAAAAAACTATTAATATATATATTTATAAAATTATAGCTTTAGTTTTATTTTAAATAAACTTAATAAATTATTTAATAATATAATTTTAATACTAATTTATAAAAATAAATAAAATTAATGCAATTTTTTTGCTTATATAATATTTTTTAAATATACTTTTATTAAATTTATAATTTTTATTAATATTTAAAATAATAAATTTTTGCTATATTAGTTTGCTTATAATAAAAAATAAACTTTAAAGTTTATAAATTATTTTTTTTAAATAAAAAATAATTATTTTACTAACGCTATTTTTAGTTTTATATATTTTATAAATTTTATATTAGCTATTATTATTAATAATTAAAAAGTAGTATTTATTACTATTAATTAAAACAAGCTTTAAAACGTTTAAATTTATTTAAATTATTTTTTTTAAATATTTTGCTTTTTTAATAAGTTTATATAAAATAATTTTATTTAATTTTATTTAATTATATATATAATAAAAAAAAATTCTACTTTTTTTATATTTAAATTAATATTTATAAAAAATTTAATAGTTTTTATAAACCTTTTAGTACTAAAATAAAATAAATATTTATATTAAAAAATAAACTTATTTTTTAATTTAGTAATTATTAAAAAACTATTATTTATATTTAAATTAATTAGCAAGTTGTTTAATATTTATTTATTTATATTTAGTATATAATTTTATTAGTTTACCTTTGTTATATTTTAAAAAATAAAATTTTTGCTTTAAAACATTAATATTTTTAATAGTAATACTATAGCAGTTTTTAAAAATATATTTGTTTAAAAATCTTTTATTTTAATAAATTTTTTTTTAATATAATATTTAAATAAAAGCTTAAAATATATAGCATATATTTAATTAATAAATTAAACTTTTTATTTTTGAAAATTTTTAAGCTATAAATAATAATACTAATTTTATTTATATAAATTAATTTTATACTAATATTTATAATATATTTTTTAAACTTAATAATAATATTTATTATAATATTTTTTAAAAAAGCGCTTTTATTATTAATAATTTTAATATTTATATTTATATTAAATAAAAAATTGCTTTATTAATTATTTATAAAATAAATATTTAATAATAAATATTATTTTAAATAAACTATATTTTAAAATAATTTAAATATATTTAAAAAGCTTTATTTATTTTTAAGCAATTTTTTAATTATAAAGTTTTATTAATTTTTATAAATTAAAAAAAACTATTATAGCTAAATAAATATTAGCAAATTTTATTACTAATTTTTAATTTTTAATAAGTTTGCTTTAAATATTATAATTTTAACTTTTTTTAAAGTTAGTTTTATTTTATTTATTTTTATTTAAATAGTTTTTTATAATATAGCTTTATTTATTATATTTTTAATATTTAGGTTTTTTTTTATTAAATTTTTTTTATAGCTATAGTTTATATTAAACTTATTATTATTATAAAAATTTTTATTTTTTAGCTTTTTTATATTTTTTTTAAAAATATAATTAGTACTATTATTATTATTATTTTAATATAACTTTTAAAATTATTATTAAATTTTTTAATAAATTTTTATATAATATACTATTTTTATTTTATAACTTATATAGTTATATTATATTATATAAATGCTTTAGTTTTTATAGCTATTAAATATAAAATAATTTTTTAGTTTAAACTAATTTATTTATTAATTGTTTTATATTAATATATAAAGCTAAAAAATTTTAATATAAATATAATAAAATTTTTTCTAGCATATATATAAACTATTAAATTTTTTTATAGGTTTTTTTAATAATTTTACTTTATTATTTTATATATTTTTTTAAAAATTTTTAATATTTTTATATTATTTTTAATATTTTTAAGCAAATTTAAAAGCTTTTTTTTATATATATTAGTTATAGCTTATATTATTATAATTTTATTAAATTTATTAATTTATATTTTTTTTATAACTAATAAATTTTATTATAAAATATAAATTATATTTATAGTTTAGCTAGTTTTAATACTTTTTAAAATAAATATTTTTATTAAAAATAAATTTAAGCTTTTATTATTTTAGTTTAAAATAGTTATTATTATTTAAATTGTTTTTTAAGTTTTTTAATTAATTTTAGTGCTTAGTTTTTTTTTTTTTATAGTAGTAATAAAACTTTATATTAAAGTTTTTAAAACTAAAAAAAAACTATTAAAGTTATTTTTTTTTAATTTATTATATTTTAATTTAAATAAAAGTTTAATAAAGTTAAATAGTTTATTTAGCTTTAATATAAGTTTATTTTTATTTTTATTTTTATTTTTAAATATTTTTATTATATTTAGCAATTTTAAATTGTTATTTTTTAGTTTATTATTATTTTTTAAAAAAATATTAAACGTTTTACTTTTTTAATTTTTTAATAATTTATTTTAATTTAATAATAAAAATATTTTTAAGTTTATTAATAAATAATATAGTTTTATTATTTTATAAATAGTTTATAACTTTTTTTTAAAGGATTTTTTAAATTAACTAATATTTTTTTTATAAAACTTTTTAAAACTTTTAATTAGTTATTTTTATTATTTAAACTAATTTATTATATAGTTATTTTTTTTTTACTATAAAATTTTACTATAATAAATTTATTTTATAAAATTTTTATAAATTTATTAATATTAATTTAGTTTAAAGCTATTTTATTTAATAGTTTACTTTTTTTTTAATAGCTATTAAAAGTTATTTATAACTATTTTTTATTTTTTTTAAAACTATTTATTAATAAAGCTTATTATTACATTTAATAAAACTAACAAATAAATGTTTTTTTTTTAATTTTATATATATATAAATATATATATATATATATAATTTATTTTATAATAGTTATATTAGTTACTATATAAATAATTATAGCAATTATAAAGCTATTTGCTTAAATTAAACTAATATAATATTTATTGTTTATAATATATTATATATAACTATTAAAAAAGTTAAAATAATTTTTAGCTTTTTATTTATATAAACTAAATAGTAAACAGTTTTAGCAATTTTATTTAAGTTTTAAGCTGCTATAGCTTTTATTAATTACTATAGCACTTTTTATTATAGTTTTAAATTATTAAAAGCTATATAAACAAGCTATTTATATATTTACGCTTAAGCGTATAGTTATAATTAGCTTTAAAAACTAACATAGTTTAAACTTAACGTTAAATATATACTAAAATATATTAACTTAGTACTAAACATATTATTTAAACTACTAATAATATTAAATAAAAATAATAATATAATTTAAAATAACAATATTTATAATATTTTTAATAATATATTTAATAATATAAACTATATTGCTAACTTAAAACTAGTTATAAGTAGCAAATAATATTAAAAACTAAAACAAAGCTATTTTACTAATAGAAAATTTGCTAAAATTATAGCAAAAATAAATAAATAATAAAAAGCTATTAAAACAGCAACGCTAAAAAAAATGCTATTTTAGCTTAACTTATAGTACTTTTTTTATATATAATTATTAATAAACTATTATATTTATTATATATAAATAGAAAATACTAGTTATACATTTTAAAAAGTTATTAAAAAAAACTGCTTTAAATAATATATAATAAAAAATATTATTTTAGCTTTAAAAAAATATTTAATAATTTATAAAATTTTATAATTTATAATATTTTTTTATAAATTAAACAATATTTATAGCATTATTTATAATATTTAAAAAATATTATAAACTAATAGTATTAATTAAACGAATTAAAACTTATTTATAAACTGCTAATATTATTTTATATAGTTATTATAAACTTTATTGTTAAAATGTTAAATATATTATTTAAAAATATTTTTTAGCAAATATTTAGTAATATAATATATAATGCTTTAATATTAATAACTTATAAGTTTAATAAAAAAATATTATTTATATTAAAAAATACTAAATATATAGTAATAAAATAAGCTATAGTTTTAACTTATTAATATATAACTAAAAAGTACTTTTTAAAATTATTTTAAATAAAAATTTAAAATTTATATTAAAATTATAGCAAACTTTATAAATATAAATAAAAATAGCTTATAATATATTTATAAGCTATTATTTATAAATAAATAGCTTTAAAAAATACTGTAACTAAAATATAAAAATTGCTATTTAATACTATATATTAATAAAAATAAAGTTTATATAAGTTAAAATTTTGCTAATACTTTAATATATATTTAATAATTTAAAGTTATTAGTTATAAAATAATTTTTTAATAAAATTATATATAAGTTTAAGCTATATAATTTATTTTTAATTATAAAAATTTTATAAAAAGTATTTAATTTTAAAATATATTAAAAATTATATTAAAAAAATATAAAAGTAGTAATAAATTTTATAGCTATAAATATAAAAATATAATATAATATTAAAAATAATTTTATATAATTTAAAGTTAAAAATTAAATTTTTTTAAAACTATATAAAAAATATAACCTATTTAATAAGCTTTTATAAAAATAAAGCATATAAAAAATAAAACCTTTTATAATTATAAAAAAAAAAAAAACTAATATATAAATTAAACTGTTTTAAATATTAAAAAGTATATAAAGTTATTTTAGTTATATATTTAATATTATATTTAAAAAGTATAAATATTTTTAAATATTACTAACTTTAATTAAGCTATATTTTAATTAAAAGCAATACTAATAAATAAATTTTATATAAAATTAAAATTTTTTTTTAAAAATATATAGTATATATTAGTTAACTTTTTATACTAAAATACTTAGTTTAAAAAAAAAGTTATAATATAAAATATATTAAATAATATTTATAAGCTTTGTTTATAAAAAATATATTAAGTTTAGTATAAAAATATAATAATAAATACTTAATAAATATTAATAAAATTAAAATAAAAAAAATTATTGCTAATATAGTAAAATGTAATAAAATTAAATATTAAAAAATATAATATAAATAAAACAATATATAAGTAAAAAAAATAATTATAAATATAAAAGCATAATTATAATTATATAAATAAAATAATCAATTATAAAAAAAAAAATTTTTTTTGCGTATTATTTATATACCTACTTTTAAAACAAATAACCTTTTTTTTATTTTTAAAATAAGCAACCTTTTTTTTTTAAACATTTTTAAAATATTTTTTTTTTATATATTTTATCTTTTTGCTATTATTTTTTTTAAATAATACTATTTTTAATTATATTATTAACAACTATATTTTTAAAAACTTAAACAATACTATTTTTAATTATATTATTAAAAACTATATTTTTAAAAACTAAATAATACTATTTTTTATAATTATAATAGCTATAACTATTATAGCAAATTATAACAAAGTTATAAAAATAAACTTTTATTTATTTAATAATTATATTAAATTATTTATATATTTTTATATTTTAAAGTTAATATTGAATTATAAAAATACTTTTAAAATAAATAAAAAGTAATAATAAATAACTTTTATATATACTAATGTTTTAAAAGTTAAAAACTTTATTATTAATTTTTTTAACTTTTAACTAATATAAATATTATTTTTAAATAAACCTAATAGTTATATTTATAAATAAAACTAACTATTAAAAGTAAATAACATAAACATTATTTAAAATTATAAAAAGCTTAAAAAATATTAGTAATATATTTTAAAATGTTATTTTTTATAACAAAAAGTTAAAATTAAACTTTTAGTAGCTAAGTTAGCAAAAATTGCTTTAAAGCAACAACTAAATAAGTTAAAATTATATATATTTATTAAAAGTAAGCTTAAAATAATCTATAAAAAAAAAACTAATAACTTTATTATAAAACAAAATATTATTATAGTAATTTAAAAAAAAATTAAAGCTTTATAAATATATAATAATACAAAATATAGCTTTAGTATGCTACCTAATATATTAAAAATACTATTAATAAAAGCAAGTTTAGCTTATTTTACTATTATAAATAATATTATTAAAGTTTTATAATATTAAATATAGTTTTATTATAAAGCTAAATAAATATTTAAACTAGTAATATTTAAACTAGCACTTTTTAAATTAATAGTTTTTAAGTTAGTACTATTGTTTAAAAAAATAACTTAAGTTATTAATATATTTTTAAAAAAATAATTTATAAAATAATTAACATTAATAATATTTTTAGAAAAAAAAAGCAAAAAAACAAATATACTTTTATTTTTTAAAAAGTATTTTTTTACTATAATATTTAATATAAAAATATTATAGCTAAAAATATCTATTATAAAAAAAACAACTTTTTAAATTTTTAATGTATTAAATATATAAAAAATAATTATTTTGCTTTAAATTATATACTTATAAGCTTAATATAAAATATATATACCTTTTTAGAAAAAAAAACCAAAATAAACAAACAAAACGCTATAATATTATTTTTTGCTTATTTTATAAAACTAAAATTAAAAGTTAAAAAAACAATATTTATTAACTATTACTTTTATATAATAATAAATATACTAAAAAAAATTATTAAAAATAAAGCAATAAAAGCTATTCTTAAAACTTTAATTATATATATTAATAAATTAACTATAATAGCAAAAAATATTGCTAAAGTAGTTTAAAAAAATATAAAAAACTATTTTAAAAAAGCTATTAATAAAGCTATAAATAAAGCTATTAATAAAAAGTTAAAAAACTTAGTAGCTATAGCTATATAAAAAGCTATAAAAAAAGCTAATATTTAAAAATTTGCAAAAATAAAAGCATTATAAGCCTTTAAAGCAAAAGAAATTAATAAACTTATTAAAAATGCTATAAATATAGTATAAAATAATATAACAATATTAAAAGCAGGCAGCATAACAACGTTAAAAACGCAAAAATATATTTTAAAGAATCTTTTTAGTTTAAAAACATAAAAAAAGCGCTTTTATAGCAATATATTAGCAAAATGCTTATTAAATAGCTTATTTATTATAAAGTAGATTAGTTTTAAAAATAAAACGCTAACTAAGCTAAAGCTATTTATTGTTATAAAGCTAATAACGTTTATAGCTATACAATTAAAACTATTATAATTTGTATGCTTTTAATTAATAAAAAAAAGGTTAATATAAACTTTAGCTAAACAATAAATATTTTTAGCGTTTATATACCTAATTATTAAAACTATATTATTTTTTATAATAATAAGCACTACTTTTTATATATTAACATTTTTTTCTGCACAATATTATTACTTATAAGCACTTAGTTACTTTTTGTATTACATTTATAAATATTATTTTTTATATAATGTTTACTATTACTAATTTTTATATTGCTTTAGTAGCTAACATTATTTTCTACATAATTATTATTTTAATTTTGCGCTAGTATTACCTAAAGATTATATAATTTAAAAAAAGCTAATTAATTAGCTTTTTTTTATATTAAAACAAATATAATTAGTTAATAACGAAAACGTTGTTTTTTTTATTAAAAAAAAGCAAATAATATAATATAAAGGTATAGTTTTTTTGCGGAATATTGTGTACAAATACTATACTAGCTTAAATATTATAGCTTTTTAAAACGCTATTCTTTCGGAACAACGTTTAAAATATAACAACTTTTATATAATTTAACTATGCCTATTATTATTTTTAGAATTTAAATTATTTAAATAACTATTATTTAAATTTTTGTAATATAAAGGATTGTTTAATTCGTTAAAAAAAGTATTTAAATTTAAGCGTATATTTAAATTTAATTGTTTATAAAAAGTTAATAGAAATATTTTTATTAAAAAAATATTTCACTTGCTAGTTATATTTTATTTTAAATATTATTATAAAAATATAATAATTTGTTTAATTTAAAATAAACTAATTTAAATCTTAAATCTAAAATAATATTTAAAATAAACAGTTTATATAATTTTATATTTTGTTAGTTTAACGAGCGTAAAAAATAGCTTTTTAATTTATTAATAATATTTATTAAAGCATTAATTAAACTAAATAAAACAATTTTCTATTAAAATATTAGCTATTAAATTTAAATATAATATAAAATTAATATACTAGTTATAGTTTTTATTAAATATAATTTTAAACTTTTAAAATAAAAGCATTTAAATTATTATATATTTTATAAATATATAATAAGGCTTTAAGTAAAATAATATAAATTTTTTTTTATAATTTAATATATAGTTTAATAAATATATTAAAAAGTTTTTTAAGCTTTTTAATAATTAACTAATTTTTTACTAATAAAAATATATTTTAATATTTGTTATTTTTAGTATTTTAATTAATATATTTAAATAGATTTTTTAATTTAATAAATGTATTTATTATATTATATGTTAAATTTTACTTTATAGTATTATTTATTAAAAGTTAATTAAATAAAATATTAATATAAAAAAATAGTAAATAATATACTAAATAAAATTTTTATTATTTTATAATTTAAAAATAAAACAATATTTTGTTTTGCTACTATAATTTTATTAAGTAATAAATCTTTAATTTTTATTATATATTTTTATTAGCTTTTAAAGCTAATTATAACTATGCGCCTAAGCGCACAAGTATATATAGCTTGTTTATATAGCTTTTAATAGCTTAAAACTATAAAAAAAATATTATAATAATTAATAAAAGCTATAGCTATTTAAAACTTAAATAAAATTATTAAAACTTTTTATTATTTAGTTTATAAAAATAAAAAGCTAAAAATTATTAAAACCTTTTTAATAATTATATAAAATATATTATAAATAATAAATTCTATATTAGTTTAATTTAAATAAATAGCTTTATAATTATAATAATTGTTTATATAGTAGCTAGTATAGCTATTATAAAATTAACTATATATATATATAAAAATTTAAAAAAAATATTTGTTTATTAATTTTATTAAATTTAATAATAAGCTTTATTAATAAATAGTTTTAAAAAAAAGCAAAAAATAGTTATAAATAACTTTTAATAACTATTAAAAAAATAAACTATTAAATAAAATAGCTTTAAACTAAATTAATATTAATAAGTTTATAAAAATTTTATAAAATAAACTTGCTATAATAAAACTTTATAATAAAAAAAATATAACTATATAATAAATTAATTTAAATAATAAAAATAAATAATTAAAAGCTTTAAAAAGTTTTATTAAAAAAATATTAGTTAATTTAAAAAATACTTTAAAAAAAAGTTATAAACTATTTATAAAATAAAAAAACTATATTATTTACTAATAACTTTAAAAATATTTTTATTATTAAATTAAAATAACTTATTAAAAAATTAAAAAAGTAAAATATTTAATATTTTTTTAAAAAATAATAATAAATTTAAAAACTATAATTTAAAATTGCTAAATATATTAAAAATACTTAAAAATAAAAGCAAAAATAAATTTATACTAAAGCTAAATAAATTAATTAATTCTACTAAACTTTTATTTAAATTAAAATATAATAAATTAAAAAAAAATAACTTTAATAGTTTTTTTTTTAGTTTTAAAAACTTTAATATAAAATTTTACTACTATTATAAAAAAAAAAAACTAAATATTAAAATTAATTAAAAAACTTAAAAAACAATTTAAATAATAATAATTATTTTAAACTAAAATAATAAAAGTTTAAGTTTACTTTTAATAAAAATACTTATTTTAAAAAGTATTAAAATTAGCTAAACTATAAATATAATTTATATTTTATAATAAAATTTATTAATTATAAAAAAAATATAAATTAGTAAATTTAATAAAATTATAATAAAATAAATTATTATTAATATATATAAAAAAAAGCTTTTAAATTTGCTTAAAAGTATTAAAAATAGTATAAAAATATTAAAATTTTTAATAAAATATAATAAAATAAAATAAATTTATTAGTAAAATTTATAAAAAAATTTAATAGTTTATATATATAATAAAAAAAACTTTATTATATTTATATTAAAATTTTTTAACTTTATATATTAATATAAAACTATTAATAAATAAATTAGCTTAAACTAAAAAATTACTTTATTTTTAATAGCTATAAAAATTAAAGCTTTTATATAATATAATATAACTATAAAAATTATAAAATAAAAGTAGTATACTATATAAAAACTTATTAAAATATTTAATAATAATTTTAAAAATTATATTAAAAAAATAATAATAGTATTAATTATATTTTAAAAAAATATAAAAAAGTTAAAAAATAAAAACTTTTATAATAATAATAAGTTTAATATAAACTATAGCTATAAAAAAAAATTTTATAAAAAAAAAAACTTGTTACGGTATTTACTTAGTATAAATACTATATTTATATAGTATAGTGTTATAGCAGTATAAATAGATTATTTTAAATGCTATTTTTATAGAACAGTATTTTTTAAATAGATTATTTTATATATACTTTATATATAGCGTACTAATTAGTAGCTAGCAAACAATAATATTGACCTTTTAATTACTACTATTGCCTGCTTTTCGGCAGATGGTAGAACTAACACTTTGGACTATATTTTGCCTTTTATTAAGTTAAAAAAGAGTTTTTTTGTTTAAATACTAAACTGGATATTACTAAAACACTATTACCGTACTAAACCTATTAACATATTTGTTTTTTTTTAGTACTATTTTGTTTTGTTTTAATTAACTATTTTATGTTTTATAACGTATTAACGTAGTACTAGCGCAGTACTACTTTTTAATAGATATATATAACAACTGTTTTAATTAACTATTTTAATACTTTTAATATTTTTTAAATTTTGTTTTAGTACTTATTTTTTTTCTGTTTTTAAGCTTTAATAGTAGAAAATAATTTCTACAGTAAGACTAGCAAAGCAACTACCTATTTTTTTTTATATACGTTATTTACTTAATACGTTTATATGCTAATTATGTTATTTTAACAATTTAGCAACTAGCACGCTACCTTTTTATGTGCTGGTTACTATCTTTTTATACGTTGATTATATTATTTTAATATATTTGGCAGTAAGCGGAACGTTGTTTTTACTTTTTAAGGTTTTTTTAGCGTTAACATAATTAACGCACGGTCCTTATCTTTATTTTTTCTTGTTTAATCCTAAAATATACTCTTTTTTTATATATTAAAAAGCCGAAAAAAAGATTACTATTTTTACATAAAAGCAGCAGCTTTTTTAAAAAATAACAGTTATTTGCTATAAGTTTAAAAGTTTAAGCTAGAAATTATTTTTAATATTTTTTTAATAGATTTATTATTATTATTACTATTAAAAGATTTTAAATTTAAGCTAGCAGCAACTATAAAATAAATTTAACGCTTATAAAGCGTTATAATTACTAACTATTTATTTAACTAAATAATAAACGTTTATAAAAATAAAAAAGTTATATTAGTAATATATTAAATAGCTATAACTATTATAAACTTTATAGCTAAAGCTTATTTTAACCTAATAAATTATAATAAGCATATTTAAATACTATTAAAAAACAAAAATAAAATATTAAGTATAGAAAATTTTCTAATATTAAATATATATAGCAAAAAAAAAACAACTTGCTAAAACTTTTAATTTATTTAAATATTTTTTTTTATTTATTATAAAACTTTTTAAGCTATATTTTTAAAATAGAAAATTTTATTAACTTAGTTATATTTTAATAGCATTTGTTTTAGTTATTAGTTATAGCTATAGCAATTTAATAGCTATAGTTTAATATAAATAGTTTAAATATTTTTAATATTTTAACTTAGCTATTTAAATATTTTTTAAAACTTTTTAAAACTTTTAAACAAATAATAAATAATATAAATAATAATATATAGCAATATATAATAAAAATTATAATAGTTATTTAAATAATAATATAAAATAATAATATTTATATTATAATAAATAATATTTTAGCTATAGCTTATACTATTTTAAAATATAAAATTATATTTATAGCTTAAAAGCTTATTTATAATTAAAAGATTTAGTTTATAAACTATTTTAATTTTAATTTATTATAGTTTTATAATATAAAAAAATATATTACTTTTTTTAAAAATATTTATTAATATAATATTTATTTATTTATTATATTAATAAAATAATATATTTAAAATATTAATAAGTATATAATTTTAAAAAATAATTTTTTTTAGCGTTTTTATTAAAAAGTTTAAATTTAATATATTAATATTTTAAATAATATTATTAAAATAGCTATAAATATAAGCTTAAAATTTGCTTTTTATAAAATTAAAAAAAATATTATTATAATACTATAAACGTTTTTAAAATTATACTAAAAACTTTATATATAAAAAAAATAGTTTTAACTAATATATTAGTTTAAACTTAAGCTATAAAAATAATAAAAAACTATTATAACTATAAATTAATAATAAAAAAACAATTTATAAAATATATTTAAAACTAGCTATATTTTAATTTTTAAAAAATTTATAATAAATTAAATAATATTATATTATTAAATAGTTTTTTTAACTATATTAAAATTAAGCAAAAAATTTATTAAATATAACTAATTATTAATAAAGCTTAACTATAAATAATATTTATATTATATTTAATAATATTAGTAATAATTAATACGTTAGTATTATTACTTTTAATAAAAAGTTTAATTGTTAATATAGCTAATAAAAATACTATAAAAGTTAAAAAACTTTATTTTAACTATTTTAAAAAAAGCTATAATAAAAATATAATAAAAAGCTAAAAAAAATATTAAACTTTTAATAATTATAGTTTTTTATATTAATATAATAATAAACTATTACTTATAAACTTTACTAAATATAATTATAAAAATTATAAATAAAATAACTTTTAAAATAAAAAATAATATTGTTATAAATAACGTTTATAGCGTTAGTTATATTATAAATAAATTTGCTTATAATATATATAAAATAAAAAATATTTTTTGCTATAAATAAAAATAAACTATATATTAAAAAAAGTAAACTATTAGCTTAAAATTATATATTAATAAAAAAAATTAAAAAAATTAGAAAAAAAAATTTTTTTATTAAATACTTTAATAATAAAAATAATAATGTTATTTTTTTTTATTTTATAAAGCTATAAATAATATTGCTTAATAAATTATTTAATTTTAAATATAAATATTATAATAAAAGTTTTTTTAAAAAAATAGCATTTTTTTTATATAGCTTTAAAAAATAATATTAAAAATTTAATAAAAAAAAAAGTATATAATATAAGCTATTTAAAAATATATAATATATATTGTTTAAAAATTATATATTTATAATAAATAATATTTTTAATATTATAATTATATTTTTAAAAAAATAATAATATATAAATATTATAAAATTAGTTTTATATATAGATTTAAAAGTATAAACTTTAATAAAAAAAATTTTATTATTTTTATAAACTATTAATAAATAGCTAATTTTGTTTTAAACGTAAAAATTAACCTAATTTAGTAAATAATAGTATAAAAAATTAAAAATATTATTATTTTTAATAAATAAGCTAAATTTTTTTTTAAACTTTTTAATATAAATTAAAATAGCATTAATAAAGTTAATATTTATTAAATTAAAGTTTAAATTATAAATAATTTTAAGTTTAATTTTTTGTTTAATATATATTTTTTAAAAACTTATATAATTAATATTAACTATTTAAGCTAACTAATTATAATAAGCTTATATAAAAATATTTTGCTATAAATAAATATTATTTATAAAAAAACTTTAGTAGTTTAAAAAATAATTATAATAATAATAATTATATTATTATATATAATAATAGCAATTTTAATATTATATATTAATTTATTAATAATAAATATTATAAGTTTATATAAAAATTATATATTTAAATTATATATAAATAATATTATAATAGTATTGTTATTTTTATTTAATAAAAAAGTAATATTATTTATAAACTATATAAATAAAGCAATTTATATTAAATATAAAATAAAAATAAATAAAATTTATAACTATAAAAAAAAATATAGCTTTATAATAATATAAAATAAAGCTTTATTAGTAATAATAGTAATAACTTTAATAGTAAAAAAAGCAACTAAATAATATAAGTTAAATTTATAGCTATTTAAAAAATTTAATTTATTAAATAAAGCTTTAGCTATGCTAGCTTTATATAACGCTATTAAAAACTAAATATAAGCTATAATTTATAATAACTAACTAAAAATACTAAAGCTATTATTATTAAATATATAATAGTTAAAAAAATTTTTATTAATTAAAATAAAAAATAATATTTATATATATATAGTTTATTTTAAATATATTAAAAAATTAAAAATATTATTAAAATTATATAAAATATAGTATAATTATAGCATTATTAAAATAAATAAAAATAAAATAATATAAATTAAGTTTATAAAAAGTTAATAAAACTAAATTAGCTTAACTATATATTTATATATATTAAATATTAAAAATTAAAATTTAGTTAATAAAGTTTTTAATAATATATATAATAATAAAAAAGTAAAATTTATAAAATTGCTAATATTATTTAAATATTTTATTTTTATAATATAATGCTTAATTAATAGCATTTATAAAAAAAATTATTATTAATTTATAACTATTAAATAAAGTTATTATATTAAATATATATTTATTGCTAATAGTAAAAACTATTATTATAAAATTTAAAAAATATAATTTTATTATTATTATAAATTGTTTTAAGTTTATTTATTAACTATTTATTTAATTTAATTATTAAACTATATAATAATTATATTTTTAAAAGGTTTAAAACAGTTTAATATTATTTTAATAAAATTTTATAATAGTTTTAGCTTTATATAATATTTTATAAACTAAAAGCTATTTTTATATAAGCAATATATTATAATATATATAAATAATATTATTATATATTTAAAAATAGTTTATAAATATTATAAATATATTAAAGCAATAATAAATATATTTAAAAGTATTAGCTTTAATATTAAACTAATAAAGTTTTTTGTTTTATATTTATATATTAAACTTTTAAAGTTTATAATAAATAGTACTAAAATTTTAATAACTAATAATTAAATTAAAATATTAGCTAAAATTTAATAGTTATAAACTTTTATAGCTTTAAAAATATATATTAGTATAGTTAGCTTTTTATATAAATTTATTTTTTAGTATTAATAAAAGTTACTTTTTTTATAAAAAAAAAAAAAATTATTTAAATAAAAATATAAAACTAATTTAATACTATTTATAGCTATAATATATAAAAAATAAATAATAAAAATATAATTTAATTTTATTTTAATAAAAAAAAAAGCTTTATAACTTTATAATAATAATTAATATAGCTAAGCTATTTAATTTATTAAAATTATTTAAAATTGTTTTTTATTAAGTTAAATTTATTTAAAAAATAAAAATATAGTATTATAGTTTTTTATATTAATAAAAATTAAAATAGCAAACATTTAGTAATAAATACTATTTAATTTATTATATTTTTTAGTAAAATTTTAATAAAAGCTAAATTTTGCTATAAAGCTATAAAGCTAAAAATAGCTAAGCTAGTTTAAATATAATAAAATATTAAAGTTTAAATTTAATTTTGCTTATATTTAATAATAATTTTAACTAATTATAAAGCTATAAAAAAAATAGTTAATTAAACTAATTTATATTTAATAAATATTATTAAGCTTAATATAAAGCTAATAATAATATTTATTTATTTGTTATAGTTTAAATTTAATGTTTAATATATATTAAGCTATATAAATTTAGTTTTAAATATACTATTAAAACTATTAATATTATTAACTAAAAAAAATAAAAACATTTAAAATAATAATATTTATAAAACTTTAAATAATATATTTAATAATATTAGCTATTTAATAAAGTTAAAAGTAGTTATAAATATTAAATAGTATTAAAAACTAATATAAAGCTATATTATTAATAGCTAATTTATAAAAATTATTATAAAAATAAATAAACAATAAAAAGCAGTTAAAAAAATAATATTAAAGCAAAAAAAAAATAAAAACGCTATTTTAGCTTAGCTTACTATATTTTTTTTATATATTATTATTAATAGTTTTTTATATTTTTTTTATATAAATAAAAAATAACGTTTATATATTTTAAAAAGCTATTAAAATAAGCTATTTAAAGCAGTATATAATAAAAAATATTATTTTAATTTTAAAAAATATTTTATAATTTATAAAACTTTATAATTTATAATATTTTTAAATAAATTAAACAATATATATAGTATTATTTATAATATTTAAAAAATACTACTAATTAATAACGTTAATTAAATAAGCTAAAACTAATTTATAAGCTATTGTTATTATTTTATATAATAGCAATAAATTTTATTATTAAGCTATTAAATATATTATTTAAAAATTTATTTTAATAAATGTTTAGCTATATAATATTTAATATTTTTATATTTATAATATATAAATTTAATAAAAAAACTTTATTAATATTTAAAAATATTAAATATATAGTAATAAAATAAGCTATAATACTAACAAAAATATTGCTAATATATAACTAAAAAATATTTTTTAAAATTATTTTTAATAAAAATTTTAAATTTTTATTAATATTATAGCAAATACTATAAATATAAATAAAAATAGTATTTAATATATTTATAAATTATTATTTATAAATAAATAGCTTTAAAAAACGCTATAATTAAAATATAAAAATTGCTATTTAATATTATATTTTATTAGAAATAAATATAATATAAGCTAAAATTTTGCTTATATTTTAATATATATTTAATAATATAAAGTTATTAGTTATAAAATAATATTTTAATAAAATTATATATAAATTTAAGCTATATAGTTTGCTTTTAATTATAAAAATTTTATAAAAAGTACTAAATTTTAAAGTATAATAAAAGCTATATTAAAAAAATACTAAAATAGTAATAAATTTTATAATAACAAATATAAAAATATAATATAACGCTAAATATAATTTAATTTAATTTAAAATAAATAATTAAATTTTTTTAAAACTAAATAAAAAATATAATTTGCTAAAAAAGCTTTTATATAAATAAAACATTTAAAAAATAAAACTTTTTATAATAGTAAAAAAAGTTAGTAAACTAGCTTATAAATTAAACTTTTTAAAATAATAAAAAGTATATAAAGTTATTTTAATAGTATATTTAATGTTTTTTTTAAAAAATATAAATATTTTTAGTTATTAATAACTATATTTAAAATATATAGTAATAAAAAAAAATTTAAACAATTGAATATTTTATAAAATTAAAAAACTATTTTAAAAATAAATAGTATATATTAAATATTAATTTATATTAAAGTATTTAGTTTATTAAAAAAAATTTAAATTAAAATATAATAAATAATATTTATAAATATTATTTATAAAAAATATAAAGCAATTAGTTTAAAACTATAATAATAAATATTTAATAAATATTAATAAGCTTAAATTAAAAAAAAATAGCAATATAGCTAAATATTAAAATATAAAATATAAATAAAATAATATATAGCTAATAAAAGTATAAAATTTATAATTATTTTACTATTTATATAAATAGTATAATTAACGCTAATATTATTAATAATTGCTAATAATTAAAATAATTTTTTTATTAATACTTTTTTTATTAATATTTTTTTTTATAAATATTTTTAAGCTTAACTTAATTATATATATTAGTTATTATTTTTTAATACTTTTATTTAACTTTATAATATTATTATTATAATCTAGCAATATTATAGTAATAATAGTAATAACTATAGTAAGCTATAATAAAGTTATATATATAAATTTATATTTATTAAATAATAATATTAATTATTTAATTAAGCTTAATATTTTTAAGCTTATTTTTTATTATAAAAAAGCTTTATAAATAAATATAAAATAATAAAATATAATATTAGCAAATAATACTTTAATTAAAAATAAATTATTAAATACTTTTTATATATAGATTATTTAAACGCTATTTATAACTAAACTAAAAATATATATATATAAGCATAATAAATTATTTACTATTAATAATTTTAATATTGTTTAAAATATTATAATATTTAAAAAATACTAAATAAATATTTTAAAATAATATTTACTTTAATAAAAATATAACATTTATTTATTTGTTTATAAATTAGTTATAATTATACTAAGCTAATAACTAAGTAAATTAAAGCTATATTTAATAGTAAAAACTTAATTAAAAGCTATTTACTATTAATATAAAACTAATAATTTTATTTCTATTAAATAACTAGTTTTTATTATATAAAAAAAAATAAAAGCTTTATAAATTTATAGCAATATAAAGCATAGTTTTAAAATATTTTTAAATATAATTAAAATTTTTATTATATATATAAAACTAAATTTTTTAGCTATTATAAATAAAATAGCTAAAGTACTAAAATATTAAATAAAATATTATTATAAAATAATAATAGTATTAAAGTTTATAGTTTATTATTTTAATAATAAAAAAAAAATTTTTAGCTTAAATAATTTAGTTAAAATTATTAGCAACTATATTTATATTAAAAAAATTTTTTTTTTAAAATATTTAAATTATTATATAAATGTTTTGTTTAATAATATTTTTTATAAAAAAAAAATATTATATTTTTTTTTTAATATAAAATAATAAAAAACTAAGCTATAGCTTTAAATTAAATGTTTATTATACTATTATAAAATATTTATAACTATACTAATTAATAAATTATAAAAAGCAAATAAAATTTAATAATAATATTTTTTTTAGTTTATAGCATACTAAAAATAAATATAATATAAATAGTATTAGCTAATTATTATTTTTTTTTAACTTGAAATATATTTAAAAATATAGCAAACAAAAAAATAATTTAAGCTATTTTAAACAAACTTATAAAAAAAATTAAAATTTTAATTGTTATAATAGCAAATATAATAAAAAAAGTTTGCAAAAAAATTAAAAATGCTATAAATAAAGCAATTAATAAAATTCTAGCAAAAAAAATTAATAAAGCAGTTAAAACTATAATAATACAAGTTAATATTTAAAAAATAGCTAGAATAAATATTGCTTAAGCATTAAAGGCCGGACAACTTAATAAGCTCGTTAAAGAAGTTATCGAAATAAAATATAATAACACCGTGCATATGTACAGTGTCCCGTAGAAACACTATACGCGCGGACACTATACGCTACAAAATAGCATAGCTTCCGTAAACGCTGTCCCTTTAGGACAGCATCTTAAAATAAACAACTTCTACACAATCTAACTGCGTCTATTATTTAGTAGCTAGCGAGCTACAACATCGACCCTTTAATCTCTACTACTACTACCCGCCTTTCGGCAGGTAGCAGAACCAACTCAAACTTTAGACCATATCTTGCCTCGTTAAATTTGTCATTATTTCATCGTATTAAAGAAATAATCTTTCCGCCTAAACATTAACCCAGATACTATTAAAATTAAATCAAAAAATCGACCTCTATACTAGCACGTTATCGATACCTTTACTACATCCAATACCATTTTTTTATTTTTTAACGCTTTACCCCTATCCTATTGCTACAGCATTAAACAAAATTACTACTCTTTAGCAACCTTAAAATACCCGTTTTTTTCTCTTTTTTAGGCCTTAAAAAAGTAGAAAACAACTTCTGTTGTTTTTTTAACCGCGCAACTGCTATCTTTTGTTTGCTGCTAAATATTTATACGTTATTTTATATTTAACGGCTAGCACTAGTCGACTTATTACGTTATTTTAACACTTTTTATATGTACCTAACGGTTGCTTACGTTATTTTAACACCTTTAGCATTTAGCAATTAACTGTAAACGTGTTAAAAACAATATCCCTACACGTTAAGGTTTGCTTAGCGCTAACGTAATTAACGCACAGCTTTTATCCCTATTTTTGTTGTTTAATATACCTCTTTTTTATATGTTAAGCCGAAAAAAAAATTACCGTTTATGCTTAAAAGCCGCAGCTTTTTTAAAAAATAATAGTTATCTGCTATAAGTTTAAAAACTTAAGCTAGAAATTATTTTTAATATTTTTTTAACTAACTTATTGTTTTTATTATTATTAAAAGATTTTAAAGTATTATTTAAGCTAGCAGCAGCAATATTAACTATAAAATAAACTTAACGCTTATAAAATATTATAGTTTTTAATTATTTACTTAACTAAATAATAAATATATTTAAAAATAAAAAAGCTATATTAAAAGTATATTAAATAATAATAGTAATTAAAAACTTTATTATAATAGTATACTTTAATTTAGTTAACTATAATAAATATATTTAAATGTTATTTAAAAATAATAGTAGTATATTAAACGTAAAAAGTTCTTTAATATTAAGTATATATAGCAAAAAAAAAAATAACGTACTAAAAACTTGTTTAAATACTTTTTTTTATTTATTATAAAACTTTTTAAGCTATATTTTTAAAATAGAAAATTTTGTTAACTTAATTATATTATAATAATATTTGCTTTAGTTATTAATAATAGCTATAGCTATTTACTAGTTATAATTTGCTATAAATAGCTTAAATATTTTTAATATTTTAATTAAACTATTTAAATATTTTTTAAAACTATTTAAAACTTTTAAACAAATAACAAATAATATAAATAATAATATATAGCAATATATAATAAAAATTATAATAGCTATTTAAACAATAATATAAAATAATATTTATAGCTTAAAAACTTATTTATAATTAAAAAATTTAGTTTGTTAGCTATTTTAATTTTAATTTGCTATAGTTTTATAGTATAAAAAAATATATTATTTTTGCTAAAAATATTTATTAGTATAATATTTATTTATTTATTATATTAATAAAATAATATGCTTAAAATATTAATAAGTATACTATTTTATAAAATAATTTTTTTTAGTTTTTTTATAAAAAAGTTTAAATTTAATATATTAGTATTTTAAATAATATTATTAAAGTAACTATAAATATAAGCTTAAAATTTGCTTTTTATAAAATTAAAAAAAATATTAATATAATATTATAAACATTTTTAAAGCTATATTAAAAACTTTATATATAAAAAAAATAGTTTTAACTAATATACTAATTTATATTTAAGCTATAAAAATAATAAAAAACTATTATAATTATAAATTAATAATAAAAAAGTAGTTTATAAAACATATTTAAAACTAATTATATTTTAATTTTTAAAAAATTTATAATAAACTAAATAATATTATATTATTAAATAGTTTTTTTAACTATATTAAAATTAAATAGAAAATTTATTAAATATAACTAATAGCTAATAAAATATAATTATAAATAATATTTATACTATAATATTTAATAGTATTAGCAATAATTAAAGCATTAATATTATTAGTTTTAATAAAAAATTTAATTGCTAATATAATTAAAAAAAATATTATAAAAGCTAAAAAAATTAGTTAAAATAATATAAACTAGTTTAATAAATAATATTTATATAACTATAAGTATTAATATAGTAGTTAAAGTTTATATTTTAGCTATTTTAAAAAAAGCTATAATAAAAGCTTAATAAAAAGCTAAAAAAAATATTTAAGCTTTAATAATTATTTTTTATACTAATATAATAATAAAATTACTAACGCTAAATATAACTTTAATATTAAATATAGTTATAAAAGCTATAAACAAAATAACTTTTAAAGCAAAAAATAATTTTATTATAAATAATATTTATAGCGCTAATTATATTATAAATAAATTTGTTTATAATATATATAAAATAAAAAATATTTTAAAATTAAAAATAAAATATTTTTTGCTATAAATAAAAATAAACTATATATTAAAAAAAGTAAACTATTAGCTTAAAGTTATATATTAGTAAAAAAAATTAAAAAAACTAATAATAAAAAAATCTTTATTAAATGTTTTAATAATAAAAATAATAATGCTACTTTTTTTTATTTTATAAAGTTATAAATAATACTATTTAATAAATTATTTAGTTTTAAATATAAATATTATAATAAAAAATTTTCTAAAAAAATAGTATTTTTTTTATATAGCTTTAAAAAATAATATTAAAAGTTTATTTAAAAAAAAACATATAATATAAGCTATTTAAAAATATATAAAGTAAGCTATTTAAAAATAATATATTTATAGCAAATAATATTTTTAATATTATAATTATATTTTTAAAAAAATAACTAAATATAAATATTATAAAATTAGCTTTATATATATATTTAAAAATATAAGTTTTAATAAAAAATAATTTTAGTTATATAATAATATATTTTAATACTAAATATTTTATTATTTTTATAAATTATTAATAAATTGCTAATTTTATTTTAAATATAAAAATTAACTTAATTTAATAAACAATAGTATAAAAAATAAAAAATATTATTATTTTTAAAAAATAAACTAAATTTTTTTTTAAACTTTTTAATATAAATTAAAATAGCATTAATAAAGTTAACGTTTATTAAATTAAAGCTTAAATTATAAATAGTTTTAAGCTAAACTTTTTATTTAGTATAAACTTTTTAAAAAGCTATATAATTAATATTAACTATTTAAGCTAACTAATTATAATAAACTTATATAAAAATATTTTATTATAAATAAATATTATTTATAAAAAAACTTTAATAGTTTAAAAAGCAATTATAATAATAATAATAATTATTTTATTATATATAATAGTAGTAATTTTAATACTATATATTAATTTGCTAGCAATAAATATTATAAGTTTATATAAAAATTATATATTTAAGCTATATATAAATAGCGCTATAGTAATATTATTATTTTTATTTAATAAAAAAGTAATACTATTTATAAATTATATAAATAAAATAATTTATATTAAATATAAAATAAAAATAAATAAAATTTATAATTATAAAAAAAATTAGCTTTATAATAATATAAAGCAAAGCTTTATTAATAATAATAATAATAGCTTTAGTAATAAAAAAAGTAACTAAACTATATAAATTAAATTTAAGTTTATAGTTATTTAAAAAATTTAACTTATTAAATAAAGCTTTAGTTATACTAGCTTTAAATAATATTATAAAAAAGCAAATATAAACTATAATTTATAATAATTAATTAATATTAAAGCTATTATTTTTAAATATATAATAATTAAAGGATTTTTTATTAATTAAAACAAAAAATAGTATATATATATATATAGCTTATTTTAAGTATATAAAAAAACTAAAAATATTATTAAAGTTATATAAAATATAATATAACTATAGTATTATAAAAATAAATAAAAATAAAATAATATAAAGTAAATTTATAAAAAAATATAAAGTAAATTTATAAAAAAATAGCAAAACTAACTTAGCTTAACTATTTATTTATATATATTAAATATTAAAAACTAAAATTTAGTTAATAATATTTTTAATAATATATATAATAATAAAAAATTAAAATTTATAAAGTTATTAATATTATTTAAATATTTTATTTTTATAATATAATGTTTAGTTAATAGCATTTATAAAAATAAAATTATTATTAATTTATAACTATTAAATAAAATTGTTATTTTTAATATATATTTATTACTAACTATAAAAGTAATTATATTTAAACTTAAAAAATATAACTTTATTATAGTAATTAATTAATTTAAGTTTTTTTATTTGCTTTTAATATAGCTTAAATATAAAAATAAAATAGTAATTATATTTTTAAAAAAACTTAAAAAATTTAATATTATTTTTATAAAATTTTATAATAGCTTTAGCTTTATATACTGTTTTATAAACTAAAAGCTATTTGTTTATAAATAATATATTATAGCATATATAAATAATATTATTATATATTTAAAAATAATAAATAAATATTATAATTATATTAAAGCAATATTTAATATATTTAAAAGTATTAAACTAAATATAAAACTAAATAAATTTTTTATATTATATTTATATATTAAACTATTAAGCTTTATAGTAAATAGTTTAAATATTACTATTATAAATAATTATATTAAAACTTTAACTAAAATATAGTAGCTATAAATATTAGCAGTATTAAAAATATATATTAGTATAGTTAGTTTTTTATAAAAATTTATATTTTAATACTAATAAAAATTACTTTTGCTTTAAAAAAAAAATAAAACTACTAAAATAAAAATATAAAATAAATTTAATACTATTTATAGCTATAGTATATAAAAAATAAATAAGCAAAATATAATTTAATTTTATATTAGCAAAAAAAAAAGCTTTATAACTTTATAACATTAACTAATATAGCTTAATTATTTAATATATTAAAACTATTTATAACTATTTTATATTAAACTAAATACTTTTTAAAAATAAAAATATAACGTTATAGTTTTTTATACTAATAAAAAATAAAATAGCAAATATTTAGCAATAAATAATATTTAATTTATTATATTTTTTAACAAAATACTAACAAAAGCTAAATTTTAATATAGCGCTATAAAATTAAAAATAGCTAAATTAATTTAAATATATTAAAATATTTAAATAGAAATATAATTTTGTTTATATTTTGCTATAATTTTAACTAATTATAAAGCTATATAAAGTATAATAAATTAAACTAATTTATATTTAATTAATACTATTAAGCTTAATATAAAATTAATAATAGTATTAATTTATTTATTATAGTTTAAGCTTAACGTTAAATATATATTATAACGTATTAATTTAATACTAAATATACTATTTTAACTATTAATAATATTAAATATAAATAATAATATAATTTAAAACAATAATATTTATAAAGCTTTAAATAATATATTTAATAATATTAAATATTTTATAAAGTTAAAAGTAATAATAAATAATTAATAATACTAAAAATTAATATAAAGCTATACTATTAATTAATAATTTACAAAAATTATAATAAAACTAAATAAAAAATAAAAAGTTATAAAAAAATTAATATTTAAATAAAAAAAAATAAAAATATAATTTTAGTATAACTATTAGTGCTTTTTTTATATATTATTATTAATAAATTATTATATTTAATATATATAAATAGCAAATAATAATTATATATTTTAAAAAGCTATTAAAAAAAATTGTTTTAAATAGTATATAATAAAAATTATTATTTTAGCTTTAATAAAATATTTTATAAACTATAAAGCTTTATAATTTATAATATTTTTAAATAAATATAGCAATATATTTAATATTGTTTTTAATATATAAAAAATATAACAAACAAACAATATTTATTAAATAAACTTAAACTAATTTATAAACTACTAATACTATTTTATATAATAGCTATAAACTTTATAGTTAATATATTAAATATATTATTTATAAATAGTTTTTAGTAAATATTAAAATATACTATATTTAATATATTAATACTAATAATATATAAATTTAACAAAAAAACTTTTTTAATTTTAAAAAATACTAAATATATAGTAGCTAAATAAGCTATAATACTAATTAAAATATTAATGTTATATAATTAAAAAATGTTTTTTAAAATTATTTTTAATTAAAATTTTAAATTTATATTAAATTTATAGCAAACTTTATAAATATAAATAAAAATAACGTTTAATATATTTATAAACTATTATTTATAAATAAATAGTTTTAATAAATGTTATAACTAAAATATAAAAATTATAATTTAATATTATATTTTATTAAAAATTAATATAATATAAATAAAACTTTTGCTAATACTTTAGTATATATTTAATAATGCTAAATTATTAATAATAAATTATTTTTTTAATATATAATATATAAATTTAAACTATAAAATTTGCTTTTAATTTTAAAAATACTATAAAAAGCGTTTAACTTTAAAGTATAATATAAGCTATACTAAAAAAATACTAAAATAGCAATAAACTTTATAGCAGCTAATATAAAAATATAATATAATATTTAATATAATTTAATATAATTTAAAATAAGCAACTAAGTTTTATTAAAACTTTATAAAAAATATAATTTGTTAGAAAAGCTTTTATAAAAATAAAACGCTTAAAAAACAAAACTATTTATAATTATAAAAAAAATAAACAAATTAGCTTATAAGCTAAATTTCTTTAAATACTAAAAAGCATATAAAATAGTTTTAGTTATATATTTAGTATTTTATTTTAAAAGTATAAATATTTTTAGCTATTATTAATTAAAGCTAAAATAAGTTCTAGTTAAAAAAAATTTTAAAAAATAAATATTATATAAAATTTAAAAATTAACTTAAAAATATATAATATATATTAAATACTAACTTATTTTAGAATATTTTATATAATAAAAAAAATATAATATAAAATATAATAAATAGTACTTTTATATACTGCTTATAAAAAATATAGCATATTTAATTATTAATTATAATAAAAAATACTTTATAAACGTTAAAAAGCTTAAACTAAAAAAAGCTAACGTTAATATAGCTAAATTTTAAAATATAAAATATAAGCTTAATAATATATAGCTAGTAAAAATTATTTAAAAATTATAATTATTTTAATATATATAATAATATTTATATTAATAGTATAAACAATATAGTTATTTTAATATATAAAAGATTTTTTAATACTACTTTGCTTAAAACTATTATAAAATATTTTTCTTTTATAAACAACCTTTTTTAAAATACCTTTTTTTATATTAATAACTTTTTTTAAAATACTTTTTTTTATATTAATAACTTTTTGCTTATATTAATAACTTTTTTTTTATATTAATAACCTTTTTTAAAATACTTTCTTTTTATATTAATAACCTTTTTTAAAATACCTTTTTTTATATTAATAACTTTTTTTAAAATATTTTTTTTTATATTAAAATATTTTGTTTTATATTAACAACTTTTTTTAAAATGCCTTTTTTTTAATATTATATTTATACCTACTTATTAAATATTTAAATACTGTTATAATAGTAGCTATAGTTATATTAAGTTATAATAAAGTAGTATAAATAAATTTATACTTATTAAATAATAATATAAATTACTTTATTAAATTAAATATATTAAAGCTTATTTTTAACTATAAAAGCGCTATTTATATAAACAAAAAATAATAAAAAATAGCTATTATAAATATTATTAATATTAAAAATAACCTATTTAAAGCTATTTATATATAAGTAGTATAAATACTATTTATAAATAAGCTAAAAATAAAAATATATAAGCAAAATAAACTTTTTAGTATAAACAACTTAAATTTTATTTAAAAAGTTAAAACGTTAAAAAACTATTAGCTTAATATTTTAAAATAATACCTTTTTTAATAAAAGTATAAAGTTAACTTTTTAGTTTATAGGTTAGCTATAATTGTTTTAAATTAATAACTTAATAAATTTAAAATATACTTTTTAGTAAAGTTTTATTTAAAAGCAATTTATATTTAAAAAAAAACAAATATTTTTATATTAACCAAAAAATTTATAATAGTTTTATATAAAAAAATAAAAGCGTTATATATTTTTAATAGTATAAAATATAAGTTTAAACCTTTTTTAAATATTATTAAAATATTTATTATATATATAGAATTAAATTTTTTTACAATTGTAAATAACGTTATTAAAATACTATAATATTAAATAAACTATTACTAAAAAGTAATAGTACTTTTTAAATTTATAAATTTTATTATAAAAGAAATTTTTAATAGTAATAATTTTAGTAATTTTAAAGCTTTAATTTAATATAAAAAAAACAATATTTATACTAAACAAAATATTTTTTTTAAATATTTTAAATAATATATTAGTATATTTATAAAAAATATTTAATATAAAAAATTAAATATTATTGCTTTTGTTTAATACAAATTAAATAAAAGCTAGTTTAATAATTTTTACTAAATAATAGCAAAGTTACTAAAAAGTATTTATAATTATACTAAAAAAGAAATTATTAAAAATAATTAAAATATAATAATAATATTTTTTTTATATATAATAAACTAGTATTAAATATAGTTTAAATAATAGTAACTAATTACTATTTATATTTAATTTAAAGTATATTTAAAAATATAGCAAACAAAAAAATAATTAAAGCTATTATAAATATATTTGTAAAAAAAATTAAAAACACTATTATTATAGCAATAAATATTATTAATTAAGCTATAAAAGTAGCAATAAAAGCTAAAATAAGTAAAGCTTTAAAAAAAAGAATTACTAAAGCAGTAAAAGCTATAATAAATAAGTTTAATATATAAAAAATAGCAAAAATAAAAGCTAAACAAGCTTTAGTAGCAAAATATATAAATAGGTTTATTAAAAATATTGTAGCAACAAATAAAAATAATATAATAATAATAGCAAGCAGTAAAAAATGCTAATTAAATGCTAATAATATAATTAGATAAGCAAAACGTTCTTGCTTAAAATATATAAATACGCTTATTTTTTTTAAAATACGCAGAATAAGTTTTAATAACCTAACAATAGCAATAAAAAAAACAAAGAAGAATTTAACGGTTAATACAATGCTATTACAACTGCTTCGGTTTATATAGCTATAGTTAAAAAAAAAAAAACTTATAAAAACGCCGGCCAAACGTTAAACAAAGCTATTAATTTATTTTTCGCACAATTGGCCAACGTTGACTATTCTTCTGCACGTTAACAATAGTTAAAGCTGTTAATTTATTTCCCGCACAATTAGCTAACGTTAACTGTTCTCCCGCACGTTAACTTATTAGCTACGCTTTTTTACAAATAATATCTTTTCCTATATAATACCGCTACCTACGGGCACTACTTAACGCCTTTGTTTGTTAACATTTTTTTTCGCACAATATTTATTAGTTACCGTATTGCTGTATAGTTCTATACAATTGTTACTTTATTTACGCGTTATATTTTTACGTCGATATTTTTCTATAAAAATAGCATTTTTATATTAATATTTATATTTATATAGCGTACTAACAATTAATAATATAATTTAATATATCGTTGCTTTTATTTGCTATTTAGCCCAAGTTATTAAGCTATAATTTTAATATATTGTTTTTTTAGAAATTGTTAATTAATTATTCTTTACTATTTAAGCAAGGATAATAGCATAGACTATTTTAAGTTGTTTGGTATATTTTTTGCAATTTAAGCGAAAATAACAGTATAAACTGTTTTAAGTGCTTTTTGTAATCCAAGCGAAAATATCGGCGCAGACCGTTTTTTAGTTAATAATAATATACTTTTAGCTTTTTTTTATATATACTGTTAGCTTTTTTTTATATATACTGTTAGCTTTTTTTTATATATACTGTTAGCTTTTTTTTATATTTTAATAACGTGGACGTTGTTATCTTTTTTGTAGAAGGGGTAAATAATACCGGGCATATGTACAGTGTTTTGTAAAGATACTGTACGTACGGACACTATACGCTACAAGATAGCATAGCTTCTATAAACGCTGTTTTTTTGGGATAGCATCTTAAAATAAACAACTTTTATACAATTTAATTGCGTTTATTATATAATATAACCATAACAAAAGCCGGAAAAAAGCGTTTATTAAATGCCTAGTTAAATAGCGATAATATAGTTAGTAATATTAATACGTTTAGCAACATTAATACGCTTAAGCAATAATAACGCTATTTTAACACTATTATTTTTTCTTTAACGCATAAAGTTAGTTTTAAAAATAAAATAAGCAGCAGCAAAAAAAAAATAACGTTGCTGGCAATTAAGCTAATCTTATTACAACTACTTAAATTTGCACGCCTATAATTAAAGAAGGAAGGCCTTGTTTACACGCCTACAAAGCGATGAATGTTGTTTGCAAAAACGGTGCTGCCTTTTTTTAACCTTATATATTTTAAATAGCTTTTTTTTACGTTATAGCCTTCGGGCCATAACAAAATACATATATAATAACTTTTGTAAATATTGTTATAACAAGGACATTATTTGACTTTTTGGGGGGGGGGGCAAATGTTACGGTGTCCACCTAGTGTGGACACTATACTTATATAGTACAGTGTTATAGCAGTATAAATAGATTATCTCGGACGCTGTTTTTATAGGACAGTGTCCTTTAAATAAATCATTTTACACACATTTCACATATAGCGTACTAAAACTTAATTATTAAAAATATAATAAATAAAACTATATTATAAAAAACTACTTAAATAAAAATAAATAAAATAAAACTAACTTTAAAAAAAATTAAAACTATAATTTTTAAAATAAAATTATTAAAAATTAAAAACTATTAGTAAAATTTATTAATATTTATTTAGTTATAATAGTTTTTTTTAATTTATAAAAATTAATAAAACTATATAATTAAAAAATTGCTTTAAAATAAAAATAATTTTTTAAATATATTTAAACTAAACTTAAAAATATAGTTTATTTAAAATAATATTTATTATTAAATATTTATTTTATAAATAATTAATAAAGCAACTTTTTATTTAATATAAATATAAATATTAAAATTATTAATAATAAAAATACTTTTTTAAAAAATACTATAGTAAACTTTATTACTAAGCTTAAAAATATATTATAAATATTAATAAAAAATTAATTTATATAAATAAAATTAATATTATTATTTATAGCTTAAAAATTTTTAAAAATAAAAAATTTAATTTATTAATTAAATATATACTATATTTTAAGCTTTTTTTTAAATATTATATTAAAAAAATAATTTTATTAAAATAAAAAATTTTTAAATAAATATATTATTAAAAATTATTATAGTACTATTATTATAAATATTAGTATTTTAAAAAAAAAATTTTATTTTTAAAAATATAATAAAACTAAACTAATAACTTTTATTTTTTAAAAATAAAATTAATAAAAATATATATTAAATATAAATAAATAAATATTAAAAAATTTAATAATTAATTTAAATATAAATAATAGCTTTTTAATAATTATTAAATAAAAAAAATAAGTTTATTTTTTAATATAAATATTTATTTTATTTTAATATTAAAAAGTTTATAAAAACTATTAAACTTTTTATAAATATTAATTTAAATATAAAAATAATAATTTTTTTTTATTATATATATAATTAAACAAAATTAAATAAAATTATTTTATATAAACTTATTAAAAAGTAAAATATTTAAAGAAAATAATTTAAATAAATTTAAATGTTTTAAAGTTTATATTAATTAATAATAATAAATAGTACTTTTTAATTATTAATAATAATAATTAATATAAAACTTAAAAAATATATAAAACTAAATATAATACTAGCAATATAATTATAATTTATTATAAATAAACTAATATAATAAAAACTTATTATTAAAAAAAATTAATAAAAGTTATAAATTTAATATAAATATATTTAAAAAATATTATATAAATATAAAAAATAGATTAATTTTATTTATTTTTATAAGCTAGTATTAAAATAATATTATTAAATAATTTATTAAATTTATTTAAAATAAAACTAAAATTATAATTTTATAAATATATATATTAATAGTTTTTTAAAATTATACTTTAGTTATTTTTATATATATTATTAACTATATAATATAATATATTATAAAATAAATAACTTTTTATAAATAATAAATAAATAATATAAATTTAAAAAAGCAATATATTTTAAATTTATTAAATTTAAAAATTTTTAGTTTATATTATTTAGTTTATATTAATAAATTAATATATATAAAAGCTAAAAAAATAAAAAATATATTATTATTACTATATTTATTAAATATAAAAATATAAATAATTATATTATATAACTTATAAATAAAAAATAAAAATTTTAAACATTATATATTATTTTTTATAAATTTTTAAATAATTTATTTAAAAATTTTAATTTTAAATATATTATTTATTAATTATTACTAAAAATATAATATAAATTATAATATTATAATAATAAAGCTATTTATATTAAAATTTATAATAAAAATAATATTATTATTTTAAAAAATAATTTATAATATAAAAATAAGCTAAAATAAAATTAATAATATAAAGTTTAACTTTTTAAAGCTTTAAATATTTTTAATAAAAATAGCTATATATTAATTATTTTTTAAAAATATTTAAATATAATTTATATATTAAAAATAATATTAAACTAAAAAAAATATAATTTTAAAAAAAAATAAAAAAAATAAGTTTAAATATTTTTATAATATATAAATTTAAACAATATAAAATATAAATAAATATTTAAATAAAATTAAAAAATATAAAATTTTAAATAAAAATTTTAATTAGTTTAAAAAATATAAAAAAATTTATTTATTATATATAAACTAGCTAAAATTATTAATAAATATTAATATATTTAAAATAAAAATATTTACTTTTAATAAATTTAGCTTAAAAAATATATTAATAAATTTTAAATAATTAAAATAGTTTAAAGTTATATTTAAAAAAATCTTTAATAATTTAAATAAAAGTATATTTTATTTTATTAGCTATAAAAAAACTATTTAAAAATATTAAAATAAATATTTATTAATAAAAAAAATTAATAAATTTAAAAAATATATTTATACTAAAAGCTTTTTTTAATAAAAAAAAATTAATTATAATAAAACTATTTTATTAATTATAAAAATAGCTTTTTTAAAAATTTTAATAGCTTTAATAATATATAATAGCTAATATATAATTTAAATAAACTTTATTATAGTTTATTTTAATAATAAACTATATAAAAAAATTTATATAAAATAGTTTAAAATATTTAAAAAATATTTTAAAGCTTATTTAAATAAAATATTAAAATATTAATAAACTTTTAAAAAAATTATTTAGCTAATAAACTTTTTATATAGTTTAAAATAAACTAGTTATAAATAATAAACTAAAACAAAAAAAATTATAATAATAGTTAAATTTAAACTTTTAATAATAAATAATATTATTTATATAAATTTAAAAACTAAAAAAGTAATAGCTTTATATATAAATAATTTTTTATTATATAGTTTTAATTTTAATTATTTTAAAAAAAAAATAATAAAAATTAAAAAATAAATTTTAACAAATAATTTTAAATATATAAATTAGTTTTTTAATATAAAAATTTTATAAAATATATATAATAACAATATTATTTTTAATTAGTTATAATATATTTTAAAAATATTAAAATTATTTAAATTTATAAATATAAAAAAATATTTAATTTTAATAAATTTAAAAAGTTTAGCTTTTATAATTAAATATAAAAAAAAATAACTTTAAAAAATAAAATTTTTAAATATACTTTTTATTTAAAAAAGGTAACTTTTTTAATATAAATTATAAAACTAAATATTAGCTATATATATTTAATATAAATAAAATTTATAAATAATTTATTATTAAAATATTTTAAAAGTATAAAATAATTAGTAAAATATATAGCTAAAATATTAAAGTTATATTATTATTATAAAAAGTTAATAATAAATTATTTTTATTAATAATATAATAATTTTAAACTATTTATTATTATAAATATTATTTTTTTTAATTAAAAAAGTATTAAATTATTTATAAAATATATTATATTTATATATAATAATTTAATTTTATAATATTTTAAATTATAAAATATTATTATAAAAAACTTAATAAAAAATAAATATATTATTATAAATAAAGCTTATAATAATTTTATTTAAATTTATAACTTTTTAATAAAATTAAACTTTATATTTAAAAAACTAATTATTTTTTTATATAATAATATAAATATTATTAATTAATTATAAATTAATATTATAAGCAAGCAAAAATAATATATTTAAATAATATATTATTATATTAATTAAAAAATAAAAATAAAAATTATTATTTATATTTATATAAAGTTAAAAAATAATTTTATAAATAAAAATAAAATATTAAGCTTTTATTATAATATTAAAACTTAATAAAATAAAATTTAATTAAACTAAAATAATAAAAAAAAAAAAGCTAAACTTTATTATAACTTTTTATAATTAAATAATTAACTATATTAAAATATATATTTATTAATTAAATAATAAAAAAAAATATTAATTATTTAAAACTTATTATAATTTATTTTTTTAAAAAACTTTTATTTTTTAATAAACTTTTAAGTACTATTTTTTATTTTAAAATTATTTATATATTATTTTTTATATTAAAAGTTTAGTTAAATATAAATAATAAAAAAATAATAAAAATTTAATCCGGTTTTAAGTTTTAAATATTAAAAAGTTTTAAATAAATATTATTTTTTTATATTTTAAATAAAATATTATTAATTGCTAATAATAAATTTAAGCATTATTTTAATTTATATATTTTTTATTAGTAATAAAGTTTATAATAAATATTTTAATAATTAATAATTAAATAATAATTATTTTTATTTTATAATAGTAATAATTTTTAATAAAAGCTATAATTTAAAATAAATAAAGCTATAATTAAAGTTTTTTTAAAAAAAATAGTAATTATAAATAAATATTTAATATAATAAATATACAATAAAAAATAAAAAAAAATATTAACTAAATTAAATATAAGTTTAAATATTAATAAAAATATTTTTTAAATTAAAACTATATTTATAGCTATAAAAAATATTAGCTTTTAAAGCTAATTATAACTATATAATTAAATATAAAAATATATATAGCTTATTTATATAGCTTTTAATAGTTTAAAACTATAATAAAAAAATATTATAATAATTAATAAAAGCTATAGCTATTTAAAACATAAATAAAATTGCTAGAACTTTTTATTATTTAATTTATATAAATAAAAAGCTAAAAATTATTTAAACCTTTTTAATAGTTATATAAAATATATTATAAACAGTAAATACTATACTAGTTTAACTTAAATAAATAGCTTTATAATTATAATAATTGTTTATAATTTTATTAATATAATAATTTAACGCACTTTAATTATTAAAGCTATTATAATATTAATATTAATAGTACGCTATTTATAAAATATATAAAAAATATTATATTTAAAATACTATTTTATTAGGATAGTATTTATAATAATTTACTTATAATAACTTTAACTAAGCTAAAATACTATACTTATATATAGTGTTTAAACGCTAAATATTAATACTATAATATTTGCTTTTTTTTTAAAAGTTAAATAACGTTTTTGTTGTAATTATATTTAAAAAGGTTATTATATATGTAGTTGTTATAGCCTAAAGGCTGTTTTATATAAAGGAAAGCTATTTAAGTAGTATAAAAAAAAGTACGTTATATAAAAGAAAATTATTTAATTGCTAAAAAAATAGTACTGCTTTTATAAACAAAGTTTATTGCTTAGCAAGTATATAAACCAAACTTTTTTTTTAATTATAAATGCGTAACTTTAAGCAGTTATAATAGGATTAGCTTAATTATTAGCAATATTGTTTTTTTTTTAGTACTGCTAGTTTTATTCTTAAAACTAACTTTATAAATTAAAAAAATAATAGTATTAAAACGCTATTATTATTATTTAAGCATATTAATATTACTAACTATATTATTGCTATTTAATTAAGCATTTACTAAACGTTTTTTTGTAGTTTTTATTATAGTTATATTATTTTATGTTGTTTTAATAGCTTTTTTAATAAATTTATTAAGTTGTTTAGCTTTTAATACTTAAGCAGCTTTTATTTTAGCTTTAACTGCTTTGCTAACTTTTTTTATTAGAACTTTATTAATTGCTTTATTTATAATTTTTTTAATTTTTTTATAAACTTTTTTTGTTATATTTATTACTATAATAATTAAAGTTTTAATTTTTTCTATAAGTTAATTTACATAAGCTTAAATAATTTTTTTATTTGCTATATTTTTAAATATATTTTAAATTAAAAAAACTAGTAATTAGTTAATATTACTTATATTATATTTACTTTTAGTATACTATAAACTAAAAAAAATATTATTATTAAGTTTTATTTGTTTTTTATAATATATTAATTAGTATAGTTATAAATATTTTAGAATAGTATAATAAATATTTAAGCTAAAGTTATAAGTTAATTGTTTATTGTTTTATATTAAAAAAAAATATAATATTTTTTTTATAAAAAATATTATTAAGCAAAACGTTTATATAGTAATTTAAATATTTTAAAAAGAAAATTTTTTTTTATAAATATAATTATTAAATATTTTAAATATATTATTTAAACTAAAAATATTATTTTTATTATTAAAATAATAATTTATAAACTTTAATATTATTACTATTTTATAATAGTATTTTATTTAATATTTTAATATTTTAGCTATATTATTTATAAAAGCTAGAAAATTTGTTTTATATATATAATAAAAGTTTTAATTATATATAAAAATATTTTAAAACTATGCTTTATATTATAATAAATTTATAAAGCTTTTTTTTTAATATAATAAAAACTAGTTATTTAATAAAAATAAAATTATTAGTTTTATACTAATAGAAAATAACTTTTAATTACGTTTTTGCTTTAAAATATAGCTTTAATTTGCTAGGTTATTAGTTTAATATAATTATAGCTAATTTATAAACTAGTAAATAAATATTATATTTTAATTAAAAAGAATATTATTTTATAAATATTGTAATATTTTAAACAATATTAAAATTATTAATAGTAAATAATTTATTATATTTATATATATATGTTTTTAGTTTAGTTATTAATAATATTTAAATAATTTATAAATAAAAAGTATTTAATAATTTATTTTTAATTATAACGCTATTTGCTAATACTAAATTTTATTATTTTATATTTATTTATAAAGTTTTTTTATAGTTAAAAGTAAGCTTAAAAATACTAAGCTTTATTAAATAATTAATATTATTATTTAATAAATATAGATTTATATATATAACTTTATTATAATTTATTATAGTTATTATTATTATTACTATAATTTTGCTAAATTATAATAATAGTATTATTAAATTAAATAAAAGTATTAAAAAATAGTAACTAATAAATATAATTAAATATTAATATTTATTAGTATATATAATTAAGTTAAACTTAAAAATATTTATAAAAAAAAGTATTAAAAAAAGTATTAATAAAAAAAGTATTAATAAAAAAATTAGTTTAATTATTAATAATTATTAATAGTATTAACGTTAATTTTATTATTTATATAAAAAGTAAAATAGTTATATATTTTATACTTTTATTAGCTATATATTATTTTACTTATATTTTATATTTTAATATTTAACTATATTATTATTATTATTTTTTAATTTAAGCTTATTAATATTTATTAAATATTTATTATAATAGTTTTAAACTAACTACTTTATATTTTTTATATATAAGATTTATAAATACTATTTGTTATATTTTAATTTAAATCTTTTTTAATAAACTAAATATTTTAATATAAGTTAATGTTTAATATATACTATTTGTTTTTAAAGCAATTTTTTAATTTTATAAAATATTTATTTATTTAAATCTTTTTTTATTAGTATATATTTTATATATAATTACTAATAACTAAAAATATTTATACTTTTTAAAAAAAGTACTAAATATACTATTAAAATAACTTTATATATTTTTTATTATTTTAAAAAGTTTAATTTATAAGCTAGTTCGCTAACTTTTTTTGCTATTATAAAAAGTTTTATTTTTTAAGTGTTTTATTTATATAAAAGCTTTTTAAGCAAATTATATTTTATATATAGCTTTAAAAAAACTTAATTATTTATTTTAAATAAAATTAAATTATATTTAATATTATATTATATTTTTATATTTGCTATTATAAAATTTATTACTATTTTAATATAGCTTTTATTATATTTTATAATTTAGTGCTTTTTATAGGATTTTTATAATTAAAAGTAAACTATAAAGCTTAAATTTATATATAATCTTATTAAAATATTGTTTTATAACTAATAACTTTATATTATTTAATATATATTAAAGTAAAAACAAAATTTTAATTTATAGTATATTTATTTTTAATAAAATATAATATTAAATATTAATTTTTATATTTTAATTATAGCATTTTTTAAAGCTATTTATTTATAAATAATAATTTATATATATACTAAATCTTATTTTTATTTATATTTATAGTATTTACTATAATACTAATAAAAATTTAAAATTTTTATTAAAAATAATTTTAAAAATCACTTTTTATTTATATATTTATAGTACTTTAATTAGTACTATAGTTTATTTTATTACTATATATTTAATATTTTTTAGTATTAATAAGGTTTTTTTATTAAATTTATATATTATAAACATAAAAGCATTAAATATTATATAGCTAAATATTTGCTAAAATAAATCTTTAAACAATATATTTAATAGCTTAATAATAAAGTTTATTACTGCTATATAAAATAATAGTAACACACTTTAGCAGGGGGTGTGGCTGCTGCATGGCCATAGCATTGCTTTTAATAGGCTTAGTATGTGTGTAGAAGTTATTTATTAAAGATGTCGTCCTAAAGGGACAGCTCTTATAAAAGCAAAGATATCTGATCTACGTACAGTGTCTATATTACCATGCAGCGTCCATGTTAACGGTGTCATCTGCCCCCTCCGTAAAATAATAACAACGTCCTCGTTATTATAACAACAAAAAACAGCTAACTATACATTATTTCTTCCAAGTTACGCAATTCTTAAATAGTATTAAAAAAAAATAACAACAATTGTGCAACTTTTCTTAAATTACGCAATCTTTAGGTAGTACCGGCGCAAAAGCAAAATAATAGTAAAAAAAATAATGCCGGGCACATAAGCAATACAGAAAATAATAAACATTGTATAGGAAATAATATTAACGTTTATAATACGGAAAACAATATAAGCAACTTATAAACAAAAGTAGTAAACTATACCCGTAAGCAATAATATTATATAAAAATAAATATTAACGTTTATAATACAAAAAGTAGTGTAAGCAACAATAATATAAAAAGTAGCAGGGTTGTAATTTAGTAATACTAAATATAACAATACTAATACTATAGTAGTAATACTAAATACTACAATATTAAATACTATAGTAGTAATACTAAATACTATAGTAGTATTTACTATAGTAGTATTTTACTACATTAGTATTTTACTACAGTAGTATTTACTACTATAGTATTTACTACATTAGTATTTTACTATAGTAGTAAATACTAAAGTACTAAAATACTACATTAGTACTAAAATACTACAGTAGTACTAAAATACTACATTAGTACTAAAATACTACAGTAGTACTAAAATACTACAGTAGTACTAAAATACTACAATAGTACTAAAATATTACATTAGTACTAAAATATTACATTAATACTAAAATACTACATTAGTACTAAAATACTACAGTAATACTAAAATATTACTGTAATATATAAAATACTACAATAGTATTTTAAATACTACACTATTTTAAAAATAAAATATAAAATATAAAAAAATACTTTTTATAAAGCTTATAATTTAAGCATTTTAAAAATATAAATTTTTTATTTTTATAATTTAAAGTGGATTTTATATAGCCATTAGTATATAAGTACTACTATAGTATTTTAGGACTATTGTAGTATTTTAGTACTAATGTAGTATTTTAGTACTACTATAGTATTTTAGTACTACTGTAGTATTTTAGTACTATTGTAGTATTTTAGTACTACTGTAATATTTTAGTACTACTATAGTATTTTAGTATTGTAGTATTTATTACTATAGTCTTTTAGTACTGTAGTATTTACTACTATAGTATTTTACTACTATAGTATTTACTACTATAGTATTTTACTACTATAATAAATACTAATACTATAGTAGTATTTACTTTTGTAGTATTTAGTATTACTACTATAGTAATACTACATTGTAGTTTTTATACTACATACTATATCTTTAACCCTGGTGGGCCCTGATTGGTGGAAGCAATCGTGCGGGTGGGGCCTTGCACACGTGCGATAAAGATTACGGTATATGGCTAGAGTTAGGCGCAGGCCCCGCCAGCCACCTAGCTGTAACTATAAAAGCTAATTAGCTATTAAATAATTAACTATAAATATTAAAAACTACTAAAAGCTTTATTTTATAAAAAAAAAAGGTTTTAAGCTAAAAAATTATTATTTAAAAGCTTATATATTATATAATAACTTATTATAAATATTAAATATTATAAAAAGCTTTATTAATAGCGCTTTTAATAAAATAATACTTTTAGTATTAAATATTAAAAAAACCTTTAAAAAAAAGCTTTTAAACTAGTTAATTATTATTTAAAAGTTTATTTAAATTAATTTTTAATATAAAACAATTTTATTAAAAAATCTTTTTTTTTAAAAAAAAATAAAATTAAAAGCGTATAACTTAGTTATTAAAAATTTATTTTAAATAAACTAAATAAATATATTTATAAAGCTATAAAAAATAAAAACTTAAAAAAAAGTACTAAACAGCTTTTTTTTTAAATAACTTTATTTTAAACTATAAATAAATATATATATATATAAATTTAATAAATATAAATATTATAATAAATATAAAACTTAATTAGTAATATAAAAAAATTAATAATTAAACTATAATAAAAAACATTTATATTAATATATTAATAAAAAAATTATTTAAAATTTTAATAGCTATTATAATAAAATTTAATTTAAAACTAAAATAATATAAAATTATAAATATTTTTATTAATATTAAATTAACTAAAAATATTTATATATAAATACTTTTAAAATATTAAAAGCTTAACATAATAATAAAATTATTATAAACTTTATATAAGCTATAAAAGTTTTTTTATTATAATAAAAAAAGTTTATTAAATTATATATAAAAAATAAAATTTAAGTTTATATTTTATAAGCTATATTATTTTTTAAAAAATAAAATATTTTTTTATATATATTAATAATTTTATAATTATATATAAAAAAAAAGCTAAAAAAATATAATAAAAGCAATTATTATTTTAAAAAATTATTATAACTTTATTAAAAAAAACAATTTATAATAGTTATTAAAATTAAAAATTGTTTAAAATTAAAAAAATAAATTTTTATAGCTATTTTAAACTTTTTATATTAAAAAAATTATTAAGTTTTAAAATAATATTATATTTATTTATAATATTATATTTCTAAAAACAAAAAAGTTATTTTTATATTAAAAATATTTTTTATTATAAAATATAAAGTATTATTAATAAAAAATTAGTTTTATTTTATATATTTTAATAATTATAAGTTTTAATATAGCTTTTAATTTTTTTTAATTAATTTAATTTAATTATAATTTTTTTTAAATATTATTAAATGTTATAAACTAACAAAAAATAATCGGCATAGTTAAATTATATAAAAGTTATTATATTTTAAACGTTGTTTTAAAAGGACAGCGTTTTATAAAGCTATAATATTTACTTTGTATAGTATTTATATATAGTGTTTTTATAAAAATACTATACCTTTATACTATATTATTTGCTTTTTTTTTTAAAAAAAACAACGTTTTTATTATTAACTAATTATATTTGTTTTAATATAAAGAAAAGCTAATTAATAATCCTAAAACTAATATTGTTAATATATAAAAAAAGATAAACGTTTTATATAACTGCTTAAATATAAATTTTATAATTGTTTATATTTATTAGAATTATTATAAAAGCTTTTTTTAAGTTATATAATCCTTAGGTAAAAATAACAATTATATAGAAAATAATATTAACAAATATAATAAAAAAAATAATATAGTACTTATAAGCAATAATATTGTACTAAAAAAATGTTAACTATATAAACAAAAAATAAATAAAGTAGTTTTAATAATATTATATAAAATATAATATTAACTATAAAACAAAAAAAAAATAGTACTTATAATAATATTATATAAAAGAAAATATTATTATATAGTATTATTATTAACGTTATATAAAAAAGTATATTAATTATATAGTAAGTATATAAAACGTTATTTAATAATTAGGTATATAAGCGCTAAAATAATTATTATTTTGCTAGCGTTTATATTAATTTTTTTTTATTAGTTAAAAATATATAAATTATAGTAGTTTTAATTATATTGTAGTAAATATTATTAGCTTTGCTTTAGGTTTAATTATTAACTTAATTAGCGTTTTTTTTTTAAAACTAATTTGTTTTATAATAAAAAAGCTATTTAATAAACGTTTTATTAATATATTATTATAAAATTTTTTTTTTTATACTTTTAAACTTATTATGCTATTTTAAATAAAATTATTTAAAAAACATTTTTGTTTTGCTTTTAATATTATTATACTGCTTTATATAATATTTATAGCATTATTAACAAATTTATTAATTTTTTTTGCTTTAAAAGCTTACGCTGCTTTTATTTTTGCTAATTTTTAAATATTAGCTTTTTTTATAGCTTTTTATATAGCTATAGCTACTAAGTTTTTTAACTTTTTATTAATAGCTTTATTTATAGCTTTATTAATAGCCTTTTTAAAATATTTTTTTATATTTTTTTAAACTGCTTTAGTAATATTTTTTACTATTATAGTTAATTTATTAGTATATATAATTAAAATTTTAAAAATAAATTTTATTATTTTATTTTTAACAATTTTTTTTAGTATATTTATTATTATATAAAAATAATAGTTAATAAATATTAACTTTTTAACTTTTAATTTTAAATTTATAAAATAAATAAAAAATAATATTATAGCGTTTTGCTTATTTATTTTGGTTTTTTTTTTACGTAAATATATATATTTTATATTAAATTTACAAGTATATAATTTAAAGCAAAAATATTATTTTTTATATATTTAACATATTAAAAGCTAATAAAGTTTTTTTTTTATAATTAATATTTTTAGCTATAACGTTTTTATATTAAATAATATAATAAAAGAATATTTTTTAATATATAAAAATTATATATATATTTTTCTGCTTGTTTTTTATAATAAAGTTATTAATATTAATAATTTTATAGGTTACTTTTTTAAAAAATAAATTAATAATATTATAAGTTATTTTTTTAAAAAATATATTAATAATATTATAGGTTATTTTTTTAAAAGATATATTAATAATATAAGTTATTTTTTTTAAATAATAATACTAACTTAAAAACTACTAGTTTAAAAAAAGCCGGTTTAAATAGTACTAGCTTAAATATTTACTTTTTATAATAAAATTATATTTAATATTATAAAACTTTTATAATATTATTTATAATAATAAAATAAGCAAGTTTTATTTTTATTAGTAACGTTTTTAATATATTAAATAAAATTTTAAAGCTATATTTTATCTTTTTATATATTTATAATATTTTAATTTTTTTTTATATTATTATAACAATATTTTATTTTATAATAAAGTTATTAGTTTTTTTTTATATAAATAGTTTTAAACCTATTTTTAATAAATATATATAATTTAAATTTGCTTAGCTATTAGTTTAAAGCAATTTTTGTTAGCTTAATAACTAAAAGTTTAATATTAACTTTTTATTATAAAAAATAATATTTTAAAATATACTACTAATATTTTTTAAACTTTTTATAATTTTAAATAATATTTATATTATTTACTTTTAATAGTTAGTTTTATTTAAAAATAATATTTATATTAGCTAAAAATTAAAATAGTTAACAATAAAGTTTTTAACTTTTAAAGTATTAATATATATAAAAGCTATTTATTATTATTTTTTATTTATTTTAAAAGTGCTTTTATAATTAAATATTAACTTTAAAATATAAAAATATATAAGCAATTTAATATTATTATTAAATAAATAAAAATTTCTTTTAGCAATTTTATTATAATTTACTATTATAGTTATAGCTATTATAATTATTAAAAATAGTATTGCTTTAAAAAAATATTATTTAAGTTTTTAAAAATATAGTTAAATATAATTAAAAATTTAAAAATATAATTATTAATAATATAATTAAAAAAATAATATAATTAAAAATATTATATAATTAAAAATAGTATTATTTAAAAAAAATAGTAGCAAAAAAATAAAATATATAACAAAAAAAGTATTTTAAAAGTATTTAAAAAAAAAAAGGTTGCTTATTTTATAAAAAAATAGTTATTTGTTTTAAAAATAAATATAAAAATAATAAATAAAAAAGTTTTTTTTTATAATTAATTATTTTATTTATATAATTATAACTATACTGTTATAGTTATAATTATTTTTGCTATTTATATATTATTTTATTAACTTTATTATATTTTGCTATATTAATCGTATTTTTTTAACTTAATTTTATTAATATTTATTAAATATTTATTATTATAGTTTTATATTAAACTTAATATATTTTTTATAAATAAAGCTTATAAATACTATTTATTATATTTTATATTATAACTTTTTTATTAAACTAAATATTTTAATATAAAATATTAACTAATATATATTATATACTTTTAAAAAAGTTTTTTAATTTTATATAAAATTTATTTATTAGTATTATTTTTAACTAAAATATAGCTTAGTTAAAATTGCTAGCATTTAAAAATATTTATACTTTTTAAATAAAATATTAAATATATAATAAAAATAACTTTATATATTTTTTAATATTTAAAAAAGTTTAATTTATATATTAATTTTTTTATTTTTTTTATAACTTTAAAAAGTTTTATTTTTTATATACTTTATTTATATAAAAGTTTACTAAGTAGGTTATATTTTTTATATAGCTTTAATAAAATTTAATTTTTTATTTTAAATTATATAAAATTATATTTAATATTATATTATATTTTTATATTTATAGTTATAAAGTTTATTGCTATTTTTTTATTTTTTTAATATAATTTTTAATATATTTTAAAGTTAAATACTTTTTATAAAATTTTTATAATTAAAAGTAAATTATATAGCTTAAACTTATATATAACTTTATTAAAAAATTATTTTATAATTAATAATTTTAAATTATTAAATATATATTAAAATGCTAGCAAAATTTTAACTTATATAAACTTTACTTTTAATAATATATAATATTAAATATTTATTTTTATATTTTAGTTATAATATTTTTTAAAGCTATTTATTTATAAATAATAGCTTATAAATATACTAAAAACTATTTTTATTTATATTTATAAAGTTTGCTATAATTTTAATATAAACTTTAAGTTTTTATTTAAAATAATTTTAAATAATATTTTTTAGTTATATTTTAATAATATTTTAGTTAAAACTATAGCTTATTTTACTACTATATATTTAGTATTTTTTAGTATAAATAGCGTTTTTTTATTAAATTTATAAGTTATAAATATTAAAGCATTAAACATTATATAGCTAAACATTTACTAAAAAGTATTTTTAAACAATATATTAAATATTTTAATAATAAAGTTTAATATAACTATATAAAATAATATTAGCAGCTTATATATAAGTTTTAACTTATTTAATTAATATTATTAGTTTGTTATATTTTTTAAACATTAAAAATAATATTATATATATTGTTTAATTTATTTAAAAATATTATAGATTATAAAATTTTATAAATTATAAAATTCTATAAATTATAAAATATTTTATTAAAGCTAAAGTAATATTTTTTATTATATACTATTTAAAACAGTTCTTTTTAACAATTTTTTAAAATATATAGCTAATGTTTTTTATTTATATATAATAAATATAATAAATCGTTAATAATAATATATAAAAAAAACACTATAAGTTAAGCTAAAATAGCATTTTTATTTTATTTTTTTTAGCGTTGCTTTTTTAATAGCTTTTTATTGTTTATTTAATTTTACTATAATTTTAGCGAATTTTTTATTAATAAAATAGCCTTGTTTTAGTGTTTAATGCTATTTGCTATTTATAACTATTTTTAAGTTAGTAAAATAGCTTATATTAAAAGGTTTGCGAGCAATATTGCTAGCTACTAAATAATAAGCATAGTTAAATTGTATAGAAGTTGTTGTATTTTGGACATTGTTCTAAAGGGACGGCGTTTTGCGAAGCTATAATATTTAGCTAGTACAGTGTTTATATACAGTGTTCCTTCGGGGATACTGTGCCCTTATACTGTATTAAAAAACGGCTTATTAAAAAAACTAAGCATAAAACGCTAAAAAAAGTACAGATATTAAAAGTATATTTAAAGCAATACCTAAAAAAAAACCTAATTATATAACAAATTATATAAAATTAATAAGCTAAGCTTACTAAGTAAAAATAATTTAAACTTATAAAATAAAAGTAATTTAAAATTATTATAAAAAAATAAGCTAAACTTATAAGCTTATAATAAACTAGTAAACTATACTATAAAAAAAATAACTATATAAGTTATAAAAAGTTTTTATTTATATTTAGTTAGTTTTTATTTTATTTATTAATTTAAGTTTATAGCTATTTTTTAAAATAAGCTATTTAAAATATATATTTTTATAATATTTTATTTATTATATTTAACTATTAATACTTAGCTTTATTTTTTAATAAATAAAACTTTAAAATATATAGTTTTAATAATAACTACCTATTTTAAATTAAATACGCTTTATTTAAAATAGGTTATAATATTTTATTAAGTTATTACTTAGTAATGTTTAATATACTAATAGTTAAAAATAATAATAATACTTATATTAGTTTAATAAACTTTTGTTATATTTTAAGCATATATAAAATAACTTAAAGCAAAAAATAAACAACTTAAAAACTAAATAATAAAAAATTTAAATTAAAGATTAAAAATTTTATATAGTTTAAGTTATAAACTATTAAAACTAGTTTATTTTAATAAAAAATATAACAACGTTAAAAATTTTTTAACTAGCTTAAAAGTTTACTTTAAAAACTTTTTATATATATTAAAATAAAATAAAATATATAACATAGAAAAATTTCTTATAAGTAACGCATTAAAATAGTTTAAACTATAAATAAAAATATATTTAATAAGCAATTTAAAAGTAATTATAACTAAACTAAACAAAACATTTAGCTTATTTAATATTTTTGTACAATAATTTATAAATATATTTAATAACCTAAAAAAAAAATAATAAGCAAAAAAAAAAGGTATTAAAATTATAATAAATAGGTTTAGCAATAACTTTTATAGTTATATTTAAGTAAGCATTTTTGTATATTTTATAAAACAATAAAAAATATTAATAACTATTTTTTATAATAAACTTAAAAATAAAGTTTAAAATAAATTATATTAAATAAATAAACTTAAATAACTAAATAAATATATTAATAAAGCAATTAAAATTAATAATTATTAGTTTAAATAAAAATAACAAAAAAAAGAAAAAAATATATAAAAGTATATAATACTAGCAAACATAAGTAAAAAACAAACATAACAATTAATAATAATAAAAACTTATATAAAACTAATAAAACTTAATATAATAATAAAAAAAAAATTTATAAAAAAATTATTTTAAAATTAAATGTTTTAACTATAATAAATATAATTATATAGTATAATAATATAAAAAAGCTAAAAAAATTAAAGCTTAAGCTAAAAAAAATATATTAGTAATAAATAATAATTTAAAACAAATAATAGTAATAGTAGTTATAATATTAAAAATTAAAAATATATAAATAAAAAAGCAATAAAAAAAATAAAGTTTATTTTAAACTATAAATTATATAAAAATAAATAAAAAGTATATATAGCTTATTTTTTTATATAATAATTTATAAAAACAATATATTAAAAATTTATTAATAGTAATTTACTAATATTTAAAAAATACTAAAAAGTTATTTATATAAATAACTTAGTAGTAATTACTAATAATAAGTTAAAATAATAAAAAATATAAAAAGTAAAAAATATAAATTTAACTATAATATACTAAAATAAAACAAAAATAAATATTAAACGTGCGCTAAAAACAAACTATATAAAGTATATAAAAAAAATAAAAAAAATAATTTTACAATAGCTTTAATAAAAAAATATATATATTATATTAATAAAAAATAATATAATATATACTTAATAGCAAAATATTATAGTTATAAATAAAATAAAATATATTTTAAATATTTATATATTATTAAATTAAAAATAATATAAAAAAGTAAATATATATACTATATAAACGTTAAAATATTTAAATTGTATAAAAGTAAAAACTAGCTAAAAAAACAAAAGTATTTAAAAAAATTTAACAACTATAAATTTAATAAATATTAATACTAAATATAATAAAAATAAATAATAAATTTTATAGTAAAATATAAATAATATAAAAATATAACATTTTATATTTAAAAATAAAAAAATAAATATAAAACTAAGTTTAATTTATAAATAAAGCTAAACTTAATAAAAAGTTAAACAATAAATTAAAATATTAGGTATATTAAATATAAATAACTTTAAATATAACTTTAATAATTAAAATAAAAACAAATAATATAAATAACTAAAAGTAAAATATAAAAATAATAGCAAAAAGTTAAATATATAATAGTATAATATTACTAAGCAAATAAAAGCTTAATTTATAATTAAAAAATATAATAAAATATTATAAAATTTTTATATAGTATATTATTATTTATAGTATATAAAAAAAAAAGTAAAATATATATAATTTTTATAAAAAGTTAATAAATAGCTATTTTTATAACTATATAAAAAAAATATTAGCTAAATAATACTAGTTTATTAAAATTTTAAAGAATATATTATATTTACAAAAAATATTAGCTATTTATAAAAATATATATTAAAAAAAATATTAAAAAAATAGTATTATAAAATATATTATTAAGTATATATATTATATAAAGTATAGTATTAAAGCAGAATGTAATAATAAGCTAACAAAGTAAAACAAAAATATTTAATCTTTTTTAAAAAAAAGGTAAAATATAAAATAATAATTAAATAATATATTAATATAAATATTACTAATATATTAATATAAATATTACTAATATAATAACTTAAAAAAAATATATAATTAAACGTTAAAAAAAATTAACAATATATATTATAAATAAAAAATAATAAAAAGTAGTTATAGTAAACTAATAACTAGCTTATAAACAAAATATAAAAATTTTAAATATAACAAATATACAAAATATAGTATATATAATAATTAAGTTAAAATATTTAAATAAAAAACTATAAATATTTATTAATATAAAAGCTTAAACAAAGTTTATTTTATTAAAAATTATTAAAAGTTTATAAATATTAATAAAACTTAAAAATAACTTTTATTTATTAATAATTATAAATAGTAGTTTAATTTTTTATAACTATAAAATTATTAAAAAAAAAACTATAAAATTGTTTTTTTAATATTTAAAAATATAAAAAAAAACTTATATTTAATATTATAAAAATATTAAATTTTAATATTATTTTAAAAATACTTTAGTTATAAACAAACAATTTTATAATAAACTAAAAAACTAGCTTTTTTTTATAAAATTTATTAAAAAAATTTACTTATTAATTAGTTAGCTAAAAAAGCTATATTAAAAAAGTTTAAATTAAAACTTTATAAAAAAATACTAAAGAAATATAAAAAATATAACAACTTATTTAATAAATAATATAAAATAGCAATAAAAATACTAAAGTATAGCAAATAAAATTATAAAATATTTTTAAAAAAAAAAAAAAAACTAAAACATTTTTTTTTTTACTATATAAACAAAAATATTTTAAAAAAAATCTTGCTAAAAAATTTATATAAAATTTAAAATTATTAGTAAAATTACTAATTTTATAAATATTAAAAAAGTTAAACAAATAAAAAAAAGTATATTAAAAATTAAATATAAATTATAAATATTTTAACTTTATTATAAAAAAGTTTATAAAACTTTTATTAAAAATTAAAAACTTAAAAAATAAATTATATAAAGCAAAATAGTTTATAGCATTTAATTTGCTAAATATATACTATAAAATAAAAATTGCTTTAAAAAATAAAAAAAAATTTTTTTTTAAAATACTATATAAACTATATAAATATTTAATTATATTATTTAAATTTATAAATATACTAGTAAATTTTTAGTTAATAATTATTAATATATTATATAATTTTATTAATAAATTTATAATAATATATTAAAATAATATACTAATATATTTAAAAAGATTTAATAAATATATATAATATATATAAACAATATTAAATGTATTAAAAAATGCTAAGTTAAAAGCATATTTATAAAAAAGCAAATTTTATAAAAAAAAAATAGGTTTTTTTAAATTTATAATTATATTAAAGCAAATAAAAATTTAAGATTTTAAAATATTAATAGTAAAAAAATAGCTAATATTTAAAAGCGTTAAAAATATAAAATCTTTTTTAAGATTTATAAACTATATTTAATTTTTTATATATAAATTTAGCAAAATAGCAGCTTTATTTATAAATTTAATAAAAAAAAATAATAGATTTTTATAAATAAAAAAACAACAGTTAATATTTAAAAAATTTAAAAAAAAATATTATATAATTTAGTATTATAGTTACTAAATTTAAAAAAAAATATAAAATTAAAGTTAATACTAATGTTTATATAAAAAATAAATAGCTAAAATAATAAAACAAAAATAAAAAACTATATTTAGTAGTATTTTTTTTAAAAAAGTTTTTAAAACTATAAATAAACTACTTTATACTAAATAAAAAATTTATAATAATAGTTTAAATATTTTAAAAATAAAAGCATTACTTAATAAAAAATATTAAATTAATAAAAGTTTATTTAAATTATAAAAACTTTACTATGTTTATAATAATAAAAGTTTTAAAAAAACAACAAATTAAATAAATAAAATTTTTATTTTAGTTTAATTTTAAAATTATATATATTAAAAATAAAAAAAATATTAAAGTAAATATTTTTAGTTAAAAATTAAATTATTATAATAATTTATTAAAAAAAATTTTATTAAAATAAAATTTAAATAAAACAATAATAATTATAATATATAAATAAAAAAAATTTAAAAATTACTATTAAATAATAAATAATTAACTAAAATATAATAAATATTACTAAATAAAAGTAAAAAAATATTAATATATAATAAATAAATTTAATAATATAGCAAAATATTAAATAATTTAAAATAATATAAATTATAATATAAATTAATTAAAACAATATATAAATACTTATTATTAAAATATTAAAAATATTTAAAAGTTTAAAAAAAATTAAAAAAATTATTAATTTAATAGTATAAAAAAGTATAAAAAGTAATAAAAAATTATAATATTTATACAAAAATAAAAGTAATTAAATATAAACTATATAAGTTATTATAACTAATTAATATTTTAAATAAAGCTTAAAAAATTATAGCTTTTAATTTTATTATTAAATTATTAAATTTAAAAAAACTAACAATAAAAATAAAATATAATTTTATTTTTATATTAATAAATAAACTAATAAAATATAAATATATTATGCTATATATAAAAATAAATATAGCAAAAAAGCTAGCTTATATAATTATAAAATATATATTTAATAAATATAAAATATTAATACAAATTATTATAAATAAAAAAAATGTTATAATATTAAAATTTTAGCAATTTTTAATAAAAGTACTAAAAATTAAACATAAAATATTAACTATTTATTATTTATAAACAAACAAACAAACAAAAAAATTAAATTAAATATTAAAATAATATTTAAAATATTATTTAATTAAAAAATAAAATAACTAAATAAAATTATTACTAATAATAAAATATATATATAATAGTTTAAAAAATAAAACAATAAAAATATTACTATTTAAAATAAACTATAAATATAATTTAAAGTTAAATAAAAATATAATTTAAAAATTATAGTATTAAAAATAAAAATTAAAGCTAATAAACTTATTAAACTATAGCAAAAACTATAAAAAAAATTTATATTTATTTAAATAAAAATAAAAATATACTATAACGAAATAAAATTATTAAAGCTAATTTATAAAAAAAAAAATAAAGTTTATTTTTATTAATAAAATATTAAAACAAAAAACTAAATAATAAGCTTAATTTTAAACTATTAAAACTTTTTAAAATTAAAAAAGTTATTTTAAAAACTAACTATTAACTATTACTATTTTAAAAAATAAAAATATACCTAATATTTTATATTTTTTTATTAAAAAAGCACTAAAAAATACTAAACTAGTAATATAACTAAAAAATAAAACTAAACTAAAATATATATAATATTAAAAAAATACTAAATTTATATTAAAATAATAAAACAATTAAATATTTAATTAAATAAAAAAGCTATTTATATATAAAAAATATATAAAAACTTAAAAAATATTTATAAAATATTATATAAGTAGTAAATTTATTTTATTAATAGCATTTTAACTAACTAAAGCTAAAAAAGTAAGGTTAACTTTTTAAACAGAAAAAAAGCTAAAAATATTTTAATTAATAACAAATATAAACAAAGTTTGTTTTGCTTTTTTATATTCTTTCCTTTTTAGTTTATTTAAAGTTTAAAAATTATAACAAACTAATTAAATACCTTTTTTTAAAAAAAAACACTTTTGTTTATATAAACAAATAAAACAAGCGAAAACTTTATTAAAGTTTTATTAAGTACAAAAAAAACGTTTTTTAACTAATTCCTTTTTTTTTTTTAAATAATAATATTCGGTTATAATACAGTTTATAAAAGCTATAGGTACGTTTAAAGCATTATATATTTAACTAGCACGTATACATTTTATATACCTAAAAAAACCTTTTATTATTTTATATACTAAAAAACGATTAAAGCATTAAAAACATAGCATAATTTTGTACCCAATATAATTAATTAAAGCAACTAAAGCTATACATTACAAAGTTTTCGAAAATTGCTAAGGTTTTTCGATTTAACCTACTATTATAAAAAAAAAATTAAAAAACAAAAAAATAACTTTTTTTAAAAAACAATAAAAACTTATTATTTATTAAGGACAATAACTTTAAAAAAGAAAAAAATAATGTTATAAACTAATAAAAAATAGCTTATTAAAAAAGCTAAATATAAAGCGCTAAAAAAAGTATAAATATTAAAAGCATATTTAAAGTAATATTTAAAAAAAAACCTAATTATATAATAAATTATATAAAACTAATAAGCTAGGCTTACTAAATAAAAATAATTTAAGCTTATAAAGCAAAAATAATTTAGGATTACTATAAAAAAGTAAACTAAACTTATAAGCTTATAATAAACTAATAAGCTATATTATAAAAAAAAAATAACTATACAAGTTATAAAATTTTTTTATTTATATTTAATTAGTTTTTATTTTATTTATTAATTTAAGTTTATAATTACTTTTTAAAATAAGCTATTTAAAATATATATTTTTATAACACTTTATTTATTATGTTTAACTATTAGTACTTAGCTTTATTTTTTAACGAATAAAACTTTAAAACATATAGTTTTAATAATAACTAGCTACCCTAGATTAAATACGCTTTATTTAAAATAGGTTATAACATTAAATAACTAATAAGCTTTTTTTATATTTGTTTAATATATAATATTATATATTATAATTTAGCAGTAAAAATAACTTTATAATAATTAATAATATTTTTTTTACTAATAATACTTTAAACTAAAAAAGTTTTTAAATATATATTATAAAACTTTTTTAAAAAATTATTAAATAATAAAATAATAAATAAAATATAATTATTATATTTATAGCTAAAGCTAAATAATTAGCTTTTTTAAGCTATTAAAAAAGCTTTATATATTAGTTAACTATTTAATAAGCTTAAAATAAAGCTAAAAAATTAATATATATTAATTTAATATAATAATTAGGAAATAATAAAGTTAGTTATTAAAAAAATAGCTTTATTATATATTAAATTATAGTATATTAATATATATAACTAGTAGCTAAAAAAAAAAATAAAAAAAAAAGCTTTTTAAATAAAATATATAATTACTAATTATATAATTATTAATAAATTTATAAAAGCTTTATTTATATTAAAATAGTTAAATTTTTTAAGCTAATTAAAAGTTTTTTAAGCTACTAAATTAAAATTGCTTTTTTGAAAACTATTTAGCTATATAAAAAAAAAATCAAAAATAATTTTTTAACCAAAAAATCATTTAATTAAATATAAACTTACTACTAAACTATAAAATATATATTATAAATAGCACGCTATTTATATATAAAAAAAAGCTTAAATATAATTAAATTTTAATATTTAAAACTTTTTAAGGTATAAATAATTTAATAAAAAATAACAACTAAAAATAACTTTAAAAAACAACAATTTTACTATTTAAATAACTAAAGCTTACTTTTTTTACTTTTTTTTTTTTTTTTTTTTAAGTTTAAAAAAATATAAACTATAGTTTATAGTACTATAATATAAATAACAAAAGCACTAAAAATAAACATATTATAAAAAGTATAAATAATATAATAAATATTAGCAAAGCTATTTAATATTAGTTAATATAATAATAAACTAAAAAAAAACTTATAAATATTTTTTAATAAATATATTTAAAAATATAACGCTAGTAATATATTTTATTATTTATTACTTTTATATAATTATTATTTAAGTAGCTTTATAAAATAGTATAAATATATTATAAATATAATATTTTATAATAAATTAATAAGCTTATTAACTATTTATAAAAATTATATATAATTAATAATTGTTATATTATAATTATAACCATATAAATAATTAATTAAAGCAAAAGTAATAAAAGCATTTATAGTAGCTATTAAACTAATATATAAAAAAAGTGCTAAAGCTAAAACTAAAATTATTAAAATTATATATTTAAAAATAAGAAAAAATAAGCTAAATAAGCTTAATAATAAATGTTTAAAGCTTAAAATAGTAATAATAATAATAAAAGCATACTGAATAAATATTTTAAATATATTAATAAAAATAAAATTAAAAGAAAATTTTATATTTAATATAACTATAATAAACTAGCTAGCTAAACTTATTAAAACAATAATAAAAAATTTTTTATTATTTTTATTAAATAAAAGTAAATTAAAACTAAACAAATTAATTAGCTATAGTTTATATATATATATATATATTATATTTATTAAGCAAAATAAAAAGATAATTATATACTATTTAATTAAATACTATAATATAGCTAATATATATAAATATATATACATTATTCACTAAAATAATTTATTAATTAAATAAAACTATAGCTAAATTAATATAAACTTTTTTATATAGTAATATATAATATATTAAATATATAAATAAATATAAACTTATAAACTTTAAAACTTTATTACTAAAAAAAAAAACTAATAAACAAGCTTTATTAAATTGCTTACTTAAATTATTTATAATTATTTGCTATAATATTTATATATTTAAAATTATATAATAACTAATATTTTTTATTATAATTAACTATAAGCTGTTATATAATTATTATAAAGCAATGTATTATATATATATTTATTAAATATTTTATTATTATTAAATATTTTATTACTATTTAATATTTTATTACTATAATAAAAATATAAATAGTTAATTATATATATTAGTTTAAAGCTTAAAAAGTACTACTTAAAATAGCTTTATTTAAAAAAGTATATTAAATTATAAAAGCAACTAAAAAGTAAACTTTTAGTATAAATACTAAAAGTTTATTTTAATAATTAAATAAAAACTATAGCTTAATAGCTAGTAATAAATAGCTTTAGCTATTTTACTAAACTTATATGTATTAAATAACTTATAATAGGTTTAGCAAACCCGGATATATATAATTTATAAGCTTACTTATACAATTTTCCAAAATTTAACATGGGTGTATATTTGCTTGTTTGCGCGAGGTGCGCTTTAATTAGTGGGGGTGGGTCTTCACGGCTGCGTGCCCACCCACGTGCGATAAAGATTACGGTGTGTGGCTAAAGTAAGGCGCAGGCTCCACCAGCCACCCAGCCGTAACTTTTTATATATTGTTAAATTTATTTTTATAATATTTTATATATTTTATATAGTTTTATTATACTACTTTTTTTAATATAATATTTAATTTTTTTTAATAGCGTATAATATTTAATGTTTAATTCTTTAATATAAAGTAAAAATTTTTTTTTTAATATTATATATTAACTTTAATCTTAAATATTTATTTATTATAAAATATTTTAAAATATAGTTATAGTTATTTTTATAATATAATTATAATATATTTTATAATAATGTTTTACTACTTTTAAAGAAATATTTACTTATTTAATATAAAATTATTTATAATATATTAATTTTTAGTTTTTAAAAATTTCTTTATTTTAATTATTTTATAATTATAAACAATCGTTATAATTATAAAGCTATTTACTTAGGTTGAACTAGTATAGTATTTACTGTTTATAATATATTATATATTATTATTAGAAAAATTAAAGTAATTTTTAGCTTTTTGCTTATATAAACTAAATAGCAAAAAGTTTTAGTAATTTTATTTAAATTTTAAATAGCTATAGCTTTTATTAATTGCTATAATATTTTTTTATTATAGTTTTAAGTTATTAAAAGCTATATAAATAAGCTATATATATTTTTATATTTAAATATATAGTTATAATTAGTTTTAAAAGCTAATACTTTTTTTAGCTATAAGTATAATTTTAATTTAAAAAATGCTTTTATTAATATTTAAATTTATATTTAATTTAGTTAATACTTTTTTTATTTTTAATTATATATTTATTATATTAAATATTTATTTATAATTGTTATTTTTTTTTGGAAAAATTTTAATTATAGCTTTATTTTTTTTAAATTAAAGCTTTTATTAAAAATTGCTACTATTATAAAATAAATATAATTATTATTTAATTATTAAATATTAAAATATTTATTATAAACTTTATTACTAATAAAAAATATATAAATTAAAATAACGCTTAAATTTATTACTAACAATTAGTAATATTTTATTTAAAGTGCTAGTAAGCAATATTTATTTAAAACTTTTTAAAACTTAAAATTAAAAACTAAACTAAACTTTTTTTATTTTTTTATTATTTATATTTAATTAAACTTTTAGTATAAAAAATAATATATAAATAATTTTAAAATAAATAATAATACTTAAAAGCTATTAAAAAATAAAAGTTTTTAAAAAAACAAACTATAATAAGTTTTAAATAATTAATATTTTTTTTTTTACTATTTAATTAATAAATATATACTTTAGTATAATTAACTATTTAATTATAAAAAATTATAATAAAGCTTAGCTTTTTTTTTTTTGCTATTTTAGTTTAACTAAGTTTTTATTTTATTAAGTTTTAATATTATAATAAAAGCTTAATATTTTATTTTTTTTAAAAGCTTAGTTAGCTTATTTATAAAATTATTTTTTAACTTTATATAAATAAAAGTAATAAATTTTGCTTTTATTTTTTAATTAATATAATAATATATTATTTAAATATATTATTTTTGTTTATTTATAATATTAATTTATAACTAATTAATAATATTTATATTATTATATAAAAAAATAATTAGTTTTTTAAATATAAAGTTTAACTTTATTAAAAAGTTATAAACTTAAATAAAATTACTATAAGCTTTATTTATAGCAATATATTTATTTTTTATTAAGTTTTTTATAATAATATTTTATAATTTAAAATATTATAAAATTAAATTATTATATATAAATATAATATATTTTATAAATAATTTAGTACTTTTTTAATTAAAAAAAAATAATATTTATAATAGCAAATAGCTTAAAATTATTATATTATTAATAAAAATAATTTACTATTAATTTTTTATAATAAAAATATAATTTTAATATTTTAACTATATATTTTATTAGCTATTTTACTTTTTTAAAATATTTTAATAATAAATTATTTATAAATTTTATTTATATTAAATATATATAGCTAATATTTAATTTAATAATTTATATTAAAAAAGCTAGTTTTTTAAATAAAAAAATATATTTAAAAACTTTATTTTTTAAAGCTAGTTTTTTTTATATTTTACTATAAAAGCTAAGCTTTTTAAGTTTATTAAAATTAAATATTTTTTTATATTTATAAATTTAAATAATTTTAATACTTTTAAAATATATTATAATTAATTAAAAATATTATTATTATTATATATATTTTATAAAATTTTTATATTAAAAAACTAATTTATATATTTAAAATTATTTATTAAAATTTATTTTTTAATTTTTATTGCTACTTTTTTAAAATAATTAAAATTAAAATTATATATTAAAAAGTTATTTATATATAAAGCTATTATTTTTTTAGTTTTTAAATTTATATAAATAGTATTATTTATTATAAAAGTTTAAATTTAACTATTATTATAATTTTTTTTTGCTTTAGCTTATTATTTATAACTAGCTTGCTTTAAACTATATAAAAAGTTTATTAACTAAATAATTTTTTTAAAAGTTTATTTATACTTTAATATTTTATTTAAATAAACTTTAAAATATTTTTTAAACATTTTAAACTATTTTATATAAATTTTTTTATATAGTTTATTATTAAAATAAGCTATAATAAAGTTTATTTAAATTATATATTAGTTATTATATACTACTAAAACTATTAGAATTTTTTAAAAAGCTACTTTTATAATTAATATAATAGTTTTATTATAATTAAATTTTTTTTACTAAAAAAAGCTTTTAATATAAATATATTTTTTAAATTTATTAATTTTTTTTATTAATAAATATTTTTTTTAATACTTAAATAGTATTAATAAAATATTTTTAAATAGCTTTTTTATAATAAATAAAGTAAAATATACTTTTATTTAAATTATTATAAATTTTTTTAAATATAGCTTTAAGCTATTTTAATTGTTTAAAACTTATTATAATATTTTTTAAACTAAACTTATTAAAAATAAATATTTTTATATTAAATATATTAATTTTTATTAGTAATTTTAGCTAATTTATATATAATAAATAAATTTATTTATATTTTTTAAGCTAGTTAAAAGCTTTATTTAAAATTTTATATTTTTTAATTTTATTTAAATATTTATTTATATTTTATATTATTTAAATTTATAAATTATAAAAATTTTTATATTTATTTTTTTATTTATTTTTTTAAAATAATACTTTTTTTAGTTTAGTGCTATTTTTAATTTATAAACTATATTTAAATATTTTTTAAAAATAGTTAATATATAGTTATTTTTATTAAAAATATTTATAGCTTTAAAAAGTTAAACTTTATATAGTTAACTTTTTTTTAGTTTATTTTTATATTATAAGTTATTTTTTAAAACAATATTATTATTTTTATTATAAATTTTAATATAAATAGCTTTATTATTATAATATTATAACTTATATTATATTTTTAATAATAATAAGCAAATAATATTTTTAAAATTAAAACTTTTAAATAAATTGTTTAAATATTTATAAAAAATAATATATAAAGTTTAAAATTTTTATTTTTTATTTATAAACTATATAATATAATTACTTATATTTTTATATTTAATAAATATAATATTAATAATATATTTTTTAATTTTTTTAGCTTTTATATATATTAATTTATTAATATAAGCTAAATAATATAAGCTAAAAATTTTTTAAATTTAATAAGTTTAAAATATATTGCTTTTTTAAATTTATATTATTTATTTATTATTTATAAAAAATTATTTTTTTTATAATAAACTATATTATTTAGTTAATAATATATATAAAAATAGCTAAAATATAGTTTTAAAAAATTATTAGTATATATATTTATAAAATTATAGCTTTAGTTTTATTTTAAATAAACTTAATAAATTATTTAATAATATTATTTTAATATTAATTTATAAAAATAAATAAAATTAACGCAATTTTTTTGCTTATATAGTATTTTTTAAATATATTTATATTAAATTTATAACTTTTATTAATTTTTAAAATAATAAGTTTTTATTATATTAGTTTATTTATAATAAAAAATAAATTTTAAAATTTATAAATTATTTTTTTTAAATAAAAAATAATTGTTTTACTAATGCTATTTTTAGTTTTATATATTTTATAAGTTTTATATTAGCTATTATTATTAATAATTAAAAAGTAATATTTATTATTATTAATTAAAATAAGCTTTAAAATATTTAAATTTATTTAAATTATTTTTTTTTAAATATTTTATTTTTTTAATAAGTTTATATAAAATAATTTTAATTAATTTTGTTTAATTATATATATAATAAAAATTTTTTTTACTTTTTTTATATTTAAATTAATACTTATAAAAAGTTTAATAGTTTTTATAAACTTTTTATTATTAAAATAAAATAAATATTTATACTAAAAAATAAGCTTATTATTTATATTTAAATTAATTAATAAATTTTTTAATGTTTATTTATTTATATTTAATATATATTTTTATTAGTTTTATTTTTAAAAAATAAAAATTATTAGTTTAGCTTTGCTATATTTTTAAAAATAAAATTTTTGCTTAAAAATATTAATATTTATAATAATAGTACTTTAATAGTTTTTAAAAATATATTTATTTAAAAATCTTTTATTTTAATAAAATTTTTTTTTAATATAATATTTAAAAAAAGCTTAAAATATATAATATATATTTAATTAATAAGTTAAACTTTTTATTACTAAAAGTTTTTAAGCTATAAATAATAGTATTAATTTTATTTATATAAATTAGTTTTTTATTAGTATTTATAGTATATTTTTTAAGCTTAGTAATAAAGTTTACTATAGTATTTTTTAAAAAAACGCTTTTATTATTAATAATTTTAATATTTATATTTATATTATATAAAAAATTGCTTTATTAATTATTTATAAAATAAATATTTAATAATAAATATTATTTTAAATAAACTATATTTTTAAGCTTAGTTTAAATATATTTAAAAAGCTTTATTTATTTTAAAGTAATTTTTTAATTATAAAATTTTATTAACTTTTATAAATTAAAAAAAACTATTATAATAAAATAAATATTAATAAATTTTATTAGCAGTTTTTAATTTTTAATAAGTTTGCTTTAAATATTATAGTTTTAACTTTTTTTAAAATTAGTTTTATTTTATTTATTTTTATTTAAGTAATTTTTTATAATATAGCTTTATTTATTATATTTTTAATATTTAAGTTTTTTTTTTATTAAATTTTTTATTTTTATAACTATAGCTTATATTAAACTTATTATTATTATAAAAATTTTTATTTTTTAGTTTTTTTATATTTTTTTTTAAAATATAGTTAGTACTATTATTATTTTTTTTAATATAACTTTTAAAATTACTATTAAATTTTTTAATAAGTTTTTATATAATATATTATTTTTGTTTTATAATTTTTATAGTTATATTATATTATATAAATGCTTTAGTTTTTATAGCTATTAAAAATAAAAATTTTTTTTAGTTTAAGCTAATTTATTTATTAATTATTTTATATTAATATATAAAGCTAAAAAATTTTAATATAAACGTAATAAAATTTTTTTTATTATATATATAAACTATTAAATTTTTTATAAATTTTTTTAATAAATTTGCTTTATTATTTTATATATTTTTTTAAAATTTTTTAATATTTTTATACTATTTTTAATATTTTTAAATAAATTTAAAAGCTTTTTTTTATATATACTAATAATAGCTTATATTATTATAATTTTATTAAATTTATTAATTTATATTTTTTTTATAATTAATAAATTTAATTATAAAATATAAGTTATATTTATAGTTTAGCTAATTTTAATACTTTTTAAAATAAATATTTTTATTAAAAATAAACTTAAGCTTTTATTATTTTAGCTTAAAATAATTATTATTATTTAAATTACTTTTTAAGTTTTTTAATTAACTTTAATGCTTAGTTTTTTTTTTTTTTTTATAGCAGTAGTAAAACTTTATATTAAAATTTTTAAAATTAAAAAAAAACTACTAAAGTTATTTTTTTTTAACTTATTATATTTTAATTTAAATAAAAGTTTAGTAAAATTAAATAATTTATTTAGCTTTAGTATAAGTTTATTTTTGCTTTTGCTTTTATTTTTAAATATTTTTAATATATTTAATAATTTTAAATTGCTATTTTTTAGTTTATTATTATTTTTTAAAAAAATATTAAATGTTTTCTTTTTTTAATTTTTTAATAGGTTATTTTAACTTAATAATAAAAATATTTTTAAGTTTATTAATAAATAATATAGTTTTTTTATTTTATAAATAGTTTATAACTTTTTTTTAAAATATTTTTTAAATTAACTAATATTTTTTTAATAAAATTTTTTAAAGCTTTTAATTAATTATTTTTATTATTTAAACTAATTTATTATATAGTTATATTTTTTTTTGCTATAAAGTTTTATTATAGCAAATTTATTTTATAAAGTTTTTATAAACTTATTAATATTAATTTAGTTTAAAGCTATTTTATTTAATAGTTTTTTTTTAATAGCTATTAAAAGTTGCTTATAACTATTTTTTATTTTTTTTTAAAACTGCTTATTAATAAATTTTATTATTAAATTTAATAAAACTAACAAACAAATGCTTTTTTTTTAATTTTATATATATAAATATATATATATATATATAGTTAATTTTATAATAGCTACGCTAGCTACTATATAAATAATTATTATAATTATAAAGCTATTTATTTAAGTTAAACTAATATAATATTTATTATTTATAATATATTATATATTATTATTAAAAAAGTTAAAATAATTTTTAGCTTTTTATTTATATAAACTAAGTAGCAAAAAGTTTTAGTAATTTTATTTAGGTTTTAAGCAGCTATAGCTTTTATTAATTGCTATAGCATTTTTTTATTATAGTTTTAAATTATTAAAAGCTATATAAACAAGCTATATATATTTTTATATTTAAGCGTATAGTTATAATTAGCTTTAAAAGCTAACAATAATATATTATTATTTATAAGTATTATATAATTATAAATTAATATTAAATAATATATATTAAATTTTATTTATTAAAAAATTCCTTTATAATAAATAGCTTTTTAAAAAGCTACGTTATAAAAGCTACCTTATAAAACAGTTTACTTTATAAGCTATATAGTATTTTAAACTATATTATATATTATTATATTTATTATTTTATATATAGCTTTATTTATACTACTATATTTTATAATATAAATTATATATTTAATGATATATTTAAATTTATATAATTATATAAAGTTTAATTTATAAAAGTATTTAAAATATATTAAAAATATTAAATAATATACTTTAATTATTTTAAATTTTTTAATACTAATTAATATTTTTATAATATATACTTTTTAATATTTATACTATTTAGTATATATTAATTAATATATAATATATATTAAATAATATATTGTATATATTAAATAGTATAAATATTAATTTATATATATTAATTTTTAACCTTAATAATTTAAAAGCAAAGCTTATATATTAATTTTTAAAATTTTACGTTAAAAAATCGAAAATTATAACTTAATTAATAAAGTATAGCAAGTAATAGCTAAAAAATAAAGCCTTTTAATACTATTATTTTTTTATAATAAACTTTATATTTAAAATATAATTTAAAAGTAATAGTTATATATTTATTTTATAAATTTTTTTTAAAAAATTAAAATTTATAACTTTATAAATAAATAAAGTATAATAATTATTAGCTAAAAAATTAAGTTTTTTAATAATACTTTATTTTAATAAAAAAATTTATATTTAATATATAATTAAAAAATAAAACTTATATATTAATTTTAAAACATTATATATTAAAAATTATAGTTTAAAATTTTTTTAAAAAGAATTATTTAAAGTAAATTAATAAATAAAATTTAAGCTTTAAAATTAAATTTAAATTATATAAGTATTTATATTAATTTTATTTAATTTTTTATAAATTATATATATTAATATACTAATTAAACAATATATAAATTATATTATAAATATTATTTATATAAACATAATATTTTACTTACACTATAATATTTTAATACTATACTAATATTTTAGTATTACTATAGTTTTTAGTTATAGTACTATAGTATTTAATATTGTAGTATTTAGTATTATTATTATAGTATTAGTACGGTTATAATTTAGTAATACTAAATACTATAATATTAATACTATAGTAGTATTTTACTATAGTAATAAATACTAAAATACTAAAATACTATAATAGGACTAAAATATTACAGTAGGACTAAAATACTACAGTAGTACTAAAATACTACTATAGTACATAAAATAATACTGTAGTATTTTAAATACTACACCATTTTAAAAATAAACTATAAAATATAAAAAAATACTTTTTATATAGCTTATAATTTAAGCGTTTTAAAAATATAACCCTTTAACTTTTATAATTTAAAGTGGATTTTATATAGCTATTAGTATATAAATACTACATGTAGTATTTTAGTACTACTATAGTATTTTAGTACTATTGTAGTATTTTAGTTTTATTATAGTATTTTAGTACTACTGTAGTATTTTAGTACTACTGTAGTATTTTAGTACTACTGTAGTATTTTAGTACTACTGTAATATTTTAGTACTACTATAGTATTTTAGTACTACTGTAATATTTTAGTACTATAGTATTTACTACTATAGTATTTTGCTACTATAATATTTACTATTATATTATTTTACTACTATAATAAATACTAATACTATAATAGTATTTACTTTTATAGTATTTAGTATTACTACTATAATAATATTACACTATAGTTTTTATATTACATACTGCATTTTTAACCTTAAGTATTAATATTATAGTATTTAGTATTATTAAATTATAACCCTAGCTATAAAACTTTACTATAGCAAATTTGTTTTATATAATTTTTATAACTTTATTAATATTAATTTAGTTTAAAGTTATTTTATTTAATAGGTTTTTTTTAATAACTATTAAAAGTTATTTAAAACTATTTTTTTATTTTTTTTAAACTTTTTATTAATAAAGCTTATTACTAAATTTAATAAAACTAATAAACAAATACCTTTTTTTTAATTTTTTATATATATAGTTAATTTTATAATTATTATAATTATAAAACTATTTATTTAAATTAAACTAGTATAGTATTTTTATTTTTAACGCTTTATATATAACTATTAAAAAAGTTAACATAGTTTTTAGCTTTATATATATATAAACTAAATAACCGAAAGTTTTAGCAATTTTTTTAAGTTTTAAATAGTTATAGCTTTTGTTAATTATTATACTACTTTTTTGTTATAGTTTTAAGCTACTTAAAACTATATAAACGAGCTATATATATACTTTTACGTTTAAGCGTATAGTTATAAATTAGCTTTAATAGCTAATAAAATATAACTAATTAACTAGTTATAAATCTTTAGTTTTAATAAAAAATAAAGTAATTATTAAGCTATTATTTTAATATTTATATTTTTATAATAATTTTTTATTATAATAGTTATTGTTAAATAGCTATTAAATATTAAATAATTAAAATAACTAAAGAATAAACCTTTAATATATATATTAAAGGCTTACTTTAATAATTAAATAAAAACTATAGCTTAGTAGCTAATAATAAATAGTTTTAATAATTTAATTAAACTTATATATATTAAATAACATATAATAAGTTTAATAAAACTAAATATATATAATTTATAAGCTTATATATATAATTATTTTAAATTTAATAATTAAAAGTTTTATTAATTTTTATATTTTATTATAAAAAAGCTAATTAAATATATATAATAATATTATTAATATATTAAAAATAAAAAATATTATGTTTAACTTTTTTAATAATTTTCTATTAAAAGAAATTTTTTTATTATAAAAGCTTATAGCTAAAACTTTTAAAACTATATAATATTTTAAAAAAAAATAAACTTTATAGCGTATTTAATTAAAAGTATTAATAATTAGTAATTTTATATTATAGTAAATATTAATTTAATTATTGTTATATTTATAAATTTAACTATTATTAATAAAATATAACATATTATTATTAAATAATATTACAATATTGTATTAAAATAATATATAATATATTAAACTAAAATTATTAAACTTTTTAAATAAATATATAAAATAATATATTTAAACTATAAATTAATATATATAAAAGCTAATTAAATAATTAATTAATAATATAATAATTTTAAAAAATTTAATAATATAATATAATAAATATTTAAGTTTAAATATAAAACTAAATATAAAATATTTATTAGTATTACTATAAATAAAACTAAAAAAAAAATTTACTAAATAAATTAATAAATAATTAAATAAAATTATTAAAGTTTATAATAAAAATACTAATATAACTAAAATATTTAAACTTATTATAAATTTAAAAAAAGCTTTGTAAAATATTTATTATAAAAATATATTTTATAATATTTTAATTTATTAACCTATTACTATTAAAGTTTAAAATATAGCTATAATATAAACTATTATATATATTTTTAATAAAATTATTTAAAAAAAAAGCTTTTATTATTTTTAAACTAAAAAATAATTTTTAAAGCTATTATAAGCGTAATAATAGTTATAAAAGAATTATTTATATTAATTATTATTAAAATAAAAAGCTTTTAGCTACTAATTTAATAGCTTTTAAAATAACTTTTAAAATAACTTTTAAAAAAATATAAAAAAACTTTATAAAATATTTTTACTAAATATATTTATATTAATATTTAATTTAATTTTTAAAAAAAAACTTTAATATATTAAATTATATAGTTTATTATAAATATTATTTAATAATATATTATTAGTTTATATTTTTAAAGCTTTATTTTAAAAGTTAAAACATAAACTTAACTATTAAATAAATTATTAATTTATATATAAAAACTAAAAAAGTATTAAAAAAGCAAAAAAAATAACATATAAACAATATTTAAAAAAATAAGTTAAAATTAATAAAACTAAAAACTTTAAATAAAAAAATAAACCTATAAAACTTTTTATAGCTTAAATTATAAACTTTTTTATAATTAATAACAAGTATATTAAATTATATATTTTATAAAATAATATTATAATAAATTTTAAATTAAATAAATATATATTTAACTAAATATATTAATTATATATTTTAAAAAAGCTAACCTAAAAAATATAGTTATTATAAATAATAATATAAATATAATATATAGCTATAAAAAATTTAATATTACAATATAAAGCATTATTTTTTATTTTAATATAGCTATAAATTTAGTTTTTTTATAAGCTTTAAATTAATTAAAAATATATTAAAAAAATAAACTTAACTTTAATTATTTAAACCATTATTAAAAAAAGCTTTTATATTTATTTATTTAATTATATATATAATATAATGTAAATTATTTTTTTAAATTAAATAAATATATTTTTTATATATATAAAAATGTATTAAACCTATATATAAAACGGTGTAAATTATAAGCAAATATATAAATAAGATTAATAGTATAAATATATTAGTTTAAAACTATTAAAACAACTTTTTATTTATATAAAAAAAATAATAATTATTTTATATTTAAATAATAAAATTTAAACTAATAGCTATATTATTTATAAAAAATTAAAAATATACTGTTATATTATTTAAAAATCTAGTTTTAAAATTATAAAAACTAAAGTTTATTGAGCTATTAATTTTTATAAATTTAAAAAGCTAAATATAAGCAATAAACATTTATAAAAAGTAATATTAAATATTAATAAATATTTTACCTATATTTAAAACTATTATATTAATAATAAATATATTAATATTATATAAATAACTTTTAAAAATTATATAAAATATATTTAATTTTATTATAATATTAAAATATAAGTTATTAAATATAATAATATGCTTATAAGCTTTAAAAAAAAAACTATTTATTTATTTAAAATAAATAAAAACTTTTATAAAATATAATTTAAAATTTTAATAAAAAAGCAAAAAAAGTTTAAAATATTATTTAATATTAAATATGCTTTATATATAATAAATATAAGCTTTTAGCTTTTGTATAGCTTAAAATAATATAATTTACTATATATTTATATAATTATTTATTAAAAAAAATAATAAATAATAAACTTTATATAAAAAATTAATAAATATAAATAAACTTTTATAACTTTTTATTTAAAAGCTTTTAAAAATCTAGCTTTTATTATAACTATTAAACTAAAATAAAAAAAAAAAGCGCTAAAAACTTAATTTTAACACTTAAATAAACTATTTAGTAAGCTATTAGTTATTTATTGTTTATTATATTTAACTTTTTAAACAAAATAAAATAATTATTATAAAAAATATAATTTTTATAAAATAATTTTAAAACTTTATATAAATTTAATATATAATAAAAATAAAAACTAATATAGCTTATAAAATAAAAAATAATAAACTAGTTAATAATATATTAAAAAGCTTTAATTTAGTATGTAAAAAAGCTAAATAAAATTTTTTTTTAATAATAAATTTATAAAAAATAAAAGAAAAAATCTTTTAAAGTTAGCTTATTTATATACTAACTTTAAATTTAAATTAAGTTTTTTTATACTTTTTTAAATTTTTTAAAGCTATATTATTTAGTTTAGCTATTATTTTATTTATATTATTATATTTTTTATTATTTAAAAAGCTATTTAATAAAAAGTTATTAATTTAGCTTAAATTATTTTTTTATACTTTTTTAATAAATTGCTAAATTATATATTTTAATATAGCTAAGCTATATAAAACTACTATAGCTAATAGTTTAATAATAACTAAATAAATAAAAAATTAAAAAGCTTTATAATATTTTATAATATTTAATTATAAATATTAAATATTATTAAAAGTTTTATTAATAAAAAAAAAGCTTTTATAAAAGCTAATTAGCTATTAAATAACTGATTATAAATTTTAAAAACCACTAAAAACTTTGCTTTATATAAAAAAAAAAGCTTTTAAACTAAAAAGTTATTGCTTAAAAGCTTATAGATTATTTAGTAATTTATTATAAATAAAGTTAAAAATTAATATATTTTAATTAATATTTATACTTTTTAGTATTTACTATATATTAATTAATATATACTAAATACAAGGTTGGAAAATTAATATATAATATAAAAACTAATGTAGTATATACTAAAAAGTATTATTATAGTATATACTAATTAGTATTTAGTATAAAAATTAAAATACTAAAAAGTATTTGTATTTTTTAGTACGTACTAATTAATATATAGTATTAAAATTTAAATACTAAAAAGTATTTATACTTTTTAGTATTTACTAATTAGTATATAGTATATACTAATTAGTATTTAAGTATATTATATATTTTAAAGGTTAATATATTTATAAATTAAAAATTGTAAATATTATAAATATTATACTTATAAAATTAAAGTTTAAAATATATATTTAATAAATTTAACTATTAAATATATAAAAATAATATAAAATAATAATAATAAATATATACCATTATATATATTATTATATATATAGCTTTATTTATTTCGTTATATAATTTAATAAAAACTATATATTTATTTATATTTTTAGTTTTATATTACTATATAACGTTTAATATATAAAAGTATTTATAATATATTAAATATATTAAATAATATAATTTTTTTATTTTAAATTTCTTAATATTAATTAGTATACTAATTAGTATTACTAATTAATACGTACTATTTAGTATTTTTTTAAAAAAATACTAAATAGTACGTACTAAATAATATATAGTATTCGTTTTAAAAAATACTAATTAGTACGTACTAATTACTATTTATACTATTTAATACATATTAATTACTATATAATATATACTAAAAAGTATAAATACTAATTAATATATATTAATTTTTAACCTTAACTAAATAAAACAAATACTATAAAGTATTTTAAAAGTAATACTAAATACTAAAAAATATATACTATATAAATACTAATTAGTATACTAATTAATATTAAAAAGTTTAAAAAAATTAAATTATATTATTTAATATATTTAGTTTATTATAAATACTTTTATATATTAAATTTTATATAGTAATATAAAAGTAAAAATATAATTAAATATATAATATATAATATACTTAAATATTAATTAGTATATATTATATACTAATTTTTAACCTTAATTATAAATATTAACTATTATAAAAAGCTTTATTAATAGTGCTTTTTATAAAGCAATATTATTAATATTAAATACTAAAATAAAAGCTTATAAAAAAAAAGCTTTTAAACTAGTTAACTATTATTTAAAAGCTTATTTAAATTAACTTTTAATACTAAAAAAAATTTATAAAAAACCTTTTTTTTAAAAAAATAAAATTAAAAGCTTATAACTTATTTATTAAAAGATTATTTTAAGTAAACTAAATAAATATATTTATAAAGCTATAAAAATAAAAACTTTAAAAAAAATACTAAAAAGCTTTATTTTAAGCAACTTTACTTTAAATTATATATAAATATATATATATAATTTTAATAAATATAAATATAATATTAAATATAAAGCTTAATTAATAGTATAAAAAAATTAGCAATTAAACTATAATAAAAAAAATACTTATACTAGTATATTAATAAAAAAATTGTTTAAAACTTTAATAGTTATTATAGCAAAATTTAACTTAAAACTAAAACAATATAATATTATAAATACTTTTAAAATATTAAAAAGTTTAATATAATAGTAAAGCTATTATAAACTTTATATAAATTATATAAGTTTTTATTATTATAATAAAAAATCTTATTAAATTATTATAAAAAATAAAATTTAACTTTATATTTTATAAGCTATACTATTTTTTAAAAAATAAAATATTTTTTTATATATATTAATAATATTATAGTTATTTATAAAAAAAAATCTAAAAAATATATAAAAAATACTTAATGCTTTAAAAAACTATTATAACTTTATTAAAAAAATAATTTATAATAGTTTTTAAAAATAAAAATTATTTAAAATTAAAAAAATTACTAAGCTTTAAAATAATATTATATTTATTTATATTATTATATTTATAAAAATAAAAAAGTTATTTTTATATAAAAAATTTTTTAATTATAAAGTATAAAGTACTATTAATAAAAAACTAGTGTAATTTTATATGCTTTAATATAGCTTTTAGTACTTTTTAATAAACTTAATTTAACTATAATTTCTTTAAATATTATAAAATAACTAATAAGGTTTTTTTATATTTGTTTAATATATAATATTATATATTATAATTTAGTAATAAAAACAACTTTATAATAGCTAGTTATAAATTTTTTATTAATAATACCTTAAATTAAAAAAGCTTTTAAATATATATTATAAAACTTTTTTAAAAAATTATTAAATAACAAACTAATAAATAAAATATAGTTATTATATTTATAACTAAAGTTAAAATGCTAGCTTTTTTTTAAGTTATTAAAAAACCTTTATATATTAGTTTATTATTTAATAACCTTAAAATAAAAGTAAAAAAATAATATATATTAATTTAATATAATAGTTAAAAAATAATAACGCTAGTTATTTAAAAAAAATAGCTTTATTATATATTAAATTATAGTATATTAATATTTATAACTATTAGCTAAAGTACAATATTAAAAAAGGAACTTTTTAAGTAAAATATATAGCTATTAGTTAAGGTTAAAAATTTAGTATATAGTATAAAAACTATAGTGTAGTATTATTATAGTTAAGGTTGCAAAAAATACTAATAGTATAAGGACTAAATTAGTATATACTAATTAGTATTAGTATTAGTACGGACTTTTAAATACTAAATTAGTATTAGTACGGACTTTAAAATATTAAATTAGTATTAGTACAAACTTTAAAATATTAAATTAGTATTAGTACGCAGTTTAAAATACTAAATTAGTATTAGTATAAACTTTAAAATACTAAATTAGTATTAGTACGTAGTTAAAAATACTAAGTTAGTATTTAATATATATTAAATATTAAATACTAAATATATTTTTAAATATATATTTTAATATAATATTTACTTTTTAAACTTTATTAATAAAATAACTTTTATATAATAAATTAAAAATAAATTTTTAAATATATAAGTTAATTTATATATAATTAGCTAAAATAAAATATAAAAAAATCTAAAAAAAATAGGTATTAAAATATTAATCTTTTATTTTTTTAATTTTGTTACTTTTTAAAATTTTGTTTAATTTTTTAGCTATTTTTTTGTTATTTTTAATATTATATTCTATTAAATTTTTAAATTTTTAGCTTTTTAATAATACTAATTAACTAACTGTTTTAAAGCTTAGTTTATTTTTATTTTTAGTAATAATATTACTAGTAATAAAAAAACCTTTTTAATAATAGCTAATATAGCAAAAATTGCTAAATATTTTTAAGCTAAAATTAATAATATAAAAAATTATAAAGCGTTATTTTTTTAATATTTTAATAGGTTAGTTTATAAATAATTAGCATTTATAATAAATTAATATTTAAATTATTTATTTTTTTAAGCAATATATTTTTATTAAAATAAATAGCAAATTTCTTTTTAGTATTAATAGTTAAATTATTTAAATAAAAGTTGTTTTTAAAATTTAAATTGTTTAATAAACTAATATTTAAATTACTATTATATAAAAAATTGTTTAATTTATTAACTAAAGCATTTAAATTTAACAATATAGTTAAAATTAACTAGCTATTAAAATTATAAATTAGTATAAATATAAATTAAAAAGGTTAAACTTATAAATTATATTCTATTTTAAATAATTAAATAATATTTTGTTTAATATTATTATAAAAATATAAAAAGCTATTTTGTTTAAAATATATAAGTTTAAATTAAAAATTTAAAATAGTACTAAAAATAAAAAGCTTAAAATGCTTTAAATTAAATTAAATTAAAGCTTATAAATAATATTTTTCTAATTTATTAATGCTAGATTTAATAGCATTAATTAAATTAAATAATATAGCTTTTTATTTAATATTAATATTTTAATATTTAAAAAGTTAAAATATAAATAAACTTACTAAAGTGTAATTTTATTTAATTTTTATTTTTGCTTTTAAAATAAAAGCATTTAATTTTTTATATATTTTATAAATATATAATAAACCTTTAAGTAAAATTATATAAACTTTGCTTTATAACTTTATAAAAAGTTTAATAAAAATACTAAAAAGCTTTTTTAGTTTTTTTATAATAAACTAATCTTTTAAAGTTAAAAATATATTTTAAAATTTATTATTTGCTATATTTTAATTAATATATTTAAGTAGTTTTTTTAAATTAATAAAAGTATTTAATATATTATATATTAAATTTTACTTTGTAGCATTATTTATTAAATAATTAGTATTTATTTTTTTAAATATTAAAAATCTATTAAATAAAATAACATAAAATAAATAAATATACTAAGTAAAATTTTAGTAATATTATAATTTAAAAAAATACTATTATTTTTTTTTACTTGTAAAATTCTTTTTTATAATAAATCTTTAATTTTAGTTATATATTTAGTTAATATAATAATTCTTTAAATTTAATTAATTAAATTTATTAAACTATTAGTAAAATAAATATATAAATATATATAAAAAGCTATAACTTACTAATTTATTTAAAGTAGTATTTTATATATATACTATTATTAATATAGCTTATAAGGCTTTTTTTTTTGTTAATAGTTAAAATATATTGCTTTAATATATTTTAAACTATTATCTTAATAATATATAATATATAACAAATATTATTATTAAAATCTTTTGTTATAAAATTTAAATAATTCTTTTTAAAAACCTTTAAAAACATATTGTTATTTATAACGTTATTTTAAATAATACTATAATAAAAGTTAAAATTAACAATAATAATAAAAATTAAAAAAAAATATATATATATATACCTAAAAATATTACTTAAAATAATACTTAAATAAAGTTTTAATATATTTAAAAAAGAATTAAATATATAATAACCTATATGCTAATGTTTTATTTTTATAAATCTCATTAATTTATAAATTATATTAAAATTAGTATTTATATAAAAAATAATAACGCTAATAAAAGCTATTTGCAAATTTAAAGTTTAAATATTAAAAATAATAGAAAATTTCCTATTATTTTGTATATAAAAAGTTAAATCGTTATTAAAGTTTATTAAAGCACTATTAAAAGTAGCTTTTAATATAACTTTAAGTTTATTATAGTTAATAATAAAATTACTATATTATATAATTAGTAAATAAACATAAATAAAATAATATAAATAAATAAATACTTATAGTATAAAATAATAAATTAAATTTTAAAAAAATTCAAAATTTAAAATAATAAATAAAAGGTTATTATTAATAATAAAACTTATAATTTTATTATTAATAATATTTTCCGTATTAATATTTTAAATTTTACTTTTAGAAATTTATTTATTATAAAATATTTTATAATACAAATATAATACTATTTATAATATAATTATAATTTATTTTATAATAGTATACCACTACCTATAAATATATATTTACCTTTATATAATATTATTATTATTAATATATTAATCTTTTTTTTAAAAATTTATTTATTATAAAATATTTTATAATACGGATATAATACTATTTATAATACGATTATAATTTATTTTATAATAGTATACCACCACCTATAAATACATATTTACCTTTATATAATATTATTATTATTAATATATTAATCTTTTTTTTAAGAATTTATTTATTATAAAATATTTTATAATATAGTTATTATTTATATATAAATATTACTATATTAAAATTTATATTTAAAGCTATATACGTTATATATAAATATTAAACGTTTATTAAATATTTTAAATAATATATTAAATTTTTAGTATTTAGTATTTAGTATATACTAAATTAGTATTAGTACGGACTTTAAAATACTAAGTTAGTATTAGTACAGGCTTTAAAATACTAAATTAGTATTAGTACGAGCTTTAAAATACTAAATTAGTATTAGTACGGACTTTAAAATACTAAGTTAGTATTAGTACGCAGTTTAAAATACTAAATTAGTATTAGTATTAGTAAATACTAATTAGTATATACTAATTCGCAACCTTAATTATAGTAGTAATACTAAATACTATAAAAGTAAATACTACTATAGTAAATATTAATACTATAGTAGTAAATACTACATGTAGTATTTATATACTAATAGCTATATAAAATCCACTTTAAATCGTAAAAATAAAAGGATTACATATTTAAAACGCTAGAATCGTAAGCTTTATAAAACCTATTTCTTTATATTTTATACTTTATTTTTAAATTGGTGTAGTATTTAAAATGCTATAGTAGTATTTTATGTACTATAATAACATTTACTTTTATAGTATTTAGTATTACTATTATAATAATACTACATTATAGTCCTTATATTATATACTAAATTTTTAACACTAGTAGTAGTAGCAGTAAAAGCGCGCTAAATAGGTATATTAGGCGTAGTAGTAAAAGTAAAGCTAAAAGAAAGTTTTATACTTAGTATAACTATAATAGGCTAGCTAGCTAAATATATTAAAATAATAGCTGAAATTCTTTTTATTATTTTTGTTAAATAAAAGTACGTTAAGCTTAAATAAGCTAATTAGCTATAGTTTATATATATATATATTATACTTATTAAACAAAGCAGCAAGTAAATATAGCAAAATAGTTTAGTTATTTAAGTTAATAAGCTAGTTATATACTATATAATAAAACAATATAATATAGCAAGTATATATAAATATAAATATATTATTTATTAAAATAAATGTTTAATTAAATAAAACTATAGCTAAGTTAGCATAAATCTTTTTATATAGTAGTATATAGCGTATAAAGCATATATATAAAAGAAAACTTATAAACTTTAAAACTATTATTATTTAAAAAAAAACAAATAAAAAAACTTTATAAAATTATTTATTAAAAATTTTTATAATTGTTTGCTATAATATTTATATATTTAAAGTTATATAATAACTAATACTTTTTATTATAATTAACTATAAGTTTTTATATAATTATTATAAAACTATACCTATATATTTATTATATATTTTACTACTATTAAATATATTAATATTATTAAATATTTTATTACTATACTAGTAAAAACATTTAAGGGTAGTGCTTTAATTAAGTTTATTATTACAATAATAGAAAAAGGAGAAACGCCATCGCGAAGTTTTTAGCGGAAAACTAAAGCTTTAGCAAAGGCTTTTCCTTTTGGTAAAGCACGTGTATAATACCCTACAGGTATTATTGCTATACACTATAGCTCGTATATAGTTTTATTAGTACTATAGCTATGCTATAGCCCTATAAAGGCCATACCTTATACTAAAGTATATTAAGTGCTAGCTACTTAAAAAAAATATTATTAACTTTAATAAACTTATAATAAAAAACTTTACTTTAATATATTTGCTATTTTATAATAGCTTTACTTTTAAACTTTATAAAAGCAACCTTATTTTTTAATAAGTATAATTTTTATAACTTTTTTTGTTTTTTTATTTATTTATATTTAATATTTTTTAATTAAATTTTTAAAGTTATATAACTGCTACTCCGATTACTACTAGTTATTTTTATAGCTATGCTTTTTTTATTTAACTAAATACTAATAACTTATTTTTTAATAATTAAGCTAATATTTAAAAATAGTTTTAATTTTAAAAAATTAACCTTTTTTTTTAAATTAGGCTAATTATTTAAAACAGGCTTAAAAAAAGTACTTTTTAATAAAATAAATCCTTGCTTTGCTAACTTAAAAAAAAGTACATAATAAATATTATAAAGTAAATATTAAAAGTTTTTAAAAAGTTAATTTTATAAGCTAATTTGTTTATTTATTATTTTACTTTTTATAAACTAGCTTTTTATTATAAATATTTTTTAGATAGTTTATTTAACAAAAAATATTTTTTATATAGTTTAAAATAAACTTTGTTTTTAATATTAAATTTTATAAGCTTATATTTATTGTTATAATATTACTTAGCTTTTAACGTTATAAAATTTAATAGCTAATTTTATATTTTAATATAAATGCTTATATATAAAACAGATATTTTTAAACTTAATAGTATTTATTTTTATAAATATATTAGTAAGCTTTAGCAATTTAAAACCAAATAATTATTTATATACTAATAACTTAATTAGGTTAAAATATGCTATATTAAAATTTTACTATAATATATATAAAAAGTTTATTTATAGCTAATTAAAATATATAAAAATAAAATATTTAATAGCTATTTTAATAGTTTAGTTTTTTTATTTAAATAAGCTATTACTTTATAAATAATATGTTATAATTATAAATAGCTATATATTTAAGCTTTTTTATAAATTTTTTTAGAACTTTAATATAAACTTATAATTTTAATTAAATATATAACATACTCCGGTATAAAGTATAGCTTTTATAGGGCTATAGCTAACGTTATAGCATTAGTAAAGCTATACATAAGCTATAAAATATAGTAGTAATATTTGTAGGATGCTATATACGTGTTTTACTAGAAAAAAAAGCCTTTGCTAAAGCTTTAGCCTTTAGCTAAAAACTTTGCGAAAGCTTTTTTTTTTTTTTTTATATTATAATAATAAACTTAATTATAATATTACTTTTAGTTACTTTTATTAAATAGTATAGTAAGTTTTATAATTATTACTTTTATTTTTTTTAATTAATTATTTTTTTTAACTAGTAAACTATATATATAAATATAGTATAGCTTTTTAAGCATATAATTTATAAGTTTTTTTAATATTAATTTTTTATTTGTTAATTTTAAAAACAAATTAAATATAATATAGCCTTCTAGTATATAAAAAAAAAACAATTCTAATATTTATTTAAGTATAGTTTAGCCTATTAAAAAAACTATTAGTATTAATTTTTAAATTTTAATTAATTTAATAATTACTACTTTTAATACTTTATATTAACTTTATAATTTATTATTTACTTTATAGCTAAAAAGCTAAAATTTATAGCTAAGTTAACAACTTTATAAACTTTTTAAAGCAAACGTATTGCTTAAAACTATGCTACTTTAATATAACTATATTTAGTTTAGCTAACGTTTATAATATTTTATAATTATTACTATATTTAAATAATAAAGTTTTAATAAAATTATAGCTAGCTTTATTTTTTAGTTTATATAAAGTTTTTTAATAAGCGTAGTATTTTATATATACTATATTATTTTGATTTATTTTATAAATTAAAAGGATTTGTATTTTTTTATATTATTTTATTTGTTTTTTTTGTTTTAAGCATATATGCGCTATTAGTAAAATAGCTAATATATAAATAGCTTTATTTATATTTTAAAGCTTATAATTTGCTTACTAGTATAAAATTTTTTTTTTTTTAACTTTTATATTTTATTAATTTACTTATTTAATTATTAATACAATTTTTACTTTTGTGTTATTGTTATTAATAAAGTTAGCTTAATATATGTTTAAAGCGTTTTTAAAAAATAACTTATATATTAAAAAGCTTACTTTAAAGCTTTAAATAATTTTAAAAATAAAAAACTTTACTTTAAACCTAATAAAAGCAAATAAAATTTTAGTACTTATAAAATTAATACTTATAAAAAAGTTTAGTTTACTTTTAGCGCTATTAAATGCTAATTTATTACTTAAACTTTTAAATAATTTAAAAATAGTATAAAAGTTATAAAAACCAACTATTTTTTATTGCTTAATGTTTTAAAAAAGTTTTATACTTTAAATATATAACTAAAGTAAAAGCAAACCTTTAAAAAAAAAAGAAATAAACTTTAGTACTTTAAATAAATTTAGTAATAATAAGCTAATATAATAGTATATATTTAGTTACTTTAAAAAGCTAAAGTTATAAAACAAACAAATTAAAAAGAAACTTTAAATAAATAAAAAAAATAGCTATAATAACTAATAATATTAAAAAAATATAAAAAAGTTTTAATAAGCTAAAATTTTTTTTAGCAAATTTAATAAAAGCTATTTATAAGCAATATAAGCAAAGTTATTATAATAGCTATTAAAAAAAAAGTTATAGTTATAATTATAGTTATAATTATAATTTATTTTTAATTATTATACTAGTTTATTTATTTATAGCAATTAATTTTACTTTAATTAAAAAACTAAATAAACTATAATATTTAAAGTTATTTTAATTATTTTTATTAAAATTGCTATTTTTACTTTTTTTACTACTAAAAATAGTTAGTAACTATTATTATAGCATAAATTTTATATTAAATGTTATATTATAAACAATAAAGTATATAAAACTATAAACTAATTAACTTGCTTTTAAAGTGCTGTTTATATATTAGCTTACGCTTTATATACTAGTATTTAAAGCATTAATAAAACTATATACTAGTTTTAATAGCTACTTACTTATTATACTTTTTAAAATAGCATTTTATATAATAACGCTTATAATAAAACAATTAAATAAAACTTAACTACTAAAAGTTTAATTTAATAATAATATTTAATAATTTAAAAAGCTTTTAGTTATTATAAATAATATATTTAATATTAATAGTTTGTTATAATATTTTATATTATATTAATAGTTTAATTATATAAAAAGTATGCTTTATTTTTTAAAAACTATAATTCTTATAAAAAAAAATCCTAATAATAATAATAATAGCAATAATTTAAATAATAACAAAAGCTTATAGTTTTTATAAAATAAAAAACTTAGTTTTTTATAAAGTTTAAAAAAAATAACAATAGCTAAAGCAATAATAATAAAAATAAAAAAAGTTTTATATTAGCTTTTTTAATATTGCTTTTTAAACATATACTATGTTTTAAATAGTTAAATATTAGTTTGTTTAATTTTAACTATAAAAACCTAATTAATATAAATATAATTATAAAAAAAAATAAAATAATTTTTATAAATATATATTATTTTATAAAATAGTTAAATTTTTTTTTTAAAAACTTAAAATTTATAAAAGCAAATATAAAGCAGCTTTTTATATTATAAATAAAACTACTAAAAAAACTAGCTATTATATAATAAACTAATAAACTTATATTATAAATATATATTAATTTTTATAGCAAAAGCTATTTAAAAGTTATATAATTATTAATTAAATGCTTTTTAATGCTAGTAATATTAACAATTAAACAATTTAATTATTTTTAGTTAAAATTAGCTAATTTAGTAAAAAATAATTTAATAATAGTTAACTTAATTTAAAAAAAACTGCAGTATATATAAGCTATATATATTTTAAATAAAGCTAATAATAATTAATATAAAGTTATAATAACTATTTAACTAATATAAACCTAAATATAAAATAATATTTTCTAGCTTTAAAACCTAAATTTTTTTTAGCAAAATATATAATAAAAGTTTTTAAGCTTAAGCTAATATTAATAGTTATAGCTTATAATAAATTTAACTAAGCTAAAAATTATTATTAAAAATTTAATAAATTATAAAGCAAATATAGTAATAATAAATATAATAACAATAAATATAGCAATAAAAATAAAAAAAAAACAAAAAGCTATACTAAAAAAAATAAAATAACAATTATAAAAATAAAAGTAAAAATTAATATAATAAATATAATAAATATAAGCAAAAACACTTAGCTAATATTATAATAAAAAATATATTATTATAATTATTATTTAGTAGTAAATTGTTTAATAATTTAAATAATAGCATATATATTATAATAAATTATAATAATATTTATAAATACTATAATAAAACTTTTAATTTAATAAAAGCTAAAAATAAATATATATATAAATATAATAAACAATTATTTAAATAAATTATAACTATTTTTTAATATATATATTAAAGCATACTTATAAAAAATATAATATTTTATTTATATTTTAAAACAAGTTATTTTAATATTTAAAAATATATAAAGCTTAACTTTAATTATATTAATTATTTAATATAATATTTATAATTAATTAATTAATTACTAATAGTAAGTTAAAAATATTTAATTTTAGTAAAAAATTAAATTAGCTAATTTTTTTTTAATTAAAATAAGCGTTTAGCAAGCTAACAAACGCTACTAATATATTATAAAGTAATAGCTATTTATATTTAAAAGTTATATTATATAACAAACTAAAAAGCAATAATATAACTATTTATTTAAATAAAAATATTAGTTATAATATTATTATATAAAAGCTATTAAATATATTAAAATATATAATTAAAAAAAAATTATATTAAAAATATTAATAAAAGTTATGTTTGCTATTTAAAATAAGCTATATTTAAATTTGATTTATTAAATAATAATAATTATAAATTTTTTAAACTACTAGAATTTAAAGCGTTAGCTTAAATATTTAATTAAAATATTAAGCTAGTTTTACTATTAAAAAATAGCTTTTTTAACTTATATAAAACAGTAATAAACTATTAATATTATACTATTTTATTTAAAAATATAAATAATTTTAAATTGCTATTTTAAATATATTTTTATGTTTATTTATATATTTATAAGGTTATTTTATTAAAAAATATATATTTTAAGCTTAAAAAAACAATTATAATACTAGCTATATATAAGCTTTTATTTATAAACTAAAATTTTATATTTAAGCTTTAATATGCTAATAATATTATATTTTTAATAAAATTTACTATATTATTTACTATAGTAATAATTACTTTATTATAAAAAATTAAAACTATTTTTAAAAAAATATAAATAAATATAATTTAAAAATATATAAATATTAAAGTATTAAATATTAAAGCTTTTTAAAAGCGTAGTATTATAGCTACTATAATAGCTATAAATATAGCAGCGCTAAAAGTAATAAATATATTAGGTATAAACTTTAATATAGTAATATTTAGTTTAAAAGTTAATAACTAAAATATTTATTTAATAAATAATTTTAATATTTTTAATAATATTACTATAAATTAAAGTATTAAAATAACTTTTATTATAAAAGCTTTATTTATTAAAATATATATATTTAGTTTAAATAATATAAAAAAAGTTAATATTATATTTTTTTTAAATAATTTTATAAAAATTATTAATATTTTAAAAGTATATAGCACTTTTTTTTAAAAAAAGTTATTTATAAATATTATATATAATATAACTAAAGCGTTAGCTAGTTAGCTAATAATAATAAAAAATAAAAAAAATAAACTAAAAATTTTTAAAGTTTTAAATATATTAAATATTAAAAAGCATACTAAAAATTAAAAAGTAAAATATTTAGTAAATAATTTATATATATTAAAAATAATATTTAGCTAGCTAAAGTTTTTAAGCTTTTTAAAAATATATTAAAAATTTAAATAAACTAAAGTATTATTAATATATTTAAAAATAAACAAATAAATTTTTTTTAAATAAATAACTAGCAATTAACTAAGCTAAATAATTATTTATATTTTTTAAATATTTATAATAAAAAAACTTTAAATATAGTTTTTAATTGTTTATATAAATAAAGTTATATAGTTTAGGTTAATTATTTATTATTTATTTTATTTATATATTTTATGTTTATAGTTTAGCTTTAAAAAAAAAAACTATACTTTTATTTTATTATTAATTTATATGCTTTAAATAAAGTTGCTATTTTTAATAATTATTTTTTTTATTATAGTTAAAAATAATTATATTAGTTTAAAACAAAAAGTATATTACTATAATAAATATTATTTTATTTTTTTACTAGTTTAAAATATACTTTAACTATTATAATAAGTTTATAATTATTAGTTTAAAAAGTTTAAAATAATTTATTTTATATTAATAAGCTTTTATAATTTTTTAGTATATATATAGCAATTTATAAACAAATTATTCTGTTTATATAAATATTAATATTAAGTATTTATTAATAATTTTTTTTTTTTTAATATTTAAAATAAATATTTAGCTTATTTATATAATAGTTTTAAATTGTTTTAAAAAAAAGTAAATTTTAATATTTTTAAAAAAGTTTTTTTTTTATATACTTTTTAATAAAATTATTAGGTTTTTAAATAAATATATTTAGTATATTTATTATAAAAAAAAAGTTAAAAGTATATTAAAATTTTTAGTTTTTAAATTAGCTTAAAGTATTTAAATAATATTTTAAAAGCACTAGGTTTTTATATAACCTTTTATTATATTATATTTAATATATAAAACTACTATTAAAAAAAACAGCGCTTTTTAATAAAAGTTATATATTTAGTTATATAAAGCTTAAAAAGTTTAATAAACATTAAATATATTATTAGTTTATATATTATAAGCTTATAAAAGCTAAATAAAAATTATTTAAAATTATTTAAAATTTTATTTATAAATATATAATTTTATATTATTATAATTTAATAAAGTAATTATTTTTGCTAATAAATAAGTTTTTAAAACGTAGTTTTAAAATAATAGCTTTTTATATAAAAAATAAGTATTAATAAACACTTAAAATAATAATTTTAAATATTTAAATATTTTTAGTTATATTTTTAAATAAAAGTTTATTTTAGCTAAAAATATACTATAGCTTTTTAAAATTAAAAGTAATATATATATTATAAACAATAAAAAAAATTTATATTATAATTAAAGTAGTATATAATTTTATAGTAGTATTAATAAATTATTTAATAACTAAAAACATTTTAAATTAAACTAATTTTAATATAAGTTTTATAAACTAAGCAAACAAATAGTTAGTTAATACTTTAAATTATTTATTTTAGTATAGCTTTTATATATATTATTTTTTTAGTTGCTTTAACTTTATACTAAATATACTAAATTAATTATATATAGTTATTAATAAAATAAATAGCAATAAAAAAATTAAAAAGTTTAATAAAAAAATAATATTAAACTAAATATAATTAATTAATAAAATATAACTTTTTATAAATATTTATATTAAAAATAAAATAGTAGTAAACTATAATAAAAATTTTAAATATAAAAAAATTCTAAATACTATTTAAAAAAGCAATAAAAATATTATAAATTTTTTTTGCTTTAGTTATTTATTTATAATTATTAATAAATTACTTTATAACGTTAACTATAAAAATAAATATTATTTATATATTTTAAAAAATTAAATATATAAGTTTTTATAAATAGCATATAATAATAAATATTATTTTAATAAATAGCAAATAATATAAAATTAAAATAATATATAATTAAGTTTAAAACTTATAAAATAAACTTATATATTAACTTTTATAATAGGTATAAAATATATATAATTAGTTATAAAAAAATATTTAGTAATTATTAGCTAATTTAATTAAAAAACTTTAAACTTATAAAAATAATTGCAATAAATTTTATTATAAAATTACTTTTAATATTTATAGCAAATATATTATAGTAATTATAAAGTTATAAAATATATAATATATTAATAATAATAATATATACTATATTTAAGCAATTTTTATTAATATTTAGTAATACTAAATATACTATAAATAATTAAGCTATAGTATTAGCTAAATAAATACTATTATATAATTAAAATATATTATTAAGTATTATATTTAATTAAAATTATAAGTTTATATATAAATTTTTAAAAAGTTTATAAAAAAGCTAAAGTATATAGTTATTTATAATTATAATATATTATTTATAAAGCAATAGTTTATTTAAATAAAAAAATTAAACTATTAAAATAGCTATTAAATATTTTATTTTTATTTACTTTAATTAGCTATAAATAAAACTATTATTTATATTATAGTAAAACTTTAATATAGCATATTTTAACCTAATTAAATTATTAATATATAAATAATTGTTTAGTTTTAAATTATTAAAGCTTACTAATATATTTATAAAAATAAATACTATTAAATATAAAAATATTTATTTTATATATAAATATTTATATTAAAATATTAAATTAGCTATAAATTTTACTATATTAAAAGCTAAAATATATTATAATAATAAATATAAATTTATAAAATTTAATATAAAAATAAAATATATTTTAAATTATATAAAAGCTATTATTTACTAAATAAACTATTTAAAAAATATTTATAGCAAAAAGCAAGCTTATAAAAAATAAAACAATAAATAAGCAAATTAGCTTATAAAATTAACTTTTTTAAAACTTTTAATATTTATTTAATAATATTTATTATATACTTTTTTTTAAGTTAGCAAAGCAAAAATTTATTTTATTTAAAAATGCTTTTTTTAGGCTTATACTTAATAATTAGCTAAATTTAAAAAAAAAGTATTTTTATTTAAAATAAAAACTACTTTTAAATACTAACTAAACTATTTAAAAATAAGTTTTTAATATTTAGTTAAATAAAAAAAATATAGCTATAAAAATAACTAGTAATAATTAAAATAGCAATTATATAACTTTAAAAAGCTAATTAAAAAATACTAGGTATAAACTAGTAAAAAACCTAACCCTTTAGTAGTGCTTGCTAAATAAAGTAAACTTTGCTAAGTTAAAAAAAAATAAAAGCCTATTTTATTTATAAAAGCAATTATAATTATATTTAGTTCTAGTTTATTAATATAAGTTTATTAAGGTTAATAGCGTTTTTTTTTTAGGTGGCTAGCATTTAATATACTCTAGTACAAAGTATGGCCTTTATAAGGCCATAGCTAACGCTATAGCACTAGTAAAGCTATACACAAGCTATAGGGTATAGCAGTAACACCTGTAAAGTGCTACGCATATGCCCTACCAAAAAAAAAAACCTTTGCTAAAGCTTTAGCTTTTGGCTAAAAACTTTATAAAAGCTTTTTTTCTTTTTCCCGCATTATAATAATAGATTTAATTACAGCACTACTATTAGTTACCTTTACTAATATAATATTTAATAATATATTTTAATTATATAAAAATAACTGTTTAGCTAGCGCTATAGCTTAATTTGTTATAGTATATTTTATATTGCTTAGTATTAATAAAAACCGCTTAAATATAGTATATATTATTATTATTAATATATTATACCTACTATAACTTTATAATTACTATAGTATATTTATTAATAATACTAAAAGTAGTTTTATAATAAAAATTATTATAATTATTTTTATAAGTTTAAAATCTTTTAGCTAAATTAGTTAATAATTACTAAACATTTTTTTATAACTAGTTATATATATTTTATACCTATTATAAAAGTTAATATATATATTTACTTTATAAATTTTAAACTTACTTATATATTACTTTAACTTTTATTTTATTTGTTATTTAGTAAAATAATACTTATTATTATATATAAGGTTAAAAAATTAGTATATAATATAAAGACTAATGTAGTATATATTATATACTAATTAATATATACTAAAAAGTATTATTATAGTATATATTAATTAGTATTTAGTATAAAAATTAAAATACTAAAAAGTAGTTATACTTTTTAGTACGTACTAATTAGTATATAATATTAAAATTAAAATACTAAAAAGTATTTGTACTTTTTAATATATACTAATTAGTATATAGTATGTACTAATTAGTATTTAAGTATATTATATATTTTAAAGGTTATGTTACAAACTAACAGGAAACGGCCTGTTAGGAGGACTAAGCGCGGGGCGCAGAAATAAGCACGGATATAAAAGAGGCACGGCTAGGAGAATGCTTAAAGATAGAGCTACGGTTATATAACGGATTACCTCTAAAAATAGGATTATTTAAAGTAATCGGAGTAATTTAAAAACAAAAAGCATAATTACTAATAAGTAATTAAAGTAATTAGGTAATTATAGCTAAATATATAAAGGAAAAAATTACTATATTTATAAAAATTTTTAAATATAACTAGTTATTTTTTATTTTATTTATTAATTTAAGCTTATAGTTAATTTTTAAAATTAGCTATTTAGTATATAATATTTATAGTATTATTATTTATATTATACTATTAGTATTTAGCGCTACTTTTTAATAAGCAATATTTTTAAATATATAGTTTATTAATAATTTAGCTATTTTAAATAAATATATAAGCTTACTTAAAATAAGTTATAATATTTTAATAAATTATTATTTAATAACGCTTTAATATACTAATAGTTAAAAACTATATTAGTATTAACAATAGTTTAGTAAACTTTTATTATATTTTAATAATAAATAAAACAACTTAAAGCAAAAAACAAGCAACTTAAAAACTAACTAATAAAAGTTATAACTTAAAAATTAAAACTACTATAAAGTTTAAGTTATAAACTATTAAAACTAATTTATTTTAATAAAAAAGCTAATAATATTAAAAGATTTTTAACTAATATATAAGTTTACTTTAAGAACTTTTTTTTATTAATAAAATAAAACAAAGTATTTAATATAAAAGGATTTTTTACTAGCAATATATTAAAATAATTTAAACCATAAATAAAAGTATATTTAATAAAAAATTTAAAATTAATTATAAAAGACTTAAATATAACATTTAACTTATTTAATATATTTATATAATAATTTATAAATATATTTAAAAACTTAAAAAAAAATAATAAGTAAAAAAAAAAATATTTAATTTATAATAAATAAAAGCAATATTAGTATATATAACTATATTTTAATAAATATTTTTATATATTTTATAAAATAATAAAAAAACGCTAATAACTATTTTTTATAATAAATTTAAAAATAAAGTTTAAAATAAGTTATACTATATAAAAAAGCTTAAATAGTTAAATAAATATATTATAAAAGCAATTAAAATTAATAATTACTAGTTTAAATAAAAATAATAAAAAAAAATATATAAAAGTTTATAATAATAATAAATATAAAAAAAAACAAATATAATAATTAATAGTAATAAAAACTTATACTAAACTAATAAAACTTAATATAATAATAAAAAAAGTTTATATAAAACTATTTTAAAACTAAATGTTTTAACTATAATAAAATAAGTTATATAGCAAAGCAATATAAAAAAGTAAAATAAATTAAAACTAAAACAAAAAAAAACATATTAATAATAACTAATAGTTTTAAGCAAGTAATAATAATAGTAATTATTATATTAAAAACTAGCAATATATAAACTAAAAAATAATAAAAATTAATAAAATTTATTTTTAATTATATAATATATAAAAATAAGCAAAAAGTATATATAAGCTGTTTTTTTATATAATAATTTATAAAAGTAAAATAATAACAATTTTATAATAATAATTTACTAATATTTAAAAAATATTAAAAAGTTATTTATATAAATAACTTAGTAACAATTAATAATAATAAGTTAAATTACTAAAAAAATACAAAAAATAAAAAATATAAATTTACTTATAATATACTAAAATAAGTAAAAAATAAATATTACTAGTATATAAAAAACAAACTATATAAAATTTATAAAAATAAAATAAGCAATCTAATAAAAGCTTTAATAAAAAATATATATATATTATATTAGCAAAAACTAATATACTATATATTTAGTACTAAAATATTATAGCTATAAACAAAACAAAATATACTTAAAATATTTATATACTATTAAATTAAAAATAGCTTAAAAGAGCAAAAATATTTATTATATAAACGTAATAACGTATAGTTTATATAAAAGTAAAAATTAGCTTAAAAAAATATTTAAAAAAAATAAATAATTATAGCTTTAATAAATATTAATACTAAACAAAATAAAAATAAATATAAAGCTTAGTTATAAAATTAATATAATATAAAAATATAATATTTTATATTTAATAATATAAAAAACAAATATAAAAAAAAGGTTATTTTATAAATAAAAAAAACTAAATAAAAAGTTTAACAACAAATTAAAATATTAGGTATATTAAATATAAATAATTTTAAATATAACTATAATAGTTAGTAAAAATACAAATATAATTTAAAACTAAACTAATAATATAAAAATTATAAAAAAAAGTTAAATATATAACAGTATAATATTATTAAGCAAAAAAAAAACTTAACTTAAAATCTAAAAAATATAAAAAAATATTATAAATTTTTTATATAGTTTATTATTATTTATAGTATATATAAAAAAAATATATATATATATAGTTTTTATAAAAAATAAACAAATAGCTATTTATATAACTATATAAAGTAAAAAATATTAGCTAAATAATACTAATTTATTAAAATTTTAAAAAATATGCTATATTTATATAAAATATTAGCTATTTATAAAAATATATATTAAAAAAAACTATAAAAAAATAGTACTAAAAAATATATTATTAAGTTTATATATTATATAAAGCATAGTATTAAAATAAAAAACAATAGTAAACTAATAAAGTAAAAAATAAATAATTAACCTTTTTAAAAAAAAAGGTAAAACGTAAACAAATAACTAAACAATATAACAATATAAGCATTACTAGTATAATAATTTAAAAATAACACTTAATTAAATATTAAAAAAAATAAATAGTATATATTATAATTAACAAAAAATAATAAAAAGCAGTTATAATAAACTAATAGCTAGCTTAAAAATAAAATATAAAAGTTTTAAATATAATAAACGTATAAAATATAGTATATATAATAATAAAATTAAAGTATTAAAATAAAAAGCTTTAAATATTTATTAATATAAAAGCTTAAGCAAGCTTTATTTTATTAAAAATTGTTAAAAGTTTATAAATACTAATAAAACTTAAAAATAACTTTTATTTACTAATAACTATTAATAGTAATTTAATTTTTTATAACTATAAAATTATTAAAAAAAAAACTATAGAACTTTTTTTTAATATTTAAAAGTATAAAAAAAAACTTATATTTAATATTATAAAAATATTAAAGTTTAATATTATTTTAAAAATATTTTAGTTATAAGCAAATAATTTTTTAGTAAATTAAAAAACGAATTATTTTTTATAAAATATATTAAAAAAAATTTACTTATTAACTAGTTAGCAAAAAAAGCTATATTAAAAAAATTTATATAAATATTTATAATATATATAATATTAAAAAAATTTAAATTTAAACTTTATAAAAAACTATTAAAAAAGTATTAAAAATATAACAACCTGTTTAATAAATAATATAATATAAAAATAAAAGCACTAAAGTATAATAAATAAAATTATTAAATACTTTTAAAAAAAAATACTAAAATATTTTCTTTTTTATTATATAAATAAAAATTAGCTTATAAAACTAAATAAATATTTAAAGAAAATTTTTATAAAAAGGTTTATATAAAACTTTAAATTATTAGCAAAATTATTAATTTTATAAATATTAAAAAAACTAAACAAATAAAAAAAAATATAATAAAAATTATATATAAATTATAAATATTTTAATTTTATTATAAAAAAATTTATAAAACTTTTATTAAAAATTAAAAACTTAAAAAATAAATTATATAAAATAAAATAGTTTATAACATTTAATTTATTAAATATTTACTACTAAATAAAAATTGCTTTAAAAAACAAATAAAAAATAGTATTTAAAATACTATATAAACTATATAAATATTTAGTTATACTATTTAAACTTATAAATATATTAGCAAGCTTTTAAATAATAATAAGTAATATATTATAAAACTTTATTAATAAGTTTATAATAATATATTTAAATAATATATTAATATATTTAAAAATATATTAAAAATATATATAATATATATAAATAGTACTAAACATACTAAAAAATACTAAACTTAAAGTATATTTATAAAAAAGCAAATTTTATAAAAAAAGTATAGATTTTTTTAGATTTATAATTGTATTAAAACAAGTAAAAATTTAAAACTTTAAAATATTAGCAGTAAAAAACTAGCTAATACCTAGGGTTAAAAAATTAATATATAATATAAGGACTAATATAATATATACTATATACTAATTAGTATATACTAAAAAGTATTATTATAGTATATATTAATTAGTATTTAGTATAAAAATTAAAATACTAAAAAGTATTTGTACTTTTTAGTACGTACTAATTAATATATAGTATAAAAATTTTAATACTAAAAAGTATTTATACTTTTTAGTATATACTAATTAGTATATAGTATATACTAATTAGTATTTAAATATATTATATATTTTAAAGGTTAATATATTTATAAATTAAAAATTATAAATATTATAAATATTATACTTATAAAATTAAACCTTAAAATATATATTTAATAAATTTAATTATTAAATATATAAAAATATTATAAAATAATAATAATAAATATATATAATTATATATATTATTATATATATAGCTTTATTTATTTCGTTATATAATTTAATAAAAACTATATATTTACTTATATTTTTAGCTTTATATTATTATATAAAGTTTAATATATAAAAGTATTTATAATATATTAAATATATTAAATAATATAATTTTTTTATTTTAAATTTTTTAACATTAATTAGTACGTACTAATTAGTATTTTTATAGTATATACTTTTTAGTATTTAGTATTGCTTTTAAAATACTTTTTAGTATTTATACTATTTAGTATATACTAATTAATATATAGTATATACTAAAAAGTATAAATATTAATTAATATATATTAATTTTTAACCTTGCTAATATTTAAAAATATTAAAAATATAAAGTTTTTTTTAAAATTTATAAACTATATTTAACTTTTTATATATAAATTTAAAAAAACTACAGCATTATTTATAAATTTAATAAAAAAAACAAAAAATTTTTATAAAAAAAAATAATAATTAATATTTAAAAAAATTAAAAAAAATATTATATAATTTAATACTATAATTATTAAATTTAAAATAAAAGTATAAAATTAAAATTTATACTAATATTTATATAATAAATAAATAACTAACTTAAAAAATAAAAACAAAAAGCTATATTTAGTAATATTTTTTTTAAAAATTTTTTTAAAACTATAAGTAAATTATTTAATATTAAGCAAAAAACTTAGTAATAGTTTAAATATTTAAAAAACAAAAATATTATTTAATAAAAAGTATAAAACTAATAAAAGTTTATTTAAATTATAAAAATTTTATTACGTTTATATTAATAAAAGTATTAAATAAGCAATAAATAAAATAAATAAAATTTTTATTATAGTTTAATTTTAAAATTATATATATAAAAAATAAAAAAATATTAAAGTAAATATTTTTAGTAATAAATTAAATTATTATAATAAAATACTAAAAAAAAAATAACCTTTTTTAAAATTAAACTTATATAAAACAATAATAATTATAATTATATAGTTTAATTATAATATATAAATAAAAAAAATTTAAAAATTTTTATTAAATAATAAATAGTTAGCTAAAATATAATAAATACTATTAAACAAAAATAAAAAAATACTAACATATAAAAAATAAATTTAATAATATAGCAAAATATTAATTAATTTAAAATAATAAAAGCTATAGTATAAATTAATTAAAGCAATATATAAATATTTATTATTAAAATATTAAAAAATATTTAAAATATTAAAAAAAATTAAAAAGTATTATTAATTTAATATAAAAAAAAAAGTTAAAATAGTAATAAAAAATTGCAATATTTATAAATAAACAAAAATAATTAAGCATAAACTATATAAGTTATTATAATTAATTAATATTTTAAATAAAGCTTAAAAAATTATAGCTTTTAATTTTATTATTAAATTATTAAAATTAAAAAAACTTATAATAAAAATAAAATATAATTTTATTTTAGTATTAATAAATAAACTTATAAAGTATAAATATTTTATATTATATATAAAATTAAATATAGCTAAAAAACTAGTATATATAATTATAAAATATATTTTTAATAAATATAATATACTAAAAAAAGTAATTATTAATAAAAGTAATATAATAGTATTAAAGTTTTAATAGTTATTAATAAAAGCATTAAAAATTAAATATAAAATATTTACTATTTATTATTTATAAACTAATAAACAAACAAAAAAATTGAATTAAATATTAAAATAATATTTATAATATTATTTAAATAAAAAATAAAATAACTAAGTTAAATTATTATTAATAGCAAAATATATATATAATAGTTTAAAAAATAAAATAATAAAAATATTATTATTTAAAGCAAACTATAAATATAATTTAAAGTTAAGCAAACATATAATTTAAAAAATTATAGTACTAAAAATAAAAATAAAAGCTAATAAATTTATTAAACTATAACAAAAACTATAAAACAAACTTATATTTATTTAAATATAAATAAAAATATATTATAACAAATTTAAAGTATTAAAATTAATCTATAAAAAAAAAATAAAGTTTATTTATAACAATAAAATATTAAAACAAAAAAATTAAGCAATAAACTTAACTTTAAACTATTAAAACTATTTAAAATTAAAAAAGTTATTTTAAAAACTAATTATTAACTATTATTATTTTAAAAAATAAAAATATACTTAATATTTTATATTTTTTTTATTAAAAAAAGTATTAAAAAACGCTAAACTAATAATATAACTAAAAATAAAACTAAACTAAATATATATAATATTAAAAAAGTAATAAATTTATATTAAAATAATAAAATATTTAAATATTTAATAAAATAAAAAGGTTATTTATATATAAAAAATATATAAAAACTTAAAAAATATTTATAAAATGTTATATAAAAGGTAAATTTATTTTATTAGTAATATTTTAACTAACTAAAGCTAAAACAGCAAAGTTAACCTTTTAAATAAAAAAAAAGCTAAAAATAAAAACTAAAAAGATTAATAATAACAAAAAACTACTAAAGTATATACTACTGCTTTTGCTTATAGTTAGCAGCTTTTATTTTTTTTAAAAAATTTAAACTTGCAATAAAAAAACTTAGCACTATGCTTTTTTAGCATTTTATTTTGTTTTTTTAAACGATCTAATTTTGCTAAAGTTTTTTTTAAAAATATATATAATATATATAACTTAGCGCGTGCTTATTAACGCTTGTTTTTAAGTTTGTAATATTTATAAGCGCCTTAAACTAGGCTTACAAAATGTATTAACATTTTATATAATTAACTATGTTTAATATATAAAGTATAACAGCTAATATTAAAAGATTTAAAACATTTAAATTTAAATAAAATATAATAAACATAGGAATTAATAAAAGTATTAAATTTAAAAATATAAAAAAACAAACAAAAACGTTCTAAAAAAGTATTATAAATACTTACGGACAAAAAGTTAGCTATAACAAAAAAAAATTAAAAAAACAAAAAAAATAAGTTCTTATAAAAAAAAGTAAAAAGATTTATTATTTATTAAAAATAATAAACTTTAAAAAGGAAGAAAATAATATTATAAACTAACAAAAAACGGCCTATTAAAAGGACTAAGCACAAAGCGTAGAAATAAGCACAGATATAAAAAAAGCACAGCTAAAAAAATGCTTAAAAACAGAGCCGCAGTTACGTAACGGATTACTCCTAAAAATAGAATTACCTAAGGTAATCGGAGTAATCTAGGAATAAAAAGCGCAATTACTAATAAATAATTAAAGTAATCGGGTAATTATAGCTAAACATATAAAAAAATAACACAGTATAAAGGCACAGTGTCCCGCAGGGACACTGTACACGGATACTGTACTAGCTTAAATATTATAGCTTTTTAAAACGCCGTCTTTTTGGGACGACGTTAAAAATATACCAACTTTTACACACTTTAACTACGTCTATTAAAAAAGGAATTACTATATTTATAAAAAAAATTTTATATAACTAATTATTTTTTATTTTATTTATTAATTTAAGCTTATAATTAATTTTTAAAATTAGCTATTTAATGTATAATATTTATAGCATTGTTATTTATGTTATACTGTTAGTATTTAGCGCTACTTTTTAACGAGTAGTACCTTTAAATATACGGTTTATTAATAATTTAGCTATTTTAAACAAGCACGCGGGCTTGCTTAAAATAAGTTATAATAGGTTACTATATTTATAAATTAAATATTATAAATATTATAAATATTATATTTATAAAATTAAACCTTAAAATATATATTTAATAAATTTAACTATGAAATATATAAAAATATTATAAAATAATAATAATAAATATATATTATTATTTATATTATTTAATATTTACCTTTATTTATTTTATTTTATAGTTTAATATAAAATATATGTTTAATTTTAATTTTAGCTTTATATTACTATATAAAGTTTAATTTATAAAAGTATTTATAATATATTAAATATATTAAATAATTTAATTTAATTTTTTTAATTTTTTAACACTAATTGGTATATTAAACAGTATATACTAAATAGTACGTACTATTTAATATTTCTTTAAAGTACGTACTATTTAGTATTTTTTTAACGAAATACTAAATAGTACGTATTATATAGTATATAGTATTCGTTTTAAAAAATACTAATTAGTACGTACTAATTTTTAACCTTAATTATATATTATTTATAAAAACTTATATCTTTAATTTTTTAAAATATATAAACAATGATTATTTTTATAATTAACGTTATAAAGTAATTAATTAATAATTAAAAATAAATAGCTAAAGCAAAAAAATTTATAATATTTTTATTGCTTTTTTAAATAGTATTTAATATTCTTTTATACTTAAAGTTTTTATTATAGTTTATAATTATTTTATTTTTAACGTTAATATTTATAATAAGTTACACTTTATTAATTAATTATACTTAGTTTAATATACCTTTTTTATTAAATTTTTTAATTTTACTATTGCTGTTTATTTTATTAATAACTATATATAATCGGCTTAGTATATTTAGTATAAAATTAAAGCAATTAAAAAATAGTATATTTAAAACTTATACTAAAATAAATATATTAAAATATTAATTAGCTGTTTGTTTGCTTAATTTATAAAACTTATATTAAAATTAGTTTAATTTAAAATACTTTTAGTTATTAAATAATTTATTAAAGTTACAGCTGGGTGGCTAGTGAAGCCTACGCCCTACTTTAGCTATACACCGTAATTTTTATCGCACGTAGGTAGGCATGCAGCCGTAAAAACCCACTTTTACTAATTAGAGCGCACTTTGCGCAAACATATAAACATATATATATATACAAATACCTTATATGCTTACTAAAATAGCTTTTTTTTTTCCTTTTTTTTTTATTGTAGATTTATAATATAATATAATATTCTTTAAAGCTTTGCTTTTATATATATATTTAGTATAACAATTTATAATTAACTTTTATTAAAGTATTAAAACTGCTTTTTTAAATATTTTTTAAACTAATAAAATAACCTTTTAATAAAATAAAAATGTAAAAATTTATAATAAAGCTTATTAACAAATTATTAAAATAGCGCTTTAAAATATTAAGCGTAGTATTTTTAAAAGTAATAAGCTATTTATGTTTAAAATTTAATAATTATATAATAGTTATTTATTATTATAATATTTTTAAAGATATGCTTTTATTGCAATAGTTAAGCAAAATAAAAAAAAATTATAAATAACTATATAACTTTTACATTTTTAATTTAGGATTTTTTAAAGCAAGTTTAAAATATTATTTATTTATAAAAAAACTTTTATATTAAACTTAGTAATATTTATGCTAATATTGTTGCTTTAACTAAAAAGTATATAAGCTTTTATATTAAAAACTATAAACTAGCATTTTTTTTTTATTTTATTACTTTATAAAAAAAAGCATAGTAGCTTAGTTTTAATAAGCTAATAAATAAAAAAACTTTTATAAATAATATATAAATAGCTTTATATTTTTTTTTTAAAATTAAAACATTTGTTTTATTGCTATAAGTATATTAATAGCATAGTTAAAAATTGCAAATTTTTTTGTATAAAGTTATCTAAAACAATAAAAAACTAGTTCTTTAAGCTAAAAAGTTTAGCAATATAACATTTAAACAAAAAACTAAAGTATAATAACAAATAATTAAAAATGCAAAGTTATATATAACTAAAGCTTTATTTTAAATAAATAAAAACAATAACAATTTAACTGTTTTAAAATAAGCTTTAAATAAATTTACTACTATATATAAAAAATATAAATATATTAAAAAATAAAAAAAATAATACTAATTAATAAGTAATAAACTTACTAGTATATAACTATAGCACTATAAATAATACTAGCTATTATTTAAATAGTAGCTTTTATAAATTTGCTAAAATAACTATTATAATATTTTATAGTAATAAAAATAAAAATACTATACGCTTTAAAATATAGCATTATATAATAAAAAACTAACTATTTAGTAATACTAACTAGTTTGCTAATAATACTGCTATAATAACTAATATTAAAATATATTTAAAAAAAACTACTGCTAATAACTTTTAATTATACTTTTTAAATATTTATTTTATATAAATTACTATATTAGCAAAGCTATTAAAATATTTATAAAAAACTTACTATAATATTAATACTAAAAATAAAATAAAGTTTAACTAATAAAAGTTAAAAATAAAAAAACAATATATTTTAGTATAATTTTCTACTTTTAAAGCTAAGTTTATATGCTTAGCTAAATAATACTGCTTTAAAAAGTTTAAATAAAAAAAATTGCTTAAAAACAAATTATTTGCTTGCTTATATATTATTATTATATTAAAATATTTAAAGCTTAATATAACTTTTAAACTTTTTATTTGCTATTATATTTAAATTGTTTATTACTTATTAATAAACAATAAAAAACAAAATAATATATATTTTAAAGCAAAAAGTAGTTTTACTACTACTATTATTATTTTATTTTTATAGCTTATATATAATAATATTTAAACTATAACTATATTATTAACTTTTGTTTTATTATTAATAAGCACTATAAAGTTTATAAAGTTTAAACTTAATAAAATTTATATGCTTATATTAAAAGGTTGCTATTTTAATTGTTAAAAATAAAAATATATAACTTAAAAATATTCTTATAAAGCAAATACTAATAAAAAAGCATATATTGCTACTATTATAGCTAAATATAAAATTAAAAAAAATAAAAACTATATTATTATTAATATAGCAAAAAACTAACCTTAAAAAAACTAACGTTTTATTTAAAAAAAGTATTTTTTAAATATAAAAGTTTAAAAGTAAATAAATATTTAAAAAAATAGCTTTTTTTATATATTTATACTATAAATAATAATAGATTATTTTTAACTACTAATAACTTTTTTAAAAATATAAAAGCTAGTATATATATATATATAAATATTTAATTTATAAAAAAAATATTAAAATATTTAAAGCTGCTTATTATAAACTAGTTTTAGCTTTAAAAAATAACTAGGTATAAAAAAAATAAAAATAAAAACTAGAAAATTTATTAAACTTTACAATTAAACTTAAAAGTTTAAAAGCAAATATTTTAATAAATTTTTATATTTATATTAAAAATATAAAACAATATTATTTTAAAAAAGCTATAGTTTATAAAGTATAATATATTTTTAAATTGTTTAAAATACTAACTGCTATTTTTTTTAAATATATTATTAAATTATAATTTAAAATATATTCTAGCTATAAATAAAGCTAATATTTAGTTAAAATATTTTTATTACTAAAAAAATATAAAATAATATAATATTATATTAGTAAAAAAAAAAATAGTAAAAGCGCTAAAAAAAAAGTATAAAAGTATAATAAAAAAAAATAACTTATTTTTATTTTAAGCAAATATAATTTAACTTTATAGAATATAAAGTATAATAATCTTATTAAAGTTAAAATAAAAAAAATAAAGTATAACTTAAAAGGTTATATAATTTAGCCGAAAACTTTATTTTTTAAAACTTTGCTTTATTAAAATAAAAACATAAATATAAAATAGCAATTAGACTAATATAAACTATATTAACTAAAAAAAAATAGCATAGGTTAATATAAAAAAAAACCTTTAAAAAAATAGTTACTATTAATATAATAGCTTTTAAAAGCTTTATAAAAAAAATAAAGCAAAGTTTTAAATATATATTATTAATATTTATAAGCTAAACAAAATAATTATAAACAAAAAAACTAAAACTAAATCCTTTTTTAAAAAAAAAAGTAATAAATTAAAAAAAAAAGCTTTATAATTTATACTATTTAAATACTATAACTTACTATATATATTTAATAAAGTAAATTTTAATACTTTATTATTTTATTAGCTAAAAGTTAACTATAAAATTAACTTTATATTAAACAAGTTTTTATATAATTTAAAATATAGCTTATTATATAAAATATTTTTAAATAAATTAAAAGCTATTTATAAATACCTAGTAAATAATTTAAAAAAAGGTTTTATTAAACCTAGCAATGTTTTATTTATTTCTTTAATTTTATTTATTAAAAAGCTAAATAGCAGTTTAAAGTTTTATATAAATTACTATAAACTAAATAAAATTATTTAAAAGAACTAATACTTTTTTTTTTTATTAAAAAAATCTTATTATATATTATTAAAGTAAAAATCTTTACTAAAGTAAATATATAACAAGCTTTTTATTAAATATAAATAATAGAAAATTATAAAAATTTAATAACTTTTTATATATAATATAGTTTTTATAAATATAAAGTGCTACTTTTTAGTTTAATAAATAGTTTAACTACTTTTTAGAAATTTATTAATAATATATTGTTTAATTATTTAAATAATTTTTATAATATATATATAAATAATATTTTTATTTATTTAAATAACTTAGAAAACTATAAATATTATATAAAAATAATATTATAATAACTATATAATATAAGCTTATAAATAAATTTAAAAAAATTTAAGTTTTATATTACTAAAATAAAATTTCTAAGTTATATTATAAATACTAAAAATATTTAAATTAATTTAGCAAAAGTAAATATAATATATAACTAGCAACTGCTTATAACTATTAAAAATATTTAGTTATTTTTAAGCTTTTATAATTTTTATTATAAATTTATACTTAAATATAGCTAAGTAGCTTTTTTATTTATTAAGCTAACTAAAAAAAATATACCTTTTAAATAAATAAAATAATATAATAAAGCTTTTAAAAATTTAAAAAAAGCTTTAACTTTTATACTTTTGCTAAAATATTATAAATATAATTTATTTACTAAAGTAAAAACAAACATATTTAACAAAATAATAGCTAAAGTAATATTTTAATTATATAGTAACTAATAGTACTTTATTATATTTTATTTTAAAACTATATATAATATTAAATTAAACTATAATATTTATAACTATAAGCTATTTGCTATAATATTAGCGCTTAAAAAATAAAAGCTAAAATTAATAAATTAGTATAAAAAACTGTTTATAGTTATTATAAACTATTAAGCTTTAAAATATTTTAATAAAAAGTAATATTTAAACCTATAATAAGCTAGCTAAGCTAACTTATTTACTAATTATAACTTTTTAATTATATATTAATTAAAAAAAAAAAAAATAGTTGCAAACTTTTTATTATATAAATAAAAAAACCTAGTTATATATAAAAAAAAAAAAAAAGCGTACTATTACTTTATTATATTTGTACTAGCATATAGTAGTATAACTTTTATAAAACTTTAACCTATAGTATAAATAGCTATTTTAATAGTTTTTTATATACTATTAGCTTTAAAAAAAGCTACTTTTATTAAAACAAAAGCATAAAAAGTACTTTAAAATATAACTTTTAAAAAATACGCTCTAGTAAAAAAATTAATATATAAAAATTGTTTTAACTTCGGTATAAATATTTATAAATAAAAAGCATATAAAAAGCAAAAAGCTAACCTTTAAAAAATAAAAAATAAACTTATTATTTATAATAAATATTTAGTAGTTTTTAATATACTTTTATTTTAAATATAAATAATTAGCAAAGCTTATATATAAATACCTATAGTATACTTAAAAAAAAAAAATATCCTAGCTAGTAGCTAAGCATTATTAGTAGCTTAAACTAAAAAATAACTATAATATATTTATAGCTAACTATATAAAATATAAACTAGCTAAAATGCTATAAAATAAAATATTTAAAAAACTAATACTACTTTTTATACTAGATTATATATAAAGGTATTTAGTTATAAATTTTAAATAAATACTAAAAAACAAATATAAATTTAGTAACGCATTAGTTATAGTTAATTAGTTAAATAAAAAAGCTTAAACTATTTTTTATACTATAAATATAATAGCTAAAAAATATTATATGCTTATATTATAAAAGCTTTTTTTATATTTTTAAAATATTTATTACTATAACTTTAAACCAAAAACTTTAATTTATTTTAGCGTTTATAAATAAATTATATTAATTAATAAAAATAACTTATATTTTAATATTTATAAAACATTATAAAATAGCTAGCTAAGTTAAAATTATAAATAAATATTTAAACTAGCGCTTATAACTATATATAAATTATTACTAAAATAATTAGTTCAAACGTATACTAGCTATAAACTATATATAAGTTGTACTATTATATATATTAATAAAAATATTGCTATATAAAATAAAAATAAAATTTTCTATGCTTTTTTATTTTAATTAAAAAAACTAAACAGCTTTTATTAAAAAAAAATAAAAAAAGTTACCTATATAAAAAAAAAACTATGCAAACATATATAAAACTAAGCATAAAAAATCGCGCAATATATAAAATTTATATATAATTATATAAAATATAGCTAAAAAGTTATAATTTAGCAAGCTAATTAAAGTTAATATAACTTTAACTTTAATATAAAAAATTATATATTAATTTTAAAAAAACGCTAATTATAAAAAACCGATCGCTTTTTTAATAAATTTAATTATTTAATAGTTTTTTAAAAATTTAAAATTATTAAATATAATAGTAATACTTTTGTTTTTAATATTTTTTTAATATAAAAAACAACTAATTAATTCTATACTAACTAGTTATAATAATACCTTAATAACCTTTTGCTAAAGCAAGCTGCTAAAAACTTAAATAAAAAAGTAGTAAACTTTAAAAATAAAAAATAAAAATTTGTAGTAAAAAAAGTACAAGCTTTAAAACTATACTATTATAAGTTATAGTACTAAGTAAACTAAAAAGGTTAAAATTGCAATAATAAATAATATTTAGCAGAAAATTTTAAAAATATTTTATTGCAATTAAAAAGTTTTTATAATAAAAATCCCAACGCTATAAGCTTTTTATTATAATTAAAAATATAGCTAAAGGTAGCTAAAAATAATAAATTTAATAAGCTATATATAGAAAATAATATGCTATAGTTAAATAAAAGAAAAAATATAAAGTATTGCTATATATAAAGCAAAATAAACAGTAAACTAGCAATACTAACTAGTAAAAAAGTATTATAATAATTTAAAAGTAAAAGGCTTAGAAATAAATTATAATATAAAAACCTAAAGTAATTTTTCTTTTTATTAAAAAGCTATTAGTTTAAATCTTATACCAGTTAAAAACGCCTAATTTTTTTAAAAAAGAAGGTAGTTATAGCTAGGTAGCTAGTAGAGCCTACGCTTTACTCTAGCTATATACTGTAATTTCTATTGTATATAGGTAGGCATGCAGCTATAGAAACCTATTTCTACCAATTAAAGCGCACCTTGTACAAATATACAAATATATACACACATACAAATACCCTGTATACCTGCCAGAATAGCTTTTTTTTCTCCTTTTTTTTTATTATAAATTTATAATACAATACGGTATTTTTCGGAGCTTTGCCTTTATATATATGCCTAATATAACAATTAATTTTATTAATAAATTATATGCTGCTTTAATTATAGTATAAATTTTTTTGGCTATTTATAGTATATAAGCTACTTTTACTTTTAAAAAGCTATAGTATATTTTAAGCTATAATATATATTTACTAAAAAATATAATTAAAAATATTTAAGTGCTTAAAATTATTATATTTAGCGTTTATTTATACTTATTTTTTATATAAAAAGCTATTATTTTAAAACTACGTTTTAAAAACTTATTTATTTATAAAAATAGCTATATTTTAATTAGCTTTAAATAACTTTAATTTAGCTTTAATAACCTTATAATATATAAACTAGTAGTACGCTTAATGCTTATTAAAGTTTTTAAGTTTTATATAGCTAAAAGTACGCCGTTTATTAAAAAAAGCTGTCTTTTTTTAAAGCAGCTTAATATATTAAGTATAATATAATAAAAAATTACGTAAAAATTTTATACTTTTAAAGTACTGCTCGAAAGCTTTAAGCTAATTTAAAAACTAAAAGTTTTAATATGCTTTTAACTTTTTTTTAGTAATAAATATACTAAAAGCGTTTATTTAAAAGCTTAATAATTTTACTAAAAAATATATAAAAAAGAACTTTTTTAAAAAAATTAAAATCTTCCTTTTTTAAAACAACTTAAAGATGTTATATAAATAAGCTAAATATTTATTTTAAATATTAAAATATATAATAATATTATTAATAAACACTTAATAATAGTGCTTATATAAACAAAATAACTTGTTTATAAACTGCTATATATATATTAAAAAATTACAAAAGCTTATTAGTGCTATAGTAAATTGCTTTAACTTTTATAAACTAATAACTATAAACTTATTATAATAATTTAAATATACTTTAAATTAGTGAAAAAATAAAATAGCGTTAACTATTATAATATACCTTTTATTTTATACTAACACTATGTATATATATAGTGTTTCTATAAGGACACTATACACGTAAACACTATATACCGTAAAATAGCATAGCTTTTATAAATGCTCTTTTTTTAAGATAATATTTTAAAATAAACAACTTTTATATATTAACTAAGCCTATTATTTAATAGCTAGCAAGCTATAATATTAACCTTTATTTTTACTACTATTTGCTTTTTAGCAAATAATAGAACTAATTTAAACTTTAAACTATATCCTGCTTTATTAAGTTTATTTTATTGTATTAAAAAAAATAATTCTTTTATTTAAATATTAAACTAAATACTATTAAAATTAAAATTAAAACTATTATTAAAATTAAAATTAACCTTTATACTAGTACGCTATTAATACTTTTATTTTATTTAATACTATTTTTTTATTTTTTAATGCTTTATTTTTATTTTACTATTATTTTTTTATTGTTTTAATTGTTATTACTTAACAAAATTACTACTTTTTAACAACCTTAAAATACTTGTTTTTTGTTTTTTTTAAGCTTTAAAAAGGTAGAAAATAATTTTTATTTATTTTTTTAACTCTATAACTGCTATTTTTTGTTTACTGCTAAATGTTTATACGTTATTTTAACACTTTTTATATATTAGTTCGCGCATTTAATAGCTAGCACATTATAATAGTTAATTTATTATATTATTTTAACATTTTATATATATATATAACAGTTGCTTATATTATTCTAAAATATTTAGCATTTAATAATTAATTATAAATGTATTAAAAATAACATTCCTGTTATAATAGGTGTTTTATAAACAAGTTAAGGCTTATACGTAGGTAACCACGTGTATTGCTAATTGTAAAATAGAAAAAAAAGGTCTAAGTATAAAGCGTAGCTGCAGTGCGCAGGGTAAATATCTATATATGTATATATATAGTAGGGCAAGGTCTAGAATGTAACCTACTAGGTTTAGAATGTGACCTATAACCTCCGGTAGCTAGAGCTATAGGCTATAGCTATAGGCCCAGCTATCCCACCAAACTTATTTACTATAACTACTTCCCTTTTAAAAAAAACTTAGTTTAGGATTTAAACTATAGCTTATTATATTGCTATTTAATAAAAAAAAAGAATTACTTTAGGCATTTATTTTTTAACTATTATATTATAGGCCTTTAATTTATAAAAGCACTTTAAGGTATTTTTATAATATATTAAAAACTAACCTATTAATACTCCTTATATATAAGTTTAATTCGTACGTTTTTTTTTTAACTTTTATAGTGTTACTTTTTTTTTATTTTTATTTTTTAGCGTATTGTTATTATTATATGTTTTTTTAAATCGATTTTTTCCCGCTATTTTTAGCTATTTTTTTAAACGTTTAAGTAGCTTAGCTAACGTTAAATTATTATAAGAAAATATTAATAAAAGTTATAGCAAATTTTTTAAATTGCTTACTAAATAGTATTGCTTATTAAAATTTTAACCTTTTTAGTTTATTTAGTATTATAAAGTTTTTTTATAATATAAATAAAAATATATATTTGTTTAACTTTTTATTTTAACTTTTTTTTATTTTTTATAAGTATAATTACTTTGCTATTTAGTTGTTTAACTTATTAGCTAAATAAAAAAATTTTAAAGTATTTATATAATTAGTTAACATAATATAAGTTAGTTAATTATTAGCTTAAAAGTATTTTAAAACAAAAAGTAATAAAGCTAGTTTTTTTTATAATTTTAAAATGTTATTATATTAGCAAATAATTTAATTTACTTAAAGGTTAATTAATAGCTTATAACTACTGCTTTTTTATAATAAATATATTGTTGCTAATATTAAAATTTAAGTTTTAATAGTATTAATTTTTTTATAAAACTATATATATTTATATTTATAATAAAATAATGCAAGTAGTATTAATATATTTTTATATAGTTTTAGCTTTTTATTGGACTTTTTTTTTATGTTAGTTTTTTTTTTTAATAGATTTATAAAATTAATAGTTTGCTTTTTTTAATTATAATATATTAATATTAAAAAACTAAATAATATTTTATATAGTTATAATTTTATAAACGTATAAAGCAAAAATATTACTATAAAATTTATTGTAAATAAAGCTAATAAACATAGTTAAAGTGTATAAAAGTTAATGTATTTTTAACGTCGTCTTAAAGGGACGGCGTTTTAAAAAGCTATAATATTTAAGCTAGTACAGTGTCCGTGTACAGTGTCCCCGCGGGACACTGTGCCTTTATACTATATTAAAAGCGTTAATTTAATTTGTTTAATAGTAGTTATAATAAAAGTAAAGCTATTAATTTAAATATTTAATAGTAATTTTTATTTGTTTTATAAATTTATAATAGCTTACTAATAAATACTTTTATTTAATTTATAAAAATTTTATAAATTTATTTATAAATAATAAAATAAATTAAAAATTTTTATTTAAGCTAATTTGCTTTAATAATTTATAAACTTAAAATAGTTTTTTATAATATAATTATGTTATAGTAGTAGCTATAACTTTTTTATTATAAAATATTAACTAAAGCGCTTTGTTTAACTAATTTACTATTATAAATATAAATATTTTTTTATTAGTTGTTATTTTTTTAAAATTTATTATAATATATTAAAATAAATATAAAAGTATTAAAATAGGTTATAATAAGCTAAAAGTTTTATTTTATAAAACTTTAGCTAGTTTATATTTTATATAATTTATAATATATTTATTATAATTTACTGCTAATTTAAGCTACTAATATTATATAGCTATTAATTGTTTAGTTTTTTGTTTATTTAAATATACTATAATAATATATTTATATATTTTTTTAAAATATAAGCAAAAAAATAATTAGCTATAAATATTACAAGTTGTTTTTTATATATAACTAGTTTGTTTTATATAGTTTAGTTATTGTTTAACTTTATATATATTTTTACTTAATTAATTTTTAGGTTAAAAAATTCCTAGTTTACTATTAATATTTTATTTATTAATAAAGTAATAAAAAATAAAATGCTTATTATAAAGTTATTTATAAAGGTATATATTTATATACTAGTATTAAATATTATACTTATTGTAGTTAATTTTATATAGCGTTTAAAAAGCTTTACTAGCTTAAATATTATTATATATTACTAGTATTTAATTTTGCTTTTTTATATTTATAAGTTATTTTATTTTTAAAATATAGCGTTTATTATTATATTTTTTGTTTTAAAGTAGTAAGTTATTAAAAAGTAATATTATACTAGTAGGTTAGCTTAATTAGCTTATTAAAAGTTAAATTTTTACTTTATACTAAAATATTTTAAAGCTTTATAATTAATAATAATTAAAAATAGTTATTTTTATTAATTGCTAATTAACTTAGGTTTTTAATATTATAAAAGTTTTATTATTATTAGTATTTTTTTGTTATAAATACTATAGTTAAGTTTTGTTTTATATATTATTTTAAAAAAAAAGCTTATAAAATGTAATTTTTTTTTAAAAAAAAAGCAACTAGCAGTAATACTATTTAATATATTTATTTTTACTTATATTTTTTAGTTATAATAATAGTAGCTTAGTATAAGTACTAATATTTATTTAGCTTTTAATTTATTAAATATTTTTTAGTATGCTTTATTTTAATAAAATAGAATATTTTTTATATTAAGTTAAATAATAGTTTTATAATATAACTATATTTTAAAATAAAGCATTAGTAAAAATTATAAAATTTTAAAAAAAATTGTATTATTTTTAATGTTTTAAGCTTAAACTAGTTTATAACTATAAATTCTTTTTTAAATTTACTTTACTGCTATTTTTTTTATAATAAAGCTTAAGTATTTAGTTTTTGTTATAAAACTTATATTTTTTAGGTTTGTTTATAATTTTATATTATATAATTATGTTAGTATTTTTTTAATATATATTTTATATTTTTTAAAGTTTTTTAAATAAATAAAAACGTTATTAATATAAATATTATAAAAATTATTTAAATATTTGTTTAAAGCGCTATTTATATAGCGTTAAAAGGTTATAAAGCTATTAATTAATCTAAAAAATAGTACTTTATATTTAAATACTATATTAAGTTTTAAAAGTTATAAAGTTTTTATTTTTTAAATATATATAAATTTAGTAAAATGTTTATTAAATGTTTTTTTAGTAAAAATTTAAGCTTTAAAAATATATAATAAAGTTTTATTAATTAGTAGTAATAAATAACGATTTTTTTTTAATATAGCGTTTACTTTTTAATACTTTATATAAAATTATAATTTTTTATTAAGCTTAAATATAAATAGTACTAAAGCTATAAATAGTATATTTTTTAGTTTAATAAAAAAATTTTTTAAGTTTTTAACTATATATTTTTATATAGCTTTTAACTTTTTATATTAATTATAATTAGTAGTATTTGTTTAAAAATATAGCTTTTTAAATAAAATTTTATAATTATAACTTTGTAAATATTTTGCTAAAAACTAATATTATATTTAAAAACTATTTATTATTTAAAATTAGTTGTTATATAAACGCTTAATTAAAATATTATTTATTATATAAAGTTACTATTTATAAAAAAATAGCTATTAGCTTTTATATTAATAAAGCTATTAAAAATAATAAAAATTTGTTTATGTTATATAGCTTATACTATTATATATATTATTAAAAATAGATTTTTTTTAATATATACAGTTAAAAAATTTATACTATTTATATTTAGCTTTATTAATAGTTTTTTTAAAAGAAAGTTTATAGTTTTTAAAGTTAAGCATTTTTTATGTTTATATTTTTACTATTGTTGTTTTTTTATTACTATTTTTTTGTTTATATTATATAAACAAAGCAGTAAAACGCGCGTTTTTATTTTTGTTTTTATTATTTTTAAAGTAAGCTAGTAAAAAGTACTTTTTAGTTTTATATTTTTTTATAACAGTTAAAATATTTGCTTTTTTAAAATAACTTTTATATTTTTTTATAGCTAAAACATAAATAAGTTTTTATTAAACTATTATTACTAGCAATAATAATTATTTATAATAACTTTAATTTATTAGTATAAAAAATTATATAGCTTTTTTCGCGTTAACTGCTTTTTACTAATAAAATTATTATTATAAATATAGTTATGCTAGCTTTTTAATGCTTGCTAGCAGCATTAGTTTTTATTATATTATAAACTACTTATTTATAATATTTAGCAAATATTAAATAAAGGTTTAATATTTTATATAAGCTATACTAAAATATATATAAATATTTTTTTATATAAATTTAGCTAATTTATGTTTGTTAGCTAAGCAAGTAAATTAGTTTTTAAACTTTTAAAAGTTTATAATGCTAGTAAATTTTAAAACTTTTTATTTTGCTTATAATTTTTATTTATAATTAAAGTTATAATATTTAGTTTATAAATAATTTATTAATTTTTAAGCAGTATTTATTATATTAAAGTAATTTTTGCTTAAGTAAAGCTATAAGTTTTTAGCTGCTTTTTTACTAAAATAAGCTTTAATATTTACTATTTTAGCTTTATTATTAGCAAACTAATTATAGTTTATTTTAAATTAGTTAGTTTAAGTTTAATGCTATATTTTAAAAGTAACTATATTTTTATTTTTAGCGTTATAAAATATAATAATATTAACTTTGCTAGATTTTTTATTTCTATTTTTTACTAAAGTATTAAAAATACTTAATATATTTAAAGCTAAAATATTGTTTTATTACTAAAAAATTAAATTAAAAATTAATTAATTAGCTTTATTAAGTTTGCTTTTTTTGCTTTTAAGCTTTATATAAAATACGTTTATTTAAGCGCTAATAATATTATATTATTTAATAGCTTTAGCTTAAATTTTTTTAGTATAGTTTAATATAATTTTTAAATTAATATTATAAATAAAAGCTAATTAATATATATTGCTTATAGTAGTATATTATATAAGCTTTATATTAGCATAAGCTTTAAATTTATAATATAATACCTTTTAGTTAGTTTTATAAAATTTAATAAAATTATTAAAAGTTATTAGTTTATTAAATTTAAAAAAAACTGCTTAATTAAGTTTTATAAAAGCTATAAAATAATAAGCAGCTTGTTTAACTTGCTTATAGTATATATTTTTAAGTTTATTAGTTTTTTTTTTTGTATATTTTTTTAAATTTTTTTTAAAGTTAAATTATATTGTTTTTTATTTAATATATTTTAAGCTAGCTTAGTATACATTTAGTTATAGCTAAATATAAAAAATTTATTTAAAATTTTAAAACTTAGCATTATTACTATTGCTATTTTAGTTTTGTTTAGCTATATAAAACTTTTTAGCAAATTAAATAATAAATATTTCTAAATTTTATTAACTTAATAAAATTATGTTAGCTTTAAGCTTAGCAATATAAAAACTAATAAAGTTATTTAAATTAAAAGTAATATATTAAAAACTTTTAAATATTTTAAAGTTGTTTTTATTTTTATTAAGCTTTTTAATATGCTTTTTAATAAAGTTTTGCGCTAGATTTAAAAGTTTAACAAAAAGTAAAAGTAAAAGATTTGCTAGTTTTTTACTCGATTAGGTTATAACGTTAGGTTTAGTTATAATAACTATTTTATTAAGCATTATTGCTTTAGCGTTAATGAAAGTTTAAAGGTATTAGATTATAAAATTTAACTTTGTTAATTAACTAATTAGTTTATTAAAATATAAAGCTTTTTAACTAAAAGGTAATTTTATAATTATTACAATAAGTATTTTATAAATAAGTTAAAGCTTATATATAGGTAACTACATATATTACTAATTATAAAATAAAAAGAAAAGGTTTAAGTATAAAACGTGGCTATAGTGCGTAGGGTAAATATTTATATATATATGTGTGTAGTAGGGCAAGGTTTAGAATGTGTTCTACCGGGTCTAGAATGTAACCTACAACCCCCGGTGGCTAGGGCTACGGGCTATAGCTACGGGCCTAGCCACCCTACCAAACCTGTTCACCATAACTATTTCTATATTAAAGTTTGCTTAGCGCTAACGTAATTAATATATAGCTTTTTCTTTTATTTTTTTTTAGCATTTGTTATTATACTTTTTATTTATATATTAAGCTTAAGCTAAAAAGAAAATTATTATTTATATATAAAAGTAGCAGCTTTTTTAAAAAAATTATAGTTATTTATTATAAGTTTAAAAACTTAAGCTAAAAATTATTTCTAATATTTTTTTAATTAAATGATTATTTTTATTATTATAAAAAATTTTTAAAATATTATTTAAGTTAATAGTAGTAGTAATATTAACTATTAAATAAATTTAACGTTTATAAAGCATTATAGTTTTTAATTATTTATTTAACTAAATAGTAAATATATTTAAAAGTAAAAAAGGTATATTAAAAGTATAATAAATAGTAATAATAATTAAAAGTTTTATTATAATAATATATTTTAACTTAGTGAATTATAATAAATATATTTAAATGCGATTTAAAAATAATAGTAATATATTAAATATAAAAAGTTCTTTAATACTAAATATATATAGTAAAAAAATAACGTATTAAAAACTTATTTAAATATTTTTTTTAATTATTATAAAACTTTTAAGCTATACTTTTAAAATAAAAGATTTTATTAATTTAATTATATTTTAATAATATTTGCTTTAGTTATTAGTAGTAGCTATAGCTATTTATTAGCTATAATTTATTATAAATAGTTTAAATATTTTTAATATTTTAACTAAAATATTTATATATTTATTAAAACTATTTAAAACTTTTAAATAAATAATAAATAATATAAATAATAATATATAGCAGTATATAATAAAAATTATAATAACTATTTAAATAATAATATAAAATAATAATATTTATATAATAATAAATAATATTTTAACTATAGTTTATATTATTTTAAAGTATAAAATTATATTTATAGCTTAAAAACGTGCTTATAATTAAAAAATGTATTTTATTAGCTATTTTAATTTTAATTTACTATAGTTTTATATTATAAAAAAATATATTATTTTTTTTAAAAATATTTATTAATATAATATTTATTTGTTTATTATATTAATAAAATAATATATTTAAAATATTAATAAATATATTATTTTATAAAATTATTTATTTTAGTTGTTTTATAAAAAAGTTTAAATTTAATATATTAATATTTTAAATAATATTATTAAAATAACTATTAATATAAGCTTAAAATTTATTTTTTATAAAATTAAAAAAAAATATTATTTTAATACTATAAACGTTTTTAAAACTACGCTAAAAACTTTATATATAAAAAAAATAGTATTAGCTAATATATTAATATATATTTAAACTATAAAAATAATAAAAAAGCAATTTATAAACCATATTTAAAATTAATTATATTTTAACTTTTAAAAAATTTATAATAAATTAAATAATATTATATTTTTTAATATTTTTTTAATTATATTAAAATTAAATAAAAAATTTATTATATATAATTAATTATTAATAAAATATAACTATAAATAATATTTATGTTATAGTATTTAATAATATTAGTAATAATTAATATATTAATATTACTAGTTTTAATATAAAATTTAATTATTAATATAGCTAAAAATAAAAAAGCTAGTTAAATTAATATAAACTAGTTTAATAAATAGTATTTATATAACTATAAATATTAATATAATAATTAAAGTTTATATTTTAGCTATTTTAAAAAAAGCTATAATAAAAGTATAATAAAAAGCTAAAAAAAAATTAAAACTTTAATAATTATTTTTATATTAATATAATAATAAAACTATTAATATTAAATATAGTACTAATACTAAATATAGTTATAAAAGCTATAAAAAAATAACTTTTAAAACAAAAAATAATTTTATTATAAATAATATTATTAGTATTAGTTATATTATAAATAAATTTATTTATAGCATATATAAAATACAAAATATTTTTTTAATAAATAAAAATAAATTATATATTAAAAAAAATAAACTGTTAATTTAAAGTTATATATTAATAAAACTTTTTTAAAAAAACTAGTAATAAATTTTTTTATTAAATATTTTATTAATAAAAATAATAATATTATTTTATTTTATTTTATTAAATTATAAATAATATTATTTAATAAATTATATAGTTTTAAATATAAATATTATAACAAAAAAATTTCTAAAAAAAGTATTTTTTTTATATAGCTTTAAAAAATAATATTAAAAGTTTAACTAAAAAATATATATAATATAAGCTATTTAAAAATATATAAAATAAACTATTTAAAAATAATATATTTATAATAAATAATATTTTTATATTATAATTATATTTTTTAAAAAATAGCTAAATATAAATACCATAAAACTAGTTTTATATATATATTTAAAAATATAAACTTTATTAAAAAATAATTTTAATTATATAATAATATATTTTAATATTAAATATATTATTATTTTTATAAATTATTAATAAATTACTAATTTTATTTTAAATATAAAAATTAATTTAATTTAATAAATAATAGTATAAAAAGTTAAAAATACTATTATTTTTAAAAAGCAAGCTAAATTTTTTAAAAAACTTTTTAATATAAGTTAAAATAATATTAATAAAATTAATATTTATTAAATTAAAGCTTAAATTATAAATAATTTTAAGCTAAACTTTTTGTTTAATATAAACTTTTTAAAAAGTTATATAATTAATATTAATTATTTAAACTAATTAATTATAATAAGCTTATATAGAAATATTTTATTATAAATAAATATTATTTATAAAAAATTTTTAATAGTTTAAAAAATAATTATAATAATAATAATAATTGTTTTATTATATATAATAATAGTAATTTTAATATTATATATTAATTTATTAGTAATAAATATTATAAGTATATAAAAAATTATATATTAAAGCTATATATAAATAAAGTTATAATAGTATTATTATTTTTATTTAATAAAAAAATAATATTATATATAAAGTATATAAATAAAATAATTTATATTAAATATAATATAAAAATAAACAAAATTTATAACTTAAAAAAAATATAGCTTTATAATAATATAAAATAAAGCTTTATTAATAATAATAGTAATAAAATTAAATATAAAAAAATAACCAAACTATATAAATTAAAATTAAGCTTATAATTATTTAAAAAATTTAATTTATTAAATAAAACTTTAATTATATTAGCTTTAAATAATACTATAAAAAACAAATATAAGCTATAATTTATAAAACTTAATTAAATATATTAAAACTATTATTTTTAAGTATATAATAACTAAAAGAAATTTTATTAATTAAAATAAAAAATAATATATATATATATTTATAGCTTATTTTAAGTTTATAAAATATTAAAATTATTATTAAAATTATATAAAATATAATATAATTATAATATTATAAAAATAAATAAAAATAAAATAATATAAGTTAAATTTATAAAAAAATTATAAAACTAATTTAGTTTAACTATTTATTTATATATATTAAATATTAAAAACTAAAATTTAGTTAATAATATTTTTAATAGTATATATAATAATAAAAAATTAAAATTTATAAAGCTATTAATATTATATAAATACTTTATTTTTATAGTATAACGTTTAATAAAAAATATTTATAAAAATAAAATTATTATTTTTAATAATTATTTATTATTAATTATAAAAGCAATTATATTTAAATTTAAAAAATATAACTTTATTATAATAATTAACTGTTTTAAATTTTTTTATTAATTTTTAATAAAGTTTTAATATAAAAATAAAATAATAATTATAATTTAAAAAAAACTTAAAAAATTTAATTTTATTTTTATAAATTTTTATAATAGTTTTAGTTTTATATAGTATTTTATAAACTAAAAACTATTTATTAATAAATAATATATTATAATATATATAAATAATATTATTATATATTTAAAAATAATAAATAAGCATTATAATTATATTAAAGTAATATTTAATACATTTAAAAGGATTAAACTAAATATAAAATTATATAAATTTTTTATATTATATTTATATATTAAACTATTAAGTTTTATAATAAATAGTTAAAGTATTATTATTATAAATAATTTAAATATTAATAGTATTAAAAATATATATTAATATAGTTAATTTTTTATAGAAATTTATACTTTAATATTAATAAAAATTACTTTTGCTTTAAAATAACAAAAACTACTATAGCAAAAATATAAAATAAATTTAATACTATTTATAGCTATAATATAAACAAAATAAATAAATAAAACATAATTTAATTTTATATTAATAAAAAAAAAGTTTTATAACTTTATAATACTAATTAATATAACTTAATTATTTAATATATTAAAACTATTTATAATTAACTTTTATTAAGCTAAATATTTTTAAAAAATAAAAATATAATATTATAGTTTTTTATACTAATAAAAAATAAAATAATAAATATTTAGCTATAAATAATATTTAATTTATTATATTTTTAAATAAAATATTAATAAAAGCTAAATTTTAATACAATACTATAAAATTAAAAAAAACTAAATTAGTTTAAATATACTAATATATTTAAGTTAAAATATAGCTTTATTTATATTTTATTATAGTTTTAACTAATTATAAAGTTATATAAAATATAATAAATTAAACTAATTTATATTTAATTAATACTATTAAAATAAATATAAAGTTAATAATAATATTAATATATTTATTATAGTTTAAGCTTAATATTAAATATATATTAAAACATATTAACTTAGTACTAAATATATTATTTTAACTACTAATAATATTAAATATAAATAATAATATAATTTAAAACAATAATATTTATAAAGCTTTAAATAATATATTTAATAATATTAAATATTTTATAATATTAAAAATAGTAATAAATAACTAATAGTATTAAAAATTAATTTAAAACTATATTACTAATTAATAATTTATAAAAATTATAATAAAACTAAAAAAAAAAAAAAAAAAAAAAAAAACGTTAATATTTAAATAAATAAAAAATAAGAATATAATTTTGATATAATTAATAGTATTTTTTTATATATTATTTTTTATAAGCTATTATATTTAATATATATAAATAAAAAATAATACTTATATGTTTTAAAAAAAATATTAAAAAAAGTTATTTTAAATAGTATATAATTAAAATAATTATTATAGCTTTAATAAAATATTTTATAAACTAAAAAGCTTTATAATTTATAATTTTTTTTAAATTAATTTAATAATATATTTAATATTACTTTTAATATATAAAAAATATAATAAATAAATAATATTTATTAAATAAACTTAAACTAATTTATATATTATTAGTACTATTTTATATAATAGTTATATATTTTATAATTAGTATATTATATATACTATTTATAAATAGCTTTTAATAAATATTAAAATATATTATATTTATTATATTAATACTAATAATATATAAATTTAATAAAAAAACTTTTTTAATTTTAAAAAATACTAAATATATAATAATTAAATAAGTTATAGTATTAATTAAAATATTAATACTATATAATTAAAAAATACTTTTTAAAATTATTTTTAATTTAAATTTTAAATTTATATTAAAATTATAGCAAACTTTATAAATATAAATAAAAATATCATTTTTAAATAAATAGTTTTAATAAATATTATAACTAAAATACAAAAAATATAATTTAATATTATATTTTAATAAAAATTAATATAATATAAATAAAATTTTTATTAATATTTTTATATATATTTAATAATATTAAATTATTAATAAAAGGTTATTTTTTTAATAAAATAATATATAAATTTAAACTATAAAGTTTGCTTTTAGTTTTAAAAATATTATAAAAAGCGCTTATTTTTAACATATAATATAACTAAGGTTATAAAATATACTATTAATATAAAAACTAAGTTTAGTATATATTAAAATATACTAAAATTAATATAGATTTTTAAATACTAAAATTAGTATATATTAAAATTAGTACGGAATTTTAAATACTAAAATTAGTATATATTAAAATTAGTACGGAATTTTAAATATTAAATATATTAATACTAATTTTAGTATATACTAAGTTTAGTATTAGTATATTTAGTATAAAATTTTAAATACTAAAATTAGTATTTAATATATTTTAGTACTAAATTTTCCACGATTATTAAGCTAAATATTTAATTATACATATAAACTTTTTAAAAAATATGCATTTAAAAAAATTAGTATAAATACTAATTTTAATATATACTAAAATATACTAAAATTAGTACGGATTTTTAAATACTAAAATTAATATATACTAAAATTAGTCCGAAATTTTAAATACTAAATATATTAATACTAATTTTAGTATATACTAAGTTTAATATTAATATATTTAGTACGGAATTTTAAATACTAAAATTAGTATATATTAATTTATAACCTTAAATATTACGTTTAATATAATTTAATATAATTTAAAATAAACAATTAAATTTTATTAAAACGTTATAAAAAATATAATTTATTAAAAAAGCTTTTATAAAAATAAAGCGCTTAATAAATAAAACTACTTATAATTAAAAAAAAATAAGTAAATTAACTTATAAACTAAATTTTTTTAAATATTAAAAAGCATATAAAATAGTTTTAGTTATATATTTAATATTTTATTTTAAAAGTATAAATATTAGCTATTATTAACTAAAGCTAAAATAAGTTTTAGTTAAAAAAAATTTTAAAAAGTAAATATTATATAAAATTTAAAAATTAATTTTAAAATATATAATATATATTAAATATTAACTTATTTTAAAATATTTTATATTATAAAAATAATATAATATAAAATATAATAAATAGTACTTTTATATACTATTTATAAAAAATATAGTATATTTAGTTGCTAGTTATAATAAAAAATATTTTATAAATATTAAAAAGCTTAAACTAAAAAAAGTTAATATTAATATAACTAAATTTTAAAACATAAAATATAAAAATAAAAATATATAACTAATAAAAATTGTTTAAAAATTATAATTATTTTAATATATATAATAATATTTATATTAATAATATAAATAATATAGTTATTTTAATATATAAAAAAAAATTTTAATATTATTTTGTTTAAAGCTATAATAAAATACTTTTTTTTTATAAATAACTTTTTTTAAAATATTTTATTTTATATTAATAACTTTTTTTAAAATACTTTTTTTAACGTTATATTTATAATTATTTATTATATATTTAAATATTGTTATAATAATAGCTATAGTTATATTAAGTTATAATAAAGTAATATAAATAAACCTATATTTATTAAATAATAATATAAATTACTTTATTAAATGAAGTATATTACAGCTTACTTTTAACTATAAAAGCGCTATTTATATAAATAAAAAGTAGTAAAAAGCAGCTATTACTTATATTACTAATATTAAAAATAATTTATTTAAAGCTATTTATATAAAAATAATATAAATATTATTTTTAAATAAACTAAAAATATAAATTTATAAATAAAATAAGCTTTTTAGTATAAACGATTTAAATTTTGTTTTAAAAGTTAAAACGTAACAAAATTATTAGCTTAATATTTTAAAATAATATTTTTTAATAAAAGTATAAAGTTAACTTTTTAGTTTATAAGTTAGCTATAATTGCTTTAAATTAATAACTTAATAAATTTAAAGTATATTTTTTAATAAAGTTTTAATTAAAAGCAATTTATTTTTAAAAAAAAATAAATACGTTTATATTAATTAAAAGTTTATAATAATTTTATATTAAAAAATAAAAGCATTATATATTTTTAATAGTATAAAATATAAATTTTAAACTTTTTTAAACACTATTAAAATATTTATTATATATATAAAATTAAATTTTTTTATAATTATAAATAATATTACTAAAGTATTATAATATTAAATAAATTATTACTAAAAAGTAATAATACTTTTAAAATTTATAAATTTTATTATAAAATTTTTTTTAATAATAATAACTTTAGTAATTTTAAAGCTTTAATTTAATATGAAAAAAATAACGTTTATATTAAACAAAGTATTTTTTTTAATATTTATAAAAAATATTTAATACTAAAAAATAAATATTATTATTTTAATTTAATATAAATTAAATGAAAGTTAAACTAACAATTTTTGCTAAATAATAATACAGTTATTAAAAAGTATTTATAATTATGTTAAAAAATATATTATTAAAAGCAATTAAAATATAATAATAATATTTCTTTTATATATAATAAACTAATATTAAATATAGTTTAAATAATAATAACTAATTATTATTTATATTTAATTTAAAGTATATTTAAAAATATAGCTAACAAAAAAATAATTAACGTTATTATAAATATATTTATAAAAAAATTAAAAAAACTATTATTATAGCAATAAATATTATATATAAAATCTATTAATAAATTAAACATACTATTAATTAAGCTATAAAAACAATAATAAAAACTAAAATAAATAAAGCTTTTAAAAAAATTACTAAAATAATAAAAACTATAATAAATTAATTTAATATATAAAAAATAGCACAAATAAAAACTAAACAAGCTTTAATAATAAAATATATAAATAAGCTTATTAAAAACATTATATTAATAAATAAAAATAATATAATAATAATAGCAAGCAGCAAAAAATACTAATTAAGTACTAATAAAATAATTAAGTAAATAAAGCGTTTTAACTTAAAAAATATGCTTATTTTTTTTAAAATATATAAAGTAAGTTTTAACAATTTAACAATAATAATAAATAAAATATTAGCAAAAAAAAACTTAACAGTTAATATAATGCTACTATAACTGCTTTAGTTTATATAGCTATAGTTAAAAAAAAAAGGACTTGTAAAAACGCTAGCTAAACGTTAACTAACGTTAACTATTTTTCCGTATATTAACGTTAGCTATACTTAAATAATATTTTCTTTTATATAATATTATTACCTATAGGTACTACTTAACGCCCTTGTTAACATTTTTTTTTATATAATATTTATTACTTTATATACTGCGCTTTGTTGCTAACATATTTCCGTAGTTTAAGATTATTACCTTGCCTCCGCGCTACGTAAATAACACTCCTACACGTTAGTATTAACTATTTTCCCGCACGTTAATATTAATTGTTATATTTATATCCTTTTATATAAATAGCACTTTTATATTTATATTTATATTTATTGCAAAAACCATATAGCGTACTAATAATTAATATAATTTAATTGCCTTTATTATTTTAATACGTCGTTTTTTTAGAAATCGTTAATTAATTACTCTTCGCAATTCGAACGAAAACAACAGCATGGACCGTTTTAAATAGTACACTCTTCGCAATCTAAACAAAAACAACTGATAGGTTTAGTATATGTGTAGAAGTTGTTTATTGAAGATGTCGTCCCGAAGGGACGGCTCCTATAAGAGCGAAGATATCTGATCTACGTACAGTGTCCCATGGACAGTGTCCCTGCGAGACACTGTCCATATCCACGGTGCAGTGTCCATGTTAACGGTGTTAATAACAGCGCAAACCGTTTTAGTTAATAGTAATATACTCTTAGCTTTTCTTTGTATTTTAATATACTTTTAGCTTCTCTTTATATTTTAACAACGTAAACATTGTTATTTTCTTTATAAAAGGGGCAAATAACACCGTATATACATATAGTATCCCTACGGGACACTATACGCGCGGACATAATACATAGCAAAATAGCATAGCTTCGTAAACACTATTCCTTTAGGACAGCATTTTAAAATAAACAACTTTTACACACTTTATACTAAGCTTATTATTAGTAGTAAACTTTAATTAAATACCTAAAAATAAATATAGCTTTAATAATATATTTATAATAATAAATAAGCTAAATAAAAAAGCTTAAATAATTTTATATACTATAAATATTATTATAAAAAATATAGCTAAAATATACTATAAAAAACTATTTTAAGTTTTTAATATATTTATAATAATAGTTTTTAATTATAGCTTATAATTTATATTTGTTTTTATAAATAAATTATATAAGTTAATAAATATAAAATATACTTTAGCTTTAGCTAATTATTATAAAATAGTAAAATTAAGTAAAATTATAAACAAATATTTTAATTAATAATTATAATTATATATAAACTATTATTAAAATAATTAATTAAAACGTACTTTTATAATAAACTATATTTAAACATTTTTTTATGCTTTTATTATTTTATTATTTTATAAAATTAAAATAAGTTTTTTATATTATTTTATTTTAACTAAAAAACTATACTATAAAAAAACAACTTTAAAAAAAAGTTATATAAATATATATAAAATAAAGCATAAAAAATTATAAAATTTATATAAATAACAAAAAAATACTTAAAAAAAGTTAAAACTATATAGTATAATAAACAAACTAAAATAAATAAAACTTAAATTTTAATATTAAAGATTATATATTAATATTAAAAAAGTAATAATTATAAAAAACTAACTAACTTTTTAATAAATTAAATTATTTAATAATATAAAAAAAGTTTAAAATATTAAAATAAAAAAGCAATACTTTTATACTAAATATATTACTTATATAAAAAAATTTTAACTAGTTTTATATAAATTAACTATAAAAATATTTTAATAACTTATTAAAAAAATAAAAAACTAATAATTTTAATAGTAAAGTTATAAAACTTAAAAGCAATAAAAAGTTTAAAGTTAAAAAAATAAAAGTATTTTAACTATATTATAAAAAACTATAATATTAAGTAAATTAAAATGGTTAAAATTATAACAATAAATAGTATTTTATAAAAAACTTTAAAAATAAAGCTAAACAGTTAAAAACGTTTTATAAAAACAATCTTAATATAATAAAACTGCTAGCACAATTTAAAAAAATAGCTAAAAGCTATAGCTAAAAACTAATTTATTAAGCTATACCTAAACAATAATTGCGTATTAGCATAAAAAAATAAAACGCTAATATACTTAAAATAAATTAACTAAGCAACTATTAATATAATTAATATAAAAGCTTATATAATAATTTAAAAAAACAAAAGCTTTATAAAAAGTTATATAAATAAAAACTTAAAGCAATTTTTCTTTTTATTAAAAAGCTATTAGTTTAAATATTACTTGTTTTATAAACAAGCCTAATTTTTTTAAAAAAAGGAGTAGTTATAGCTAAATAGCTAATAAAGGCTATATATACTACTTTAATTACACTACTATAATTATATATATATATACGTAAACATATATAAAGGTAAATAGCTTTACTTAGCTTATATAAGCTTTAAAGTTAAAACATTTTTATACTTGCCTTTATTATATATTTACCTTTTTTTTTCCTTATTTATAGATTTTTATATAATATAGTACTTATTACTAAAGCTTTATTTTTGGTTTATTATGCTAGGTATTACAATAATTAATTATTTTTATAAAATATAATTAGTTAATTAATAAAGGTTTTAAACTTAATAAATTAAAATAAAAGCAAATAAATATTAAATATTTACTAAAATAAATCATTTAATAAGCTAAAATAATAATTTATATTTATAGTTTAATAATAAATTTTATTAAAATAATATATAGCTAAATATATTTAATAACTTTTAAGTTATTATAAAAAAGTTTAATAAAAATAAACTTTTAATAGTTTAATAATAGTTTAATATATTTTTATAATAAATTAAAATATAAGTATTATTTAATAGTAAGCTATATAAGTAAAATTAAAATAATAAAATTAAAAAATTAAAAAAAAGGAAAAAAAAAAAGATCGGAAATTTTTCTTTTTATATACGTGTATGTTTCCGCAAAAGGCATAAACCTTACAGGTCCTAGTATTCTAACAAGCAAACGCTCGCAGCGCAGTACCTGCGCATTCGCGCCACACGTGGCGTATAATACAACCGCACCCCTGTGCGATTATATCAGTTAGCCTTTAAGCTTAAAGAAGTGAATAGTTTCTAACACAATAACGCCCGTTTGTTATGCTAACAAGGACGGCAACGATTTATACTAATAGTACTAAAAAGCCGTCCTTTCCTACCAATTTGCACGAAAGCGCTTAAACGTATACCGTAAGTTCCTTAATCTCGCAGAATTAAGGAATAAGGTAAGGAAACGCCGCTATATATTCGTGTGCATTATAGTTTCGAATAATCTATACTAGTACCGCTGGATAGATAGTTAGAGAAGCTCCAGCGATATGTAGTGTTACTTGAGGGTGGGCGTGGATGGTATGAGACTGAGCATCAGGCAGAGCCGAGTGACGACGCTGTTTCGTTCGAGTACAGTCGGTGGGAGGCGTTAACGTGCTAGGGGTGCAATTATGAAGCAGAGCGAGTTAGCTGCAAGAACCAAGTTATCTGCCAAGATGTTAGTCTTGTCGACATCCCTCGAGAGTTAATGGCGGTATAGTCGAGCGGTGGCAAGCTATAGTTAGCGGCCGGTACGGGAAGACTTACATGTATAAGGATAATAGAAAGATAGGGGGGCGATAATTCTTATTTGTCAATAACCTATTAATACTTTCCCAATAATATCGCCAATTAGAACGAACGTTACGTTTCTGGCAACGGAGTCTGTTGATTAGTTTGCTTCGCCCAAGCTGTATTACGATAGGTCGGTACGATTTCCCGCATAGAAAGCTTCTGCCTGAAGGGGCAGTGATAGTATAACGGAATCCTAAATAGAACTAGCCGCATAAGGGCAGACGGTAGGTTAGAACTCCTAGAAAGCATCTTGTGGTTTCTATGATATTGCGAAAATAGTAAGACCGATGGAAATTCTGTGAGGGTAATGGGAGACAAGAAATTAAGAGGAATATTGCCTTACAAAATAGTGACCCTGTATCGAGAAGGTAACTAGCAGCTGTACGGAGCCACGGGTCCCTACAAAGATTACCAAGGGGAAACGTAGAGAAACCTTGTAGGGCTGCGCAAGTACCCCTAAGTCACTACTTCCTTAAGCCTGTGCCCTTTATGTATGACCAACGCGCCAGTTGTTTAATTCATTACGCTACGTACTGTGTACCTAGGAACGCACCCGCGATGTTAGCATGTATTAATCTGTATAGATTTGTGTTTTATCTTCCTTTTTTCCAAGATCAGCTTTTCCCATTCTGCTGGCCAGGCGAGCGTTGTTGTTTTGGAATATCTTACTGCTTGGTGGAAAAAGTGATGATTCTTTAATCCTCTCGGCACCCGCCATTCCTACTTGATTTATCGCAGGATAGTTCATGATTCTAGAGTAGCTCCTGGTCGGGGTGTGGTTGGGTAGGCAGCGGTGTAGAGGCCACTACGTGTGAGTACGCAGAAACTAACCTCCACCATGTACTACTTGTGCATCGATGCTACCCCGGGAGAAACAAAGAAAAGCGCAATGATGATCCGCTCCAAGTGAGACAGGGGCCGCCCACCACTCACGGGTTACTATGCTTCACATAACCCCGGTTATCTAGTAGACTATGAAGTACTGCTAGTAAGGCGATCCCGCCCTCGATCCACTTGCCAGTCACTAAGGATATCCGGCCACACCGTCCCTAGGCCAAGGAAATGATACTGACGCCCAGTTCGCGCTGACAATGACCTGACCTTATTTTCTAAATCATCCGCCACGATCCCATCCCGCCTAAACATAAGATCATTGGTAGAATAGGCTGCAACAAGCTCAATATAGCTTCCAACAAGCCCCTGCCCCTGTGCAAGCTCAACTGTATGGTTCCACTCAGCCAGTGCGGCATCGAAGTCACTGCGCAAGTGAGCCAATATCGCCAGTGCCGCAACAATGCTAATCTGGGTAAAAGTCGTGCTAATATTAGGCTCACTAGTAGGTAGAGCTGCTAAACACTTCATATAAGTATCATAAAGAAAGGGATCAGAGAACCGACACAGTCGCTGGTCCCTAACTCGTAATAAGACTTGCATTAGCTGGGCGTGAGCCCGTGCTAGCTCTAAGCGGCCGCGTGTTATAGCATGGCACTCTCCTTGTTGTAGATAAGCCCCCAAGGTGGTAATAGCCCGCTCCGCATAACCTAGCTCACAATCGACCACGCTTAAATAGAGAATCGCTTTCTCAGTAAGATGCGAACGGTTATCGACAAGATTCACAAGTAAATCTCTGGCTACTGTGAACTGTCCTTCAAGCCGATACGTCTTGGCCTCCATATATATGATATTTTCTTGTTGTACGCGTTCGAAAGCGGAACAGGAATCCAAAACGGTAATGCTATGGCGCGATAGTTCACGGTGCGCGGATGCAAGGAGCCCAAGGTCAATATATTGTTGGGCTTGAAAACAGACGGCCTCGAGGGAGAAGGCGCGCGATCGCTTATCTTCCTGGGGGAAGGGTACAAGGGAGGGCGACTCTTCACGGCTACCATGCATTCTTGCGATTGCCAGCCTCCTGAGCGCCACTCTGGCAGAAAGGATCGGCAAGTGACTGAGGTCGGCGGCGTGCTGTGCAGCCGACATGATCTGGTCCCTCCATTTTTCATCCTCGATAAAGAAGCACGATGCTGATAGGCAGGCTTCAGCAACTTGGTACCAACCGGCCTGGGATAATGAAATTTCGTGGAGGTACGCAATAGCATGCCTAAGGACAGGGAGTAGCTCCAAGCATAGGTCGGTGTACCTAGGAAATGTGAGCACTACTGTAGCATACATCGCACCAACCAGGATATGGCCACCTACTCCCTGCCGTGGTGTACTCTGTGCTTGGGAAAGCTGTGGCTCACAAGCCGAACCGCTTCTCCTCTTACCGGTACCAAGTGACCCCAGGTTCCCAGTAGTTCAAGAAATGAGTTGTGGACAGAAACCCATGCACCCTTTCGAGATACGAGCCCTATGGCGACTAGTTCTTCCAGTGCTCTGAAGAATCGCTCCTGATTCCGGATGACCAATAATACGCCGCTCTGTGTATCTGCTACCTCCCCATCCACCCCCCATGTACGCGATGGTAACCGCGCACGGTTAAACAGTACTAAAGGGATTTTAGATTTCCCTAAACAGACAAGTAGTCTAGCTAGATCTTTGGTGTTGAGGTCTAGTCTGTCGACGAGTCGGACTAGCCAGGGTCCTATTGTTGGGTGACAGGGGAAGCTGCCGGCGCGTCGAAACAGGTCCAGACGGGTCGGCTCGTCTAAACGGACCAGGAAATTCAACGTCTCCCGGTTTTGTACATTCCGATGGGAATCAATCGTCGCATAGAAGACCCCCGCAAGTGCGATAGGCCCACCCACCTCGAATGACTGATGGATCATTTGAGCTCGTGGGGCGTTGACACGCGGGTCAAGGGTACGGGCGAGGATGTAGGTACTCACCCGGCGCTCCTGCTCGCCAGAGAATGCGCTAAGTGCGTCTCGAATAGCACGCTCTGCAAGTAGCACATCGATAGTATCCGGAAACCTAGCCCGAACACCATCAAAAAGGGCAGTAGACAGAAGACCCCGGACCAGTGAAGCATCAGTCTCTAGAGCAGTTTCCAACTCTATAATCCTCTCATCGCTGCTTTCACCGCTCCTTACGAAAGCTAGACGCATTTTTACGGTATGGGCCGTTTGCAGTCGAATCGACACCTACACTAACCGCCTACTAGGCAAGTTGACTTTGGGCAGAAGCTAGTGGAAATACCTGCAAGCTGACGTGCCCTGCCTGTCGCCTCTTTTTTGGGGCGGGGCCTATGTTTCCAAGCCACAAGTGGCACGCCTGACCCACTCACCTTTTATTTATCTACGTTAAATTAGTTGAAAAACAAACTGTCTATATTAATGGTTAAGTAGAGCAAGCTGCCATATCAGTCGAACTAGTATTACCTGAGATAAAACACATGTGCTACATACATCCTTACGCATAAACAATCGTAGCTAAAAGTCGAAATGCGCAGGTTAGTACTGTTGTGTACTTCATGTCGGTACAAGGATAGAGACCATAGCAAGCTCTATATACATACAGACGGTTCAGGTGCGCACCCCCCCCCCCCCCCCCCCAAACCCTTAGGTATCATTTGCCACGCTGAGCTTTGGCCCCCGCGCAAAAGGTACCTTACGCCAGGTACTTGCACGGAAAAACCCCCCTGTATAGTGGCTTGCCTAACGCGAAGACACAACGTTAAGTCTTCATACTCGTAGTCACCACGACCTGATCCCAAGCCGACAGCTCGTTGAGGAAATCATTCAGGTGTAAGTTTAAGCGAACTCCGTTTGCCTTATGAATGAAATAGAAAGAGTAGGAGAGGGGGGAGGAGCATGTGGCAGTGCGCTAAGGCATTCGGGCTTGGTTCTCGGTCTTCGGCTTTATCCAAGGAAGAGGGTCGATGCTCTTATAACCGCGCGGCGTAAGCTCAGCCATGCTAAGTAGGGTGGGAAGAGAATACGTACTCTTTCGCCCTCGCAATAACCCCAAGTGTACACAGCAGCACCGACAACATAGTAAAGTGCCGCATTGGTACCTTTGTATAACAGGATAGCGGGAACAGTATTAACAAGAGCCACGGATATATGGAATTGGACGGAGCTATGAAAGGAGGTGCTAGCAAGAGGTGGAAACGGCCACTCTAAGCCAAGCGCGACAGCGGCACATAATAAGTTGACCAGTTGGAGAATAAGAGTAGGGACTACGAATAGATCCAAGGTCTTCGCAAGGAAATCCCACAGTACTTTAGGCCAAATGAAGCCATGGATGCTAGCAGCTAGTTGGTCTTGGTCGTTAGTGAGCTAGTACGTAGACATTTGGAGACTAAACTTACACCAAGCCGCCGTCAAGGTGATGAGCCGTGCCAGGTGCGTCTTCACTAGTCGACCCATCCCGCTGGAATCCTCAACACATAAATGGTAAAAGTAGCGGTTAGCGGCAACTATGGCTCGCAAAGATAAAATTGGAATAAGTGTTATAACAGGTAGCCCTTCATATAATAGGCAGTAAAAGGGAAATCGAAACCGGAATTTTGAGAGCAAGAAATCGTGGTTTCAACTCACAGATGCAGATTAGGGCTTTCGCGGACTTTTGAACCCCCTAAGTCTTTCGTAACCCTAGCACCCTAGCCCTTTTTTTCGGTGTGTGCCCTTCATTTCTCCTCAGCCTCTCATTACATACGGTCATGGCCGCGGAACTTCGTTCGGTGGGCGACTGTCCCCAGGATAGCCAGTTTTATGTCTGTCAACTCAGTGGCTTCCGCGGCTGTTGCCCCTACGATCCATGCAACTCCACGCAGGGCTGTTTAGGTCTACAAACACCTCCACAACTCGGCACGAGTTCTACAACCGTGGCAAGTCACAGTACACTGGCGCCCTGGAGCACGACTCATTCGGTTTCACCTACCTTGACAGGAGCATGGAGTGCTTCCTCCACGACACGTAGCTCGGGGAGTACTCAAAATGAAGCTATGGCCGCCCCGTCCAAACACGTACCCATTATCATCGGCACAGTTGTCGCAGCTGTGGCCGTCATTATCATATTGGCCTCCTTGATCTTTTCTGGCGTCGGAGCAAGAAGCAGGACGCAAAATCCCTGAGCGCAGGTTGTAAGTGCTACCATCAGGCAGGACGATATAGAGTTAACGTTGAGCTAGAGTTGTATTGGTCACGCTGTCAAGGATGTCCACCTTTAAGCCACTTGGATTGCCTCCGATCGCAGAGCTTGAAGGATCGACAGGACCTCATATGGGTTTACCAGGGGCGCCTCCAAGGCAATCAACTGTCTTTTGCCCGGACATGGCATGCCCAGCACTACTTCATAAGGGCACGGGATCACAGGCGCGAGTCGTCGCAGCAACACGGAACAAGTGAACCACTAGTCACGGTTTCCGAATCCCCCATAATAGTGTTTTTTAGTTTCATACAAATAGCTTCAAGCGTGGACTAAGAGCAGGCACTAGTTGCCCAGCAATTTCCTACCATAGTTAAATTCCTTTTAACCGATGCCATGAAGGCCATTAAAAAAATAATTAGTTTCAAGTAAATCTATATTTACAGTACTTAGTAATTACTTCACAGAATCGACTTATTTGTTTCGCAAAGCTCCTTATCGCAAATCATATAAATATATCTAGGGCTTGCTAAGTTGCAGTTAAAGGGATGTACACATTCGCACCATAGTTTCATAGAAAAAGAGTGAGTATATAAAGTCATTTCTCCTAGGCTTGCCGACTGCATGTAGGCAAGGGGTCTTGATATAGATATGTCATCTAGTATAGAAAAGAGGAAAGAAAAAGGACAACAGATTAGGTAGCCTGCCTTGATCCGCCTGTTCCAGGTACGCACGGTGAAAAGAACGGCATATGGCGATCCTGATCCCAATGGAAAACAAACTCAGAAGAAGCAGTTGTTTGGATAGTAGCTAACACCAGTCTGCTGCAGCCAAGGACCGTGCATATCTGAAGTATTAGCCTCTAGTTGTACTCAGCCACGCCCAACATACCTAGAAGGTAACCCTTCACACGAGCACGAAAAGTCCGAGCCTCTTGAGACGGCATCTGTTCCCTCTTCGACAAACGACTCCGTGATGTCGAGTTCCTCGATGCCAACCTTATCCTCGTCTACAAATGTCAACGAGGAGCTTGCGGATCTTGGCGCGAGGTTCTCTGCACTGGCTGGACGTCTGGTCTCTTCCTCGTGGATCGGCATGTGACCTGGATCTGGGATCGTAGAAGACCCTTCGCGAGTGAGCAAGATCTCTCTAGGCAAGGGTAGGATACGCACACCTAATTGGACGTCCTGGATTGTGGGAATCTTGCCTTGCTCTGCATGGTACTTGCACATGATGTAGATAAAGTGGTCAACTCGTTGAGCCAAGCTCTTGACGTCTTCTGCGGCAACAACAGTCGACTGGTACCAGTCTAGGACCTCTGTGATGTGTTCTCGGAGACACTGCCTGAAGTCGTGGTCAAAGTCGACAGATGAACCGGTGTCGCTGTCGTGTCCGGGTTGCTCTTCGGGTCGCAGGATGGGGTTGCCTTGGGTCTCACCTCCAAGATGATGCAAAAAGTGATTATGTGGCGGAGCAGCATGGGACAATGGCTAGAGATTATTACTAGAGAATCGGTCGGGAGCAAGTAATTGTTGAAGGGCATGGGCTCGCAAAGGAGGCAAAGCTCCCGTAGGTTGTGGAAGAAAGTAGATCAAAGAAAGCTGGGTGCCTTGTTCAAGATCTATAGTAACGAAGGTATTCTATAGCAGACTGTATTACAAACACAGAAAGTGGTATTCACGTTCAGGTCCTCACACTCGAGATCTTAAATAGTATATACAGTATAAGATCGAATTCGTTGACATACTAAATAAAAGGCCGAGCCAGCGGCTGATAGTACTACCTAAAGTCTACGGAATGGGAGGGGGTGTATCGATATAATGAGCCGCCCAGACTAAACTCGGGTGATAGGGTTAATGTAGCTCAGATCACAGGATGCTCTTTCATGGTGCATAGCTTTAATCTAGAAGGATTTGTTGGTATAAGCCCTCTGTTGCAGATGCTTTAATCACACCCCTAATGCCCGGGATACCAACAATTAGTTATAGCGACTATAGCGGCGACTGTGACGGGATCTATGGGCGCTTCTCGATGATCGGCGCTAGATAGGATAGTCTGGGTACGGAGTGGGAGGGCGGGCTGGCTCTCGCCTCTCTCTCTTGTTAAGTCTGCCATCTGGTCAGTAGGGGACAATAAGGGGACACTAGCAGAAGCCTTACTTCAACTTCGCTAGGATATAGGAGCCAACAGCGAGCAGGGTTGTCTTAAGGAAACCCATCTTCTACGTTTAGGTCAATCGCCACTAGTCCTTAGGAGGATTCCAAGTTCTAACCTCGGTGTCAAAGTTGTAAGAATAGATATGCGTGAGTGGGTGAGGAAGCAATGAGGCCTTGATGTCTAGAGGGAAGATGGAAGTTTATATTCTCATACGTATGTATCATACAACATGTGAAATAACCCAACATAAGAGAAGCGGAATTCCCGAATCTAAAGTCTTAGAACTATGAATCGGGTTCGAGGCCATTATATACCCGAATCTCGTCTGTTGCTGGTGCCCTATTATTGTGCTCCCTAGCGTTAACATGCGTTAACAACCGTAACTCTTCCTTGTAGTCTGCAAAAACGCTATATATAGTGTCGATAACGTTTGTGATTAGCTCAGCCTGGCGATCCAACTGATGATGGCATCGATCGTCCCGCTTCTGAAGATGGCTGGTTCTTGCAGCTAGTTCATAAGCGTGTTTTTGTTGCATGTTTTGAATCGTAGCCTGAAGTGTATCGACTCCCTTCCGGAGAAACGTATTCTCGTTCTCCAATTGCGGAATCCTTCCTTGTAGGCTTCCTTGTAGGAGCGGCCTTGGCTAGGAAAAAGAGGAAGAGAGTGACGAGGAATAAGACGAAGCTGACGATGGTGAGGAGGAAGATGATAAACGGGTAGGGCCATAGGGTGTAAATGGCCGTTGTGTCTTTTTCGGGGGCATTGGTCTCGGGGGTGCCGGCAGCTCTTTCTCACGCGGGTTTGACATATCACAAATGCTGAGGGCTGCGTATAGAGTCTGCTTCTCAACGAGCTTATGCGTAATGGCAGCCTCTATCAGCAAGGGCTTTTAAGATAAGCCCCACCCATGGCCCCTATGCAAGCAAGGGATCTCGGCATCTTGCTTTGGAGATCTGGGTTTGTACTTCTTGTTTCTAGATCGTCGGTTGAAAGAACTCCCGAGCAATAGAAGCGGCACGGGTTGAGCCCGCACCGCCAAGACACGAGAGCCCTGCAGGTCAGACTGGGTGCTTCTCAGTTCCAAACTACCGGGACGCTAGTTCGTGAAGTTTGACAAATCACGGTGCAACTCAGGCCATCGAATAAGTGCTCGCATTGCCTAACTAAATGTGACTTGAATAGGATCGGATCATTCGAAATCTAGGACCAGCCCTTTATTATCGAAATAACGCAAAAATTCCTCCGTAGACCCCTTGGCGGCTTCAGCGCTGCTAGGGGAGGCTTCATCACCAACACTTACACCCTGTTGCGAGCCGCCATCGGCTTCAACCGAGTTGACCAGCGTGTTCATATCTGTTGCAAAATCATTCAGCCCAACCCTCACCATTTCCAATTTCTCCCCCGACTCCGAGATCTTGCCCTTGCATTCCTCGACAGTATGCTGCACCTCTAAAATCACCGCTCCTACCACTTTTACCCCCTCCTTCAATTCTTCGAAATCTCTATCCATCTGCATGATACGGGTGTAAATCCTCTCTATAGCGGATAATCCTCGCTCTAGATTATCTAATTTAAAGAAATAGATCTTTGCGTGTTATAAACTATGTTAATAATAATTTTTTTTTTTAAAAAGGAAGTTAACAGCTACCAAAAAGGCAGCTAAACTCGGAAATTACCATAAAAAATAAAAATAAAGCTTATTAACTTAACTTTTAAGCCCGAACTATATTAAGATTTATTTTCGCGTTTAAAAGTTTACTTTAACATATAAATTAATATACTTTAAATAATAAGCTATAATTTAAAAAAAAAAAAAGGCTATTATATAATAAAAAATATACATTATTAAACTTTTTAAGTTTTAATATTTTTTTATTATTGTTTTATAAATATATTATATATAAGCGAAAAATATATAAATAAAACTTCCGTTTTTTAGCTATTAACCTTTTTAAAAAAATATCGTACTTTTTTAAAAATAAATAAATTAATAGCTATATTTACTTAGTATAATATTAATATTAATACTAGTTTTTATAATAAAGATCGTTTTTTTGCTTAATAATTTATAACTAAAAATATACACGTTTTTAACTTACGTTAATTTTAGCTAATAATTAACTAATTAAAGCAATTTTTTTTTTTAAAAAAACAGCATTATTATGGCATGTTTATAAAGTTATAAAAAGCTGTTTAAATAGTATTAACTTAAAAGTAATATATTTAACTAAAAAAATATAGGCTTTATTATAATTTATGATAAAATTTCCGTTCTTTAACCGTTTATATACCTTTAAATTATTAATAAAAGGTAGCATGCTTAAAGTATATATAAAAATAAAAGCAAATAATAAAGCTATTTATTATAATATAAAATATAAAAACTATAATGTAATATTATTATAATAATAATATAAAATATTATAAAAGTAAATATTACTTTAATATTTAATATTTATTATTATAATAAATATTACAAGTAATAAAATATTATATATTAAAAAATAAAGCTAAAAATATAGGAAATTTACGGTTATAAAGCTAACGATTTAAGCATTTTAAATATAAAATCACTTTATTTTTATAATATAAATTAAATTTTATATAGCTATTAATATATAAATACTACTATAATATTTTATGTATTATAAAAATGTTACACACACGTACACACGTAAAGGTATAGTAAATGGCTAGGTATACGGGCGAAACAGAGGCGAAAAGGGTACAGCAACAACAGGAAAAGTTAATAGCTTGGAAGAGAAAAAGACTAATCCTTTTGTACGGCTAACTATAGCTATATATATAAACAAACAGACTGGCTATAGGCTAGTGTTTGTGCTAGGGCCACAGGGTTAGAACACCCGTGCCTATAACAATTATCCTTTTTTACCCGATGGAATCGATTTGATTTAGCGAAGTATAAAAAATCGAAAGCTTTCTAAAGCTTATTATTACTTCTAGCTAAATATAAGGCAGAACTTTATATATATATATATATAACAAGCTAATATATATATAGCTTTAAATATAATTTGCTTATATATTAAACTTAGTTTACTGTTATATTGTTGCTAGTTAAATATTGTTTAGCTAAAATATATAAAGTAGCTTTATATACTATTAAAGTATAAAACATTTAGTTAAGCTTTAAAACAATAACTATTTATATATACAAATAGGTTATATTTTAAAAATAATATACTAAACTAATAGTAATATTGTTAGCTTAAGTAAAATAGTACTTTTTAAGTAACTTAAAAGACTAACTATTTTATGTAGCGATTTAACCCTAAAAAAAACATAAATCCTATATAGTAATAAAACAAATAAAACCTTTTAATAAAACTTTTAAATATAAACCGACCTTAATAGAAATATAAATTATATACAAAGTAAATAAAATAAATATAATTTAATAAACAGCTAAAAACGTATATTTATTAAAGGGACTATTTTTATATAAAAAAAATAAATTAATAGCTTTTTTTTTAGCTATAAACTTTAAAACTTTTGTAATATTTTTAATATAAAACTAAAAATATAACAAAATAGTAATAAAATAAGATATAAAAACTAAAACTAATAAATAAAAAACTAAAAAACTAAACGGACCGCTTTAAGCATTTAAACCTTTAGTACGTTTTATTACTGCAGCATTTATAAAGTATAATATTATTAGTTTTATTATAGCAAGTACTATTATTTAATAGTTTTAATAGCTATAGGTTTTATATAATAAGCTTTATAGTTATAGTTAGCTTTATAGTTATAGTTAGCTTTATAGTTATAGTTAGCTTTATAGTTATAGTTAGCTTTATAGTTATAGTTAGCTTTATAGTTATAGTTAGCTTTATAGTTATAGTTAGCTTTATAGTTATAGTTAGCTTTATAGTTATAGTTAGCTTTATAGTTATAGTTAGCTTTATAGTTATAGTTAGCTTTATAGCTATAGTTAGCTTTATAAACAATTTAGCTATTAGCTTAATATTATGCTTTTTTTACTTTTAGTTAAATTTAATAAGCTTTATAAAATTTTTTTTTTATAGCTTTAGTTTTAAATTGCAACTATTTTATAAATAAGATTTTAGCAAAAAAAAAAAATAAAGGAATATTTAACTAATCGATCTATTTTAAAATTTTAATTATAGTTATGCTATAATAAGTTATAGTAATAAATAGTAGCTTAAACTATGCTTTTTTATATATTAAAAAGTATTACTAATTGTTACGATTAGCGTTTTTAAACAAGGCAAGGCTTATATATAGGTAACTACGTGTATTGCTAATTATAAAATAAAAAGAAAAGGTTTAAGTACAAAGCGTAGCTGCAGTGCGCAAGGTAGATATCTGTGTGTGTGTGCGTAGTAGGGCAGGGTTTAAAATGTGACCCACCGGGTCTAGAATGCAACCTATAACCCTTAGTAGCTAAAGCTATAGGCTATAGCTATAGGCCCAGCTACCCCACTAAACCTATCTATTATAACTACCTTTTCTTTAAAAAAAACTTAGTTTAGAATTTAAACTGCAGCTTTTTATATTGTTTTCTAGTAAAAAAAAAAGTTATTTTAAGTATTTACTTTTTAACTACTATACTATAGGCCTTTAATTTATAAAAGCGCTTTAAAATATTTTTATAATACGTTAAAAATTAACCTGCTAATACTTTTTATATATAAGTTTAGTTCGCATATTTCTTTTTTAATTTATATAATATTACCTTTTTATTTTTTTTTTTTATTTTTTTTTTATTTTTTTTTATTTTTTTTCTAATATATTGTTGTTTTTATATAGTTTATTAAATTTTTTTTTTTGCTACCTTTAGCTAAGCTTTTAATTGTTTAAGCAGGTTTATAAACTCTAGGTTGTTACAATAAAATATTAATAAAAGCTTTAGCAAATTTTTAAAATTGTTTGCTAAATACTATTATTTATTAAAGTTTTAACCTTTTTAGTTTATTTAGTATTAAAATATTTTTTTATAGTATAAGTATAAAGTATATATTTTTTTAACTTTTTATTTTTTTTTGTTACTATTAAGCGTTAATATAATTATTTTGCTTTTTAGTTGTTTAGCTTGTTAACCTAGTAAAAAGTTATTAAAATATTTATATAGTTAGTTAGTATAATATAAATTAGTTAATTGTTAGCTTAATAGTATTTAAAAACAAAAAATTATAAGTTTTATTTTTTTTATTATTTTAAAATACTGCTGCGTAAAAAAATAATTTAGCTTATTAAAAAAGCAATTAATAGCCTAAAATTATTGTTTTTTTATAATAAAAACGCAGTTATTAATATTAAAGTTAAAGTTTTATTAGTATTAGTTTTTTTATTAAATTATATATATTTATATTTATATTAAAATAGTATATACTATATTTATATACTTTTATATAATTTTAGCTTTTTATTAAGCTTTTTTATATATTAATTGTTTTTTTTAAATAAATTAATAAAATTAATTGTTTATTGCTTTTAATTATAATATATAAGCATAAAAAATCTAAATAATACTTTATAAAGTTATAAGCTTATAAATTTATAAAGTAGCAATGTTATAATAAAGTTTATTATAAAAAAAGCGTTAGCTTAGTTAATTTAATAATAGTTATAATATAAACAAAGCTATTAGTTTAAATATTTAATAGTAATTTTTGTTTGTTTTATAAATTTATAATAATTTATAAAAAACAACTTTTATTTAATTTATAAAATTTTAGCAAGTTTATTTATAAATAATAAAATAAACTACAAGCTTTTATTTAAACTAATTTATTTTAGCAATTTATAAACTTAAAATAGTTTTTTATAATATAATTAAGCTATTTTTATTACTATAACTTTTTTATTATATAGTATTAACTATAGCGCTTTATTTAATTAATTTACTAATATAAATCTAAACTTTTTTTTTTATTGCTATTTTTTTAAAGTTTATTATAATATAACAAAATAAATATAAAAGTATTAAAATAAGCTATAATAACTTAAAAATTTTATTATATAAAACTTTAGCTAAATAGTACTTTATATAATTAGCAATATATTTATTATAATTTACTACTAATTTTAGCTATTAATATTATATAGCTATTAATTATTATATTTTTTATTTATTAAAATATATAGTTATAATACGCTTATATACTTTTTTTAAAATATAAACAAAAAAATTATTAGTTATAAAAATTACTAGTTGCTTTTTATAAATAACTAGTTTATTTTATATAACTTATTTATTATTTAATTTAATATATACTTTTATATAGTATATTTTTAAGTTTAAAAAGTTTTAGTTTATTATTAATACTTTATTTATTAATATAGTAATAAAAAATAATATATTTATTATAAAGTTATTAATAAAAATATATAAAAAAGTATTAATTATAAAAACTATATTTATTATAGCTTTTTTATATTGTTTAAAAAGTTCTACTAGTTTAAATATTATTATATATTACTAATATTTAATTTTACTTTTTTATAATTATTTATTATTTTATTATTACGTTATAGTATTTATTACTATATTTTTTATTTTTAGTTAGTAAATTATTAAAAAATAGTATTATATTAATAAGTTCGCTTAATTTGTTTATTAAAAATTAAGCTTTTATTTTATACTAAAATATTTAAATATTTTATAATTTATAATAATTAAAAATAGCTATTTTTATTAGTTATTAATTAACTTAAATTTTTAGTATTATAAAGCTTTTATAATTATTAGCATTTTTTTGTTATAAATATTATAATTAAGTTTTGTTTTATATATTATTTTTAAAAAAAAAATAATAAAATATTATTTGCTATTTTTTTTTTAAAAAAAAGCAACTAATAGTAATGCTATTTAATATATTAGTTTTTACTTATATTTTTTAATTATAATAGTAATAGCTTAATATTAGTACTAATATTAATTTAGTTTTTAATTTATTAAATACTTTTTAGTATATTTTATTTTAATAAAAAAAGCTGTTTTTTTATATTAAGTTAAATAGTAGTTTTATAATATAGTTATATTTTAAAATAAAACGCTAATAAAAGTTATAAAATTTTAAAAATAATTATATTACTTTAAAAGTTTTTAGCTTAGTTTAATTTTTAATTATAAAAATCTTTTTAAAGTTAACTTTAATACTATTTTTTTTATAATAAAGCTTAAATATTTAGTTTTTACTATATAAAATTTATATTTTTTTAAGTTTATTTATAGTTTTATATTTTTTAATTGCTTTAATACTTTTTTAATATATATTTTATATTTTTTAAAATTATTTAAATAAATAAAAACATTATTAATATAAATACTATAAAAGTTATTTAAATATTTTTTTAAAGCATTATTAATATAATGTTAAAAAGTTATAAAACTATTAATAAATTTAAAAAGTAATATTTTATATTTAAATTACCTATAATAAATTTTAAATATAATAAAGTTTTTATTATTAAAATATATATAAATTTAATAAAAAGCTTATTTAACGTTTATTTTAATAAAAATTTAAGCTTTAAAAATATATAATAGTATTTTATTAATTAAAAGTAACAAATAATAGTTTTTTTTTAATATTATATTAACTTTTTAGTAATTTATATAAAACTAAAACTTTTTATTAAATTTTAATATAAATAATATAAAAGCTATAAATAGTACATTTTTTAGTTTAATAATTTTTTTTTTAAGTTTTTAACTATATATTTTTATATTACTTTTAATTTTTTAAAAAATATATAATATAAAAAACTATTTATTAAATTGTTTTTACTTTTGTTTAAAGTAAGCTTAATATAATAATTAATTAATCGGTTAAAAAATAATATATTAAAATTTATTTTACTAAAAGTTTTAAAAAGCAGTTTATATTTTTTTAGTACTAGTTTTTAAGCTTTTTACTTTAACTTTTTTTTTTTTAAAAAAAATAATTTATATTTTTTTATAATAAATTACTAAATTAATTTCTATAATACTAATAATATACGCTTTTATTTTACTTTAATATAACGCTTTTATAAAAAGCGCTATATTAATAATAATAATATTAGCAATAAGTTTATATTTATACTAGCTTATAATATTTTAATATAATTAATATAAACTTTAAAAGTTATATTATTACTTTAAAGCTTTTGTTTTTTTTTATAAAAGTTATTTTGTTTTAGTTAAAAGTTTTATTTTGCTTATTACTAGCTAGCGGTTTATTTTTTATATTTTTCTTTATTTAATAATTTATTTTAAGCTTGCTATTAAAAATAAAAATTAGCTATAAAGCTTTAGTAATTAGTAATAATTATAGTAGTTTACTAACAAGCAAAATAAAGCTTATAAATATATAAACAAAATACTACTTATTTTATTATTATTTTTTTTTTTTTTACTTTTAACTTATAGTAGTATTAGCAAACATATATAGTTTTGCTAATATAAATTAAATAAAATATTATATTTTTTATAAAATAGTTTACTAATAAAAAAATTATATTTTATATTAATTAAAATTAAAAGTATTTATTTAAAAATATAGCTTTTTAAATAAAAATTTATAATTATAGCTTTATATATATTTTGCTAAAAGCTAGCATTATATTTAAAAACTATTTGTTGTTTAAAATTAATTATTATATAAACGTTTAGTTTAAATACTATTTATTATATAAAGCTACTATTTATAAAAATATAGCTATTTATTTTTATATTAATAAAGTTATTAAAAATAATAAAAGTTTATTTATTTTATACTACTATATATATTACTAAAAATAAGTCTTTTTTAATATATAAAAATAAAAAATTTATACTATTTATATTTAGTTTTATTAATAAATTTTCTAAAAGAAAGTTTATAGTTTTTAAAGTTAAACATTTTTTATATTAATAGCGTTATTATTATTTTTTTTGCTTTTGCTTTTTTTGCTATATTATATAAACAAAGCAATAAAGTATACTTTTTTATTTTTGTTTTTATTACTTTTAAAATAAGCTAGCAGTAAGTATTTTTTAGTTTTATATTTTTTTTTATAATAATTAAAATATTTGCTTTTTTAAAATAGCTTTTATATTTTTTTATAGCTAAAATATAAATAAGTTTTTACTAAACTATTACTATTAATAATAGCTGCTTTTTATAATAACTTTAATTTTTTAATTTAAAAGGTTATATATTTTTTGCTTTAATTACTTTTTATTACTAAAGTTTTTATTGCTATTATAAACATAGCTACGCTAGCTTTTTAATACTTACTAATAGCGTTAGTAATAGCGGGCTATACGGGTAAAAATAAAGTAATAAAATTAATAAACTCAAAGGAAGGAAGAGGGAAAAAGGACTGGAAGTCTTTCTTTTTATGTGGGCGTATGTTTGCGCGAAAGGTACGGACCCTGTAGGTCCTAGCATTTTAACCGAGCAACGCTTGTAGCGTAACCCTGCGCTTACACGCTACACATAGCGTATAACACCGCACCCCTATATAATTATATTATATACCGCTTACTAAAAAAAAAGTACTATTACTTTTAGTAGTTTTTAACGTTAATTATATTTATAAATATATAAATTATTACCTTTTTTAGGCCTTTTTAGTTTATTGCTTTATTTTTTATAAAAATGTTTTTAACCTTTTTTAATTAAAACTAAAGCTATTATATTTAGCTTTGTTTTATTTTAGTATTTATTAATAAACTTTTAGCTTTTTTATAATTTTTTTTTAATTTTTATATATTATACTTATAATTTTATTTTATTTATTTAATTAAATAGTTATAGCTATAGCTTTTAATAATTAGGTTTAGCTTTAAATATTATTTTAACTTTATATAAATTTTTTTTATTTTTTTTATTTTATTTAGCTTTAATAAATTTAAAAAGCAAAACTTTATATTTAAAAAAGTTTTTATTTTTAAGTATTAGTTAAAAATACTTAACTAATATAACTAAATAAATATTGAAGTTTTTAAAAAAGTTTAATTTATATATTAAGTTTTTTATTTATTGCTTTATTTTTTAAAGTTTAAACTTTTATTATAAATATTTTTAAAATAGCTTGCTAAATAAATAGTATTTTTTATATAAATATAAATATATTTTATTTCTTAGTTAAAATTTAATTATATAATATTTTTAATTATATTATTTTTTAGCGGTTATATATATAAAATTTATAGCTAAATACGTATTTTGCTTTAAATAATTTTTAAAAAAATATATATTAAAAAAATATTTGCTATTTGTTATAGTTAATATTTTAAAAGTATTAGTAAGCTAAAAGCTAAATAGTTATTTATAAAATATAAATTATATTAATATTAAATATATTATGTTTAAGTTTTATTATAAAAAAATAATAATATTTACTTAATTTGCTTTAAAATTTATAAAGTTATAAAATTATAGCATAATTTTTATAGTTTAATTTTTTATTTAAATAAGCTGCTTATTTAAAAGTAATAAGCTATAGTTATTAATAATTTAGTTTTTAAAGTTTTTTAAATATTTTATTAAAAGTTTAATATAAACTTTTTATTTTTATTAAAAATAATTATATAAAAAATATTTTAATTTATTAATAATAATTGCTTTATTAAAATAGTTATTTAGTTTTTAGCTATATATTTATTGTTTTTAAATATTAATATTAACTGTTTTAAAATAAAGTAAAATACTATTATTATAGTATTATATATATAGTAGTATAATTATTTGTTGTTAAAATGCTAAAGTATATTTACTGTTTTAATTTTAAGCAAAGCTAAAATAAAATTAATAGCAATAATTTTTATTAGTAATAAGTTTTTAAAGCGTATTAATTAAAAACTTTTAATAAATAATTGCTTATTTATTTAGTTTATTTTATAAACTTTGCAATATTTTATATAAGTTTTTACTATTTAAGTTTTATTAGCTATAATATATAGTTTTAGCGCTTTTATTATTTTTTAAATTTTTATATAATATTTTTTATTATAAACTATTTTTAGCACTTTTTTAACTATACTATAAAGTATATATAAGCATTAAACATTATTATAAGTATTATAAATTAAGCTATTAATTATTAAATTAAAAAAATAGCTAGCTTTTAAAAAAACTCTAATATTTTTGTTAAATTGTTTTATATTTTTTATATTAGCAAATATATATATATATATTTTATTTTTTTAATATGCTAGCTTAAAATTTTTGCGTATATTATTATTTATTACTGCTTTAAATAAAAATATATAGTACGCTATACTATTTTATATAGTATTTAAAATAGTTAGTTTTTTAAACTATTTAATTTTACTTTTTAGTTTTTGCTTATTAATAATGTTTAGTAATTAGCTAAGTATATTTAAAATATAATTTAAACGTTTAAATAATTATTAAATTTATAGCTTATATTTAAATAAATATATAAAAAAGTTAATTAATTGTTTATTTATATAATTAGTTGCTACTATATAAAATATAATCTAGTTAACTATATTTTTAGTAGCTAAATAATTTATTAAAACAACTATAGGTTGTTTATTTAATTATATAATAGTATGTAATTTTTTTGCTGCTTATATTAAACAAGCAACTTTTATTTTTAAAAGCTTATATTAAGTTTTTATATTAAATAAACATTTGTTTAAATATATAACTAGCTATACTTTAGCTAAAAAAATTATTTATTTTAAAACTTAATTATAACTAAGTATTAAATAAAATACTATTATTTTAAATTTTTGCTATAATAAAGCATTAATTTATAAAAATAGAATTTTTATAAAGTTATAATAATATAGCGTAGTTTTTTTATATATAATATTTTAAATAGCTATAAATAACGCTTTTTTTTTAGCTATAAGTTTATAATATATTAACTATATATATGCTTTATGCTTGTTTAGTTTGTTATTTTTTATATAACTTTTTTTTTTTCTGCTAATAAAGCTAATTTATACTTTTATAACAGTTTAAATATTTTTATATAATATAATATTAAGTTATAAAAAAAGCTTAATATGCTAATATATTATTTTAAAGCTTTTAGTTAGTTTAAAAAAGCAAAGTTATAAAATGTTGCTATATAGCTTTTTATATTTATTAGCTTAAAAGCGTTTATTTAAAAGCTTAATAAATTAACTAAAAAATATTTAATAAATAATTTACTAGGTAATATTATAATATTTTTTTTTAAAATAAGCTAAATATTATATATAAATGTTTTTTATATTTTTTTATTATATATAAAACTATAATAATATTATTAATAAAAGCTTTATAATAATTTTTATAGTTTTTAAACAAATTATTTATATACTTTTAAATATATATTAAGCTATTATAAAACTTTATTACTATTATATAATACTATTTTATATTTTAAAAGCTAATAATAATAAAGTAGTTTTTATAGTTAAAATAAACTAAAAACTAGTAAAAAAATACTATTATATTTATAACTATTATATATTATTTTTTTTTAATAAAAAAATAACTTTAGTTTAAAAAAATATAAAGTAATTATTAAATATAGTAATTTTATTTAGCAAATATAAATTTACTATTATTTTATTTTTATGTTTTATTAGTTTAATTAGTTATATTTTATTTAATATAATATACTATATAATAAATACTAAATAAATAAATAGTATAAGTTTATTAATATAGTTTATATAATTTTACTTATATAAGCTATTATAATATTTGTTTAAAATATTTATATTTTTATAGTTTAATAAATATAAATAATTATTTATTTTTATATATTAATTTTGCTAGCTTTTTATAAAAGGTACTTTTATTTATTTATTTAGCAAAATATTAACTATATTTTTATTTTTTTAAATATTAAAAAATTTAATAATTTGCTAAAATTTTTTAGCTAAAAAAGCTTATTTAGTATAAATATAAATGCTAGTTTTTGTTTTAATTTTAAAAAAATCTGTACTTTTTTTAATACTTAAAGTAAATTATACGTTAGGTATTTTTAGTTTTGTAAGCTTTAAAACAAATATAAAGCTTAAGCTGCTTAAATTAGTACTATTGGTTTAATTTATTATAGCAGTAATTTTATTAGTTAAAAATATATTAGAAATAAAAAAAGCAGGTTAAATAATTATAAAATTAGCAATTTTATTTAATATAAGTATATTTTTAAATAAAATAGATTTTATAGTTATAGCTATAGTAATAAAAGTAATTTTAAACTTATAACTTATATATATTAGTAATAAAACTATATTTAGTATTATTAGTACTTTAAAAAAAATATATACTAAAGTATTTTTAAGCGCTATAAAAATTATAACTTTAGTAGCTTAGTTTAGTTTATTTGCTACGCTAGCTACTATAATAGCTATATAAACAAAGGTTTATAATATTTCTTTAAATAATACTAAGAAATAATTAGTGTTTTTATTTTTATATATAGTGTTTATTTTTATACTTTTAAATATTTTAATATATTTGCTTAAATTATTAATTATAAATATAACTTATAGCGTTTATATATTAATTATTATATTTATTGCTATTAGTATATTTTTAAAAGCTATAAAATAAAAGTTATAATTAATAAGTAAAAGTTTATAATTAATAACTATATAAACTAATTTTTTGCTTTTAAAAGCAATTTTTTTTTATTTATTACTTTTTATATATATTTATATGCTTTTGCTTTAATATTAAATTTGAACTAAAAATAATTAAATAAAAAAAAACAATAGTGCTTATTTTATAATATATTATTATTTTATAAAAAAAAAAAAATTATTTTTAAAAAATAGTTTAGCGTTAAAATTTTTTATAACTTAGCTTTTTTTACAAAATTTTTATATTGTAAGCTTACTTTTATTATTAGTTTTTTTATAATAAAATATAAACTTTGCTTATTTTTTAATTTTAATAAAGCTTAGTTTAAAGCTTTTAGCGTAATAAGTTTATAGTTTAATTATATATTTTAGTATATTAAAAAAAGCGCGCTTAATAAAAATAGTTTTTATATTTAAATTAATATAAACTTTTATGTTTTTTTTTATTTAAAAAATATATAGTTTAAAATAAAAATATATATATTATAACTAAATAATATTTTTTTTAGGTTATATATTAAAGCTTTTTTAACTTTAAAGTTTTTGTTATAAATTAGTAGTTTTGCTACTTAAGTTATTATATTTACTATTTATAATTTTTTAAGTTTTTTAAAAACATTTATTTATTATACTTTATTTTTTTTAGTAAAAAAACAATAAATTAAATATTTAAATAAAATATTATATAAAATAAAAATAACTTTATAATATTTATATATTTATTTTATAAAGTTTAATAAAAAAGTAATAACTAGCTTTTTAAATTTAACTTTTAATTAATATTTATTTAAATATATAATTTGCTTATTTAAAGTATTAAACTTAGCAAAATATTAGTAATAAATAAGCTTAAAATTAAGCTAATATACTATTTTAAATATATTAAAGTTTTATTTATTATTTAATAAATAGTAATCCGTTAATATGCTATTGCTTAATTTAGCTATAATAAAATAAACGTTATAATTATAATTATTGTTATAGTTTTTTTTTTTTTATTACGCTAATTGCGATTGGATTTTTACCGATTATTATACCGGTTATATTAGTTGTTTTGCTTATTATAATAATTATTTTGTTAGTTGTTATAACAATTGCTTTAATAGCTATTATATTAGCTATTGCAGTGTATGCTTTTGCGGTTAAAACTATTATAGCCTTAACTTAAACATTAATAATAGTTGCGCTTATTATATTAGTTATAGCTATAGTTATATTTATTATGTTTAAAATATTTTTAACTGTTATAATTAGTATAAATACTTTTTTAACTGTTAGATTTATTAGTAAATATATTTTTATAATAAAATTATTGGTTTTTTTATTATATATTGCTTTAAAATAATAAAAAGTAGCTAAAACTGGTTAATAATAAAGCAAAGCTAATATAATATTCTTTAAAGTAAAAAAAAAATTTTTTTTTATTAATTAACTTTTTAGCTAAATTTTATATATTTTTATACACTTTTTTAATAGCTAATATATATTACTTTAATATTTTGTTTTTTTTTAGTAGCTTAAAAAATTATTTTAAATTTAAACTTATATTATTATAAATTTATAATATAGCTTTTTACTAGTTATATATATTTTTTTTTATAATTTTTATAGCTTAAATATATTTAAGTTTTTTTTATATATATTAAAGCAAAATATATTTATTATAGTATATATTATATATAGTAAGTTTACTACTTTTAAACTTTTTTGTTATAATAAAAAAGTTTATAGCAAACCTTTTTTTAATTATATTTTTAATTTCTTTAAATTTGCTTTTATAAAATAAACGTTTATAAATATTATTTAACTTATTATTTTATTATAAAACTATAAGCCTAGTAAATAAAGTTTAAAACAAAAATATAATTTAGCGTTTATATAAAAATCTTATATTAAAATTTTCTAAAAATAATTTTATATAGTTAATAAATAAATAAATATTAATAAAAATAACGTTTTTTTTTATTATAATTTTTAAATTGTTAAAATTGTTATAGCTTAAGTTAAATATACTAATTTTTTTGCGTTTAAACTTAGCTGTTCCGTTTTAAATAAATATTAAGTTTTAAATATAAAATGTTTTAAAACAATTTTTGCAATTATAATAAAAGCAATATAAATTAAATAAATTATTATTAAAACTATTAAGGTTATTTTTTTTATATAGCGGAAGTAATTTAAAGTTTTTTTTAATTAAGTTATATAAATTAATAAAATTTATATAGCTGCTTAATATAAAAGCTAAAACATTTTTATGTTTTAATAGTTTTATATTTAAAAGTTTAGCGCTTTTAGGTAGTTTAGCGCTTTTGCTAAAAAGTTTAATACTTTTAGCAAAAAGTTCTTTATTAAAAGCAATTAAATCTTTAGTTAAGTATTTATTAATTTTTTTTATAATTTTGTTATATTAGTTTAAAATGTTTATAATATTATTTATAAACTTTTTAGTATGCTAAGCTATAACTTTTAGCTTAAATATTTTATTTTTTAAAGCTTTTATTATAATATTTTATTGTTTAATATTTTTATATAAATATTTAATAGTATATATATTAAAACTAACTACTTTAAGCTTTTTATTTAATAAAAGTTTAGTACTTATTATATATAATATTTGCTTATTTAATAATAACGCGCGTAATTTTAATTTTGTTATTATTTTTAAAAAGAATAATAGCAATATATTAAACATAGCTATAAAACTAAAGCTATATATAAAGCTATTTACTAGCAATTTACCTAGCATTTTAAACATAATAGTAAAAAATGCAGTATAGTAAATAATATAGTATAAAGTAAAAAAAAATAGTATTATTATATTTTTGTAAGCAACTAGCTAGTATAAAAAATTTATAATATTTATACTATTTAAATAATTAAAATATAAAAATATTTAGTTAAGTTTATATTTTTATAATTATACTTTTATAGTAATTGCTTATTATAACTAGCTACTATAATAAAATATAACCAGCTAACTAATTAAAAATTTTAGTTTTAATAAAAAGTAAAATAATTATTAAGCTATTGCTTTAATAATTGCACTTTTGTATTTTATATTAATATATTTTTATAACAATTTTTTATTATAACTAACTACTTTTACAAAGTATAATTAGTTAATTAGTAAAAATTTTAAATTTAATAAAATAAAAAAAAAGCAAATAAGTATTAAATATTTGCTAAAGTGGATAATTTAATAAACTAAAATAATAATTTATATTTATAGCTTAGTAATAAACTTAATTAAAATAATATATAGCTAAATATATTTAGTAACCTTTAAGTTACTATAAAAAAATATAATAAAAATAAACTTTTAATAGTTTAATAATAGTTTAGTATATTTTTTATAATAAAATAAAATAAAAGTACTATTTAATAGCAGGCTATATAAATAAAAATAAAGTAATAAAATTAATAAACTTAAAGGAAAAAGGAAGGAAAAAGAACTAGAAGTTTTTTTTTTTGTATAGGTGTATATTTGTGCGAAAGGCACGGACCTTGCAGGTCCTAGCATTTTAACCGAGCAACGCTCGTAGCGCAACCCTACGCTTACGCGCTACACGTGGCGTATAACACCGCACCTTTATATAATTATATTAGTTAGTTTTTATTATATTATAGGCCACTTATTTATAATATTTAGTAAATATTAAATAATTAATATTTTTATTAAAATATTAGCTAAAAGTTTAATATTTTATATAAATAACTTTAAAGCATATATAAAAATTTTTTTTTATATAAACTTAGCTAATTTACGCTTGCTAGCAAAGCATATAAATTAGTTTTTAAACTTTTAAAAATTTATAATGCTAGCAAGTTTTAAAACTTTTTATTTTGCTTAAAACTTTTATTTTTAGTTAAAGTTATAATATTTAGCTTATAAATATTTTATTAACTTTTAAGCAATATTTATTTTATTAAAATAATTTTTGCTTAAATAAAATTATAAGTTATTAACTACTTTTTTTTTAAAATAAGCTTTAATATTAACTATTTTAGCTTTATTATTAATAAACTAGTTATAGTTTGTTTTAAATTAATTAGTTTAGGTTTAATATTATATTTTAAAAGTAATAGTATTTTTATTTTTAATATTATAAAATATAATAATATTAATTTTAGCGGATTTTTTGCTACTAAAAGTACTAAAAGTATTTAATATACCTAATATACCTAAGCTTAAAGTAGTTTTTTACTATTAAAAAACTAAATTAAAAATTAATTAGTTAGCTTTATTAAGTTTACTTTTTTTATTTTTTAAGTTAATATAAAAAGCGTTTATTTAAGCACTAATAGTATTATAACGTTTTATAGCTTTAGCTTAAACTTTTTTAGTATAATTTAAAGCGATTTTTAAGTTAAAGTTATAAATAAAAGCTAAGTAATATATATTGCTTATAGTAGTATACTATATAAATTTTATATTAACGTAAGCTTTAAATTTATAAAATAGCACTTTTTAATTAGTTTTATAAAGCTTAATAAAATTATTAAAAGTTATTAGCTTATTAAACTTAAAAAAAAATATTTAGCTATATTTTATAGCAGCTATAAAATAATATATAAACTATTTAGCTTATTTATAATATATATTTTTAAGCTTATTAACTTTTTTTTATATATTTTTTTAAATTTTATTTAAAGTTAAGTTATATTGTTTTTTATTTAGTACGCTTTAAACTACTTTAGTATATATTTAGTTATAACTAAATATATAAGGTTTATTTAAAGCATTTTAAAAGTTATTACTACTACTTTGTTACGATGGGATACGGGGAGACCACACATACACCCACCCCGCAGGGGGGGGGGTCCACCACCTCCACTGTATATATCGTAGCCCTCGTGTGTGTGCCCCGCACACACACACTTCCACAATACACGCTTCTCTTTACTACACATTTGACCGCACCCTGTGCCTTTTCCCTACAAATGGTGCCTCCACGAGGTGTCTAGCTGGGACCAAAACCACCAAACCAAACCATACCCTGAGCGCTGTATACGCAACCGGCTGGTTACAGCGACAATGTTGACGCCGCGTCAACTTCGCTCGCTGTAGGGGCGCAATCCATACAGATCTCAACCATTTCCGGCTGCGTGTACTCAACATCAACTTAAGTACAGTACCCCGGACCTTAACCACACTCGAATGCCTGTCTACTTGGCTAGTTGTACCGCCCACGTGTTGGCTGGTTGCAATATGCTTGTTGGCTGGTTGGAGCCTACGCTCCAGGGGTGCAACACGCATATTGTAGGGGCGCAATATGTACGCGACTACAAGGGCGCAATAGCAAAAAACATTCGAACCATCAACCATTACTCGACATTCCCGATCGTCGCATTTACTTATAGCACGTGCAACGGAGACAACGTTTACCTTACATCTACTTTGCCCATAAACATTTCAAGCTAGATACCACCACGCGAACCAACAAATCTACGCTACAGACCGAACGAGGGCGTTCACACTTCATTCGCCGCCGCCCAGACTCTGACTCCGGCTCCGTTTACGCTACGTACACGCAAGACAAGTACAACCATACCGCGGTAGATGTTTACGCGGAGGATCTGATTTCGAGCGGAGGAATTTGGTGAGGGCACCAAAGCCTTTATTGTTGTGCGGCATATGTTACGATGGGATACGGGGGGACCACACACACACCCACCCCGCAGGGGGGGGGGTCCACCACCTCCACTGTATATATCGTAGCCCTCGTGTGTGTGCCCCGCACACACACACTTCCACAATACACGCTTCTCTTTACTACACATTTAACCGCACCCTGTGCCTTTTCCCTACATACTTATACTATTATGTTTAGCAATATAAAACTTTTTAGCATATTTAATAATAAATACTTTTAAGCTTTATTAATTTAATAAAATTATATTAGCTTTAAGCTTAATAGTATAAAAACTAATAAAGTTATTTAAGTTAAAAATAATACGTTTAAAGTTTTTAAGTTTTTTTATAAGGTTAAGGTTAGTTTTGTTTTTATTAAGCTTTTTAAAAAACTTTTTAATAAACTTTTATATTAAATTTAAAAGTTTAGCAATTATAAGCAAAAATAAAAATAAAAAATTTATAAGTTTTTTATTTAATTAGGTTATAATATTAAGTTTAGTTATAATAATTATTAAAAATTATTGCTTTAGCGTTAATTAAAGTTTAAAAGTATATAAAATTACAAAAATACAACTTTATTAATTGGTTAATTAATTAAAATATAAAGCTTTTTAGCTAAAAAAAGTAATTTTATAATTATTATAATTAGCGTTTTTAAATAAAGCAAAGCTTATACGTAAATAACTATATATATTGCTAATTATAAAAAAAAAAAAAAAGTCTAAGTATAAAGCATAGCTATAGTGCGCAAAGTAAATATTTATGTGTGTGTGTGCGTGGTGGGGCAGGGTTTAAAATATAACCCACCGGGTTTAGAATGCGACCTATAACCCTCGGTGGCTAGGGCCACGGGCCACAGCCACGGGCCCAGCCACTTTATTAGACCTGTCCACCATAACTTTAATTAGCTTTTAAGTTTAATATAAAGGAAATTTGTTAGCTTTATATAATAAAATTATATATTAGCTGCTTATAAACGCTGTTTGTTTTAATTTTTTAAAAACTAAAAATAGTTATTAAAATTTTAAAAGTATTATTAAAAACTTTGCTATATAAATTTTAATTGCTTTATAATATAAGTATTATAATAACTAGCATTTTTAATAATAGTAAATATTTATTATATAAATAAAAGCTAATTATTATAAATTTATTTTATTTTTATAAAGTTATTGTTTTTTAATTGCTATATTTGTTAATTTTATAAAGGTTAACAATAGTTGTTTATTTTAAATATTACAAAGTTAATTTAGTAATAGCTTTTTTAATACTTTTTAAAAGCGCTATTAAAAGCTTTTTATAAGTTTGCTAACTATTTATTTTATTAGCAAAAAGTATATTACAATAAAAAGAACTTAATAAACCTTTTAAAGTTAATATTATATTTTAAATTTAATTTGTTGCTATTTTGCTAGCGTTTTAAACATAGCTTGTTATTTTAAAAAGCAGCAAGCTAGCGTTTTAGAGCTTTTACCTGTTCTACTAATTCGATTTAGCGCTGGAAGGCCTAAACGTCTGCTTCTATAGCTATAGCTATACTAGTAATAGGGTCTATAGATATAGTTATTATGTAGGTAGCCAAAGGGTAGAAGCTATTAATATTGTCATATACACGTATATACGTAAAAGCACAGTAAATAGCTAGGTACACAGGCGAAACAGAGGCGAAAAGGGTACGGCAACAACAGGAAAAGTTGATAGCTTGGAGGAGAAAAAGACTAATCCCTCTATACGGCTAACTACGGCTATACATATAAACAGACAGACTGGCTATAGGCTGGTGTCCGTGCCAGGGCCACGGGGTTAAAACACCCGTGCCTGTAACAAAAAATATTTCAATATTTTAATATTTATTATTATAATAATATTAATGTAGTATTTAATATAATTAAATTATAAGCTTAAATATATATTAATTAATATATATTAATTTTTAACTTTTATAATAAATAAATAATTAAAAGTAAATTTTTTTTATTAATTTAAATATAAGTTTACGTGTTAATATAAATACTTTTAAAATTAAGTATATATATATAACTAAAAAAAGTATTAATATTTATAGTTATTTATAACTATACGCTTAAAGGTAAAAATATATATAGTTTATTTATATAATTTTTAATAGCTATAACTATTTAAAACTTTAAAAAAATCACTAAAACTTTTTATTACTTAGTTTATATAAACAAAAAGCTAAAAATTACTTTAACTTTTTTAATAGTTATATAAAGCGTTATAAATAGTAATATTATACTAGTTTAACTTAAACAAACAGGTTTATAATTATTACAACGGCTGCATTAAGCCATGCTAAAAAGTAAAAACTAGCAATACAAATTAGTATTAAGGTAAAAAACGAAAGGAGTACTACAGCCGCGGGAGCGCTACGTATCCTTTATATAAAAAAGATATATAAACATCACGCGCACGTTTTACATATAACGTAGCCACACAAACCACACACATAAACCACATACACGTACGTATACACCACGGGTTTAATCCCACATTGTCACATACTACAGCTACAAGCTACTGGGAGTACATATAAGGAGTACTGTTTCCGGCCCTGCTTTATCTTAGTTTTACTCCTTCTTTAAGCTTTAGTCTTATATGCTACATACCGCTAATTAACCTGCACTATTATACCTAACCTCGCCCATTAACTTTCCGTAACACACATATAGTTAAAACATAACTATAATCGCTATATATATTTATAAATATTTATAATAATAACTTTTTTTTATAAAAAAGTAAATATTATATTTTTATATAATATATAACATTATAACTAAATATTTTTATTTTTAAAAATATTAACTATATTTATTATAAATAAAGTAATTTATAATATTTATATGTTTTAAATAACTTATAATAAATTTAAAAGCATTAAATATATAATAACTTACGTTTATAATTATTTTAAGTTAAATAAATTATTACATATAACATAGTTTAATTATTAAGCCCTATTATTTTTGTTTATTTAATCCGTAAAACTTCTTGTAACGTTTAAAAGAATTAGTCTTCATTTTAATACGAACCGATCGCCGTACCGCATTGTATACATAAATGAAATCTAACATAGCCTTATAACGCCTCATTCTAACCCTTCTCTAGTAGTCGTCATATTCGTAATCATAGGTAGTTGATTAGCACACTGTCTCTGCGCCGTTGTCATCTAAGAGGTCTCGTGATTTTCATCACGATAATCTTCTGCAGTTTCTTGCTTCTTTTCACGCTGAACAGAGAAGCAGTGGATGGAGCCGATTGCAGCAACGAAAGCGCTCCCATACCACGCGACCGTCGTGCAGCCCACCTGCGATCCAAAGGCATACAGGTAGCCCGCAACCGGTGGCGCTATCATCCTACAGGCAGCGCCAGCGCTAGCCGCAAGTCCGTTTACCATTCCAAGCATATCAGGGCTCGGGGTGGCTTCTTTAATAAGGATGAGTAGGAGGGGGTAGAGAATGATGGACAACACATTGCGGATAGTCAAGCAGAGATAGATAGCGGGAAATAGCATCGACTCTGGCACGTGCACCAAGCATGGGACCATCAGGTAGGCAATAGGATGAAGGGTCGTGACGAAGATGAAAAGCCTGAATACGCCAACTTTCTCTGCGGCCAGAGGGAAAACGACAACCTGGACGAAGAGTGCGATTGCACCATTGATAGCTAGTATTACGCCCACCGTTTGCATAGAGAGCCCTAGGCCTCCTGGCGAATAAAAGGGGTTGAAGGCGGTGGCGAGGAAGTCGCCAAAGCGTGCCTTTTCATCTTCGAAGAATATGGGCATCAGGTGGTCGTAAGTCATGGAGTGATACGTGAAGATAGACAAGGAGGCGATCAAGCCCATGGTACGCTTGTTAAAGACACTCGAGAGCGCCTTCTTTTCTGATTCTTCCGCCACTTTTGTTTCAGGACTGAAGTCATGGCTTCCTCGGTTCCCAAAAGATCCATACGTCTCGGCCCGTAAGTCTATGGGTGGTTGCTTGAGCGCGTCGGAGGTTTCTAAAAGTGGCGTCTCATCGGTGGCGTAAGTTTTACCTAACGGCACCGTAGCAGGCCGCAGGTCCGGGTGCGTCTCTTCCAGCAGAAACCACCCCAATACTATGCTAGCAAGCAGGAGGGCGGCGCAAATGACGTTCGGTAGGAGATATGGGAATTTCGCGAACCAGCTGTGTTGGGTGAAAACCTCTGGCCAAGTCTGATGGGGATCTGCAAAGATGCCGCCAATAGCCGGTCCGATGATGGTCCCCATAGACCACACAAAGGGCATTACAGCATATGCTCGTGCTGCGAAATCAGCGCTCAGCTTTGCTAGAAGGGGCGCGTGTTTTTTACTCACGCTCATGTTCGGGTTTCGTGACGAGCTCCCCCACCATGGTCTGAATAACACCGATATTTCCGTTCAAGAGCCCTCCGAATGCTCGGCCGATTAAGGCAACCCAGATGTTCGTGGCGAAGCCGACAACGACCATGCTCAGCATAGTTCCGAGGCACCCCAGTAAGAGAACGGGTTTCCGGCCAATTCTATCCGAAAGACTGCCCCAGTACATGCCCATCAGGGCCTCCGTGAGGGAGAAAGCCGAGATAAGGAGGCCGGCAAAGAAGGAGGCATCTTGTTCGTTTCCAATCTGGAAACGTCGCACAAGAGACCACGCATAGGGAAATATGGACGTGAGGGCTATGGGCTCAGCCAAACGCACGATGGCTTCACAGGTCCGGAGTTAGCCAGATATGTCTGAACAGCTCGGAGGAATGCACGCGCTTGCCCTACCTAGTAGGAATAGTTGTAGAGTTGGGAAGGCATCGGGATCTCGAGGGGATCTCTGGTTTGTTAGGACCATCGCTTCGCGGTTTTGCTTCAAGCTTACAACGAGCGGACACAGCACTGACCGCTGTGACTCGGCTGTTGCTGCGTCGGTCGTCCAGGTGGCAGCAGGCCTCGAAATCGAAAGTCGAAGTCAAGCGCAATTGGCACGTTTTACAAGGTACGGCAAAGGAAGTTGTGAGAGTAATTGGCTAACTAAATGATAAATAGCGGAGGAATGGATTCGCCCCAACACGGGTAACTACCTAGGTAGCCAATGTTCCAACGTTGAAAGAGTTGCGAGGCAATAAACAGATAACCGGCCTACGGGCATGAAGAGCAGTACTAAAAAAGGCAATTGAAGGGGAAAAGAAAGAGAAATCAAGAAAAGAAGTAGTAGCATCCGAGGAAGGATATGGTTTAATATTTCTTCCCCCTCTAAGTCGCCTCTAAGCAATGTACTGATAGCGTTGATGGAGATGTGCTCCACCCAGCTTGTTTCCTTAGTCTTCACAATTAAGGCGAAATAGGCCGCCGACCGGAGGTGTAGTGCGACTGGCCGATCCCTGTTGAATCATGCACCTCGGGCTGGAGGTTGGCTGCTCCAGAGCTCTGATCTGCAGGGTTGTTATCACTCCAACACGGTGTGGAGTGAAACCGCTGGCTTTGCATCTAGTGTGGGCATTCTAATCAGTCAGGCCAGATACCAAGTCCAGCGGGTAAGAGAGCTGAGGAGGAGCAGAGGTGCATCGACGATCGCATCCTAGATACTTATCAGCCCTTCTATCTCGGGCAGGTAGATAGCCGGGAGGCGAAGGGTCAGAATTATTCGCGCGCTACTTGCGCTGCTCATGCTAAGATGTGCCTCTTTTCTTCCGGCTTCTTCCTCCTTTCCTCCGTGAGCATGCAGCTGCACGTGGGTTGGCAACGGGCCCTCCGACTTTCTCCGCGATGGAGTGTGCTGTTGTGTATATTATTCTGTGTGTCTGGATCCTGTCTATATGACATCGAGCCGAAAAAAAAAAAAAAAGTCTTGCGCGGGGATATCCCGCCACCACCGTGCGCGGCGTAGCTAGGCTTGGCGCTGTCTTGGTTGATTGGCGTATCAAATGACTCAAAATCAAAGACTATTGCCGAATCCGGCCGACCGAGGGAAATATACAGTGCAATTATATTTAAAACACACTGTGGTTTTCGCTAGCTTCAATCGAATCCTGCCTCTACCGCATCCTCTACTCGGGCCTCAACTACAACCTTTACCGCGATCGCATGGGTTAGGTACTAGGTTTCAATTGCAAGCTAACACGTGGATGTGACATTAACCTGCGATTCGTCAAATCGCTGGCGTATCATCCTATTCTTCCAGGTGGTAATTGAACCACATCATACAGGCCTATCGGACGACAACTACCCTGTCCTGATCTGACGCCGTCTGAGAAGTCCATTCATTCGCCCATGACGGCAGTTACCCAACAGATAGCAAAGGGATTACATAATTACTGATGATAGAGGTTGCATTCTCTATCATGCTCTGTCTTGGGTGCCAAGCCTATATAGAAGTATATACGGGTGCATCCAGGGCTGTGTAGTAGTGTATAGTTATTAGTAGGTCGGCTTTTCGGGACTTGGGACCAAAACCATGGGTCTTGTTCAAACGCTTGACACGTACAAAAACGGCAGCTCCATCTCCGGCACCTCGATCCGGCTCTAGCGCTTCCGGAATGCAACTCGAGGTTCTGCCGCTACTATCTCAGTGTCCCACCACCAATGTAACCATGCCTAGACACAGAAATATCTTATCTTTGTTCCTGTCGAGCTTCTAGGCGCGCTGCGGCTTGCGCAAGGCCAAGAGCCTACCAAGGGCGTACCAGTATACTGGTATACTGGTATAATGTGCATAGGTGTGGGGTGGATTTCAACCCATGCCAATTCATTTGAAAGCAGGCATTCCAGCACCGGCCCTGGGGAAGTTGTGTACTGGGGATACCTAGGCCTGGGGGGTTCGTATGACGGGGAGAGGGGGAGAAAACAATCAACTCACTATGTGGCCTAGAAAGGTCTCTCACGCCTTATCTGCTTAGAGTGCAGGTTTCCATGCGGCTGTAGATGTCCCTAGCCGCATTAGTCGGTAGATATCGACTGATTGATCGGTGCTGTTGACAGGCCTTAGGTTGCTCGCATGCATGCCTACGTGCTTACATGCCTGCATGCACGCATGTATCGTTCTATGCATTGGGGAGTCCGACATGAGTGGGCCGAGATGTGTGCTTCCAGGTTGGATTGAGCCAGCAGCCAGGCCCAGCCAAGCCAAACCAGTCTCCGATGTCCGGCCTCGTCGCCGGCATCTTTGTACTACAAGGACATGAGCCTCCCAATATACCTAATATACCTGCTAGAACAGACAGCCTTGTTAGCGTACTTCTGGTTTTCGTGAAAAGTACCTGTCCCTGGCCGATTCAGACGAGGTCAAGCATTCGACACGGTTCTGTCCCGTTGATACGGAGAACTGGTCCCCATATGAAGGCCGAAGATGGAATTTCTTGGCTGCTCTCTCCTACCTCATCGCCAAATTATGCTATTCTCCGTTGTTTCCTTTTCCCTACTGTACTTTCTTTTATAGCACACCCGCCTGTGTACATCGGGGGTCCTTTATCGATAGGGACCCCGCTGCCTCGGCAAAAAGCACCTACCGCCAAGCCTCCTATCTTTATCGTTATCGCTATCTTATCTTTACTACTCCCCACTCCGCGTCCCTGTTCCAGTCTTTGCCGCTGTCCCCGTGCCCGCCCCCGCTTCCGCTTCCGCTTCCGCTCCCCCGCCGTTGAATGTTATCCCTTCGGTGTTGCACATCGCTACAATGGGTCAAACAAGCAATCAATCATCAATCAAACCTCGAATCTTGCACTACTCGACGCCTTGACAATTCACAATACCTATCGTCATGATAATATACTTAGGCTTCATTTAATACGCATTGCCCGTCCCAATCCGAGAGAGACTGCTTGCTACCCTGGTTCGAGTTAGCCCAGAGCCCGGCCCAGCTTCGCTTCGCGATCCGCCATCAGCGCTCCATCGTCAACCCGGCGCTCTCCCACCCTGCTCGATCCTCGACCCTCGATTACGGCCCCCGGCCACATAGATGGCCATGGCCCCCGACGTGAACTCATTGCCGCCATCGTCCCCAGTTGCCGTGCCCCTCCGCACCACCACGAATGGGGGCACCAGCGCGAGTGGAGAACCCGCCGTTCGTGCCGAGTCGCCTTCGTCCTCACCGCGTTCTGCCTCCATCTCGCTGCAGGCCGCCGCTACTATGAACGCTGGCTTGCAACACGAGCCTGGCCGGCGTATGTATATACCGCATCATGCATTGCTACACGCATGTCGAGTCATGACTCAGGCTTATCCATCTAATCCATGCTACAGGCACCTCGAGCAACTCCCTCTCTCGCCAGCGACACTCGCCCCAAGCTGGCCGACGACGATCCACCGTGTTGATGAACCTCCACCTTAACGATCCCGCTGTGCCGGCACCTGGCGAGATGATCTCGGACGGGGCGGGCATCCCACACCACTCGACAATCAGTCCTCAGCCCTTGTCGTCGTCTCCCCTCCTGATCGCCCGCGACCCCCATCATAACCGAGCCCCGAGCCTGGGAGAGCTTCACCAGGAGCTCGAGGCCGAACAGGAAGCCCAAGTGGTACGCCCAGACCCCCTGCGGCGTGCGCATGATCCGCCACCACAGTCGACGGCTAGCTAACACCTGGTGCTAGAATCGGCTTCTACAGATGATTCGCCAGCAGCAGCTCCAGCTGCAGCAGCTACAGGCTACTCAAGGACAGACCCAGTCTAGCGTGGCTTTTGAAGACCACCCGTCCACCTCGGACCGCTCTACTTCTACGTCTCACCCGCCCGGGGTGTTAGCCTCCCTACCAACGCCGTCAAGCTCGACGCCAAGATCGCCTTCTGTCTCGCATCCGCATCCCCCCTGTTTCGATATCGGCCGAGATTCCCTGCATCTCAGATCCACCTCCTTCAGTCTAGAGGGCGAGCCGCATCTTCCGGGCATCCGCGACGAGGCTACCTATTACCAGGCCGAAACACAGTCTCTCATTCGTGAGAACCAAATGCTGCGACACAGGGTGCGCGAGCTCGGTAATGTATCCTGGCTACTTGAATCGGATTTGTGCTCGACTAACCCCCGTCCTTAGAACGTCAGTTAAGTGAAGCACACACCAGCGCATCTATTACGAGGGAGCCGGCACAACCATCGCACCTCAACTCCTCAGCCTTGATGACAGGGGAGGATGCTGCAGAGACACCGGCCGTAGCCACTTGACAGCTCGTGGCAGCCTCGGTAATAAAAGACGAGTAGGACAATCTGGGGGCTGTCGCCAGCAGAAAGGTTTCTGAATCGAGAAGAACTCGATTGCCTACCATCATGCGAAGAGGTTCCCTTGTGTACTATGCTAATCAGTAGAGTTTTCTCGGTGTTTGGGGGATTGATGTGTGGGCCATGTCTATCATGAAGGCTGCTGTTTTGTAGACGACGTGTATTACTATTGTTGCTTCGGACGAGCTAGCCGTCGATTCAGGTGATTTCCCCGGAAGGCTGGGACGAGTGGCTCGTCGATAGCTTCAGTATACGCACCAAGATCCTATCTTTGGCTCTTTAAACATGCCAACCCCTCCCTCTACCTAGGTAACGTGTAACGTATTCTCACAGAGGATGTTCAGCCTACGAGACGAACCCGACTTTCAACCCAAGAAATTCTATGGAATGTCAAAGTATGTTGCTTGACACTAGGATGCCCTAGCAAACACTATGGAAAAGGCACGTCTACTTTAGCTCTTAGAGACGATGAACTAGTTGGCGTAGCGCGGAAACCCTTCGTGACGACCCCGGTCACAGACCTGAATGTATTCATCCCTCGCTACATTTATTGGATCCAGGTGGGAGGAACCGCCGGGCACTGGATAGAGCCAACAGCAATGAAGGGATGGAATAGAACAGGACGGGACGGAGCCGGTTGGGAGAATGAGTGGAGTCCAGAAATGGAAAGGGAGGGCTTACTCACCCGTCACGGGTTTCTAGGGGCTTGACCAGATTTGCCTACTCGCCAAATGAGTTAGTACTGCGAGGCTGATATCTCGAGCCGTGAAGAGGATGGCGAGCTGTAGCTCTAGCAGTTATGGATGCCCTTATGGGTAGGTATATGACGCGATGCATGGGAAGGTCGAGTTTTGATATAGAGGATGATTGCCGTCTGTAGCAGGAGGGATGTTACGAGTCTGAAAAAGAATAGAAAACCAGTAGCAAAATATTGATCTAGGCGCGAATGCTACAAAGGCGAAATATCGACTGACATGTGCAAACGCCGTAGCCGACTGGGCCCCGCGCCCCTGAGCTACCCGCGCCCTTGGTGGACCCAAGATGTTCTTGGATCACTTGACTGCGTCCCTTGAAATGTATATTCTTACCTCTAACACCACCTCAACCCGTGATGCTGTTATCTCTAAGCATCGATGACTTTTGACGGCTAGAGGGAAATAGGATGGATGTATGCATGCTCTATCTGTACACTATTGCGTTTTTGGACCTAAGCCATTACGAGATGCTGTGAAGGGTATCGGCTGAGAGCTGTTTGTGTGTAGCACTTCATCGAGACATGTTTGAAAAGTTGTAGGAGGAATACCGCTCTAGTTGCGTAATACAAGTTACATCTACCTCCCTATGTTGTGGTCTGCCGGGATCACCGACTCGGCTACCCAGATATCACCCTGCTGTCTGGGTCCCATAGAACAAATCCTTGATATAATCTCCGATAGCAATTGAGCTTGTGAGCCCGGGGCTTTCTATCCCAAGCACTTGATAGAATACCAAGTTAGTAATGTCTCCATAAAGTGACTGTAACTGTGAGAGAGGTAAGGGCTCGAGACAGTGGGGAGCACTTGGATGAGCGTAACTATAGCCCATCTAGTGTAGGTGAGTTGTCTCCGGAGGGTCTCGACAAAGAGGGGGGGGAACAAATTACTCACTGTTGACCCAGCCCGCATATCCATCCTCCATCTGAATATGAAAATCAAAGAATCCCTTGCCAGCACCGACAGCACCGGACCTGCCAAGCTTCGGGCGCATACCCGCGTAGTCGGGGCTTAGGGCCGTCTCGTCGATATCGGGCAGATATCTCCGGACGGCAGCCAGCATATCAGGGAAGCGCGCGGTGTTGACGGCAAGGTCGGAGGGGTCGTCGACCCACTCGACATCGGGGCCAAAACGGATGCGGCCAGCCATGTCGAGGGTCAGGTGTGTGCCGAGACCGCCGGCGCCGGGGAGCGTGACGGGGTACACGAGACGCTTGACGCGGGGCAGGCTGGCGGCGTAGCCCAGGTAGTTTCCCTTGGCGTAGTACAGCCGCGTGCGCCGCTCGGGCGGCACGATCATGTTGTGAACGTCGGCGGCGGCAAGGCCGGCGCTGTTGACAATGGTCTCGGCCTCGATGGTCGATAACTCGCCGGTGCTCGAGTCGCGAATCGTGAGCCGCCAGCCAGCACTGCCGGGCTTGTCCAGGCCGGAGGCGGACAGTGGCTCGATGGCAGTAACAGTAGAGCTCACGGCCACGACGCCGCCAGCGTCCTCGAGCTCGCCTTGGAGCGCGACCATGAGGCCGTGGGAGTCGACGATGCCGGTGGTGGGGCTCTCGAGCACGCCGGCGGCGGCGCGGACGGCAGGCTCCTGCTCACGGGCCTCACGCTCGCCGATCCAGCGCGTGGGCACGTGCAGCACGTCGCGACAGACGGCATGCAAGCGCTCGAGAGCGTCGCGCTCGGCGTCGTCCTGCGCCACGACCCACTTGCCGGTGTTGGCATGGGCGACGCCGCGCGACGCGCAGAAGGCGTACAGCTTCTCCTTGCCGCTGATGCAGAGGCGGGTCTTGAGGGTGCCGGGGCCGTAGTACAGGCCAGCATGGATGACCTCGCTGTTGCGCGACGACGTCTCGGTGCCCACGCTCGCGTGCCGTTCCAGTAGGAGCGTGCTCGAGCCGGCCGCCGAAGCAGAGGACGGTTGGCGCGCGAGGGCCCGCGCCGTCGCGAGTCCGACGACGCCGCCGCCGATGACCTACCAGCACGATGAGCCGGGCGTATATGGATTCCGGGGTTTTCCATGTGCCAAGAAGATCGCGCCGAGACGAGAAGAGTGAGTGACTTACGACGTGAGTGAAATCGGCCCGGACGGGAGCGGTGCTCGCGAACGAGCGGACGCACCGTCTCCTCAATGACGAGGGGCTCTGCCGCCGAGCAGCGCCCGCGAGCATCTTCGGGCAGGATTTGGGGGGGAAGGGGGGAGAGGCGTGCGTCCGTGTGTTAGAGCAAGGTTACCTAGGTACTTAGCTCGGGTGGTCAGAAGAAACCAGATAAACCACCTAGGTAAGAATCGATCGGTTCCGTCAGCGTCCGGGACCGGCCGAGAACATGGGCCGCATTTTTACCCGATCGGGATGGATACGGCACTCTTCACTAACCTGAACTTCAGATCCCGGCCGTTAGATACAATTCTGGGAAAACGTCCAAGCTCCATCTTATGACGCGAGGTTCAGCCAGGCAGTGCACATTTTCTGGATGGAATCATGTCGTGTCAAGACCTTGTTCTCTACGACCTTCCGCAGGCGCCTTGGGCTCATTGCCCGGGCGGGAAGCGGCCTTTTTATGCCCCGCGATTCGGCACAGCTCAAGTTTGTCGTCGACCTCTGAATACCTTCCAGATACATACAAATGGTATCAAGAAACCAGTACGCTACGGGGCCTACGTACTGGAAGCGGCGCTCAGTGTTTTGAAACGAAAAGGGGTATAATTGAGGCATATGTACGTGATAGCACTAGGTTCAACGAGGACTGACAAACAAACAGTTATTACGGGCGGTTGAGTCCTGTGCTCCCCCTCCCCATATCGCCATTAAACAAACACCGACAACTCCTCCGCGCCATCGAACTTTTCCCGAATGTGTCGTTGACGGGGCGCCCCATCTTCGACCTTTTCTCATCGTCGAGTTTGTGAGTGGCGGTTGGGCGCAAAAATTAGATCCTGCCCGGAGGCACCGCCAGCATCTATTTGTACAACTCGCCAGCTGGTATGCTTAGTTACGCCGAAACACCGGAATTGCCTCCCCCGCTTATCCATACCGACGAATAATGCAATAATCAAGTAATATTCAAGGCCGGCGTTAGCGGAGCGTAACTGCCGGGAAGAGTTTCCTATTGAGTATGTTCATGTGAAACTCGTATAGACCATCCTCGGCGCCAATGTACCTGTAGCACCTAGTCAGTCTCGATGTACCGCGGTAGTGTCGGTCTGCTAGACTTACAGCGTGCGGCCATCCTCGCTCCAGGTCAGACCCGCCGTGTCGTCCGGGTGTTGTTGGTGCTCGCGGTTCCCTATGCGGCCGTAGGCACGACGAAAGCCCGATATCTCATCATTCCAAACATCGCCGATGATGGGAATAGCCCGTCGGATTCGGCTGGTCTCCGTCCGGGTCGCCTCGTGAGGAGGGTTTGCCACATCGCCACCTGACATATTATACAACGCCTCCAGGTCAGCCCAGCCTGAGGTGCTTCTCCCCAGCTGCCCCCACACGGCAGCGTAGTCACGGGAACCGCCCTCTCCGTCGCCCAAGCGTTGTATTCGTGCAGAACTATCAATATTTTGCGCCAGGGCTTGCATAATGGAGCTTCTCCTCCGTGGTGTAGGAGCCCGTCTCTCACGGTCTTGCTCGGGCGGCGTCTGCGTCGTGGTGGAGCGCTGATGGTCGCGGTTCTCGCGGCTCTGGTCGCGTTCAAAAATCCGCTGCAGCGTATCACGCTGGAGCGACGTCAGATAGCGCAGTCTTTCACTGATGTCCCGATCGCGCTCTCGTGCCACACCAGGCGTCCTCGGCTGGGGACTTACGCGCTCGGAAAAGACAGAGGACCTCCACGCACCACTAGTGCCGCCTCGCACCATCTGAGCGTCCCGCAGGTCTCTCTGCTCCCGGGCCTCCCGGCGCCGCCGGTCACTCTGCACTGCCTCCAGAATAGCCGTTTCTTCGGGGGAGAAGGGGTGGTTCAACCTCGATGTATCAGGAGCGTCAGTGGTAGGCTGTAATCGACTAGACGGCCCCACGAGGTTGGAAATGGACGTCGAACCTGCGGCACTGCGCTCACTCCGGGGGTCAAGCAGGCGAGGGTCAATAGTGGTGTTTCGCTCGTTGAGGGAGAGATGGTCATATGCGTCATGATCCTCAATGGAGATGATCTGACGTTTTGTGAAGTTGGTACGGGCATCAGCTACGCCGATGCGTCCACGGTGCTCGGTCCACGCAAGCATGTCATATGGGCCAGGTGAGAATGCCATGTCCCTAACCGCACCGCAATCATTGGGCGCTCGTGCCGAACTGAAGTAGGTAACCAAAGGATCTCTAGTGGCATCGGCGAAAGCAACGACATCGAATATGGAAATGGTACCATACTGCGTGCCCACTGCTAGATACCCGCCAGAATGAGAGAAACAAGCCGCAAAGCTACCTCGGCAATCCGACATATCACGTATAGATTGGTCCTTGAGCCGTATCCTGGGAAGCTGCAACCACTCGTAGCAACCCCCTCGCTTCCCTTGGAGGGGGCATCGCACGTGGACATAGAGAAATGGATCGTCACATATGGCTACCAGAAGGCTACCGTCGGGGGAGACAAGGGCGCGATTCACGCAATCGGGGTATTGTAGCTCGTCAATGGCCTCAGAGTCGTCCAAACTGACAATAGTCACCGTCTTGTCGTTGTTGGCCAGGACGGCCACAGGAGACGTGTAGCGGCCGGGTGACGGGGGATCGGAGGATGGTTGGGGGGGCTGCCAGATGGTGATGCAGTTGACTCGCTGGGCGCCAAACTTGTGATTGGATGCGGACCAGGTCTTGACGGAACCACTCATCTGTTCGACGATGCGGAGCATGTCGCGACGGAGCTCGGCCATGGAAGGCTCGGAGGTGAGGGCAGGGTCGCGGTTGAGGGCATCTTCGGAGGCGGAAGCAATAGCGGCGGCAGCAGCGGCAGAAGCACTAGAGGGGGTAAGGGCATCGGCGGCGGCAGCGGCGGATTCGCGGAGGATGGTGAATTCCCCGTACTCGCCGCCGCAGCATATCCAACCGCCACTAGCAACCAGGCACCTAGGATGGAAGCTGATGACCTTGATAGTCTCGCACTCGCGGGTTCGCGTGTCGAGTCGGGTGATGTGAGTGTTGTTGATGCCAGCGGGGAAGTAGACTACGCCATCGCGGTCGGCGCTGACCAGAGACCGGAGCTGCCAGTGTCTGGAGGGATGGCATGACGATCAGCAACGGCAACAAAGGTAGACGACAGAGGTAGACGACAGAGAAGGCAGGGTTGACGGTAGGGGGGGAGGAGGGCGCCGGCGCGTGGGAGCAAACTGACATGGGCGAGATCTGGGTACGGTAGTGCTTGCGGCCTTCTCGGAGCAGCAGATTGTCGGTCGGGCGGAGGCTAGAATGATGGCAAGAGATAGAGGTCAGCGCAGACGCGGGTCATTGACGTAGTTGGCTTTACCTGGCTTCATCGCCGACGGCCATGATGCCAATGGCGACTGTCAATGGGGGAGAGATGGACCATCAAGTCGCATTGGTCACGGAGGCCAGGCAGAGGTGTGTGCAGGTAGGCGGATAGACGTGTGCTGTCGCTCTCGTGAGTCGCTTGTCAGCAGGCCGGGAAGTAGGTAGTGGTGGATATGGCCAAGGGCGGGTGTTGTTGAGCGTTGAAGACTGAAGATTGGATTAGGTATATGGGGGCCTGGTGGTGGTGGTGGAATGTCGCAACTCGTACCAAGTATATACTGTGGGTAGGTACCTACCAACGCAGGTACTTACTGTATGGGCGTAGGCCTATGTAGGTACCTTGCGTCTGCAGTGTAAGCCCGGGGGATGTCTACTACCTAGGTAGGTAGCTTGTGTGCTGCCCAATACCTGCCTGGACTAGTAAGTAGGTACCTAGTAGGTAGTAGCTCCTACTGGAGCAGAACTGCCTGCCTAGGCAAGACACTAAGACAAAGTACTCCATGTACATAGGTACTTCTACCTAGGTAGGTATGTCTACTGTAGAGGCACATGTCAGTGAGCCTTACCTATGGTTACTTGTAGGGTGCTTATCTCGTGGCGGACATGACCAATCAGACCAAGGTAGATGCCACCTAATTTGGGCCGATTGATGTGCCGACAGTTCTCAAAGCCCCTAAGAGGCCCCCAGGAGGTGCCCAAGAAGCGTCATCGAGCGTCATCAAGCCGTCTCCCGAGACTCGCTTATGTATAAGTACTTACCTAGGTAGGAGGTACTCACCTGGGAAGATACCTATCCATACATAGGTGTGGCTTGACCAAGCCTCAAGCCCGGGATTCTGCGTACTTGGGAGTCCAGCAATTGATCACCGATAGCCGGACTACTACAGTACTGTACTTAGGTAGTATCTATAGACTATAGTACACATACACATAGTATAAAGTATATATGCACAGCATTGTAGAATTAAGTCTCGAAAAGGGACAACAATGCCTGCGGCTATCATCATTGTTACCTGTGTACATATGTCGGTACCTAGGGTAGAATGGCAGGTCGTTCACCGATTTGTTCGATCGATAGCTGTTGTCAACTGGACATATTATTACTTCACTGCTTTTCTAGCCGGCGTCTCTCGGCTCCTCTTTTTGCCTTTTACCTTTTAGCCCCTTGTCCCCTTGTCCCCTTGTCCCCTTCCAGGTTCCGTTCTAACTTCTCTCGCCCCAGCCTCAAAATTCTGCAGGCGACTTAGACGGTCTAGCCTGTTTTCTGTCCCATTTTAATTCGCCTTCATTAGCGCCTTCTGAGTAGTAGTGTGATAGTACCTAGGTATCTCTTGCCCGGGCCCCGCCCAGACTAAACCCCGATCACGCTTCTGCCGTGCCAGACCGCCCTGTAAGAAGCTCCCGGAAACCTCTACGCTTGAAATTTTTTTGCGTGCTGTCGCAGTACTTGAGCCGTCGTTTTCCTCTCACCACTCACCCTGTCCTTCCATCCATCCATCAATCAATCCGCCTCCCTTCTCCCCCCTATCTAATCGTTGCTGTATAATATCTCCCCCTTCACATTCTTCTCCTGCGTGTGCTCGTCATCCCGATTTTTCCTCCTTCTCCGCCTTCTGTTCATCTCTAAAGCCACACCAGTCGTCATGTTGGCTTCGCGCTTGTCTAGAGCTGTAAGTTGCTTTCCAACCCGAGCGGGCAAATGATGAGCGCAGTTCTACGCCTCGGGGCCGCCGGATGAAATAGGAAGACTGATTTCTAACTTGCGATAGCTTCCTCGGGCCGCTTCCACAACTCCTCGATGGGCTGCACCGCTGCGGAAGCCTTTGGGCGCCACATTCGCCCGTTATGAGTCTACAGAAGGAAAGGTTCAGGGTGCCGTCATTGGTATCGATCTGGGTATGTGCTGTTGACGCACTGGTGCAGACCACGCTTGTAGGCAATGTACTAACAAAGTTCTCGACAGGTACAACAAACTCGGCCGTCGCCGTGATGGAGGGCAAGACGCCCAGGATTATTGAAAACTCAGAAGGTAGAATAATATAGCTATCATCAAGTACCACTGAAGTGGGATTGTCGCTAACCCGTCGTTAGGCGCTCGAACTACACCCTCGGTTGTTGCTTTCGCTCAGGATGGCGAGCGACTGGTTGGTGTTGCCGCCAAGCGACAAGCTGTCGTAAATCCTGAAAACACGCTTTTCGCTACCAAGCGATTAATTGGACGAAAGTTTACCGACGCCGAAGTCCAAAGGGACATTAAGGAGGTACCTTACAAGATTGTGCAACACAACAATGGTGATGCCTGGGTTGAGGCCCGGGGTCAGAAGTACTCGCCTTCGCAGATCGGTGGCTTTGTGCTGAACAAGATGAAGGAGACTGCCGAGGCCTATTTGAGCAAGCCCATCAAGAATGCTGTCGTTACTGTTCCCGCATACTTCAATGACTCTCAGCGTCAAGCTACCAAGGATGCTGGTCAGATTGCCGGTTTGAACGTCCTTCGTGTTGTAAACGAGCCCACCGCTGCCGCTTTGGCTTACGGTCTTGAGAAAGCGGCTGACAGCGTCGTCGCCGTTTACGATTTGGGTGGTGGTACTTTCGATATTTCGGTCCTTGAGATCCAAAACGGTGTGTTCGAGGTCAAGTCTACCAACGGTGACACCCACCTGGGTGGCGAGGACTTCGATATCCGTCTAGTGCGCCACCTTGTTCAGCAATTCAAGACCGACTCTGGTATTGATATCTCAAGTGACCGCATGGCCATTCAGAGAATCCGTGAGGCCGCAGAGAAGGCCAAGATTGAGCTTTCCTCCTCTCTTCAAACTGATATCAGCTTGCCTTTCATTACTGCCGATGCTTCCGGCCCCAAGCATATTAACACTAAGCTCACCCGTTCCCAGCTCGAAAATATGATGGACCCCCTGATTACCAAGACTGTGGAGCCTGTTCGCAAGGCCCTGAAGGATGCTGGTCTTCAGGCCAAGGACATCCAGGAGGTCATTCTAGTCGGTGGTATGACCCGTATGCCTAAAGTTACCGAGTCAGTCAAGAGCATCTTTGGTCGCGAACCCGCTAAGTCTGTGAACCCCGATGAGGCCGTTGCTATGGGTGCCGCTATCCAAGGTGCTGTTCTGTCTGGTGAAGTTAAGGATCTGCTCCTCCTCGACGTTACACCTCTCTCTCTGGGTATCGAGACTCTGGGTGGTGTTTTCACTCGCCTGATCAATCGCAACACCACCATCCCCACTAAGAAGTCTCAGACCTTCTCTACTGCCGCCGATTTCCAGACGGCTGTCGAGATCAAGGTGTACCAGGGTGAGCGTGAGCTGGTTAAGGATAACAAGCTTCTTGGTAACTTCCAGCTTGTTGGCATTCCTCCTGCGCACCGCGGTGTTCCTCAAGTCGAAGTCACCTTTGACATTGATGCCGACTCTATTGTCCATGTTCATGCCAAGGACAAGAGCACCAACAAGGATCAGTCCATCACCATTGCCTCTGGCTCCGGTCTCTCTGATTCGGAGATTGAGCAGATGGTTCAGGACTCTGAGAAATACGCTGAGACAGATAAGGAGCGCAAGAACGCCATTGAGGCCGCCAACCGTGCTGACAGCGTTCTGAACGATACCGAGAAGGCGCTGAACGAGTTCGCCGATAGACTTGATAAGACCGAGGCCGATGGCATCCGGGAAAAGATCAACTCGCTCCGTGAATTCGTCTCCAAGAACCAGTCTGGTGAGGGCACCGCCACCGCCGAAGACATCAAGGCCAAGACAGACGAGCTGCAGATGGCCAGCTTGAACCTCTTTGATAAGATGCACAAGGCTCGTGCCGAGTCGGGTGAGCAATCCGGCTCATCAGAGGGCAAGCCTGAAGAGGAGAAGAAGCCGTAAGGACATAGACGGCTGATTCTTTGTTTTATGAAATGTTTTTTATACCATCTTGAGCGGGCAAGTATGATCACTTACCGTACTGTACATCAACCTGTACTCATATTTGCGATTTGTTTATGCCTCGATTCCCAAAGGGAGATCATGTCCATCATCTTGCTACATTGCGGCGGCAGGGGCGTTCTGTGATACTGGAAAAGAGAACTCGGCCTACAGGTTTGGCGGGCCCAAGACATTTGACGGTGCTCTGTGATGATGACTGGAATAGGAATGGTCGGTTCCCATATTCTAGGGCTGTATATAAGTGTTCTATAGCAACAAAGATAACCTAATAGCATCGCCTCTCAAGAGAATACTTTTGACACAATTCTAACCCTGTCTATTCTCCGTAGACGGAGGGTGAGCGCTTATAGGTCGTGAAATTTGCTAGCTCACCCCTACATAGAGGCATCCACTAGGCGAAGTGAGCTAGCAAGTGACAAAGGTTGTTTAGTTGCAACTTCACATCAACCGACCATCATTCGCCCGGCAACCACCATAGTTGTGGTGAGTAGTGGGCTAGGTAGGTAGTTAATACTCCACCGCACCCGGTAGTCCCTAATGTAAAAACAAGTCTTGTCAATAAACGAAGTAGATTGGCCTCATACAAGCAAATGATAGTCGATTGATCTACACCCACGCTGTAGTCTGCACGCTTCAGCTGGAACAACAGCGAGACGGCCATAGATTTGAATACCTTATGACTAATCCCGGAAGATTAAAGGGACTTATACTATAGGGACAATTAGGAAAGAGAGCCGACACAGATAATCAAGTCTACAGCATTAAATTACCACGAGACCCGAGAGGGGCAGAGGAGATATTCCCTCCCTATGCCAGGCAACATGGCAACGAAGCGCCCAGAGTCCTGGGTTACCGGCTTTGAGTCGTATGACGACCTGGCCCAAGGCCGGCACTGTTACCATATCGCACCTCATGGGGTTCGCGCGGTCCCAGGTCATCGTTGTGCCGAAGAGACCTAACGCCTAGCCCACAATCTGGAACGCACGGCCTGATTTGAAGGAAGAGAAAGGAGGCCAGTTCATCAGATCTGTGCGGGATTCTGAGGGGGAAGACGGGAAGAGGCTGACGAGTCGGCGCAAGAGGGTGACGCCAACGGTGATGCATATCGCTATCCATTCGAGATAGCATTCATTCACCTTCGTTAACACTGCCCATGGATGCTCAACAGGACCCCAGGAGCGACGGCTTGCCGGCTGCCCTAGCACGAAGTAACTCAAAAGCTGAGCCAGTGTGAGAGGGTAAATAAGCGACAGGGGGCAAGGAGGCTGACTGACTCTAAACACTATGAGTAGAACTTGTTGATTTAGTCCGAAACCCCAGCGATTGTAGGAGTTGGCCTTACTGGCTACAAACTGTTGCTCTACTGCTTTCCATAGCGTTGCGTGATCTGGGAGTGGCGCTTATGCGGTCTGAAGGCACCATCGCAGCATGTTAGTCTAGCTAGCCTCATGAGAAACATACTCCATTTAACGTCCCTAGTGCTATGATCTGGCTCTCGGGTGAGGGGGTTTCGGATCAGAACTCATTCCCGGCTACCAAGGGGTGTTTTGGATGAATGAACAATGAAAGAGATAATTGTCTAGGGAGGTAAGGACATGAAAAATAGGCTCAATACAGAAAGCCACCCACCTGATTGATGAGGATTCGGTTCACGTTTTGCGTCTACCGGAACATATACTTTATATAATGCTTATTCTCCTCCGCGACCTCATACGCCGGGATCTCACACATGGGCATGGGCAAGCCAAAGGGCAAGCTATTGCAACTCTATCGGATGTCCCCTCTGGCGACGTTATTCTCGACGCCGTTCGGGTTACTGACGTTTCCCACGACTCCAATAGGGGCGTTATCCAGGGGCACATCGTCATACGAGAGGCTTCCCCTCACCACGTGGTCAGCTGCCGCGAGACCAGCGCTTGTGTAGCGGCGGGGGGTAATAGTAATTCGTCCAGAGAGAGCGGTGGGTAAGTGGTTGAGGCCACAGCACAACCATACGCGCCCTATCCGTTGAGCAGTATATTACCCGCACGTAGCTCGACACCGAATTCGAACGGCGACGATTTGGTGCTCGAGTTCAACTAACTCGGTAGTAGCTGAGCCTTTTGTTAGTAAAAGAAAGCTAGTCCGCGCATAGAGGTGTGAAGGTGGAGGAAACGATGCACAATAAGGGTCGTGCAATATACGGCAGCCTCATGCGTATGTACACATCGCCGACGAAGATTAAGTCCTCGCTGTCAGTCCTAGGAACCATCTCATCTGAGCCGCGAACCACCTGCACCCGACTATTAGCTAGTCATGCATGCCGGGTGGATATCGTTCCACGCAACATTATATCTTACTGATGATAGGTTTATAAGGTCCGTCGGAATACTTCACAGACGAATGGGCGTGCCACTAAAAAATTCCCCTTCAGCCATCAATTCGAAATTCTAACGTAAAAGTCTGTCCAGGTAGGATACGACACTGTGAAACGGTAGTGACTCTATCTATCCAAGCCGTGTGTTTTTGATCGACTCCATGCCAGTGAGGGGTTGTACTCCGGCTGGCCGTGAGATTGTTGACATGGATTCGGACTTCGAGACATCTCCGGTCAGTAAACTCGCTCTCGTGCTTCGCCTGATGGTATTTTGGGGAGCAAGGCTGGCAGTAGTTCGATGTCGAGAGCGAGTTCCTTTGCATTTTAACAGGTCACTCGAAGGGGATATCTTATAGTGACTGTTGTCGCCGAGCTAAGCTACAGGGAGTATGGCTGTGTCGCGACGCAATCGCAGCCCTAACGCGGGACCAAGTGCCAGCACTACGACACAGAAGCAAACTGAACTTGATACGAAGGGCCATAATGATACTGTCCGCCGCTGACAGCGTTTCTCTGCGAACATAAGCAGGCTGTCTCCATGATCATCCATTATCAAGACCCTCAAACTACTGGACGAGCGGCAGGTCTAACATGATCACGCAAGACAATAGAGCGCCCCCACACAACTGCTCAACTAGCGGGACTGAAAAGCGAAATCATGTCGAGGCGGTGAGCGAGGGATAGGCCTCACGTTTAGGTATGCCGCGTCGCAAAACGCTGTGGAGTGAGGCAACTTCACAAGAAACAAAGTGCTTAAATGGAAGTCGTCTTACCAGAGTAGCGAACTTGACACCTCCGTTGTCAGTATATTTTTCTTGGTAAAAATTTCGGCAACTATATAATACCACATCATCGTCCAAACCCAAACCATCCTCTCTTCTTAGGAGGTTCGGTAGTTGGTGCTGATTCCTCCTCTACCTCAGCCGCAGCGGATGGCAATTTTCCGGAGTAGTCAATGTAATTCCAGGCGACATCAAAAAATAGTGGCTTAACGGGAATAGGCTGAATCTTAGGAGGATAATTAACCATATTCTCCAAATCTACACCTTCCACTGGGTACTCGCGAAGCCTATCTACTAGAGGGATCCTAACTTGCGACGATGTCGATTTTGCCTTCTCTCTCAAGCTATCGATCTCGACGATAGCACGACACCTCTGCAGCTCCCCTTCGAGAAGGTTGTGAAGGAATTGGATGTCTGTCTGACGAATCTCGATGCTTAAGATAGGCGAATCTGACCAAGACGCGTTGCTCTTCGAGAAATAGGCGGCAGTCTGGAGAATTTGGTCAAATGCATGTTTCGTGAGAGCCAGGGCGTTGGATGACTGATCAATCAGGGAGTGTGACCGTGCAATGGACAAGCACCTAGAAATCATATTAGAAACATCTTGAAAGAAGGGCTCCGAAGACTGACTTGAGAGCATGGAAATACTTGGCGGTCGCGTCCAGTTGCCCAAGGAGCTCCTCATCAGCGGCCACACCGGGGAGTTCTCTGATTGATTCAAGACTTTGTAGAGTGGCGTCGTAGAGGACGACCTTTTCTTTGAGGCGAGCGGCTCTTCTACCCGGGGGCTCCATCTTCGCCGCACGCATAGATGCATCCTTCTTGGATTTTCGTGTCGTATTCGGGGCAGAGTCAAGAAGGGCGCCGTCATGCTCACCACTAAGTACTCGGTTACGACCGATTCGCCAACTAATCATATGGTAATTGACGGCGGTGCGAGTAATATGGAGGCTCTGTATGCGGCTGTCGCTTTGCGGCACGCCCTCTTCCCTCAATTCGTCAATGGCGTGTTTCGTAGCGTCGGCTGCATCCTGGCTGGCTATGAGGACTTCGTCGTACGCTGCAGCCATTTCCTTGGGGAGCACGACGTCGGAAGATGCCAACTTCTCGGCCAAGCGAGCAGTAGCCGACTCGGTCGAAGCTATAGCGAGCGCAATGGAGGCATCCTCGATCCTGACTTCCCGTGACCTCCACGTGATAGTGTGTGGCGCATTTTGAGTATCAGCCTGGCCCTTCCCGGAGCCTGAATCGCCCTCTTTAAGCAAGTTGGGGGCTAATTTGTTGATCTGACCAATGAGAGCTTCGTCGGAGGTAGGAAAGGCTTTCCGAGCAATGGTAGGGATAGCAAAGGTCCGCGGGACTTTGCTCTGGTACGCGGCATAGCGGATTGAAGGATCAATAGTCTCGGATAGGAGATCCTTCAGGATATCGCCTCGTATAGAAGTCATCAGAGCACTGTATATAACGCGAGCGGTCGCATAGCTTCTCATACAGTCCTCCCAATTCTGGCTCTCAAAATGGGTGGCGCCTCTCACCATGGCGGCGTAGGCTCGGGCTTCCAAGATGTCGGCCTCGGTGGCAGCGGTGCTGTCGGTGTCGGAGATGACCTGGACCAGGTGTTCGGCAGTGCGGGCACCTTTATCGAGCCTCGATATTATATGAGAGCGTGTCCTCCCGGTGATTCCTTTGGCGTCGGCCGAGTGAAGGGCCTTGAGGCGCATGGCATGAGCCCACGCCCTCTCGGCTGTGAGCAAGACGAGGTGGAGGAACCTGGGGAAGAGAGTGCTGTGAGCGAGAGCGAAGAGGGGAGAAAAAGAAGAAACCAGGAACGAAGGGTTACATACTCATGATTTTCGGCAATCTGGTCAGCGGTGATGGGAGCTCTCCTGGCGAACTTGGACCTGTTCTTGGTGACGATGTTCAGCTTTTTGCGCGAAGTGTGCAGCTTCTTGGCTAGTAGTCTGTGGTAGGTAGTGTAATCGCCGTAGAGGAGGGCCTGGTTGCGGGCGGACACGATAAATGTGGTGATGTCCATGGCTCGGGTCCTCGGCTTCGGAGCCAAGCTGGGGCTATCGAGGCGGTTAAGGCTCGAAGTGCGACGTGCGACGTGCGACGTGCGACGGGACGATGGATGGTGTTGTTTGTTTCGTGGGCGTCTTTCGCATTATTCCTTGCCGACAAGTCAGTAACTGTGTCAGTAACTGTGTAAGTAACCTTACTTACCTTAGGTAAGGTAAGGTCCACGGGTATGGGCAGCATGGTGTGGGGGCGGGGGTGGGGTGTATGTGGCTTTCCGTGGCTGGTGATTGGGGGCTGTGCAGGGTCGAACCTGGCACCTGCCCGTGCACCGACCCCCGAGACCCCCAGCTGACTGGGCATCACCTCGGTCTCTACCCTACCTACAGTAGGTACCTAGGTACCTTAAAAATCTACCTGTAAAAATCTACCTATCTCAAAACGCGTCGATGCCGGCGAGCTCTGAGAAGCCTCTCCTGTGCTACTATTTCGAAGTTGAGATAGAAGCCCGCGTGCCTACCGTCGCCCTTATCAGCTCCTCGTAACCTGTCCGACTATAGCTCGCCATCTCTACCATGCTCTGACCTAAACCTGTCTCCCGCCCACGACGTCCTGCCCTAGCCTCTTCTCGACTCTCCTGCCGTCGCCGAAGACGTGGACCGTCCCCCAGACACTGTCGCAAATGCTGGAGAGGACAGCCGCATACTTGGAACCATGCGGCCTTCGAGTTCTCCCGTCCCCTAAGAACCCTCTCCGATCCTCGCGCCAGCTGCACACCACCTTCTGGCAACATGGCGCTGCTCATATCGAGTTCACCGCTGCCTGGCAAGCTTTGATGCACGGCACCCTCGACATCGCCCCTGCACTTACCGATCAGGCCAAAAGCCCCTCCCTGAATGCCTCGGCTTTCCTCCTCGACTTTCTATACCCAGTAGGCGCTGTTGCTCTAATGCGCAATCGCCTCTCTCCCGCCGCCACGGACCAATTCAACCGACTGCGACTTCGATCCCGCTCTTCGCATGTCTCTCCTCGTCTTTACAACTCGTCCTTACCTCACCACCCGGCCGACTCTTCTTCTTCTGCCGCCGAACGACGTGCTAGGCCCGCATCCGTGACAGAGGGTCATGAGGGTCATAAAATCCGAGAAGGCACCGAAGGACAGAAGTCGAGCGACCTGAAACCCCGGACCAAGTATGAGAGTCGCACCCACGCCGCGGCTATTGAACGTATCCTAAAGAGCCAGGACCTCGATGCAGTCGACTCCTTATGGCGGCATTACAAGTCCTTGGACGAGCACTCCCAAAACACCTGCTTTCACCGCATCCTGGCATTTCTCTCTAGGACTGGCCGGGTATCCGACTCATGGAAGATTTCCGAACTTTTTCATATGCTGGAGGTATCAAGCTGGGATGACGATATATTTGTTGCTGGTGTATCTGCCGAGATCAACCTTCAAAACCCCTCCCAAGCTCTGTCCATTTTTGAGCGTGGGCTGCGGTCCGCTGTTCTCGGCGACAGTGCGCTCGTCGGCGCCTTAGATTTGCTATTATCTTCCGCTATTAAATCCCCTACGTCCGAGCTTTTAGAGAAGATATGGAACCTCTATCCGGAAATGGCCTCGCGGTGGGATTTTGACATCATCGCTGCTGACCTCGAGCGTTCGGCGTCGGTTCCTGGCATTGTCGAGAAAGCCATGGCATTCCCGCAGTACGTCTCCGAGCAGCTTAGAACACCATCGGGCAAGGAAATAGACCCTGTGGCGCTGCAAGTCTTGCACAGAGTACTAGTCAGGAGGGCGCTAGTTTCATGCGAAGAATCACAGGTCATCCCTCTACTACTCCTAACAAAAGATCCACTAGCCTTTGAGGAGTACCTTAAATCCGCAGAAAAGAGGCGCAAGAGGAAACTCTCCACGGATGTATATGCCATTTATCGAGAGTTGCCTGGTAATTCGCCTAGTCATGCCGCTCTGCACTGTGTCTTTAGTGCATACACCAAAACGAGGACTCCCATCGCTCAAATGATTGTTGGCGTCGAACTTATATGGGACGATTGGCATAGATTCCATACTGTACCGTCTCGACGGGCCTTTCAGAGATATCTAGCGTTTTACGCAAATCAAGGCAATAAAGAGCGAGTGTACGCGTTATGGATTGAATACGCCGAGCGTTTCCGCGACGACCCTACCGTCAATATTTTCGACGGTGATGATGGAAGTGACACTTTCGCACACTTGCTCCAGGTTCACGCCGTCAATGCAGAGCCAGAAAAGGCCCAAGAAATACTAAACGATATGATGAAAAAATTCAAAAGGCAACCCTCTACATATGACTGGAATATTCTCCTGAATGCGTATGCAAAGGCCGGTGATTACGACGGGGCCATTGGGACTTTCGACAGCTTATGTGAGGCAACCGTGCCCGACGAGTACAGCTACGGCACCTTGATGCAGCTGGCCGGGTCAAGAGGCGACTTGGGGTTTACCGTCGACCTGTATCGCCGTGCGCGTAGTTCCCAGATTCTCATCGACGATGCGATGCTAAGCAGTCTCATCGATGCATACTGCCAGAACGACCTTTTTTCGGAAGCAGAGGACGTATGCACGCGTGCTGCCAGCAAGGGGATTGTTGTTACACAGATGTGGAACAAGCTTCTTTACTACAATGCTCAGCGTCGAGATTTGGCAGGTATAAATAAGGTTCTCAACACCATGGCCGAGAAGAATATACCTTACAATCAGTTCACGTACCAGCAATTACTCTTGGGTCTTGCTCTATGTCGGCAATCGCAGCATGCCCTCCACCTCCTGGCCGTTGCTATAAAGGATAACGTGTTTAAGGTCACGGCGGCACATTTCCAGATCGTCATGGGAGCACTTCTCCGAACTGGGGAGCCGATACTGGTCAGGCGCCTTTGCATACTTATGAATGAGCGCGGAATCCCCGTTACTGAAGATATCCTCTTTCGCCTGAGCCAAGCACTCGGGCAGTGGAAGGATTTTCCGCCCAAGGTGCGATACCGACACAGCGAGAGACGATGGCTTGGAGGTGCGCTGCGTACGTTTTTCCAGATTTTCGGGCGCACTACGAGGACGGAACTCGTCCCTAAGACCCTCTCGAGTTCAACGCCTGTGCGGACGAGGGAACTACTCCGGTCTGGACCTGAGTTGTATCAATTCCGTACGATGATGTGTATCTTTGCAGAGCTAAACGACAGCGTCCAAGTTAACGAGCTAGTTGACCTGTATCGTTACGTTTTCCAGGATAGCTCCGATGACAAGGACATACTGCCTTTACCCATGCTTGACGCTGTCATGCTTTCAAGTCTTCAGGATAAACGCTATGACCGCGTGAGGTCAACTTGGCGGCTCCTTTTCGAGAACGCTAAGGTGGAGGCGCGTTCTGCGGATTTCCGTGACGATCTACCGTCCATCGCCAAAATATCACCTAAATACCGTTACGCTCTTTCTAAAAGTCTACGTGTGATGCAAGAGATGTTGCTCAAAGAGAACAACTTTTCAGGACTCCAGCAGCTGATCAATGAAGTGCGCGAGGCAGGCTTTGGGGTGGACAGCAAAAATTGGAACTATCATGTGCAGATTCTCGTGCAGATGAAACAATACAAGGTGGCATTCACAGTGTGTGAGAAGATCCTGATGCCGAATTGGGCGGGGTGGCACTTGGCTCGTGGAAAGGAGGCCATGCGTAACAACCTCCCTTTAGACACGCGAAGGAAAGGATCGTCACCACGCTACATGCGACCTACCGCGACGACACTCTATCGGCTTGCGCAGGCCTATCTGGAGCTCGATAAACAGAGTCCATGGTCCCACGATGCAGCAGCCACTCTTCTGGAGGTCGAGAGTGAGTGTACACAAGTAGTTAGGGCCATCAAGTCCATGAGCCGTGTTCACTCGGCTCTAGAAGATGAAATTTTCAGCCCCGCTGAGTTTACAGATACTCTCCGCACCGACGAACTAGGAGAAGAAGAGGCCGAAGCCGAAACCGAAGCCGAAGAAAGACCCCAAACCACTGTGGAAGGTGCCTAAATCTACCACCGATCAACCAGTGGCGCAGTGTACATTTTCTGTTCCTCATGTATAACAATTATGATTGATGTATACCACTAGAAGGCTAGAAATGCCTAGGTACTATCACAGATAGCTGTATATATGTAGACAAACAATATATTAATCATTGGAAACGACATGTAGTAGTGGGCCAAGAAATCCGTTTTAGTGTAAGTCCTGCCGTTGAGCAGAAAGATTGTGGATCTCATAACCATGGCTGCGTTTCCGCCGCTGGGGCGTTGATCGTCCCGGCCAGCGAAGCGTCCGATTCTAATTTCTGGTGACTCACCCGTCATTCTTGGGAGCGCCCTGCCGTATATCCCCGTTGCGTTTCCGCCTCCCGTTCTCATGAGCGAGCCCGTTGAGGTTATGGTCCCGAGGATACCCAGATGGTTATCCCCGCCTTCGACGCACCACCCTTCCCAACGATACCGGTGCTCTTCGGCAGACCCAAGTGCAATGGCTCTCCCGTTCTCGCGTCCTTGTACGTTACCTTTAGGGTTCAGTATGTCTAGATGCACACCCGCAGACGTGGAGGGTATAACCGAAGTCTGGTAAGCGGTTCATTTTCTGTACAGCTTGCTCATGGCGCGTTAGTAAACAGGCTGCGTGGAAGCCGGGTGTAGATGGATACGGCCCTAGCAGGTTGACAAAACATAATATACGATATACGTTCAATACGTTATGTGGCGCCGACGCTGACTTAGAACTATAGTAAGTTCGGCTCTACTTGCATATGTCTACGAAGAAGAATTGGTATATACGAAGGACAGATCTACTTCGTTCGTCCCCGCACATGTAGTAGCGAAATGGACGGCAGCCCGGCCGAAGATGCCCCTCTCAATTACTCCCTACTGACGGTAGTGTCTTGTTTATCTATCACGCCCCCATCAAGCTATATTAATCTATCGCAATATTGATACCAACGTGGTTACCTAGATATGGATGCCTTCTCACACTCGGAGTACACTTACTGGTGGGGCCCGATTTCGGCCATATGGTCCTGGCAACAAGAACGCGTGCGCCAGCGCTTCACAGATCCAAATACGCAACAGTTCAAGATTGTTGATGACGCGAACGGGACCATAGTCGCGTGGGCTAAATGGGAAACCCCGCCTCGGCTGACAGGGTTGAAAGAGGGCCACATAATCTACGATGACGCGGGCGAGCCCATCAATATAGATGCTGATAGTAAGAATGGAGAAGAAACGGGGGCATTCGGAGGGAAGGAGGCAGATATAAAGACGACCCCAAAGAGCTATGCTTTATGCCCACCCGAGGGCTCAAATGCTGCCCTCTTCCAGACGTTCTTCGCCGGTCTTGTGAGCATGGGGAAGAAATACCAGGCGAGCGAGAAACTAGGTGAGCCCCTATCCTTATTTCCCCTATTTTCTTAGCTTTGTCGCCCCTTGCGCTCCGTGGTTTATATCCGCGTAGGTAATTACGACAAGCGGGCAGAGGGCATACATCCAATATACCCTGTGAAATAGCCCCAAGCCCAGAAGCTGACGCGCACCAACTACTGTAGTACTCACGCATCTATGTACCCGGCACAGTTACCACGGCCGCGGTCTAGGCTCCGCACTACTTCGTTGTGTGCTCGATGTCGCGGATAGGGAGAACGTCCCGGCGTATCTAGAGGCTTCGCGTGCAGGGCTATCGCTCTATAAGAAAATCGGCTATGAGGTTGTCGATATCCTCGAATTTGATCGAGCAGCGGCCGGGTTTGATACTCCGGCTACCCTACAGTACGTACGCTTCCTGTCTTCTTAACCACGCCCTCGGGCTCGTAGATCTCATGTACTCCGATATCCTCGGCGGGCTTTTTATAGAATGTTAGCGGCGCTTGCTAATGGCTAATTCGAACAGCATCATGATCAGGGAGCCATGCGCGACGTAAACTATGCGTCGGTGGATTTACACGAGTGCTCAATTGCTTAGAACAGCGCCAAAAGGCAGAGGGCAGTTGGCTGGATGACTAGTACGCGCCATGCCGTTTTCTAAGCATCCCCGGCCCCTGCTGGCTTGGAGTTTTTTTTTTACATACAAAGAGTCTCGAACGACATAAAGGAGAATAAACTCCAAAAAAAAAAAAAAAAAAAAAAAAAAAGACCGATTTCTTGTCCTTGGTTCCGTCTTGAAATACCTGTATCAAGGGCTACGTGTTCAGGACGAACAATGAAGCGCGTCTTCCCCGGGCGAGCGCCGGGTCCGCGACCGTAAACCGCGTACCCCGCCGGCCGAACCATTAGGCACAAGTGGGCTCGGATCGGGCTTCGGCGTAGTCTGTAGGCTATAAGTCGCATCCAAGTTTTGACAGTGTCTGTCTGTGGCGTACCGGGATTGGTAAGGTCTGGGGCTTGGGTAACATGGCCCTGATGGCATGTCGCACGGGGGACGGTCTCTCGGAGAATAACCCGAAACACCTGCATTGTAGCCCACCCACCGCTGTGTGCGGCGCACGCGCGTGCTGACCTGTCATCTTGTCTCAGGCACTTTTATCTCTGGAAGGCTACGCACACACTACACACATGGGGTTTCTGGTATGTGATTTGCCGACATCCCTATAGGACGCCGGCTCACTCCCATTGCTTGCGCGACCGACGATAACGGTCATTTCCATCCGCGCGCCACTTGTTTACGGGAAACGCGTGTCTCAGCACGGTCTCGCGTACCTGAGCCTCTGCAGGATCAAACAATGAATGTACGGAATAAGGAAATGAGGCAGGCCCGCTTACTCTCATCTCAGCTGCTTTTATTGTCCTGCAAGCGAAGCAAGAGGAAGAAGTGAGAAGGCTCGCCTCCGTCCATCGGCCCTGTATCTGAAACTGTTAGTCTCTAAGCCCTCATGTGCATGTAACCTGCGAGTCAGGTATGTGGTATACGTCTATGGCCTGCAGTGTCGTACACAGCCTACTGTTTGGTGATGACGGCCTTATGCGCGATATCCATGAACGGGATACCCGAAGCCTGGACAGCGGGGTGGAGGCGTCGTAGGCGATGCCACTTGCTCTCAGCCCTTCGATCTGCCGTGCCATCGACCAAGAACCAGCAGTTAAATACATGATATTGTGGCGTCGCTTGAGTATGACGTCTTAATGCAGCTGAACTAGCTGACCTCATACCTTAAATGACCCATTTCACGTACGATAGGACCCCCATAGGTGCCATGTGGCCGTCAATTGAGGTCCTTGCGCTCGCATGTCGCGGCAGCTTTTTCGATTCGACTGCGGATGGGATCTAAACTGCTATTTCCGTGAAAAGGCTACTACGTACAGTACGTGGGTATGGCTTGTATCGGGTAGGGCCATCTATCGAACATGGGCGATCGCTTTACGTGCTCTAGTCTATACTATAAGCTGACCTGCTTTTCTACAATTCTCCTTTGCATATGCTATATTTACCAAAAGCTCTTTCCTTTCAACAACACCCAAGCAGGGTCTATACTAAGCGAAGCTTACGATTTCCGCTGTGTTTTTTATTTTTATTTTTATTTTTTAAGGGGTTCCGCCATGGCGAAACTATAAGTAAACACTGCATACTCGCCAACGTGTTATTCATCCCTACCTACGCGAAACATATGCGTCTTACGGTAAATGAGCAAATCACGAACCAAGGCCGGTTACTTGAGACAACGACGTCGGGCGTTTTTCGGGTGAGCCCGTCCCCAGAGAAGTGCCCAATGCGCGGCATTCCTGTCATCGTTTCAGCTTACGTGCCACAAAGACATTGTGACCCTTGGTGTTTGTCGGTACGGCAAATACAGCTGGTCGGAAGTACGCTTGTTTGTTTGGCATTGCGTCTAAATCTCCGAAGCTTACTAGGGTCTTGTCCTCTCTTCGCGCACCAGGGCTCTACTGTAATCTGAATTTCGACACAATAGGTATTGCCACATAAGTATACAAATGTCAAGAGTGGCCATGTTGCTATCGTTGCCACGGGCTGAGAACTCGGGAAATTGAAGGAACGTCGGGTGTCGGACAGAAGAAGCCTTAGCCACTCAACCCTGTAGCCGTGTACAGCAAGCTCGGAGCTGTCTATCTACATACTGTATGCATCTTAGCATGGCAATACACCTGTCAAGCGGGCTAGCGATAACCTGGGTTAAAGAGTGCTCCTTCGATGAACTGCGGCCGAAGGAACCCTTATGGTTCATCTGTTTGATCTTCAAATGATCGTGCAGTCACGAACCTGTTGTCTAATGCCCGAATCTTAGTCACCATATGCAAAGCACCTCCCTATTAGATACATCGCTAAGCGCGTGTGATAAGAATCCATCAAGTAATGGCCAGGCGCCCCAGAACCCTGTTTGTCCAGAGATACGCCAGACTAGGGCGCTACGTAGTATGCGGTCGCCAAATAGGAATTCTGGATGTCAATACAATTGCCGTAAATTCGGCCGAGCTCACATAAAACTTGTTTCTGAATGTGTTGCTTAGTTGCTCGTAATGAAACCACGCCAGTGTAAATTTGCTAGATACGGGTAGCTTGTTCATTTGACCACAAACGAATCTGGCTGGAGTGAAAGTCGAGACTTGAGCGGATTACCGTTCGTGAAAATGAGAGGGGATGGCAAGGCTGATGCCAAAGCGCAAGACGGACGCGGGCATTGGGACGTGACGCGCTGATTGACTACTTTAAATGAGACAACTGATGCTTGGGAGGGATAGAAGGGGGATAGGGTAGGATGACGGGTAGGATGGTGGGCAAGATGACGAGTTGGAGGGGCGGATTAGACGTATGGTATAGCCATGATGATGGTAATATGATAATCTGGCATGCTGATATGGAGACGCCTTTCTTTCTAATGTGCCCAAGGAACCTGTAAAGGATATGGATGGATCAATAAGGATACGAAGCTCAAGCATCTCGAAGAAACACGGCACCTGGTTTGAAGCGGGCCAAGCCAAGCCAAGCCAAGCCACTCGCTCACTCACTCACGCACACAAGCACTCAGCAGGTGGTGCCGGTACTGTAACAGCCGGGGTAACAGGAAATCGCAATGGGAAAGGGATTCCGGCGGGCAGACCGAAGATGGAATGCCGGCTAACTGCCACGCTGGTTGACTGTAACGTTGGGATGGGCATGCGAGTGTCAGCCCAGAGAGCAACGGAGGTTGCAGGTAGCCGGTGTTGTGGCACGAACGCTCGGAAGCACTAGAGAACAATTACATGTAGGTATACACGTATAGACCAAGGTATTCACGCGCTGCCTACTTACCTAACTTACATTGCGGTGTTGATACCGGTACCCTGCACTTATGTTGTTAAGGCATAGGTAGATACCTTAGGTATAAGAAGGGTGTACTTGGATAGATGGCCTCTGCCCAGGCACGTGCGATGATGATGATGATGATGATGTTGTTGTTGTTGTTATTGTGCACCGAACAAGCTGGAATAGTTGTGTTGAAACGTGTTCAGCTACCTATAGGTAGGCATTGGACCTTTCTCTACCTCGTTTCACTGCGTGCGTAATTTCATTACACGTCAGATTGGGCTGTACTGTAATCTAGGTGTGCTGGATCGAGAGCCAAAAGTTGAGATCCTCTCGGGGGACTCTGTGGGATGGGAATGCCGAGCGCCTCAGGTACAAATGCTAGGTAGGGGCGGGACGACGGCATGACAGTGCTCATGGGTACGGTATGTCTCTCTACCTTAAGATAGGTATAAGTATCTGCAATGCAGAGGCGTACGTACGTACTTACCTACTTAAGTACTTACCTACCTAGTAGATAGCGTGGGGCGCAAAGCACCTTTCAGTGGACCTACAGTACTTGTACCTATCTTAAGTACTTACACTACCTTAGGTAGGTAGAGGCAATGAATGGAGTGGCTCTGGAAGTGGGTGGACCTTATTTTAACATGAAACACTGCTCGCCCATGGATCGATCTGCAACCCCTGCGTCGCAGACTGCCTCGACACCTGGGCAGTAGGTCACCTACCTTGTGAAGGTCAACCTACTGGTACCTAACTACTACCTACCTAGCTGCTACACCGGCACGCTATACAGGGGCCGCCGCAGATGGGCTAAATGATTAAAATGATCGGACCCAGCGTATCCATTAACCGCAAAGGGGAATTGGAGGAACAGTCGGTGACAACTTCATCCCGCAAGTTTAAGGGTCCCCAGGACGATTTGATACTACCTACCTACTTACCTACCTAAAGTACCGTGCTTGATATGCATATTGCATGTCACCAAGGCAGTCGTCAAGGTACCTTAAGTGCTTAACCTATCTACGGACACCATACAGCGGTGCATTGTAGTTGCAAGGTTCGGCATACCGCTCTTCGTTCTCCTGTCCAACACGCATATCGTAGCACAACAACCATTCGAAAGAGGAGGCGTTGTACTGTCCATCATGCTCGCCAAATACCTACTTACAGTAGGTACTGGGCCTGGCCCTTTATCACTGTGGTCGATGTTATGAAACGTCACTCGCATGACAGCGTCGTAGCCATCTATGCTCCACTAGTAGTCGAACACTGCAGAGAACATTCTTACGAATCCTAAACACAATTTGGTTAAGCCTAGACGGACCCGTGGCTGCGAGGACCCCTGGCCGGTCCCTGGCCGGTCCCCGGTGATTCGTGAAAGCCTCCCAAAGCTTGGCGTCCCCGATACGGCTTCGTGCAGTGCTGATCGTTTGGCGAGAACCCACATGCACTATGTAAGTATGTACACTAGTGTACTACGTATCCTCACCATCATGACGCTGGTCCTGTTAGTGTACTGGTACTGCACGGCAGTGTACGTGGCGTGGTGTATGTCGAGAGCAAGCGTATTCCAAGGTTGCTTGTTAACGTGTATTCAATTGCATAACATGTACAAGAATTGCCCCTTACTTGCAAGATCAGACTTTGGTGGCGTATAGTAAGATACAGCCGTGTTGTGAGCTGAAGATGAGGGGAAGATTAAACCGGCAAAGGCAAGATTGCTTGGAGTTATATTACGGAGGTTGGGGCCAAAATTAAGCATCGATTTTGGCAAGCGTTTATAGTGTGAATAAGATTTCAGCAATACTGTTTGGGCACAAACTTACCTAAAAAGTTTAGTACCTAATTTCCCTTTAATTTATACCTAAAATGCTAGAATTTGTTATACCTTTTCTTTATTTTCTGTTTTTTTTATAGCATTATTAATCTTTTATAATAAGCAAAAAATTTAATATTAGTATATATATTTAAGCGTTAGTTCTTTATTTTAAAGGCTATTTTTAAGCTAATATAATTAAAAAAACAAGTTATACTTTTAGCAGCTTTGCTGTTTTATTAATTAAAGCTAAAAAGCATAATTATAAGCTTAGTAAAAGTTTAGTATTATAAAAATATATTTAAAAAAGGTTCTTATAAGGTGCAACTGCTTTTTTAAAAGATGAAGGAGTAAGTGTGAATTACGTGGGCGGGCCACGAAATTACACACTTATCCGTCGTGTGCTACAGTTGCCAGACAGCTGGCGCCCTAGCCGCCAGTGCCACTGCCGGCGCACGGCTCGCAGACCCCTGCAGGGTCTCCGAGCCCGTGCGGTACCGTGTTAATATTAATTTAAAGCTTAGCAAAAGTTGTTAGCTATTAATAATAAAAAAATAAAAGCAAAAAATTACTATAATTATTAAAAGTAATAAAGCTTGCTATAAGTTTTTTGCTTAAAAGCTAGCTAATTATTTTAATAAATAAAACTTAAATAATTATATGTTATTTTATAAAATAGTACTAAAAATATTAATAGCTAAAAAGTTTAAAATAGTTAAATATACTACTAAACCTAGTTTATAAAAATAAAACCTAATTAAATATTTAAAGTAATGTTTAATAAAAAAAAACTAAATAAAAAAATAAAAAAAAGTTGTTTAAAATAATAAAACTATTATTATTATAAATATTTTTTAAAAGTTTTATAAAGTTTAAAAGCATAAATATAAAGCTTATAACAAAAACGTTATATAAATATAATAAAAAAGCTTTAAAATTTTTATATAGTAAGTTTACTTTTGTTTTTATAAAATAAAACTTTAGTATACCTAGCTAAAAAAAAATAGTAGCTTAGCAAAAAAAGTATTAAAAAATAATAAAAAAATATAACAAAACTATTAAACTAGCTGTTAAATTTTAGTAGTAGTTAAAAATAGCTATAAAGCAAATTAGTTTTTAAAATTATACTAGCTATAAGCTAAAGTAAGTTTTTAACAAAAAAATAGGTGCTTAAACTTAAAAAGCAAGCATAAAAAGCAAAATTAACTAAATAAAATATTAAAAAAAAGTATTAAAGCTTAGATTTATACCGTTTATTAAAAAAATATAAGCAAAACACCTAAAACTTACTTTTTTTGCTTAAAAGGATAATATAAAGCTTTATATAAAGCACTAATACTAAAAAGCATAAAAAAAAGCAAATATTTTAACTTTAAAATAACTACCTAACTTTTTAAACTTTTTAGCTATTAAAAAGCTATAAAATATTATTAAATAAAACATTAAATATATTAACTAAACTAAAAATATAAAAAAAATAAAAAAAGCATAAATAAAAATATAAACTTTTTACTTTAAAAAAATATTATTAGTTAATTAAAAGAATTTATAGCTATATATAGTAAATAATCTTTTTTATTAGTAAAAATACCTATAAAAAATACTTAGCTACTATATACTTTAAAATTTAAAAAGCTTAACAAAGTATTTAAAGCTAAATAAGTATAAAAAGCAAAAAAATAGCTTAAATAATACAATTAAAAGTTATTAAAGCATAAAATAACCTTTTAAATAAGTTAAATAGCTATTAAAAAAAAAGCACTTAAAGTAGTTATAAAAAAATAGTTAAATATAAATATTAATAACTTTAATAATAATAATAGCTTTTAATATAGTTTAATAGGTTAATAGGTTAATAAATAATATTTTAAACTATTAATAAACTATAAAATAAAAAAAACGTTAAATTTAAGCCGTTAGCGGTTTAACAAGTACTATTATCTTTTAAATAAATCCTTTAGCTATAGGAAGGCCAAATTGTTTAAAAACGCTATTTTTTAGTTTTAACAAAGGCTACATGCAATATTACCGCCTTCTTAATTGGTAATTCTACCGGTTAGTTGTTAATAATGCAATTTAATGCAAATTAAATGTAGGGTTGCAGAGCTAAAATTATATGCCCCATACTAAATTGGTGGGAGGAGTCATCAGTTAAATGAAACTAGTCATTAGCCTTGCACTGTGATCCAGTGCCAAGATCGATGCTTAATTTTGGCCCCAACTTCCGTAGTCGCATTTTACTCACCTTAAAGGCTTAATACTGACAATATTCCCCCCCCCCCCCCCCCCCCCCCAAAAAGGAACGTCAAATTGAGTTACTGGGTTTAGTAGGTCGTGAAGGATACCGCCAATGTCTGAAGTGCCAGATACTTGGAGCCTAACGTGCGCCGTACCTGGATTTTGTCTTGTTTATGCTATTAGGGCCTTGTGCCGTGCTGGTAGACAAGTCAGAGGGGCTGGCACATGTTCTCGGCATTGTTATAATCCAGAGCCCTCCCCTCCTCATCACCCAAGGTCAAGAAAAAAAAAGAGAAAGCAAGAGAGCCAAGGTTCCCGGCTCGACTTTGCCCCGAGGTCCCGTTGGTGCTTCATACTGTAGAGGCGGCGCGAGCCGGAGTTAAAATGGCTAAGGTGGCTCTTAGGATCTGTATGCGGTACTTGTTATAATATGTACCAGGCCCTGGGCTTAAATGGGGTGATTCCGATGCGAGTATAAACTCTTCAGGCTTTACTGGTTCCGATATTCTCACTCTGCGAAACCTCGACTGCCTACAAGTATTTCCGAGCGTCGCCGGCCGAGATTGAACAGAGGTGTCTCTCCCCGAGCGTGGGGAGTTGTCTGGACAAATACCGGTAGGTATACATTTGTGCACGTTTATTCTACTTTAGCGGGTAGGTGCGCCGAGGAGACGGACGGTCGGCATGATGTAGTGTATTCGTGAAGTCACAGATCTCTAGATCGTATTCCTGGAGGCTATAGACGAATTGGGAAACATGAACACGAGTGAGCACCCCGCGAGGCTAGCACTTCACATGCGGTTTGTACACTCCGGCGGTGATGGTGAGCTGTTGTTTATTGCTTGAAACCCTAAAGGGCCCTCCTTATGCTATGCCTGGTACGTAAATGCTGAATACGTATACGTAGGTAAATAGAAGTAGTTAGAACCTGTAGTTAGGTACGGCTCACGGCCTACCATGGATATCAAGACGTGCTGAGTCGAGGGCTACGTACTATCGTAAGTAGTAATAGTTAGGTATACTTACCTACTTACCTGCCTGTCGGCAGCCCACCTCCTGCTACGTAGTACGTCGTTGGGATCCGCAGGGAATGGCACAGCACGCTTCCTCAATGGACAGCGAACCATCGACCCACTGGGGGACAGCCCAGCCCATAGTACACTGCTTAGGTAGGTTGGGTACCTACGGGATACTGCTAGGCAGTGCAGTTTCTGTGCAGTTTCTGTGCAGTTTCTATGCAGTCTACTTAGTACCTACCTAGGTACTCGGTACTAAGTAGTGTAACGGCAGGACGACGACACCACACACCGACTGACTGGGCCACCAGCTATCTACCTACCTACAGTACAGTACTACCCACAACCACTCCAGTGGTCTATGTCGTATTGTCTCCTTTGCCTCTCGCCTAGTCTTGTCTGGTCTCCAGTCCCCAGTCTTCAGTCTCCAGTCTTCAGCGACCCCCCCTTTCTGCTTCCTGAAGCCGAGTGGACGGAAGACAGGTCGATGCATCAAACCAAAACGTCGGCGTGGCTATTGCTCCAATGCAATAGGTAACAGCTCTACTACGCTCTCCAAGCCGTTCCCTTAGATTCCTCGCAGCCATTCGCCTGCACAAACCATTGCCCGGGGGGGTACATCGTGGTCTCTCATACTTACTTACTTAGGGTCGAGCCACTGCTGTCGCTGCCACTCACATCGTACTATCACTCACTCGCCCATCAGCTGTAGGGAGGTAGGTGGTGTTGTCACTGGTAGAGAGCCCGTCTGCCCGTGCCCGCTGGTCGCCTTTTGTCCCGCTCCGGCGCCCTCAGCGACAACAAACGGTCACTCCGCCATCGACTACTCCATCCCATTCTACCCGACACGACGCGACACATTCGAGCCGGGCTACGCCCTGACTGTTGCTGCCGTTCGGCCTCTGCCGACGACGGCATCGAAGTGGCGCTGGGGAGGCGCGCACCTATTGTTTCAGATACGAAAATTTACGCATGTTTGACTTCCCCATCATCTCTGACGTCCACGCCACGCCGTGCCCTCTTGTCTACAGCGCAACCTCTCGTTTCCGATCAATCTTCTGGGCTAGACGCCGAATTGTTGTATCTCGTGTTCGATTGGTCTCTTATCCCTTCTGACCTATCGGCTTTCTTTGTCACCTCCTGGTCGCCAGACGATCGATGTTGCCGTAGATTCCTGCCCATTTCCTGCCTCACATGAGGTTTCTGTCCACAAGACCCGTCATTTCGAACTTGGACATCAGATCCCCCCCCGCGCCGGGGCCCTGATCGGCCCGCTTGCACGCCAAAGCTTTACTCGATCTAAAGTCCTCGGTACTTGCTTTTGGCTATCCAACAAAGAGAAGGAGAAGCAGGAGCGACAACCGAGACCAGAAAAGACGCTATGGAGGATTATATGGACGGTTCTATTGATGGAGATGATATCTTCCCATGCAAGGGATGTGGTGAGGTAAGGACGCAATCGTCAGAGGCCCTGCAATTACTTCAATTTCCATCAATTATGCGCGGACTAATATTGGTTCTCAGATATTGGAGGAGGGGAAAGCCTTTGAATTAGGTACGTTGTGTTGCTGTTGCCGTCGCCACCGGTGTTGATGTCGCCCAATTCGCTTCTATCCGGTCGTCGTGCTGTGCATGGTCGCCCGCCCCCTCCAACCCCGAATCTCGATTGTTACATTACCGTCAAGAACTCTAGTGTCTTCTAACTATCTTATTATAGCTGGAAACAGATGGCATCTTAATTGCTTCCGGTGTAATACGTGCAATACGCTGCTCGACTCGGACGCAAACCTACTCCTTCTTGGTGATGGTTCTCTGATATGCAACAACTGCACATACAGCTGTAGCGCATGCGGCGACAAGATTGAGGACCTAGCTATCCTTACCGGCGAACAGGCCTTCTGCGCCGCGTGCTTTCGATGTCGGAACTGCAAGAGAAAAATTGAGAACCTGCGCTATGCCAAGACCTCGCAGGGTATTTTTTGTATGAGCTGCCATGAATCTCTAATGGCAAGGCGTAGGAAAAAGTCAAAGGCAGCCCAAGCAAAGGCTCGCGAGAAGGATGGATCACCTATGGTCGTGGAGAAATCTTTACCAGCACTCCCTCCGAACGCCATTCCACCCAATGCCTTCTCTAACGACCGCGTTGACCCAGACTCTGATACGCCTACTGAACTTCCTACTGAGCTCTCCCCGCGGCCTCGCCCATCGTATCCTCGCAACGACACGGATTCATTAAGCAGCTCACGGCCTGCTCGATCACCTGAGCGCCCACCCGAGCACCCTGGCCTGCCTTTACCAGCTCAAACCTATCGCTCCAACAGAAATTCGGCACTCTTCTCGGCCAGTGATGTCACTGACACCGCGATTGATGACCAGAGCTTCTTCATCCCAGTTGCGCTAGACCCGAGCCCACTTCCCTCCGCAACACCAAGATCAACGTCTGAAACCCCAGTAGATGCGAATAAACGGAGCAAGGATAAGGATTATTTCAGTGTCCCAAAGCAGCCGGAAAGGAAACCCGATTCTCAGTCATCGACGCCGCATATCGCCTTCCAAGAGAAGGGTCGCCAAGCTTCGTCCGAATATGACAACCCCCCTTCCAAGAGTTTGGGCAGAAAACTGTCGAAATCATCCAAGGTCGATAGAAACGGATCATCTAATACATCGTCTATCGTCGGTGACGACAAGGCCCAGACCCCCGTAAATGGAAAATCTGAGGAATTCAAATTACAAGATGCCCCCAAGACTAGGAAACTCAATACCAGAACTAACTCGCAACAGTCTAACGCATTCCAAGAATCAGTTGGCTCTCGAGACAGTGGTTCCAGCAGGATTGACAAAGAGTTGGTCATCAATGAATCGAACCAACATCTTTATTCTAGTGATCGTGCCAACACGCCACGTAGTTCGCAGGACTCGCGCCCTAGAGATGATGATGAAAGTAGACAAGCTGATCCTCTAGCAGCCACTCCAGGTAACGTCTCCAGGCCGATTGCTCGAAAAGAGCTGCCTCACTCAGCCTCAAGAAGCGGTATGTTGTATCCTTCTGGTACCATTGCATCTTGGAATCTTACGATTGCTTTAGTGAATGGCTTCAATCGGTCTGCTCACACTGAGCCGAAGCCGAATGATTCATACATGGCTCCTAGGGCCCCGCCAGTACCGCCAGGACAGTCTGTGGTGCAAGACCCTGCTACCGTAGGGGGCGAGAACAAATCCTCACCAAAACTACCTAGATGGAGTGCTGGTGGTGACTTTAGTATGGATGAAGATATGGCTCGTATACTGGGAACAGATGAGGGCTCATCTTCGATCCTTCGCCGCGTATCTAACGTTGTTCGTCATGGACGAACCAATAGTTCTGAGTCAAGCGGCGCTCCTCGCGTCAACCATACGCGAAGCGTCAGCGAAACTACACGTACCACCACGTCACCCCGTTGGCCAAAGACGCCTATAGCCGAGGACTCGATGAATGGTACTGTTCACGATATCACCAGTCCTTTGTCTCTGGCACCTGGTGATGACCCAGCACTATTGAAAAGACGTTTGCGGAACTCCGAGCAACGGGTAGCAGAGCTTGAGCAACAGTTCAATAATGAGAAAGACCTCAAGAGTCTGGCACAGAAGGTCGAGGAGAAGCGTAAAACAGTCTCGGTACTCGACACCCAGACGGAACTCATGATTCGGCAGTTAGAAGCACTTGCTGGGTACGTGGAGAGAGCCAAAGAGACGAAGAAACCTGTGGACCCTCGTGATCTGGAGGAGTCAGCCATTAAAGATTTTGTTCAGAAGCTAGATAAACTGAAGCAGTCCATGGTGGCGAGCCTCGAGCAACTTCATGCTGAGCGAGATCAACTTATCGAGGAGAAGAATCGAGCAATAGCCGACCGGGATCGCGCTCGTGTCGAGTTCGAACAACTGGTCTCTAAGAACGCCCAGTTAGCGGACTTGAACAACGACATCACCCATCAAATTCAAGAGAGGTTCAAGAATCATTCAGATGCCCGGCTACCAACGAATGGCCTCGGCATCTATAATCACAGTAAAGGTGCTTCAAATAACTCAGTTAGCCTGGACAACGCAAGCATTCAGACTGGGACCACTATTATCACACCGGAGCACGAGGAACCGATCTTCGAGGCCCGCCCAACCGTTGTCAAGATAGAGAAGAAGAACTTCGCCAAGTGGAAAAAAGGCTCCAAGGCCATGGCACAGAACATAGCTAAAGGCGTGAATCGAACGGTTGTCGCGTTCCAGCAGCCAGAGCGTCACCCTCAGGGCACGGCCGGTGAGAGCATTGGCCTCCCGTACAACATGACCGTCACTCCAGTTGAGTCGCCTGTTACACATGCCCCGTCCAATGGCATCAACCGCCAACAGGCAGACGCCGGCCGACAAGGATTTTTCGGCTTCAAGAAGACACAGACTATACCCAAGTCAGGCGCGGCTGCGAATATACCTGCGCTGGCCGCTGCCGAGCCCCCAAGCGTCCTTTTCGGCTCCGAGCTCGCGGATCGAGCCGAATATGAACGCAGACAGATTCCTTCCGTGGTCACACGGTGTATCGAGGAAGTCGAGCTGAGAGGAATGGAGATGGAGGGCATCTACCGCAAGACAGGTGGAAATTCACAAGTCAAGATTATCCAAGAAGGCTTCGACAAGAATGAGAATTTTGATATTTCAGACCCGGATATGGATATCACAGCCGTCACTAGCGTTCTCAAACAGTACTTCCGGAAGCTCCCAACGCCGCTACTAACCTATGACATCTACGATGGCGTACTGGAGACGAATTGTAAGCGTGACTCTCTTGTTTTCTGGTTTTATACATCAACTAGTCTAGTACTAATGGAATACAACAGCCCTTGCAAGCGACTCAGAGAAGTGCGCCCATCTCCAGAATATCTTCAATCAGCTCCCGAGGCAACACAAGGATTGTCTCGAGTTCCTCATGTTCCATCTTTCTCGCGTGGCATTAAGAGAAGGCGAAAATCTTGTAAGCTATATTTTATATACCCTGTCCTAGTTTACAGGTTTTACTAACTTGGTTAGATGAGTCCCAGGAACCTGGCCGTGGTTTTCGCCCCCACGATTATGAGAGATACGAATATCGAAAGAGAGATGACAGACATGCACGCCAAGAATATCGCAGTTCAATTTATCATCGAGAACAGTCACAATGTATTCTCTTAATATCAATTGTACCCAGGGCCAATGTTCCAGTCAGCCTTGTACATATATCAACAACAAAATAACGGATTCTTGACCACACGGCTCGACCTAAATTCATTCCGATGGATAGGGCTGATATTGCTTTTCACTGAGATTGGGACCTGGCGGTTCCTCAGTGTGCGGATTGCACTCGCGGCGAGCAATATTTGTGTCCGTTGGATCCGTTTAGCTTTTTTTTTTCTCGGTGGGGTGTCCCGGGCAGGGCTTCTCTGTATTTACATTGGGGAATTTCATGATATCCTTCAACGCATGGCGAGTTTTTATTCATTCATTCATTCTCCCTTTCTTTCCCATTCCGGACCGTGAGTATCGCGCCTGCGAAAGCTGGTAAGAATACGCCAACCAGAATGCGCTATAATCTTGCCCATCATCTACCTCTCGGTGAAGTCGTCTAGGCTGTGTGTCCCTACCAGACATTTAGGCAGTATTTGGACATCGGAACCGGCATTTCACAGTGGGAAGAAAGTACCCTAACAGCAAACAAAAGCCAATGACAGCAACTGTGCGAATGAAGGTCTATTGCAAGTCTTATATTTAGTGTAAAGTTTGCCCGTATATCCTGTATTCTGGTGATTGTGTTCGTTTGCCTCGATATAATGCTACTGCCCTTCATGAATACCCCTTTATTTACCCTGTCCATTTCCATCTCCATCTTCCACCAGAGTCCTGTCTCACACCCGACTTGTTAGTAGTTTCTGAGTGACCTCTAGGTTACCATAACCAGCAATATATTAGATACGATATTCACCTTTGGCTTGCCCGGGGTACTGTACCTAGTCGCCAGATGGCGTGAGATTCTGTAGTTTCCGTAAGCACACTTCCTTGGCCATTTCTATCTTGGGGGTAGGACCTCGCAAGCCCGCCCACTTCTGCTTCCTTTAAATTAACACTTTCTCCATCTAAAGACACCATTATCAGTCTATTGACTAGTGGGTATGAAGGTCATCGGTAGGCTAGCACGTCTCTCCATCGAGCTAGTTAGGTGATGACTAGCACTGAGTGGGTATCGTTCGTTGCTCTCATGAAGATTCATTTCAATTCTATGAAAGAGGCAATGGGGAGGAGGCTCTGTTATCTGGACCTACGGCCACTGAAATTCAATCACATTACGAATGGAAAAGGTTAAGGGGGTTGAGCTATGGGTGCAGAACGATGGTCCACAACCCAGCATAAGCTACAGTGGGTTATATCTCCAGGCGACACCTCTGACTATATGCGTCCACATCGGTAGACTCGCATTCAGTCTCAACGGCATCAGGGCTGCGCCTAGAGCTAACGCGATGGGGTCAGCTCTGTGTTGAGATTAAGTGGACGAGGTGGTTGTAATCGTGTTGAGCACATCGGCGTCACGGTGTGGGTTCAATTGAGGGTTGATTTCCAAACAGTAGAGTTGAATAGAGTCATACAGGTACCAATCATACGGATACCCATCAGTCACCGCAAGGCATCGCACTCTGACCTCCAACCATATAGTCCGTTGTCCTTGATATTGGGAAATCGTGGGCGCAACCCGTTAATGTTAGAATATACCATTGGTTAGGGAAAGAGTTACTATTTATTAAGCAGGACGAATGGTGCCCTCCACCACAGTTTAAGAGATTGAGGACTTGTCCCTATGTGAGCTCAGCTCACGCCCTCGACCAAGAGAATGTGCTGATGATGGCAATGCTGACTCCTCATTTCGCACAGCCAGTAGGCAATGCACTCGCGGGGAGCCCGTGGCCGGCTATGTAAGCTATCTGAGCTGATCCGAACTTGCGCGTGGGTGCGCTCTTAGCGGCTCACTTTTACCGCGACGCGATGGACTTACATTATACTTGCCCGAGGACAGCACAATATGGGCCGGTTCATTCATGCCTTTCTACCTCTCGTAGGTTGATCGTGTTCGCGAATATCGCATTTCCAAGCATTGAGCTATTCCACCTCTCTACGAAAACGTGGACTTAAGTATCTCGCTAAGTAGCTTCGCATCTCACCGCTCTATGTCGAAAGGAAATAGTAGTGTCTCGATCTTGAGGGAATGCCTCTCATCCCCCGAAGCCCACACTGAGAAATGATCAATAAGCGCTAACACCCTTCGCATACAGCTTCTATGCGCAAGAGTGATTATTACCGTGGCTCCCAATATGAAGGAACCATGGTCACGTATAGGTAGTAGTATAGGTCAGTGTAGACTACACTAGTGAACACTCTATCTAGTCCCTGATGACTTAGACATGACGTCTAGTATACGAGTGCAACGTCAAAAGTTCGCCCAGAGGTGCCTTCACGTGGTGCATTGACGGCAGTCGTAGGGCTTACAGTAAGTACAGGTAGTCGGGACGGTGAGCCTATGCACCACCGACATCTGCCTATCCGTTCCGACCGCTCAATGAATAATCAAAGCGCGACTCCGCACGGGTAATCCCCCGTAACCTTTGACTACGAGGACCCCCATCGGATAATACTTAGCGAAGGAATTGCCGACATCCGACAACATCTATGCTGCTTCGAGGCTGGTTTCGGCGATTTATTCATCGGGGTGTAGGGCTGAGCAAGGCGAGTGGTGCGTTCAACGGACGTATCCTGACCTGTGGCAAGGCGACTCTTCGCTAATCAGCTTACCCTTGTTAGCAGCCTGTTTCCTCCCCCCTTACAGAGGATTGCGAGTAAGATGAGGCGCCCATGAAGTTTCATGTTCTGGGTGTGAGTACTGTAAGTACACTATATAATGCAAGCTATGAGTTAGTTACAAGTATCCGTCAATTGGAAATTGGGCAGCTGCATAGAGCAAGACTCATCTGCCAAGATTCTGAAGCGAGGAATAATCTAATCTAGTGTGGGATTTTGTCATGCTACAGTAGGTATATATATAGGTACGTATAAGGAGGTCCCAGTGATTCGTTCCTCAGGGGTTGAAGAGTCGATGCTCGACTACGCTAATGGCACCTGGTTAATACTAAGCATTCGGATCCGGGATCGTAAGAAGAAAATGAGACGATCTAAATTACCATGCGGCATCATGCGGATGGATGTGCGGTCGTAGGAGATGGGCATGACGCCAGCCCGTCCAGGCGGCACCAGCCTCTAGTAGTGTGGAGTGACAGGTTTGAGGCATAGATGGACAACTCAGTCATCTATATACGACGACTGTTAGAGTGTCGGTGAAACTGCCCCCTGGTGATGCTGACGAGGTAGAAACTCAGCTGGTAAGGCTGCAATGCCCGTGCACTAATCCAGCCTAGCCTCACTTAGAGTATCTACATAGTACATATAGACACTTCGGTATCCGGTCACTAGCAGTCTGGGCACACGCTAGTTTTTACTATAGTAGAAGCTTAGGTAGGCGAGGTAGTCTAGACAGGCGAGATTTCCTTCAGTTGGTGAAGCTTCTCGCTCCATAATTAGACGGATGAGCCGATGATATACCGGCTGGATAATGGATGTCGTGATTGCCAGTAGATATACGAACAGATCGGATTATGAGATACAATAGTTCGTCCTTTCGAGACGTTGCAATCGGTCGGGGCATGTGGGAGACGGCCTTAGGCCTCTAGGCGCAGTTCCCGGATTTCTTCTACCAACATAAAAAAACAGCCGAGTCACGGGAGACGATTCCATGTCACGAGACCTCCATCGTTTATCCCATGAAACAAGATTGGGAGGGAACAATTCAGTCTGGGGCGCCGGACATCCTAGACATATCACGAAGAGAAATCAAAGCAAATGCACGACCGCATGCTTTGCAGGTCAAGTGGCGACTGTAGCCACAGACATCCAGCATGGATTGCCACTACAATTGAAGATTGATCAGCAAGGGAGGGGAGCCGAGTACCTAGGTAGTGTAGGTAGGTGCCATGCCTTGGAGCAGCCAACCTGGAAGCACGCAGGATCGGCTTAGACTCGTTCCGTCGCCCAAGTATGCATATAGTACAGCACATTATATTTATCTGTTGGAGTAGGTAGGTACCGCGCCGCACTCTCGCACAAGGGGGGTTCCATCGCGAAGGATGCTGTCGCAGCAAAGGCTGCCAATAACCGCGTTCGTGGTACATGGTTTCTGCATGGTACTTAGTATCGCCAGCTTGCGATTGGACGTGGGTGTTGCACGCATTGCATGCAGGTGGCTTCCCACCGGTGTTCCGTCGTGTAATATGCGGTGGCTACGGATGGGATACATGCGGTTGACCCGCCAGTTGCTGTACGATTCTCCAGGCTTTCCCGTCACTGCTTGGTATCGACGGAATCCCTCGAGACAACGGCAAGCTGGCAGGTTCGGAGTACTGCGTACGGTGGTGTAGGGTAGTTTCGGGATGGTGTAGTGCGAACCATCAGCTCTTATTCAAATTAATTACCTCGCAGAAGACACCATACAGAAGAAGGCTCGACATAATGCGATTCTCGAGAGACAAAGAAAGAGCACGCGCGCGCGAGAGAGACAGTCAATATTTCCCAGCGACTCTTGAAACAATAGACAGTGCCACAATGGTGAGGATCAGCGCGCTTATTCGGCATATGCGAGATATGAGTGACAAATCTGGTCAAGCCTTGCCAGGGGGATAACAGTTAGAGTCGAACCATCGCCAGGAACAGCAACAGCAACAGGATCAGGAACGGGCGCGGGAACGGGAACACAAGAAAACGGGGTTCCTGACGCCGTCGCCAGATAACTCAACCATGCCGTACTGTGTTTGCGGGCCAGGCCAATCATTGCCGCCAAGTTGAGGTAGTGCCCCTTGGCCCCCTTCCAAGTTTGGCCCTTGGGGATGATCATTGCCAAGCCGTGCGCATTCTGGCTCTGTTAGGCGAGACTAGTGTCAACGGGCCTGGACAGTATCCTGGACGTGACGCATCCACGTCACTTTCGGACTGTCGAAGGATTCAAGATAATGGGGCCGGGCGGCCATGGCGCTCCCCAGCTCGTTTGGCGGCTTCGCCTGTACTGGTTCTCAGCAACCCCCCTGCCCCCTGGCACGTTATGTGCAGAGAAGAGGAGGCATACCGAGAAGGCAGGCCGGACGGAGAGGGGGAAGAGGGGAAGAGGCAACGGCTCTCCGTCTTCTCGACAAGACTACACACGCCTGATGCTACTGACACGGTCTGTGTCGAGACTACAGTAGGCAGCTCGACAGACGCGGCAAGCCAAGGGAGAGGCAGGCAAGAATGTAATAAATGAATGAATTGCTGACGGGGGCCAGAAACGTAGTAGCGTAGGACTCGGCTGACTTGAATAGTGTAAACACATACTTACTGTAGTCCAGTGTTGAGTAAGTACGTGTAGGTAAGTAGATGTCCACGCTACACCACTATACAAGTTTTTCGAAGCAACCCGACGTAGTAGCGGAGTGTAGATACGGCGTACCTGCTGAACCGCGAAGTCCTCAGTTGGATGGAGACGGCTTGGCTCATCCAAGACTTCTCCATGACTGGTGCCTGGTACCTCCCGGATGTCTCGCGGGAAGGCTATTCTAGAGTGTCGTGTGTATTGTAGTGTAGTGTACCTGGCACCCCAAGATCTTATGTGCAGTAGCGTCACCAATTTGAGCGATTCAAACCGGTCGAGCCATCCGAACCCACGTCCGCCTCGTCCTGGGCGCACGAACTCATCCCAACTCCTCGGGAGCTCCTCTCTCTCGCCTTACGTGGTGCCGTTGACCAAGCCGTTTTGCTTGTGCAGTATATTGAACGCTCCCTTCGCCGCCCTATGCTCCCATCCTTTTCAAACCGCCTCGTAATGTTTGGGCCTTGAGCGTGGTGAAAGCGTGCGTTTTGCCCACATCTCGTGCTCTTTCCCCCCCAATGAAGGGCCGATGTTCCCCCTTGGTGCTTCTCGCGGTATACTGGGGAGCGCTGGGGAGGCTGGGACTTGCGGGGGAGCTCCAGCGTCGCGACGGCATCAACAGTAGCGCCATCCCCAGCGCCGACGACTTTGTCCGCCGCGGGTGCCACACAGTCGCCGTTCTTGGTGACTACCTTTACATCGACGGCGGCCAGCTGACGGAACGAGTCAACGGCAGCACGCCCGCCGACAGTCCCGCTTTCGATGGCAGGTCCTTTCCTCCGGAGATCGAGGCATCATCGCCTGCTGGCAGTGCTAATTTGTGTTACAGTCAGTTCTACGTGGTCTATCAACTTGACCGAAGCTTGGACGCCTGAAACAGTCCAGTTTCGATCGATACCAAAGAACGCGCCACTTCTTAGCAAACAGATCCATTGGACAGATCCTACAACTAAGAGTCTATACACATGGGGCGGTTTCACGGTCCACGGCTCGCCACCAAGCCACGACCTCTGGAGATTCACGCCGGATGGTTCAGGAGGGGGTTCATGGATGCTGGTCACGCAACGAGATTTTGCCGGCTTCTCCAAGTTGAAAGGCACGTCTGGCTCGGCCTTTACGCAAACTAAAGATGTAGGGTTTGCCTTTGGGGGCACCGTGACAAAGGGATCGGATGGCTCGGTCGCGAAGACTACGCCGGGCTATGCCACGCCAGGGCTTGTCTCGTATAATTTTCGGACCGGCAAGTGGTTCAATACTAGCACAACGTCGCCGTACGGCGGTGATGGGGCCACCGTGAACGCAAGGGCTGAGTACGTCCCTTTCGGCCCTAATGGGCTGCTCTTATTCCTGGGAGGAGCTCAAACTACGATCGACGCGACGAACGAAACCTTTGCGCAGATCAACTGGAATTATATCTTCATGGTTGACCCGGCCACAAACCAGTGGTATAAACAAGCCCCGTCGGGCCCCAAGCCGCCCTTCCTCGAATCGCATTGTAGCGTTGGCGTGCCCGGGCCTGATGGCACGTACGAAATGTAGGCTCGAGGCAACGAGGATATGGCCTGAGTTGCGGGCTAACATGATTCACAGATTCCTATACGGCGGTGTGTCGGACCAGCTCCGCGGCACATCATCCGAAGTTTATGTGCTCTCTCTCCCCGGGTTTGTATTCTTCAAAGGCCCGGCAGACGCCCCTCGACGATCTGACCATCAATGTGCTGTCATCGGCAAAGGTCAGCGCCAGATGCTGAGTATGGGAGGTGTGGATGGCGAGAACAGGACCTTTACGGCCCCGACCACGGCGGACCCTTGGCCATACGGAATCGGTATCCTTGATATGACGGAGCTGAAGTGGACGCATTCATATGACCCAGACGCCCCAGCCTACGATAGCCCGAGTGAAGTGAAGGATTGGTACGGTGACGGTAACCTGGAGACGATGAACTGGGAAAACGAGGAAGTAAAGGACATATTCATGAAGATAGAACCGCCACCAACGCCGACGCCGACGAATCAAGTGGTGGCAGTAGGCCCGCAGTCGACAGGCGTCATTGTCGGGGGTGCTGTGGGTGGCGTGGTGGGCGTTGCAGCGATAGCGATGATGTCTTTTCTCCTGGTCCGGCGCAGTAGACGTACGCGCGCCGCAACGCCGGATTCGAGACGCCAACTCAACCCTGGCAACGGCGGCCACGACGAGATCGCCGAATACAAACCGGAGCCCTGGCCCAAGGATCACCACGGAGCGCGCTACGCATACTCGCCCGACTCCCTCCTCAGCGGCGCAACGGCCCACTCGCCGTCGATATCACCACATCCCCATCTACACCCACACTATGCCGAGGCCCACGGGATATACGGCATGACGCCGAGCGAGCTCCCGGGACACCAGGACGCCATTGTACCCGCGCGAGACGGAGCGCTCCAACCCCGAGTCGGCGAGCTCATGGACCCTAATACACAATGGGCGTACGAATTACCCGCGCCCCTCCACAGCCATAGGAGCGAACTGCCGGACCGGAAATACTCACAATGATAACATGGTGGTTATGTATATATATATATAACCACAAATCCGCACACGCATACACACACAGACACTCACTCGCTCACACACTCTCTCTCCTTACGACGCCCTTTCCTTGCAATTCACACATTTTCATACGTCTCATAGTAAGGGAATAGGTACCAGCCCCTTTGGACTACGGCTGCGAGCGTGTTACATTTGGAATGCGATACCCGGTAATGAAGAAATCATAGTACTATTTGTACATTCTGCCCTTGTCCTTCCTCATCGGCGTTGGTGGGAGTAGGATCTGTATTATACCATAACATAAAAACCCTGCATAAACGCGTATTTAAGTGCGTAAAGCTTGCGTACCTCTTTAGTCGAATCTCGCGCAGAGGAATAGATAATGGAAGTCGTAAACGATAATCTTCCCTGGAGTAGGTGGCTGGGTTTATAGTCTACGCTACACGTAGCTCGCGCTGAGAATCTAAGTTTGTCTGAGGCATAGAATTGACCTCGCAAGCACAAAATAGAATTATAGTGTGAATTCGTCGCGGATATGCCCGCAGTCATGAGAGCGTTTTGGTTTGTGCTCCCGTGTAGGAATTGATCTACAAATTTGTTGGTATTGAAGGGTATCGTGAAACATGCCTGAGAGGCAACAGCGCATCGTCTTGGCGATGGCTTCGGAGCGTTGACCCTCTAACCTCCGTAATCTCCTTTGCTATTATCAAGCCCTCTTCTTCCTTTGCCCCAGGGTCTCCCGTCGTTAGCTCACCATTTTCTTCACCTTCTCCAATAGAAGCCCACTCTCGCGGCCTAGACGGCGCTGGCCATCGCGTCCGGGCTTCCGTGCCTTAGCCATTGCACGGCGAAACCGCTCCCGCTCCGCGGACTTACGCTGGCGTTCGGCCTCGCGGCGCTCCTGCTCGGCGGCGCGCTCGGCGGCCTCGGCCTTCTTGGACTCGGCCACGGTCAGCGCCTTATCGAAGTAGCCGGGCTTCCTCTTCTGCCGATTTGGCCGTGCTCGTTGCCTCTGCCTTTGCCTATCTTCGGAGGGCTGGTCTCCCTCCTCTCGACTCTCCGTGCCTTGGGGTGCATTTCCCACGTCGCCATCGTTGTCGTCGTCACCGAGCATGGCTTGACGCTGGGGGTGGATCAGTGGAGAGGGTGGTCCCGCTGCCACGTCCTCTTCTCCTTCACTGTCGCCATCGTCTCCTTTTCCCTCGTGGTCTTTCGCGTCCGTCCGCACGAGAGTGACAGAGCCAGCGTCGATGTCGGCGAGAGCAGGTTTCGAGGTAGAGGTAGAGGTAGAGGTGCCGAGCTCGGCCGTCTTAATTTTCTTATAAGCCTTCTTCACTCTCGCCTTGTGGATCAGGTCTTTCTTTATCCTGTCGACTGTTCGCAGCACAGGTCAGTCAGGCGGCATAGAACACTGCAGTAGCATCATGTCGTTACCCTTTCGCCTCCAGGGACCATCAGGCAAGTTTTCTGGGCCAACACGGAAAGCCTTGCGATGCTTCTTTGCAGGGTGGGAAGCATCATCGCCCTCGATCGGCCTCTTTTTGCTTGGTGCCATGTCGGTTATAGCTCCGAAGCGGTGTATATATTTGGCCTAGAACTTCAGCAGCAACCTCGGTAGGACGATGTGCTGTATGCCGTCACGGACCCTGGCTGCGCTCCTGTCGTAGGGATTTCAGGGTCTCAACCAGAGACCGAGGTAGCGTGGCAAGGAAAAAGACGGCGCGCCTAAATCGCTAATCGGTGCTATCAACTACACTATCATAGGTACCCATCGGCGAGGTGGGGTCCGGATGCTCTCAGTGCAAAGCATAAGTACTTACAGTACTGTACTGTAGAGTATAGAGTACCTAGGTACATCTGCTTCTCCCGCCTTCCCCATCAGACCTACCTAACCTACTGTACTTACGTACTTACTAACTTAGGGTTAAGGCGCCCGGGTACTACTTCAGGAAGGTGGGCTCCATCTATTACCCACTGAGGTGCAGTAGACTTATGTACTAGGTACCTAAGTGCCACTACCTAGGCATAGTGCCCACTGGCATTCGTGACAGGTATCTATCTACCTTAGGCACTACCTAGGCAGGTACTTAGCTACTTTACCTAGTACTGTACAAAGACTACCTAGGTACTTACACCTATCTACTTACACATGCTCCAACGTCACGTTGACTCACATAGTCCAGAGTCCAGAGTCCAGAGTCCAGAGTCCATAGTCCATTAGGTAGTCAAAGACACAAACCTTTTCTTCCCCTCCTCCCCTTCCCCTCCGGAACGCCTGACTCAGTCGTCTCAACCGGTCATGCGAATGCTCTAAGCACGACGGAACCTGCTGTCTGTCGTAATAGGCCTGGGACACCGCTATCACACGTTGCCGTCTCTACATAAAAGCCCCAGCGAGTCGCCAAGTCAGCTGCTGGTCAGCTGCTGGGCCGACAAAGACGTCCCCCCGTCTCCAGCCGGCGAGCCGTATCCATAACGAGCCGCCATCTACCTACAGTACAGTAGGTAGATTATAGGTGGGATCATACTTGGAACGTTGCCGTGACCTTTGTGAAGTGCCCATGCAGCAATGCCCATCTTCCAGCAAGACCTAGACAGGCGTCTGATGCGGAGGGAGTCCGCTGATGTTGATGTCGATGTTGACGCCGATGTTGACGGTGATGGTGACGGTGATGGTGACGGTGATGGTGACGGTGATGGTGACGGTGGCGGTGGCGGTGATGACCACATCCATGACGCCCAGAACAACGACGAGGAGGAAGGGGAGCATATCTTCTATACAATAACCTCGTCTGGTCAGCCTGATCACGGCCGCCGCCACCCACAATCGTTATCTCGAAAACTATCCGAGGAAAGCATTAGAACCGAGCTCTGTGAAGGACCGGTCCCCGATAGTCCTCCTCGTCCGCCTCCTTATCTCGCCCAGGCCCCTGACCACGATGGCGCATCGAGCCCGGTCGCCTGCACCGACCGCGCCGACCTGATCGAAAGACTGAAGAGAGGGGAAAGTCCAACGTGGATCCCCCACCGATATGTTCGTGGCCCCCCTCGGGCCTCTTGTATCCCCGTTACCCCGTAGAGACGGCTTGTGATGTTGGACTGACAAACCCGTGTTTGGCTAGCAGTTTGAGCCGGTATGGAGCCAGCCACCGCCACCTACATCGCCTACTCGAAGCCCGACGTGTGGCTCCACGGTCTCGCCGACTCTATTACCACCTCCCACTATAACGCCCGAGAAAGATAGGGCCTCATCGGATGATGAGAGAAGGCGTCAGGCCGGGATGAAGATCGAGAGGCCCCGGTCGGCCCTGCATAGCGGCGACTTCACGCACGAGGAGATACCCCTAGGCACGAGCCCTCCTGAACGCCGGCCAGGTTCTCGATCCGGACAACAGCTGGCCGATTGTGCTCGCTCGTGGATCACCACTTCGCCCCCGACCGACCTCACGCCTTTGGATTTCGAAAGGAGACAGTTGCCACCCATCCGGCTCGATGGGGCCCCTTCCGTGCTCTCCTTTCTGAACCCCTCTATTTCAACGAGCTTTGTTTACCAACCACCTACCAGCCCACTATTTCAGTCGGAGAGCAATGACGAGGTTGATATAGCGTCCATCGATCTCGCCTACGGCCTCCCCGAACAGCAACGCCGACACACCCTCCTATCATCCCTCTCGGGCTCTTATGGATATTCGCCAAGTCCACTGCAGAGGCCGAGCCCGTCACTTCGCCAGGAGAGGGCTTTCCCCTACCAAGCACACCAACCCCGGCGCTCTATAACCGCAGCTTCCAGTTTCTCGATAGTTGGATCATCCCCACGGACGCCAGCCCTTCCCCATTCCCGCCGCCCCTCCTTCGGCTCCGACATCTCTCCGCTTCAACACGCATCCATGGTTGGGTCTTATGAGGAAAGTATTTTGCGTGGGCGAATGTCGACGACGCCATCGAGGCCTCTTGATTTTTTGGCTCAGATCGGCGTCCTCGGCCTGGGCAAGTGCAAACCAAGCCTTCGCTGCCCTCGTCACGTTACCTTAGCTTTTCCTGCTGTCTTTTACAGTTATTCTAGTTCATCACATGGTCGGTCCAAGGAAGACGGTGACCCGAGTCCATACGTGGGGCAGATTGATTTAGAGAATGGTTTGCCAAATCAGGTGGATGATGCTAGATCGAAAAGGAAACACCAGAGTAGGACTATAGAGAGGCGAGCGCTAGAGGCGGATGCGATGGATGCCAACCCTGCTGACGTTGCTATCCCGAGCCAGGACGCTCGCAAGACCCAGAGAGCTAAACGCACACCTGGATCGCCACGAGCGCCTCCTGGCGGAAGTTACCGGATCCCCGAAAAGGGGCAAATTCAGATAATTATCAAGAATCCGAATAAGACAGCCGTCAAGTTGTTCTTGGTTCCATATGATTTGGCCGGGATGGAACCTGGCACCAAGACCTTCGTGCGACAACGCAGCTATTCCAACGGTCCCATTATTGACAATATGCCCGACTCAAAAGGTAACTCGTCGATGGATCGTCCCATTCTGCGATATCTCGTTCATCTACATATTTGTTGCCCTGCCCGGGGGCGCTTCTATTTGTACAAAAATATCCGGGTCGTCTTTGCCAATCGTGTGCCCGACGGAAAAGAAAAGCTACAGAATGAAATTACCCTCCCCGAGCCTAGATTTACTCCGTACAAGGCTATACGGGTGCATCACCCGCCATCGTCTAGTGGCGCAGGGCCTAGCGCCAGTCTCGCTGCCGATGCGGCCTTTAGGAGACGGAGCTCCGGATTCTACTTTGGTGCAGCAGGTCATATGATTGATATCGGCCAGGCCTATGCCTCGCCGAGCTTGCTGGGTCACCCTGTCTCGTATGGCGTTGCCGGAGATCACACGCCGGTGGATCCCGTACCGTTCCGATCCTCGGTCAATCAGACGAGAAGGCCGGTAGATGATGGCAACAGCGTCTCGGGGGCGCACAATCCGCCATCCCCCGAATCGTCCCAGACGAGCCGCCCAGCGACCCACTGCTCTAGCAATGTTTCGGACTGGAGTGGGCACGATGGCCGAATAGATACGTATACTAAACTGAGCAAGAGCGATGTGGGCTACGGCGGTAACGCATTTGTCGGTCTCATCAATGGTAATCCGGCCGTAGCCGAGAGTCTACTGTCCCAGCGCCTCAGATCTCTAGGAGTTCGAAAACCGGTCCTAGGAGAAGGTGAGGACTACTCCCGATCGCCAGAGTAATAGTAGGTTTGTAGTCCTCGCCACTAATTTGCAATCGCGGCAATTGTGTTCACGCATTAACTTATTTACATTAACTGGCCTGGAAAGAAGGTCTGGGTGCGAATAGATAGTGGCGGTGGTTTGGTTTAATGTCATGGAGAGAACGTCCTCTTACAAGTCAGACTCAGTTAACCTCAATTTATCCCTAACCAACATCTTCAAAATGAACAAGGCCGGACTAGACTGCCGCCGACCGGACTGCCGCTGGCCTAATCCTGTCCAGCCGTCTTTCAGTCCACCGCCTCCAATAAAGGTCCTTGGCTGGCCGCTGCCGCTAGTATGATAATTGGATTGGTGTTCATTTTGCTCCGAAGTACCCTCGACGCGACTTCAGTTAATCCCCACCAAAATATGCTTGGGGCAGAGGTTTTTTGGCCAATAGCATAATAAATCTAACCCAATCATAATGAATCTATCTTCTTTGAGCTCTGTTCTATTAATTACCCTTGTGCGCACAGATTTGGAGAAGCTGTTTAGCGACCATTAGCCAAATTAATCTTACACATATAATGATAATTAAAAGCGTTGTATTTCCAGTCAAGTTTCAGACACAGATTCAATTACCCAATCCTCCGTGGCGCAATTGGCTAGCGCGTTCGACTGTTATTAACAGATTATCGAGAGGTTGACAGTTCAAGCCTGTCCGGGGGAGTTTTCTTTTCTTTTTTAAACACAATTTTTAAAACACGTCATTAAGTGATCTCTATGTTAGGGAATTGCTTAACATCTTACGCACAGCCTCGTTGCTTCTACCCGTTCGCTAGAAGAGCGTGCGAATGTGCGTCGGCTGTTGCGTTTGTAGTGCAGTCGTGGGACGAGGAGTTAGTTATATATAGACGGTCAATGGATTGATTACTTGACAATAAATAGCATGCCACTACAGTGTCAAAGAGCTGTATGTGCTGCGTAAAGTGAGTGACAACATTGCCTGTATTGAGCGAGTGAATTTCGAGGTTGCATCATGCATGGCAGTGAGTCCATCCAGTCTTGAACATGTATCCACGACGTCTATGTCCTAAATTAAGGTCAAGTAAATGGGTCGTGAGAGTTCATCATACTATACTCATTGGTTTGTGTGGCTAATGCGGGAGGCCAGTAGGATACAATCGATACAATCAATCACCTTGATGAGGATTCTATGATAGAGTGTGTGTCTGGAGAAGAAGTCATTGTGACGCTTACGGAAGAAGGCAGAAAATAAACTCACGCCCCCCTAATACAACAAAAAATGCAGAGACAAACTAATTAGTTAAGACCCGAAGGCCTATTCTTTGCCGATAGCTAAACCCTAGCTACATATTCAACAGAGACCGCGTGGTAGCCGTAAACTTGGTATGGGTGGACGCGCACCACCATAGGCACCTATAATCAGTCATGTACGCCGTAAAGAAAAAGGGCGGGTGCGGATACACTAGGGCGAGACAAACGGATGATATAAAATTTTGCGAGCAGGATGAGACGGAAGAACAATGTCCGCCAACGAGGGAATTGAATCCTCAGTGCCTACCTAGGTAACGATTAAGGATACGGAGTAGGGATAGCAATGCTGTGTTTCGCTACATCGTACCAACTCGGCCAAAAGCTGTGCATTAACTTGTATATTGGCATTCTTTTCTACTATTAGGCATAGGGGTCGCGTTAGGGACAACCTAGACTCTCTAAAGTTAGCTCTGTCTTATCTGTATGTCATCTCGGATGGGCGGCCTAGGGACATCTCGGATCTAGTGACGGGGAATGAATCATGCTAAAACTATATTCCCGCCTCCCGCCTCCCATGGATTCTATAGAGTGTGTTGTTACGAACTGCCTACTATGCAGCCTGTTAGTTCGGCGATGGGGATCATCTGGTTAAGAATATGTATATATAGCTCTAGCCCCTTGCGATGTTTGCAAACGAATACACGACTGTCTTGGTTCCGAACAAGTAACACGGACATCTCGATATGACCAACTGCATTGATAGCGCCACCTCGTATCGCCACCGCCCTGGTTCCCTCGGCACTTCTGGAGAAAGAAAGGAAGACAGGAAGAAAGATAGATTTGCTGCTAGCCCTTTACACTCTCACCGAAACGAGCACCGCGGCTGAGCAAAGAACCCTCACGTGTATATAGCTGGTGGACAGGATTGTACCCTCTTGCGGGAGGCCAGGGCCTTGTTCTTCTCTGAAGTGAGATGTCCGAATTCCAAGCTCTTTCTCTTCACCAGCGTGCCGAACAAGTGTTGTGCAATTGCCTTTGGTTGCCCTACCCGTTGCTTGATAGCCTCTAGTGTCTTGTTGACACCCAAACATCCCCCCTTGTCCGTATCGAGCTTCTTCTTCGCTTTCTTAGAAATGTGTTTGATCTTCTTATGCCGCCACTTGCGTCGCCAGACGTTGGGACCAGGGCGCTCGGCCATGAGGGCAGGCTTTCCCACATTTTCTAGTCGGGCTTTGGCTCTGAAACACACCCTCTTTACCCACTTCCGCAATTCCAATTTCTGCATGCGCTGAGCTGAAGTGTTCAAGGAATCATTCAAACTATTCAGCCTGAAGAGCTGCATCCAAGATGTACGCCGATATGATGGTTTCTCTCCTACGTCAGGAATTGTAGACCAGACAGGCTCTCCATCTGACACACTGTAGCATCTCACCGTCATTTCTATCGTTCTATCTGTATCAACACCAGGACGTAGATGTTCTGTTGAGCCCGCAGTTCCTCGTTCAAGCTGATACCCGTCATCGTTGTCAGACGTGCTGTGGGCGCTTGGTCGCTTGTAACTTACGAAGCTGACTTCAAGTTGAGAGGAAATGACATCTTCATTTTCTAAGATGGGTACCGTAATCTCACTAGTAGATGATGGCTTATGCTGTTGTTCTATTCCGTGTGTAACTCCGAATTCAAGCCGCGAGTAGGGTACATCTGGGGATGTTGGCTCCGTCTGATCTCTAAAGGGGTCGGTGAAGGGTGAGGACGAGGGGCTCGAGATTTGATAGGCGACTGTGCTGTTAGAAACAGTATCATTTGGAGCTTGAGCAGGCTGAGTCTTTTCGCCGGTGGTATTCTTGGACGACACATCGCTGGTAGGTAGACTTGATACGTTGCAAGAGCTCTGGGTAGGATACTAGCCATAACGTCGATACTCAGCGAAGTAATTCTCTCTGCTGGTTGCAGCCGGCTCTGGAGAGCGGTATCCGGCCATAGGAGAACGTATGCCCTCGGATGGGTAAGAAGACGAAGCAGAGCGAACCCTCTCACATTTATCCATCGGCTTGTCGGAGTGGTGAAGGGAAGGCTGGTCTCGACTTGCTGTCTTGTCAGATTCAGTGCTTGAAAGACTGAAAGAATGGGCCTTTGGTGTTTCGTTGGTCTGGTGCTCAACTTTTCTGATAGCCCCTGACATGAAGTGCAACTGAGGTTCCATTCTACAGATCCCCGTTGTTTTGGATATATATTTGAGTTTGGTACATTTTCGTTGCGAGACCGTTCTCATTGTAGTGGCGCCTTGGTACTCACTCATGTACAAATTTCTAGGGTTTGCACCCGGCGGTACATTTTCGCGTTGGGGTGTTAACAGTTCCTGGTCGTCAGCTGTCTCGCTGTGACTTTCTGTACATTGTATGCTTTGATCATTCTCGGGCTTCTCGAATAACGAAGAGAAAGTGGATGATAGATTGGCCCTTCGACGCGGAGCCGCCCGGCCGATGTGGATGGTAGGGAATTTGGGCTGGTTGGAAGACTTTGTGGCTTGAGACTTGTCGGGAGCGGAGCCTCGGCTTGGCAGGGACCATCGATGCAGCAGCGACATGATGGCGACGATCCTAAGAAGTGCGTAGTAATACAAGCAATGTGCATACCGAAAGGGCCTGTGTTGGCTGCGGTGGGTAAACAAATAACCAGTAGACCTGAGTGAAGCAAAGGCTATTCTATTTCATCTATGGGGATGAAACAAACCTGCTGAGTGATTCGACGTTGTGACCTGCCTTCGCTAACCAGTTCAACGATGGGAGGAGCTGTCACGCATGTACTGCTGACGTCATGCGCCTCCTTGAATGTTGTTCGTAGCGCTGGCAAGTGGCTCTCGAGAGGTTATGAGGGCAACTTCCGGATGCTGCCTGGTTGAATAGTTTGTGTAATTTTTTGATGTGCATGTGCCCTTGATGAAGCAAGTCGGCATCACAAGTACAGTGTCTCTCATGATATCATCCCATTCTCTATACTGAGTAGGCCTGTTTTATTGCCCCATATAACTCATCTAAGCGCCAGTGCCGCCTCTTCTTGCCCTAGTGTCCGAGCCCAAGTAGTCGATCGGATTCCGGCATAGTGGACATGTATTCTGGTTGCTGCTCTGGAACCACTTGTAAAGACAGGTGCGATGGAATAGATTCTTACATGTCTGGCAACGCTTGTCCGGCATCTTCTTATCGGTACTTATAATGCTATAGCAAATAGCGCATTCGGTCTGGCCTTTAAGCGCACCGATAACGTTGCGTCGAAACGTGGCTAATCCATCTATGATGCTGCCCCCCTTTTTGCGTGTGTTAGTCAAGCTTTACATCAAAGAATGTTCGTGGGGTGGGACGCACCGAGAACGTAATGACACCTTGCGTCGTCAATATCCAGCTCTTCCATTTTCTTTCATCGACTGCTACACGATTAATCCCAATAACAGTGACGGCTTCCAGTGGGAACTCGGGAGGTATGCGGATAGCGATCGAGGCATGCAGATCATCTACTTCGTACCCAGAAATAACTTCCTTCGCTGCTCGGCTAACCTTCACAATCAACTCCCTATCATCGTCTGCCGGTGCTTCGTGGCTATCGTTCCATCTCTCTACGTCGTCTAAAGCTTCCGAGATGATAATCGGTGAGAAGTACTTTGCCATCCACCCTTCTACTGCAATAGTGGTCTGCTTCGAGCGACAGCCGAGGTGCCAGGCCTTGAAAAGTCCTGGAACGAACTTCAATACCAGGTAGTATATGTGTATGAAGAGCCATTGCATATTCTTCTCTTCTGATTCCGACTCGGCTAATTTCAAGTCGTAATGTCGGATGTGTTCTGGTGTAAAGCCGGCTCGGTCTAAGTTGAGACCATGCGCCGCTGAATGGCCGAGTACATCAAACGTAAAGTTCATTAAAGGGCTAATATAGTCCTCGGCTTTAAGGTTGTCGGCGTAGTCACTACGCACTTTGAAAGACGCAGCCTGAAACGCGTCAAATATTAAGTGCCAAGATAGTAGATACGAGCGGATAGTAGTCGGAAATTGAGCGATGACCGCATCAGGATACGACTCCAACGTTGGAGCATCTAGAAGGAGTGATAAGAGTTCATCCGGGAGTCGCGCGTCTTGTTTCTCCAAGAGAACGTCGACGGAGAGTTTCTCTTGCACAGCTGGGAGTGCCTTGTTTAATATAGTAAATGCTGCTGTTTGAATGGCGCGAGATTCGCTAGCCACTAACCCATACAGCTCCGAGATGTCTTCTTGTTGTTGAAGTGGTAACTTCTCAATCTGCCTACAGAGGATAGCGTCTACTATCTCGAGCGGTTGGGTAAGATGATCTCTAGGCAGCTTTAGGAGCTCGATTAGGGCAGCGAGCCTTCTCTCCATCGAAGTTTCCAGGACATCAATTAAATCATCGTTGGGATCCTCGAGAGACTGGAGAATGGCCATGAGCCGTAACGATGCATGAATCTCTGGTATACGAGCATCAAGTGGCTGAGTTGGAGGCTTCGTCCAGAGATACATGCAGAAGTTGACGGTTTTCTCCCAATAGGGCCCATATACATCTTTGATGCAAGGCAGAAGGTGCTGCAGGCAACGACAGGCTTCCGTAGCGAGTGAATTGTCAAAATCTTCTGGTGTATCTAGCCAAGATGTAATTTGCTGGACGGCAAATACTAGCCTGTTATTGGCAATTGGTAGGTCACCAACATCATATATTGGTGCGCAAAGATCGAGGAGAATCAGCGAGATTAAACTCTGCTCCTGGCCAAGTTTCGCTCCCGCGATATCGCTCACTGCCCGGTTACAAAGATTACTGACAGTTCTCGACGTTGAAACAGTCTCGCCGAGCCCCACCAGCGTTGCGGCCGCCGGAAATATGGCTGAGGCAGGCGACTTGAGATAATCCATATCGGCTAGCCATTGCTCCCCACTAGAGGGAAAGCCGTGTCGTTCCGCTAGTGCTTGCAGAATGCTCCGCATCGATCGCGCAGAATAGAAACCCAAAGGTGACAGAGATCGTGATTCTTCGATTAGTTGCTGAATGATCGCGTGCACTAGCCGCGATTGTTCGGTTCCAGATCCGTCACGCCACCCCTGAGCATTCTCGACTATCGTAATAATATACCTCTGAGCGGAGGACACTAGACTCTCTAATTCTGATTGGGCATCATCGGAGAATAAGGAACGCCAGACACTGTCCTCACTGGCCATGATGAGTTGATCTGCCGCCAGCTCGATTGTCAAGCTGAGATTTATGACTATGTCGATCTTAGTACAGAACTCAGTCTGTTCGAAGTCCAGCCCGGAAGAAATGAGTTTGGCGACGTATAGGGCCATGCGGCCAGGTATAGAACAGCCTCGAGCATCTCGTGGTACATTAATCTTTGTACTCGCAAGCTGCCCATTCACAAGAAAACACGAACCCCCAAGGCCACCCGTAAGCGCTAAGGAAGGGTTCGGGGCTTCCTGGAAGAGAGTTAAAAGCTGCTGTCTCCATGTTGCGGCATTGGGCAGGAGGGAAAGAAGCCCTGCACCGACATCTTCGCCTCGTGCAGATGCTCGAAGCATTTCTTGAGCCTGCATGGCTTGCTGAACGAGAGTTGCAACCCTGTATAAAACTTAGATATCAATAACACAATGGTATTAGTAAAACTGGGAGCACGTACGAGAGTGAGGACGGACTTGCGCTATTGATGTTTTGCTGGATGAGAATATGAGCGTTCGAGATCCCATTCGTTGGATTTTCCAGTAGCGCTTGCAACATAGTCACCTCGGAACTGCGACCCTTCTCTGAGAGACTTAGTAAGCTAGTCATTAATGTCATGTGAATTTCTTCGTCTTGCGTTAATAGTCTCGGTTTTTTCTCCGTGATGATTCGCAATGCTTTGAGAACGCCCTCGTTGGGCTCGCCGAAAGAAGTAGTTATGCGAATTGCAAGCTCCTTTGTCAGTCTGTTTGAGGCATACTCGCTCAGTGCCCCAAAGGTGAAAACATTGTCAAACAATTCCCAACTAGAACCAGCATTCCCTACAGCGCACATCAAGCACCTACGGATGAGCTCAGTCTGTAGCGAAGCGTTCTGCAGCGCAATTGCGCCTGCTTGAGCACTAGAAACGAGATTGCTTAATGCAGAGATGGCTTCTGCGGTATCCAAGCATTCCATCACAACCGAGATGCTAGAGTTCCATATACGTTCGAATTCGCCGTGCCGTTGAGGGATTTGGCCGAGAAGCGTTATACTGGAAAGAATATAAGGAGCACTTGACGATTTGAGGAAAACTTCTCGACCCTCCACAAGACAATGGTTTAGCCCATCTAGTATGCCTTTTGTGAAGTGAGCTGTTTTGAAAAGTAGAGGCGCTAGCTTGAATGCGGATTCCACGACTAGAGCAGCACCAAATGGTCTCCAATTCCTGATCTCAAGTAGCTTGAGCGATTCTTCCAGTAATTCCAAGGATAATCGAGCTGGGATATTTGGGATTGGACGGTCTCCAGCCACCGTCTTTTCATGTGCATCCAGGATCTTACCCGTCAATGAGAACCATCTGCCTCCCTCCTCAGCTACCGACCTCTGAGACTTTATGTGCTCTTTTGACGATTCTGGCAATGAGTTGCGAATATGGTCTTTGAGGTCGTCTTTTAGCTGAGCCCATTCAAGCTTTGTAGCCTCAACGAGATCTTCAAAGGGCAATGTGGTAGTCGAGGTGTACGCCCTGATCAAGATTTGCAAGTGACTCCCCAATGACCAGACTGAAGACTCCGGCGATGGAAAGAGGTAATATTTCGTTAACGGGAATATGGTGTCCTGACTAAGTTTCAGACGCGCCTCGCTGGATGGGACCGTCAGCAAAAAGTGCCTCGCCAAACAAAGATAGGTTGACCAGGCCTCGACGGCGTTAGTACGAGGTTCATCTCGGTTAGTGATTCCCTTTCTCAAAGACCCCAGGAGTTCTATAGCGCCACCGGTATCTTCGGGTAATATGCCACTGGGTATTGCTCCAATAAGTTGAGTAAGCTTGGCCCAAAATTGCGGGGAGCCCCCTTGCGAGCCCGATTCGAAGAAGATTCTGAGTCGTGAGACTGGTGACTTCTTCCCCCGATAATCAGAAGTCCATACAGTCGGGTAGCGTACTGTCAGATTGATCAGGGCGTCGATGTAATCGGTGGCGGAGCCAGTCTGATTGCATTTAAGACCTTCGGCTACAAACACCTTGCTGATACGAGATAAGTCGGCCTCGACTCGACCTGATCTCTTCTCGATGCATAACGACAAGAGTTGAGACACGAGGCCCCTCACGTTGGGATCGTTGACGACTGCGCTCGCCCACACCTTGTCATTTTCGAAGAATTGATCGTAGCCGTTACAACATTTTTCGGTATCCGCAGCACTCAGCTTGTGTAGAAGGTTTAGGACCAACGCGAGAGATCCAGCAAGAACTCTGAAGTATTTTGCATCGGCATCGTCGGAGCTGGTGGAGCGGGAATCGCTTAACGTCTCTGGCGTTTCCTTGATGGCGTCAGATGCGTAATTGAGGATCTGCTCCTGGCAGCGCCTCCAGAATTGAGTGACCTTCTCGGGGGTGGACAGGAAGGACGAGAGGCCCTCGGCAGCTGCTCTCGAAACGGCCCTGTCCCGATCAAAAGTACCAGCGAGCCACGGTCCAACAATCTTGGGTACATTCTTCTCCATGCGTTTCCGGGCCGACTGCATGAGCTCGTATTGGAGGGTATGAGAGAGTTCGCGCACGCGTCTCGAGTTGTCTAATGATATACGAGGGTATAGCTGGACCTGTGGATGTATTAATACTAATCAAGAGAGCAGAAGGAATGCCCGAGGGGGAGAGAAAAGGGCTTACCCAAGCTTCCAACACTGGCTCCTCTGCGCCTCCATCGTAGTCGTAAGGGTGAGCTTGCACGTAGGTGAGCAGTTCTTCGAGGGCCTTCGCCTTGGTGGTGGCGTCCTTCTTCTGCAGATTCTTCAACGACACAACGACGTTTGCATCGGACACGAAGGAGAAGTCGGGAGGCTCGGCGAGATACGAGAGGTTGATGCCGCTGGTGGCGGTCGCGAAACCACCAGAGAAGCTCTGGCCAAAGCCCCGGACGGCCTTGCTGCTGGCGACGTGAGGCCTGGCTAGTTTGCGACTCATACTGTCCACTGTCGTATTGATACTGACACTGGCGAGGTAGAGGGGCCACGCACACCACAACTCGGGCCACCTATGTGTAAGTACGTGGAGTAAGTACGTGGAGTAGGGATGAAAAGTGGTAGACCAAGCGCAGACTGGAATGCGACGCGACAAAGCTCGATGAATTTGAAGATTCGACCCCACCGTGGGGTATTCTTGTCTTGGCTGGCTTACACCACTCCTTGTGACGTCGTCCTTCCTCGGCTGGGTTGCGCCGAAAATATATACACACATATAAACATACACACATACATATATGTATATGTATATTTATAGTATACATACGCACGTACGTACCTTGTAGATAAATTTGGTATGTTTTTCTGATGATGATATAGGCACCCAAGGCAATCTACCATTAGTCTAGGTTGGTGTGTTCTTTTGATGATGATGATGATGATGATGATGATGATCTAGGGAGGTACTTAAGGCGATTGGCCATCAGTCTACCTACCTAAGGAGGTAAGTAGGGTTCTAGTGGAAGGTTCCAATGTGACTCAGGCCGGCCGCGGGTGTTACCCAGGTAATGATTAAGCTGTTTAATTGCATGAATACTTAGTACCTAGGTACCTAGGTAGTTATGCAGTCTTAGGTAGTAGGTGAGTACCTTTCTAATGTACGTAGATACGTACCACGCTAACCCACTGTAACCCCGCAAGGGTCCGGGAACCACCCGGGGTTTGGGGGCCCACAGAGGCTCGAGACCGTGTGGGGTGACGCCAAAAGCAGTTAAAATCGGTTGGTACCTACAGTATGTCCATCCCAAACCAACCCCTCACATCTCTCCGCTCTCCCCAGCCTCTGTCTCTCTCTCTCTTCCTCTCTCTCTCGCGATGCGTCTTATGCGATAGGCCTGTGTACGTGTGTACGTCCATACACCAAAGGCTTATCACGCATCTTAAGCCCAGCGTCGCCAGCCGGCTATCTATGCTCTCCAATCCATCTAATCGCGCCTGCGTCTCCTACCTTGCTGGATAGCTATGATACAGCATTTTGCACTCCTGCATATGCCCTGGTCGCACCGCTTAGACGCCCGTGCCGCCCCGAGGCCATAACCTGCTGCTTGTCTTACCAGTGACTCAAGCTGAGAGCGGCTTACTCGGCTGCTCCTTGTATGTATTGTATATGAGGTAGCTAGGAAGACATCGGGTTACAGCGAGTTGAGAAACATGATGTTGTCAACTCCACGAACAGCCCCTAGGTTGCGATCTACCCTAGCCCGCGCTGCTGCCAACAATGTCTCCCGTCCGACTCAGATACGCGCCTTTCGCCTTGGCATTTGGTCTTCCTGCTTCGACCCAACCGACCACCGTGAACTCCGCCGCCGCCGTCGAACGCTAAAATCCAAGTACGTGGACAGTATCAATAGTAGACTATCTCGGCATAAGCAGCCACTGGCCGAGGAGCCCAGGCTCGCCCTCAAGCGAGCTTTCGCACAACTCTGGACTCATACCGCACGAGATAGTTCGCCATGGATTAACCAAGACGAGCTTGATAGTCGGAAGGCAGATTTATCCTATCCCTCACACTCAACCCCTCTTTTCAATGCTGAATCCCGTAATTTGAAGCCATTGAGGTCACAGCCCAACCAGCCCACCGAACCCCTCCCCTGCCAAGTGCCATATGAGATAAAGTCCCAGTGTGAAGAAACCACATCCGAAGGCTCCTGTGTGGGCCGCAGAACTAAGTCGCCAGAGTCCCAGAAGACGAATCAAAGCGCCATATCCTCTATGGCAGAGGAAGACTACGTAATCGATCCCATCACTAACCGTAAAACGCCGAAGAGAGATCTGGAGACAGGCCGTGAGGCTCGAACTCGGATTTTCAAAACACATTTCAAAACACGCTGGTCTAGGTTTGCACCATTCGTTCCTCTAAATCTAGAACCAGAAAGGTCACCAGTCTACTCAAACGGTCCACCCCCAGTTGCCGAGCTTACCAAGTATGCCGAAAGCAAGTTTGATGACTGGCCTACCGCTGCTCCCCGATCCTTAGGTGACTCAATCGAACCACCCGTGTATTCCGAAACCGTGGCCTACGTTTTTGATAATTCAACATTGAAGAGTGAGGAGTATGCGCTGAACCACTTGCCCCCGGAAGACTCTGTCGAGGAATATGACGATCTCCATGAATATCGGACTGCAGCACCTGATGAACCTCTTTCGGAGTCTGGAGACATCCCGAGTCACCCCAATATGACTGACCATCCCGTTTCGAATTCGGATCAACTACGAAATGAACTACAGAATTATGGGCCATACATTTATAATGAGGACTTGTCTACCCATACTGACCCCGAAGAATTAAAGGACCTGGAGCATTATCGGCATCATGTACCAGACGTACCTAAGGTTTCAACTGACCCAGATGTGGCATATGCCGATCTTCACAAATATAAACCCACAAATTTCGACGATATTCCGGATCGAGATCAACTTTTCGGGCAATATGGAGACCTTGACAAGTACAAGATTTTCAGACTCCAGCATCTCGACAAGGCATCAGTTCTAGAAACCGACATGGTAACAGAGAGCCTAAAGGAGTACGAAGCTAAGGAGCAGGATAGAAGAACGCTAGATGCCGTCGATACCGACGCCTATGATGCACCTCGGGAAATTCCCAAGATGAAACTGCCAGAAGGACATGTTTTTTCTAAGCAATATCCTAGTCCGGGGAGAGCCGCTGTTATCAACACTTCTAGCGAAGGAGATGGGGAGAAGCTGCATCAATATATGAATGGGCCAAGTAAACTATCTGGCTCATTAGCTGGCGAAATCGACTATAACCTACAGGCAACTCGCCAAAGTGTTAAAGGGGGCGAGAATGTGGGATCTCAACGCATTTTCATCGAGGGGTCCACACCCAATTCTCCCAATCACCCCCGAGAGACGCGCAATACTGCACGCCGATCGCTACCAGATAGCAACCACTCCGCTGCCCTTGGGTCATTACATGACCAGGAACCCCAGGGCGCGGCCACAAACGCAGAGAAGGATGCCGAAAATCCACCGACTGGTACGGAAACGATAGCAATCAAGTCAGCTCCGGATCACCATCGCAATAGCTCAAGGCTGGAGCCTGCCTTAAATCGCCGCGCATCTACTGTCAAGGGTCGTCACTTAACCCGTGCTTTCGGGGCTGACCTCTACTCAAAGGAGCCGCAAGGGTTAGAAACTTCATTCTCCGAGGAATGCGGTGGAAGACAGACAATGCCTCTATATACAAGGAATTACGGTAGTGAACCCGGGCAACTAGCTTCGCGATCTAAGCCGGAAGCAGAGAACGAAGCGCAGAAATCTCCGGGAGATTGGTCTGATTTGTACTACCACAGAGATCCAGAAATTGATGGAATACCACAATCGGAAAAGCCAGACACGACAGAGAATCAGAAAGGAACCCAGCCGGAGGAGCCAACTATATATAAAATTTTAGCCTACGATCCCACCACACAGACAATGAAGATTGCAGAAACGAGCTCTGTGGTACCAGATTTAGCATCACCCCTAAGCCCAACAGAAGTTCTGCCTCGCCTCTCCAACCCCACCAAGTTCTTTCCACACTTCGCTCCTATCCAAGCCGAAGGCTTCGATATCGTTTCCGGTAACGGGGATGTACTGGTTTTTCGCCAAATGCGACCGGCGAGGGTAGCCACCCAAGTGAATCCAATTGACATGATGGGGCGCTCAGCCGCTATACCAAATGCCGCGACGTTCGTCTCGCCAACAGGATTTGTGAACTACGACATGCCACGAGTGGAAAAGGAGCTTCTAGAATTGGCCGGCCGATCGAAGCTATATAATACCCAGGGAGAACCTATTCTCGGTAGGCAAACGTCATCTTCTGGGAACAAGAAGAGCAAGAAGCCGAGGATGAACGTGGGTAAACGAGTAATCATTGGCGGCGCTTGGGTGGCGGGTATTTCTTACGCCCTCAGCGTCGTAGGCGAATACTTCTCGACAGGTGGCGCCGACGGGAAGGGGCCGAACGGCTTTTAGCTTGTTTGTTTGATACGTGACTTAAGTTTTATTTCACTATAGCCGCTTTTAGGAATTATTTGCTCAAGTATGGCGTTCGGAGCTATGATCTGAGCTTTTGGGCACGTGCAGCATCTCTTTGGGTCATGGAATCTCATATGATTTGTATGGAGCGATGGATACAATTCCTCAACATTGTATACTAGTCGTTGGGTAACTTCAGCGCGGTCATTAACACGAATACAATGGTTCCAAATCCACCAGAGCAACTGCTACTGACTATCTCATCAACATAATCGGTCCTTGGATCTATCTATCTTCTACTATTTGCCGATACAGCGAGGGCATTAGACCGGTCTCTTTGAAAATTGCAGGCACTAGATAGTGAATCAAAGTTCGTGGCCCTAGAAGACGCGGGCGAAACCCATGAATGCTGTCTCTCCGCGTTTAAAGCTGTTACGACTATAGCTTAGATAGGCCATCTGTCTGGTGTCACGCGTTATAGCGATGAGTAATGTCTCGGGGCCATGTTCCGCTCAGTCAAGAGTATCATCGGTCGGAAATTGACGTTCTCATGTTTTTAGCGATGCTCGTTCTTAATTTTCTCTCTCTCGAGTGTATAATACCAAGGCCATTCACACGCGCCATTGTCCTAGTCAGAGGGGTCGTCCTAGCTTTCCTGCACATTATACCAATCAAATTCATCACGGATTCTCGCTTTACTCCCCTTCCTAAAAAAACACACACAAAAAACACACAACAAAAACAAGGTATGCCGGCCTTCTTTACACTGCACGGAGGAGGCTGGGCGAATATGTACGAGGAATCGGGTTAGGCGCTGCGGCCCTCGCTAAACCCCATCCCCATCCCCTGTCGCGCACCCACCGAGCCCATCATGATCTCATGCCTGTGGTCCTCCGGGCGATACCCCTCGGCTCTCCCGGCGAGCGCGGGCTGCCAGCTCTCCGTATGCGCCATAGCCCTCGCGGCATCTTTCTCGAGCTGCGGGCTCTGCGGACCGGGCTTCGCGCGTTCGATCTCGGCGTCCTGGAGAGTGGAGAGGTCTATCTTCCTCGGCGGATCGGGGTGTTGCTGTTGCTGTTGCTGTTGTGTGGTCATCGTTGTTACGGGAAGTTATGAAAAGGCCCGCGTAGTAGGAAGTGATAGTAGACAGCGGAGGCTGATTCTCGAAAACCGAGCTTAGAGGGCTGGAGTGAGCACTGGCTGTCTGGTCAATTGATTGATTACTTTAACGAAAAGTCAAGGAATGGGGTATGAGAGGATATCATCGATTCTACATAGAGGGCTTCGGTGGGTAGACATGACATACCAGTCGAATGCATCATGCACTCGCTGTACTGTCAGTCTAGACGCTCAGCACTGTTGCTGCTACCTGAGGTAATCTAGATACCGGTACCTCAAGGTAGTAGAACACTGTAGGTAGGGACTGACAGCACCTACCTAGGTACTTACTTAGGTACCTCATGAGGTCTCTAGACTGACCTAGTAGATAGTCCTGTGGAGAAGAGGTGTGGAGAACGACCCTAGGCTACCTAGGTACTTAGCGGATCGACAAGGAGGCGGACTGCGGGGTAGTGTTATCGATAACGGGATCGGTTGATGAATCATCCCATTCCCAGCCTGCGCAGAACCCGTGCCTAACTTTAGATATCGGCACAAGACAGTAGTACCTAAGTAGTAGTAGCAATCATTGCGCTTACGCTTTCAATAGTGTTGCAGCAATTCTCTATTTGATCGTCCTTCCGGTTTTCCATCGTCTTCATCACGACAATTCGTGCTGTACAGTCTCCCGCCAAGTATGATTTTACTCGCAAACGAATTGTGCTGTTTCAACTGATCGTGGGACCGGTCTCTGATGGGTTCGACAAGTCCAAAACTCACTCAACTAGTTGAAACATGGGAAATCGATTCAAGGTCTCGAAGGCAATACAAGAGACCAACAACGCCTGAAGCTATGCAAGCGCCAATACAATGCGAAACAAAACAAACCTGGCTCAGAACGCCTAACCCGCCACCTGAGCCCAATATAGATTCGGCACTTCCACCACTGCATCTCCCCTAGTAGCAAAGTTATCTTGAGGCCGTCATGGGGTTTTGGGCCGCTTCCAATAATATTGCTGTGTCTGGTTAACATTTCGGGTCGCATTCCCAGTCTTGGTGGTGTGGTAGGTACCTTGTGTTGTTTCCTGCAGGTCCGTAGACTGGGTTTACGCAAGCCATCCGTTACAGCAATCCGGCGCGAGTCATCTGTGTCATGCTCTGGAATATAGTAATACTCGCTCTCCAAAGCCTTGCCAGCTGCGTCCTTTCCTTGCCGGGTGATGACTCCGATACAGTCCGTCCCCTCGATGATTCGGCGCAACGCTGATTTTGACAGATCTTTCTTCTCTTCTGCGGGGAGGTTGTTCATGATGGCCGTCAGCGGGTTCGATGACAGCCGAGAAAAGGCGAGTTGATTAACAACGTGGTGCGTGACCACTTCTACATCAATGTTCGGATGGAGCGGTTCTTCCGGTTCAGCCGAGGCCTTGGCTGTGGAGCTGCCGGACCGTATCCGAGGTGATTGTTTCGGAGAATTGGCCGTGACGGCTGCGAGACGGCCGGTGATATCCGCCCCGTAAGGTCCGAAAGAGAAGACTATGGGGTCGTTCTCTTCGTCGGGGTTGTTTTCGTCGTCTAGATCACTCAGGTCGCTGGAAAAGTTGCCTGAGACGTCCGGCTCAACAACAAAGGTCGCGTCCAAGTCAGTAGTAGGTTCAGGTAGCTGCGGCTCACCAGCATTCGCGTCCTCGTATATCTCGACCGCTTCGCTCGTAGCGTCGGCTGTCAGTGGATCACCTAGACTGGAAGACGATCTATTGACCGGGGTAGGCGATACTGGTGATTGAATACGCGCATGGCGTCTGATGGGGCTCGACTGCAAAGAGCCCGGCAAGGAACCTGAAGGGCGTGCTCGCGAGCGAGGCGAGTCATCCCATGTTGCGTCAGAGAGGTCGGCTATTGAGTTGCGGCGGGTTTTCTGGGGCCAGTGTATCATGACCCTCGCGTCCAGCACGTCGATCATGATGTCCGCACCCTCAGTTTCCGAGGTGAACGTGTCGTTCTTCGTCAGGTCCCACGTTCTCCCCTGGCAGTGCAGCTTCAAGCCATTCCAGCCATTGCATTCAACCTCTACTTGGTTCGGCTCGAGTGGTGAATCGGCGGGAATATATCGGACCTTGACATGAACTCTCGATACGAGTCGGTTCGCGGACAGTTGGTAGTGCGAGATGTTGCTAGAGCGGCCCATGCACAACACCTCACCATTCTCGTTGAGCACGATGGAGGGAACGGCGGATAGGGGCGCGCGTTCTGACACTATCGACTGCGTGCGTACCAAGCCAGGCCTCGAGGACTGTGGGCGCGGAGGGGAGGACGAGAGAATGCCGGTACTGGAGGTAAGAATAGGTGTAGGATATTTGACGAAGGGGATCGGTCCGTCGGGGCCCTCATGAGCAGCTCGCTTCCAAGTCCTAGGGAGACCGGGCGAGGAAGAAAGCTCGAAAGGCGGAAGCAAAGAGGCAGGACGCTTCTTGGACGCAGACGAGGACACAGGAGGCAGGGAGGGCTCGCCAGAGGCTGTCTCCTCGATAGACTTTAAAGGCGAAGAAGTCATAGTAACAACACGGTTGGAATCCCAAAAGGCATAGCAGGAGCAAAAGGAGTGTAGAGACGGGCTAGTATGATCTGATCAACGCATGTGTCTCGTATCGTGTCTTTGGTCTTGTGACTCGTGCCGTGGTGGGAGAAGAGGCAGACACTGAGGATTTTTGGAGTTGAGTTGAAATTGGAGTTTGAGCCGTTGCTTTTTTTTTTTCTGGGAAGATTAAGAAAAAAGGGAGAGACAAGACAAGTCAAGACAAGTCAAGACAAGAAGAAGAGACAAGACCAGAAGTGAGCGCACAGAAGCAGTGCGTGGTTGTGGCCGTGGAGTGGTGCGAGTGCAACTGAGCAGGCTGGAATTGTAGCGAGTAGATGACTAGGTTAGCCCTGGAGACCGTGCCAGCGTTGCTCACACTGCAGAGTCGCGTGTAAGTGCGTGTCTTAGTAGAGTCGGGGGTTCGCGGTGGAACTGGGCGCGTTCGCGACTAGAATACCCCACCTCGTGGGCTTTCCCGGCCTGGCACTTGAAGGGGTAGATACAGCTTTTACTTTTTCTCTCCCGTGATGCTTCGTGTAGCTGGCAATTGGAAATGCGTGTGTATACAAGAAGAATTGAACAGTCAGGTAGAGAAAGAAGAAAGGTTTTTTTTTTTTTTTTTTTCCTTTTCCTTTTCTGGCGGTGCAACCACCACCACCTTGTAGGACGGTTTCAAGAACTGGCCTCCTTGCAGAGAATAGGGCGGTTAGCTGTAGGCATGTAGAGAGGCCGGTCCCGACTGGCCTATCTACTGGTAGCTGGCCGAGGGAGAAGGCCAGTTAGGAGAGGTAAAGTAGGCTGCAATTGGTAGGCTAGCAGGTACCTACGCAGTGGTACAGAAGGGGGCCATGCAGAAGCGCATTGTCCACTACACTACACTACAATGGGGGTATCTACTTCTATCTATTGGGGGCTGGCTAGTGAAAATTCAGAGAGGTCCCGCTTGCTACCTACCTACTTAGGTACCTACTAAGTAGGTAAGTCTAAGTAAGTAAGTACTTCAAGCTATTCTCGACACGCGCCTCTCGCCCGGCTCGTTCGCCCTTTAGCCCTTTTAGCCCTTCCGGCCCTTCTTAACGGGATCACAGTCGCGACCTTCCCAGCACCGCGTCCCGTGGCTCGTGCCCTCACTGGCTGGCACTGCGGCAGACCAGCCTCAGATTAAATGGACAGTACCTAGACTACCTAGGTACTATCCCATCCCTTTCGCATCTTTTCTAGTCAATTCTATTCTCCCGTATTGGATCCGCTTCGTGCTCCGTCAGGCCTCCCTTTGTTTGTCTACCAAAGTCTGGGCTACGTACGTCATTCATTACTTACCTTGGGTACCTACCTACTTAGGGACACGGGCGAGGCTATCGTCTTAGAGGTCGAGGCGATATATGTGCCGGCTACAAGCAAACCCACACCGCACACCGTTGGGCATGTCGTCCTTCTAATGGCTTTATTATGTATATCTTTTGAGCTTTCCTCTCGTTTCTTAATCCTCTCGTATCCCTCGCGGTACCTAGTGATACACGAAAACACGTGACGTAGACTGTAGGTATATCGAAGCGTCATGGCGCCCTCGCCGAAGAGCATGCACTCGCCCTTAGTTGGCGCTTAGTTGGGCCGACTTTTACGCGACACGGTAGCACAAACAGGCCAAATCTTATAGTTTGCGTGAATGAATGCCATGGATGAACGACTAGGTGGTGTGGTATCATGATAAGCAAAAGGCTGATATCCAGCTCCTCTCCATCCCTTAACGCCGCCCGGACAATGAGAAACCACTCAACCATGGCCGGTATTTCCCCGGTCCGCAAGTATTCGCATTCCGTCGCTGTCATTACAGCGCAGCCGTATTCATGAGAGAGAGAGAGAGAGAGAGAGAGAGGTAGAGAGAGAGAAAGAAAGAAAGAGAAAAGCACCGCGGTTTTACCACGCTGCCCGGCTAATTCGCTTCACCGCCGACTGGTTGTCCGTCAATAACGCCGTATACTCTACTCTCTTTCGAATAAGGAATGCCAGCGAGAGCATATAATCTGTCCTGTACTGACCCGAGGACACATGCATCAGTGGCTTCAACACCACGTCAGCAAGTCTCTCGGCTGTCATGTCATTCTCTTCTTCTGCCGTGGTCACGTCTGCCCACAGATTCAAGAGCAGCTTAAACAGGCTTCGGCTCGGCCCTCGGAGCCCACTCAGCGCCTCCTCCCAAAAGTCGATGCATTGGTCAAGGCGTGTGGCATGTGACCCTGACAGCGTCGCTTGTCGCGAAAGCGAGATCCATCGCTTAGCGAGGGATTCGGACACCAGGGGCCGAGGCAGCTGCGAGAGGTAGAGCATGATGAGGTCGGCTGCGTCATACACAGTATAATGGGCGAAGTCGACGTCCTCCCCATATGCCGGGCCCAAGCTAAATATCTCCTTCAGTTTGGAGACTCGAAAAATGTCACCTGGTTCTGCAAAAATGTCCGGCGCTGCCAGCCCCTGGTTCTTCAGGAAGAAGCAACACTTCTGCAAACACAGGGGAAATTCCCTGCGTGATGACCCGCCGTTGTGGCCATGGTGGGTTTTGGAGACCCCCTTTGCCACCTGCATGCTTTTCTGGAGGGACACACCGAAAACAGCCTTCGACTCGGGTCCCGCCAACTCCTCCGATTGCTCCGTATTCCACAAAGGCAATTTCTTGAGTGAAACTGAAAGTCTTCGACTGCCTCGCCTCACCAAGCTTGCCTGGACGATGGGAGTTACTGGCCGATAATCGATTGGCGCGCTCGTCTCAGAGCCCGTTGATTGTGTTGGGGGTCGGATTTCTGACACAGAGCCCTTGAAAGGAGAGAAGAATCTCGCAAACCCCCTGCTTTTGGTAGATGTGATAGACGGTGCAATTCGGCCGTCAGAACTGATCTCGGTGACAACTCCGAACACATTGGTCGGTGAATCTGACCTGTCAAACGGCGAGGCCATCTTCTTTCGAGCCAGCTCGAGCCGCTTTGCGTCCTTTGGCGGCGGAGTAGGTGCTCGACTAGGCGTATGTACGCTCGAGTCCATCGTCCCGTCAATAGGCGAAACTTCCTCATCCACGTGATGCTCTACTCGAATTCCCGGTAGCGAGCGCTGCGGTTTGATTTCAGCGTCAATAGCGCTGTCTGGCGCATCTCCCATGTAGGCGCCAAACATTTGTTTCTCGCCTATAAACGCACCCGATTCTGTTGCCCCCCAGTTCAACTGCCTGGCCTGCTCTTTGATTTCCGACTCAACTTCGTGTTCCGTTTCCTTCTGGCGGATGATTGTCTCGGCGTAGAGTTTTAGATGGCCCGCGTATTCGTGGAGACTGAAGTGCGAAAGGGACTTCTCAAATTCACCGGGTAGCCGCACGCGGAGCTCACCCATCTGGATTAATATTCTTGATATTTCTGTCATCGCTTCGCTGTCGACTTGGCGCCTCTCAGTTGTTGTTCTGCTCCCTGGTCTCATGTCCGATGTTAAACCACGAATAGTTGTCCTGATGACAGTAAGCATGACGATTCTGGCAGGTGGCTGAAAAGACGTACACCTCAACCAAATCCAGCGCCAGCCCGATTGCTGCCCTGTGTGCTTCTAAAGTCGTCCTGAAGCTTGCCATCTCAGTCCTCCCTACATCGAGCCATTGTGCCCTTTTCCCCTGCTTGGACAATTCTGGGCTGTTTAAGGCTGAGACGAACTCGTGGAGCTTATCAATGATAGTAGAGCACTGCTCGATCACGACCGGCGTATAGTCCACAATTTCCGAGGGGAATAGAACAGCATCTTCCTTCAATAAGTTGAGAACAGTTTGTAATGAGTGCAATTCGCGTGAAACTGCGTCGACGTCAGACCGAGCCTCGCGGACATGACGTACAAAATGAGTACAGGTTGAGAGAAGTTCAGCAATTCTAGTATCAAGCTTGACGCAGTCGGCAGGAATGGATCTTTCGTTCATCGGAGTCGGCGCTAATGAAGCTCGAAAGAGCTCTCCATCGTTCTCACAGGGTGTGGAAGTCCCCGGGGAGGACATCCACGGTGAGTCCATAGTCGGTGTGACCGAGGCTGACCTTTTTCATGTGAATTATTTCTCCCGACGCCGGCGTCCGCCTCACTATGAAAATTATAAACAACAGGTTACAACAGCACGGTACCAACAAAAGAATATAGGGGAAGAGGTACTGGCATTGTCTCCCACAGTCTTACACAGTAAGGGCGGAAGACGAAGGATGGGGGTTAATGACGCGCGAACAGCAAGGGCACCATCTATTTATGGGCAGATATGCCAATTGACAAATGGTAAGGATGAGACAACCACCTACACACACGTGTACTAGACTACTGTAATCGTTGGTAATGAGTGCAGAGTAACAGCCCCCATGTGCATGCGGGGAGCACTCAATTGGCATCCCTGAGTACCCGCGAAGGTGTATTATATGTAGATATGTATCTTACAAAAGAGTACCCATGATCATCCTCTACATACACTAAGTACTGACTTAGGTAAGTGATCCTGACGGTATCCACCACGCCTCCAAGTCGGCGAGTTCGCCCCCCCAGGCTACGGACTGAACGAAAAGCAATTGAGATACAATGAAAAGAAATAAGATTAGTATTCGTCTTTAGTATTGGTGAACTGATAAGTAAGTAGTCTTAGGTACACCAAAGCCCGTCTATCTCTACTTATGTACATTCAGGATAAGTGAGTGCTCCAACGCAGCCCGCCCCCCTTGAACCTAGACCCGGCACATCCATGGGTTGCATTGCATCTACATGTCATACATACATTATATCTTCCTTTGGCACCCCTACCGAATAGGCAGGAGTCAGAAGAGAAACAGCCCCCTGGAGAACCACTTGCACCACTCCCTTTACGCTCCGCGACACGGATAGCGAGCCGCATGACCCTACAGTACGAAAACAATTATTCAATTAGAACACCGCACTGGGAAGAAATTCAAACGATACGGCCGGCATGTCGCCGTCGTAGCGTCGCGTTACCTTGATGCCCTGTCACTCTATCAGGAACATCAGGGACATCAGGGACATCAGGGAACGAACCAACAACGGCTGCCAAACTGCAAAACCTGGTTCCCTCAAACGAGGAGTGGATCTCAGAACACACAGGATTTTAATAGTCCATCCAGCAATCCAGACTCTCGGCCGGCCGATATATACATGCAACCCCCTCGATCGCCTGCAATACCACCGGCGCCAGTCCACTTTCAGTGTTTCCCATTTAGAAAGATGAGTATCCACGGCCGCTATCTCCTCATCCAATATCTGTCACGGCATGCCCTCTTGCCACCACGATAGACGACCTACTGTACTTACTACGTACTTAGTAGCTTGCAAGCTTATGTGGACGACAATCACAAGGCAGGCCAGTGCCCTGGATTGCCCTGGAACTGCCCTGGAACTGCCCTGGAACTGCCCTGGAACTGCCCTGGCCGAGGTGACCAGGGAAGTGAATGGTAACGAAGCCTTTGGCCCCCTACCCCAGGAACTCCCTTGCCGCTTCAATGAAGGGCCAAGAAGCTCCTAGGCTCGACAAAGTACTTGCAAACGCATCCCCCAGTCCCGAGTCTTGGCATCGTGGCCCGTGCCCATAATCAGGCCCGTGTTTCACACATCCGTCGTAAACTCTAGAGTATGTAATACTGTGCCGCCCTGAGACATCCGCATTATCGCTGCGCATAAGCCACAGCGTTTCGTTTGCAGGTATCTCATCACCAATGCGACCGAAAACCCGTCTACTGCACTGCCAAGCCTGAAGACACATGAGCTTCGCGGTCTTTCTAAGCGCTCGGCATGCCCACGCCAGTTATGTCACCCATGATTTAAATTTTAGGTGCACTACTTACTGTAGTAGCGACTGTACTTCGTAGTTCTTGTCCTAAGAAGCACTGAAGCAGGGTACTGTCAATGATTATGCATCTTTACATAACTATCACACTTTGGACACGTGCAGCACATCCTCACTTGCTTCGCTTTTAAAGAGGATAGTATATAAGCAAGCATATTAAGCGCAGACTCCCCCTATATAAGACGGTCCCTGTTTTCTGATAACATATTCTTGACTTTCTAGGATCTTCTCCCCCTCTCGGAGGCACCCTAGTAAAAGGCATGCCTAAGTAAGTACGTCGCGTACCCCTTCCTGAACGGTAGGTTATCATTGAGGATTTCGATCCCTACTGTTTTCAAGCCACAACTAAACTTGGTCCGCAATTTTGGTCTGCAGCTGCGCTGTGGCGACACCCCAGGCCCTTTATTACACACTATTGCCCTGGCTCTGAAGTGGACAGCTTCCTACGTAATACATACACTGTACGTTACATTACGAAATTCTTGTCTCGAATGGGCAATTGATGGTAGGCAAAATAATAATCATAACAATAATAATAAGAGTCCTCCTGTGCTATAGGCCTTCTCAACCGGCCTCGGGCAGTCCCGCTCGGGAGACGAAGCTACACCTAACACTAACTACCTACATACTATGTACACTAAATACTTACACGCATTGAGTTTTAAGTATGTAGTCTGGTATCTGGGGCTGAACTTGTTCCTCCTGTCGATCCCGCCAAACAACGCACACAGGTTTTACCTCCCCTTCCATCGTGAAGCTTAAAGCGCATCACCTTTGTGTATCCCAGATCAATACGTCGTGGTTTTCGTGCCAGGCCCTAGTCCCATGTGTTACGCGCCGAGAGCGCATGATATTGACGCAGCAATCAGTGTAACAAGATTCCATAATCATTCCGTCTATTTCTGTTCGTGGCAGAGGTATCTTACGCAGAGACATACGAACTTGAGGGCGCCACTTAATATTTCTGCAGTAAACACACTATCGAACCGAGCGACAGAGGGTTGCAGTTTGGAAATGGGATGAGACCCCCGGGCTAGAAACAAAATGGTGCGGTGACCGAAGATCATATTTTACTGTTACTTATAGGTAGCTCTGTTCTCTTGTTCCAATGTTCTAGAAGCTCTCGTCTAACTATATAAACCTAGTCGTCTTCGGCATACGCTTGCAGCACTCGTGAAAAGCTGCATTAACTCTCAAGTTTGTCTTCCTGGTTTATATTTAGATTCTCAGCAATTGAAAATATTGAAAAGAGTTCGTATAAAACCTATACCGGTACTGGAGCGGCCTCATCGCAGGTCAGAAGGGCTGATGAAAAATAACTTTGCCAATATTCCTTAATTTCTTGATGCCTTTATATGCTTGTAACTATCATGGGATTGATAAAAGACCGATAGCCTTGGAGGCATGTTTTCGAACATGTCTTCATGATATACCTCCTTATTAACAAGAATGATGTGTGTAGACGGACTGGACGAAGCTGGAGTACACTCAGGCTTTTCGCTGCCGTCGGCCATGTACGGAGCGACCGACACTTCTTGGCCAGCCAGGTGTAAAACAGCGTATGACGGGGATGCTAAAGTGCAAGGGCGGAGCCGTGTTTGATAGACAGTCAAGCCACGCGATTGAAAGCACGCAGCACGTCTCAAAGTACCAAGCTTTCATGTTTCATTCCTTAAAGTCAAAACGCTTCCTTAGTGAGTATGGCTCCCTGAGGAATTCATGGCTCTGCTCCATTTGATCGAAGCCGACGCGAGAGGTTGAATCCCCCGTTTAAAAGCGCATTGCAGTGTAGTTGAAGTAGCTACATATTCTTGGACTTGCTTTTAAAACCTTCGATATATGTAACGTGATATAGACGAGAGTAAGAGATACCACACACAGGTGTGAAAGATAACTTGTTGTCACTATGAAGACGACCAAGACGCTCATGCATAAGCACATGCACACACACACACAGACAGACAGAGAGCTGTGTTGTGTTATAAAAGCTAAAAGATGACTATTCACTAAATACAAAGCAAAATGAGGCAGATGCTAGGACTAGTTGAGTGAACCAGTTGCATGATTTTTAGGTTTTAAGCTAATGACGTTGCCCTAGTGGCAGATGCCTGCAGGAAGATTTCTATAGTCAGGCTTGTAGCGGTGAAGTGAACTTGTATAACTGTTCGCGCTGCATATGTATCCTCTTGCACCGGGACCTACTACAGCTCTTGATCAGTCCAGATCAAGCTGCTGTGAGATATGCTAGGTTAAATATTATCCGTATCTTAGCAGGGAAGCCTAGAGAAACCCGAACTCAACTTCAAGCTTGTATTCCAATACGAGGAGATCAACAGAAAGACATATCTAACGTTGTATACGCTTCTAGTGATTGGGAGGCTAGTAAAGAAGACACCATGTTGAATATACCTCGCATAAGCTCATAGCTGATCGCCCCGAAGTAATGTGTTCTTGTGTTACTCAATATATTGCAAAAGTTCCATATAGCCGATACGCTCCTCGCCCCGTTTCCGGGCATATGTTTTTCGAGGAAGAAGGACGGTCGCGCGGCATTCAAGCCCGCGGTTTGAAAGAGAGTATAAATATAGTATGACCTATCTCTACTATCCCATACAGTAGCTCGGGGCCATGTCCAAGGGGTACCAGTTTTCCAAGAAATTGACAGAAAAAAAAGGAAAGAGAACATGAAATCCTACAGATTGGCTGGTTGTCAATGCCCAACCACCAAGCTAGCAACTACAAGATTTAAATTCAAGAGTAAACCGCCATGTAATCTGAAGCATTCTAATGTTGCCCCGATCTTAGGCCAAGGGCTTACAAGTCTTGGAGGTTACGCGTTGCTCATAACTTAATAAAACCGTAGCGCTCTTAGTCCAGGTCTAGTCGTAGCATTATCGCCAATAACTACTCCTTAGCCCCCTATTGTCGCCCCAATACAGCCTCAATACATCCCGCATATGCTCGAAGGCCTTAAAGGCGCCATTCAACGTGTCCAGAAAGAGGAGCTGACTCACCAGCGCGAACCGCAAGCACATGTAGTTGCGAGTACTGAGAAGACCCCAAAAGCTTCCCTCAACTAAGCACCGATCTGGGATTGCCTCTACTACTATCTAGGTAGGAACCCAATACCTTCAAATGCATCGACTTTACGCCCCCTTTACCTTTGATATCGATCCTTGAATTCGACATTTTGCACTACATTCATTCATATCTTTAACTAGGTCTCAACCCAATCTCTGAGACTTACTAAGGCCCAATCGCTTACCCCACATCCTCTTATTCCCTCACTCTTGTACAGCTGTCTCGGATAATTGGATAATACACGAGTAGGCTCGGGAGCTGAAGCTTCACGTATATTTTTATACCTGTGTAGCTATATACGTGATACACGAGTCCCAGTCTCGGATGTGGGTTCTAGAAGTGCAGCCCTATGATGCTAACCGGCATCTTGTTGCAGACCAAACTCTATATGCCATTAACTCTGTTGTGGGATTTCGTAACGGCGTCTTTTCCGGTGCGATACTTAGAAAATTACTCGGAGTAGCTGTAGTCTCACTGCATGCAAACAGCGGCTCGTAGATAAAGAAAGGTTCTAAGTCCGACGAATACATGAGACTCCCGGCTGCCTATATACACCATGATTTCGAGACATTAATTTTCGGCTCGAGAGTCAAACAGATGCGATTCCTTAGTGGAGTCTGTGGAAGCGACGCTTCTTCGGGGGAGCCGAGGTAACGTTAGGGTTAACACGGTCGAAAAGACGATGGCCAACGGGGTTATAGCCATCGACAAAGGCAACACCCCATGGTTCAATCCATGTGTCGTACGTGGCGATAGGCTTCTCGCGGCACAGGAATTCAAAGGTATCGTTCGTACCCTCCAAAAGACCCTCTTGAGGGAAGGCTTCGACGATATTGTTGAAGTCCTCTTCCTTGAGGCCCGGGTGAGGGCCGGGGTAGTCCATGCTAATGCTTTCGACGATGAATTTGACATTGGGTTGCTTATACTCGCTGATGCTAGGTGTGCCGTGAAGTGAGATGGCGTCCCAGACAAGCTGTAGACGGACGTCGTCCCACTCTGCCTTAGGACCATTCTCCCTGATGAACTTCGCTGCGCCGATGGCGCCGTCGATCTCGAAACGTCGGTCACTATCACACATTGCTATTAGCATGTATTACGTACCAAATTTAAACAAGGGCATCGTATGTCCCTGGTATGGGAGCTATAGGGGTCCTGCCTTAGAGACTTATGATAAGTAGCGTTCACTTACGGAGAGCGCCAAGGGGAGTCAGGTCGCTGGTCCCAACCCAAATCATGCAGCAGCGTGCCGATAGCCTGCACTTCCAGGTCTATTTGTAACGCAAGAGTCGCGTTATTATTAACAGCGGCAGCACCAAAGAGCTATGATCGGTACATGTGGCGAACGAGATAGGGCTCAAAGTTGGCCTCAACGAGAGCGCGGGCCTTCTGCACAAGTGGCGTATTGACGACCTTGATGCCGGCGACGGTGGTCATGGGGAATGTGTGATGACCGCCTGAGCACTGCTTGTTCGGTGTAGCCGTCGTAGAGACCACGAGGGCAAAGACTAACGCGGCATTGGAGAGTTTCATGCTGACTGAGTCGGGTTAGGCTGCGGGCGGTGACAGAAGTTGAAGTAGCGAACGAGTGTGGTTGTCTCTCCTGTGCCCATTTCTGGAGGCATTGCTCCCTATTTATCTTCAGTTGCGAAAACATCGGTCGGCCACTCCTTAGCGATCCTCATGAGCCCACCTACCTGGAGAGGATTATAGATTCTAACGACACCATCGGCACAAGGGAGCAATCCACTAGAGCAATATGTCAAGCACCTGGCTCCTGCTGACTAGTGGTATAATGGTACGAGTGTTTTGCAGGTTCCAACGCCCCTGAACGTAGTACCTGCTACGGGTACCATAAGCATGTGTCAAGGTGATGACATAGGCTGGAGCTAGACGAAAACTTGAACGTCCAATTTTAGTGTATATAGATAAGTCGTCGTGTAGTGTGTATGTTTGCTAACCGACCGGATTGAGTAACTTGCATGCTCATACCTAACCGCACGTTAAACACCATGCTAGATGTGAGCTTGCTAGGTTAAGATAGGGGTATGATTCCCCTCGGCAATATATTTAGAATGCATCAGGGGCCCAGGTACACGTTTGGCTCTGGGGTTATGCCATGTTCATAATACTATCCAAACCAATGGCGCCAAATAGTCAGAGAAAAACGTTTCCAATATGGAATTCCGTATCCTTGTCTGGCATCGATTGACGCTCTGTCAGCGGTGGCCCCTCGGGGGTTGGAGTTGTTTTCCTGCAGCGAAGTTACCCTCCGTCGAACAGTAAACGACACGACATTGATTTCCGAAACAGAATCGATCAGATACTATATATATGTAACCAAGCAGCTACGTGACACGATTTCCCGTATCATCGTTGGGCTTTTTACTCCGAAAGGCTTGGAAATCTCGAGTCTTTGATACGCGGAAAGGGTTGCGGATCGGCTGGGATACACTATACTATAGTGTACGATTAGGTCCTTGGCTAAAATGCTTGTTCCCCAATGTCAACGGGAATAACCGTGAGGCAGGTGGATTAGCGCCCCAGGAATTTGGGTCTCCTGTAATCGCCGACTTCAATTGGACTGGCTGGCCCCGGATTTCAAATCTGCACGACGCGTTCAGTGAGGTTACTAATGACACATACCACCCGTTATCTAGCATTGGTAGGGAAACCTGATCTGTCGTCTCGTATAATCAATCTAAGAAAGCCACAGAATTTGAATTTGGTCTAGACCAGGTACTACTACTAAGTAAGTGCTAAATAACTGCCAACCTAGGTAGTAAGTCATAAATGGGGTGGACGGTGGGGCGCCTAGTGTCCGGAGCAATGTTTACCGAACTATACACACTCGTGAACTGGACAGAGGGAGGGTGGCTTAAGTTGGTTTGTTAGCATAGCTTTCATTTTCAGAAACAAGTTATGCACAAGTACTTATCGAGCGTAAGCGTTGCAGCCGTGGCTTGGTTGGGGTTGACAATATTTGCCTCAAGTCTCTACATTCCTCTCATGCACTCGACATATGCAGAGCTACTATCAAGCTGTGTTGACAAATGTTCGGACGGTGGTGCACGACGAGCGGCGCGATTCTGAATCCGGAGGAATATACGTTGGTGGAGCAGCCTAAGTTTAGGTAGCGCTGGACTATGTGTAGGCAGCTAACCCCGGCCGGATATCTGGTACAATTATACAATGGCGAAGAAGGAGACCTGTATCATACTAGGGAGTATTCAGGCTGCCTTGAGTCCGTGGGATGGGCCCGATAGCTAAGTGAAGCCTTTTCGGTACCTATGCCCACGTTTCAAGCAACGGTTTTTCTTGCCTTTACGAAGATGTTGAAGACAGGTTCCGGTGTCTCGCGCTCCAGATTTAGATCTCAACATTATATATAGAGAAAGGTTGATTAGTTTAGTTCGCTTAAGCAACCCCTTGTATACCACGTGCCTCACGTGTTCGACTTGACCATTGGTCTTGGATTAAGGTAGTGTACTAGGTAGTGCAGTACAGTTTAATTAATACTTAATTGAAATGCTGGATTGGCTGTCTTCGCTGCATATTCGAGGGGAAATAGGTATAGGTTCAAAAGTTATGGCAACCCACGTATCAAGCTTAGACTACAACATCAAAACATTGGTTTAAGTACCGGTCGTAGACTCACTGGCAGCACTAGCACAGAGCTCAAGCCGGCTATATTCTTATAGGCGACAAGAAATTTTGTGGCTGATCACCAATGTAGCTCTACAGTTTATGTTCTCACTCGCTCCCTGTCACACGGTTAATATTGCCACTTCGGGTCACCTTGACTCACCTTTTCAGCTGCAATATATTTATCATAATATTTATCAGGCCATGAGCCTGCAACTCGCCTATTGACCGAGACAGCCTCGTATCGAAGGCTACTGATTGCGAGGAAATGCTTCAATATTCTGTATATAAAAAGGAGGCCTTCGGCTTCTGTAGATTCAGTCTATTTTAAAAGTTAAGGACCTTTGAGAGCCTAGATTGATTATTATATAATATAGCCTTGAGCCAAGCCCTAGAACACTAGCCCTTGTTACACTCCCCTCCCTTGTTATCTACTTGAGTGCCCCGGATGTTAGGGTGCAATAAGACGGTCCCGGTCGATGTACTAAGATGCTTATCGAACTTACAGCCGCGTAAATGCTCCCATGCACGATTGGGCTCGAAGCGCGATAGAGAGGCCGGGTAAGGTTAGGATATATTAGGAAGACATATTGGTCGCTGCTACAAAGAACTTTCAGTTTATGCGTCGCTTTTGGCTTGCACAGTGCTCCGTAATGTTTTACGTGCTTGGGAGTTTTAGAAGACCAGCCGACACAGTAGTTTATACACTGTCTTGAAACGATGCGGCTTTATCTCATCACTGATTGTTGAAGCCTATATCATCGCCCGTCGGGTGTGCAGCGGTACATCTGGCGCATAAGCTAGTGACTGTGGCCGTTGTATTAGGGGCGCGAGTTTAGCCACCCTCACCTACATTTTCTTAACACCTGGCTCTATTTCTCTTGCCTGCCTGCGGACCGCCCCATAGCTGTCTTCTAGTGACATACACGCCAGGCATTCGACCTTGTTCCTTGGTCCCTTGCGTAGTGTAGCAGCCAAACATACCAAACATGATAGCAGCGACCCCGATGCGGTGAGAAAGGTGGTAATGACCATGAAGCACACTAGCTTTTATCTTACTAGACATTATTTCTACTATTGGGGGATCTAGTGTAAGTTGATAGGGGCATCTAGCTGAAGCTCAAGTGACAAGGCTTATTAGTACCTAGGACTATGCGGCTCAACACGCACGAGCGATAGAGCGGTGCAGGATCTAAGCAACAGGGACGGGTCGTATCTACCCCAGATTAAGCAATCTTTTTATAAAATAATACTTTGGTGTGCTCGCATTTCAGCTCGGGCCCATTATTCCGACTCAAATAGGAAGTGAGGTAGGAGTGGGCTTTTTGATAGATTTTGTATGTATATGTGCAACGTACGTATATTTATAACTAAACCTTTTCTTCTTTTTTTTTCTTTTGGATCCACCGAGATATATTTGTGTATTATGGACTTTTGGGGTAGTTCTGGTAATGCTTAGTACAAAGTAGGACATGCCGCTGTTGTGTATAGGGGGTTGCCTATGTGTCATATTATTGTTATAATGTAGGGTGTCTATTGGATATAAAGCTCGAATTCCGTACGGCCATAGGCGAATGGCCTAGGATGGTGTGTTCCGTGAGTCATATCTTGAGGCTGTGAGAATGATTCTGAACATCCTTCTACGTTTTTGACTGGGCAATAGCATTAAGAGCCTGTCTTCATTTATTGGCCGAATTACTCGCTTGCCGAACACTTGGAAGATGACTAGTTGTCATGTGGTATACGGGATCATTGGCTGAGAGAGTCGTCACGGTGAGACTCATAATCGTGGTTGGCGGGCGTTATTCTCGTTACGACTCGTGTACGGAGTAAGAGAGGCTGTAATCGCGACAGTACCCTTTGGAACAAACCGGACTGTATGTCAAGTCATCTGCTTCATTTTCGTAGACACGTATCCAAGTACTATTGTAGATTGTGTAGCCGCTCGGTTGCGCACCTGTCGTGAATCATCCCCCGTATGAACAAGTTTTTACACAAGTTGCTGTCAGATTAGGTACACTAGAATTGTCCTCGTGACTACCTTTTTTTTTTTTTTGGTTCAACAGCGATTTGGGGTCATACACGCGTAACGCGCCACTCTCTCCGGTCTCTTCTTTGGAATATTCACTTCCGGTGTTATCTATATCTGGAGGGTCAGTAGCTATTTAGTAGGTCACAGGCTAGAGGTACAGAAAAGGGCAAAAGCCTAAGTGTACAGGTGGCATGTTATCTTGTCAATAGCCTGTATTGCGAAGCGACGAGTACACCGTACGTATGTGGATTCTGGTCCTTGTTTATCAAGTCCGATATAGGCGATCTTTCGCCAGCGCCTGGATTATGTGCGTTCTGGAGGCTTGAGGTTTTCTCGTCAGGTCGGTGTAATGACCCTTTGGCGGTGAGAGTTCGCCTGACCAATAGCATAATACTGGGTTAGGTCTCTATGCTTTGTCATGTTTGTAATGGCGTGGTTGGGTGTCAGATGCTGACGTAATCCGATATATTCTCGGCTATAAGCACCGAAGGTCTACGTATAAGCACATATGTGTGTGATTGCCCCTCAAATAGTTATTCTCGACTATGACACAGTCGTCATCTTTACTTAGAATCGCTGGATGCCTAAATAGTATAGATGCCCCCTTTTGATAGGCTTGTGTCTGCTTTGGATGACGACACACGCAGGGTTGATAGACGGCACTTACTATGTACGCATTGATCGACGTGACCAATGCATGCATGCCGGGAATCCATATGGGAAGACGTTGGGACCCAGGATCGGGCTTACATCACATCAAGTTGAGTGTGACCCTAATTGCGACCGCGGGTAGCCTCGTTACGGATGATCTGCGGGGGATTTCCTGAATGACTGTAGGGTCGAGTAGACGACAAGCATACGAATTCGTATTCGTGGGCTTCTGCGCCTGTAGCACTCCCTCGCACCGCTCTCTATGATGTTTTAAAATCAATGGTCGCTCCAAAAGGGGGGTATGAATAGCAGGGTGAATCTCGCGTAGTAGAATTTGGTTCGGCCGGTCAAAGCAACCAATACCTATGTATCTTTAACCTTATTGGTGGCCATTGGGCCGGGCCTCGCCGTTGATGTTCCCGTGATCTCAGTCGCCTGGCTGGTCTTAGTCGCCGCATGTTTAGGAGGTGGGGCGGTCGCAAGAAGATGCACTTATAAAATAGCATGCTAACTTGTGATTCCCATGTCCCATGTCCCATAGTCCCATAGTCCCTGGGCTGCGAAGCGCAATCCAATGCTGGCCGAGAAGAGAAGGGCAATCCTGATAAGACGCTCGTACGGTAGCGCTGCTCGCTTGAACCACCTCATGCAAATCGGTTGGGGCGGTACCACAGCGTATGCGGCATGTTACGCTCCCACCAACAAGCGTCGTCGCTGGTTCGGATAAGCGCAGGTGATGGCCCAACAAGCGGTGCTGTAGTCATCGGCTGGTGGACCGGCGCGCAAAAGCCATGCTATGCTATACGGCCTTTTCAGCTTGGGAGGGGGCGTAGCCGGCGGAGCGTGCGTCATCAATGTTGATTTCGCGGCCTATGCACGCGTACTCTCATCCCATCTGCATCGCAGAGTACTGTAGCTGGCTGCGCACCGGCCCTGTCTAGCTCTGGCTCTGGCTCTGGCTCTGACTCTGACTCTGTCTTGTGCGAGCGGGCGAGGGTGCGCGAGAACTGACGATGGTGCTTTGAGGCGATGCAGAGTCCCGATGGGGTGTTAGTGCAGTTTGTAGTTTGCGGTTCAAGGTTCATGGCTCACGGTTCATGGTTCACGGTTCTGTAAATGGGGGACTATTGCTGTCTGCATGATGCTGGGGTGTTGGTCCATTTCGGCCAAGTGACACTAAGTAGGTTAGGTACCGGCGCCGACCGACCGCGACCGACCCCTGGGGAATGTAACGGTCTGCAGGGTTCTCGACCATTTATTTTTACACTTATCCTTACTTACCTAGTGTGCTGTACTGTACCTAAGTACTTAGGTAAGTACTTAAGGTGTTGTGTTGTGTTGGCCTGTGTTGGCTGTGCTGCAGATGTTCCCCCCCAACATTTTTAAGATTACCTGTCCCGTCTCGGCGCCATCTTGTCTCGTCTAGCGCATAAGTATCGGTAAAGTGGTCATTGGGGCCAATGATGAGTTGTTCCTGTTCCCGGGCCATTGACCAACGCTGGCAAAAAGCAACGACAACGATCGTAAGATTGACACCCCAAGCGTTCTGCCCAGGTGAGACGGGCTGAGGACAAGACGCCGTGATTGACATCTGCTACCTGTAGCGCAATGCTAGTGCACCTCCGCTGGACTACCAGGACTACCAGGACTACCACCAGGACTACCAGTACTTACCCGACGGCACTGTACTGCACTGCATAGGTACGCTGCTGGACTGCTCTAGCGTGGGACCAACAGAGCAAGATGCCCCCTTGCATGGGTGTCTCGAGGCCGTCGTCGACGTGTGGGCACCTCGTTTGCTTGATGCTCGACATTCGGCGCGCACAGCATATCGCTGTGTACAGTATTGTCCATGAGCGACGGTGCGATGGTGCCTCGTCAAAAGAGTCACATGGCACGCGTGGTGTGAGAAAGACAGCCAGTCACGAGCAAGCCGTGACAGCAAGTTGGTGAGCGTCAGTTCCCCATCGACCCCTGGCGCTCCCAAGGCCGTGTTAATACCATACTCTGAATGGCCTAGCGTCAGTCTATCTCTGGATATGTCATGGTATCATGGTACGGGTACGGATCTTGTCTGCCGCTGACCGCCTGCACACCTCTCACCCGTACTCACGATCTCCCTCCCTCGACGCTCGACGCTCGAAGCTCGACGGAGCACCAGGCACTGGATTCTGGGCAGTCCCCTCTCCCCTCGGATCTCTGTCTGATTGTCTTTCATTCTAACTCGCCACCTCGTAATCGAGCTTCGCCTCTGTTGTGCCTGTTTGTTTGTATTGGCCTCGAACTCGAAAGGCGGTAAGACGACGCCGTGCCGTAGGGAAGATAGCAGCTTGTTGACCTACGTACTTATTGAAGTGAAAGGTTGTTGTTGGCTGGGTGACATTGCTCGAGCTGACCTGGAACTTCGAGGTTGGTTGGTTAGCTGTTCCGTTTCTGTTTGTTGCCCATTGCCCGATTCGTCCATCACAGTATCTCGAAGGTTGGCCGGAACAAACGTCGTTTACGTTGGTGGTTTTTTTTTTTTCCTTTCCCGCCCCCATCTTGCTTGCATGAACCGCCGGTCGTGTTTGCGTAGGGCTGAGCACAGGCGACACACGGATCACTCGTCTACACTACGCCTCATCGTGCCCCCCCCCCTTTTCATTTATGCATAATTGAAGGTTGTATAAGCTGACCAGAGGATTGTTACTTCGTAGCTCGGCTCAAAGCAAAAATAGTCCCGGTGTGCCCTGGGCTGGTGTGGAGCTTGTGGAGGACTAGGCGCAGACTTGCGAACTAAGTACCTATATATTACATATCAAGCGAGTCTTGCATCTCACTCCCGCGTGGTGATTATGTACAAGGAGGTTGAGTAAGTAGAGGAACTTTCCCTCGTTCTGTGATCACCAGTAGGTCGTATCGGCCTTCTCTCCCTCCCTCCCCCTCTCTCCTGCGGCGCGCTGTGCCTCAAAGATGGCATGAATAAAGGGATGCATGTCTGGGCCCGGGACGAAGGAAGTAAGGAAGCGTGTTTCAAAGCCACAACAACGCCAAGGCCAAGGCTAAGGCCAACACCATCACCAACATCAACATCAACATCAACACTAAGGCGGCGGCGACGACGGTGGAGGCGACAAGAGCAACACGACAGCAACGAAGGATCTTGGATTGCTAGACACAAGAAGGCAAGAGGAGAGGGACAACTCAATTGTTAGAAGCTGCCTCTCACTTGACCTGGAAAGCAAATCTGCCCACTGTCTGCCGTCTGCTGCCTGCTACCTGCTACCTGCTACCCGAGAACTGCCCGCTGCCCACTCTAAGCCTGAGTCACCACCAAGAAACTCTATCTATGACGTACCGGGTCCTGACTGTGGTCGTCGTGGCTGTGACTGCCTATTGTTGTCGTTGCCATTGCCGTTTACTGTCGCTGTTGCTGTTGATGTTGTTCTGGCTGTTTGTTGCCCTGCTTTCGCCAGTCGCAGCTCCCTCTCTTCCTCTGTCACTCCGTGCCTGGTGCCGCTTCCTAGCCCACCTGGGCACTTGCCTGCCTACCTAGTTGTTCATGCACTCCCCGAGCGAGGTCATCTCTATAAGTCGCCTCTCTGCATCTTCCACCACCGTCACTTGCATCCCTTGCCTCCCCTTGCCTCCCCTTGCCTCCCTGCATCTTCCACGAGAAGTCTTTCCCCGTACCTACGTAGGCATATGCGGCACACAGGCCGTCCTTGTCGTTGTCATCTACCCTAGCCTGCATGTTCTGTACTGTATCTGTGTCGTACACCCTCGTCCAGGACTTTCCTCGTGTGTCTGCCGCGTATGTCGAAATCGAGTCCCAAAACAGAAAAACCCCCCGTGCCCTTGGTACAGCCCTTGGTATAGTAGCTTCCGGTTGGCCATCCCGACTCGCCTCGCCTTGCCAACCCGCAGCTAATGCCTACCCGCACCCTAGCCCTTGTGTCTAGACATACATACAACCTCCGAGACGAGTCGTGTATTCCCCGTCAGCGCCTTGTCGTGCAAGCACCACCAACCTATCCACGTTGGTTTCGTTTGCATTTCCTTGCCTCGTCCGCTTCTGCTTTTTTTTGTCACAACCATACGACCTTGTACGGCCGTCATCTGTCGTCTTGGAAAACCATCTTCCCAGCTTGAGAGCTCGTCTCCCCTCCGCCGTCTAGAGTCGAGAATAAACAACGACGCAGCTAACTAACTCGGCTTTTAGGCAGCACCAACCATCTGCGGAGTCTTGCATCGGTTACGGTTCGGCAACCTGGATATCATAGAATAGTCGTTTTTGTCCCGTCGGGCCGCTAAGCCTTGCATTTCCGTCCTGCTCCTCTACGTCGTACCGAGGCCATGGGCAGCGCCTTGTATGATGCGCAGGCAATCCTGCATTACGTTTACCCACTCGTTGTATTCATCTACTTTGCTGTCTCGTCGGCCGTTGTTCTTTGTGCTCTGCAGAATCCATCTAAAAGTACAACGCCAACCCGATTCAAAGCAATATGGTATTCTCTGCTCATATTTATTACTTTGTACGGGGTACAAATCGTTCTCAAAATTGCTGAGATCTTGATTTGGTCACGGTGGCCTGCCCAGTCTACCATTATTGGCTTGCTTGCCTGCGTCCTAATCTTTGGAGTGGAGCAGAATAGTTTCGGTGATGCTACGGAGATAGTATGGTACCCATATTACGGTTCTTGGTTCATGGCCTCATTATTTGAGCCAGCTATCGCCGCCATACAGTTCCTAGTCGCCAACGAAGCCTCCTCGGTTCGTCTCGATTCCCATCCGGAATTTGAGTTGCCGGCCCTTATTCGGTTGGATGCTGTTATTTCTACTATTCGATTCGCTATAATACTCAGCACCATTCTGATTCACTTTTCCTCTTGCAACCGCATTGATACGGACAGCTCTGACGAAGAACGTTCGCCGTTGCTAACCAAGCCCGACCAAAGATTGAGCAATGGCAATGGCTCAGCTGATAGTGGCTACGGGACTAGTTCCGAGGCCACTAATACTGATACAACCAACACAGAGACAGCCAACTCTCCTACAGACCCAGAATCACCTTGGGAACGTCAACAGCGTCTCTACCGAGAAAAGATGGAAAAGCGCCTTAAGAGCGAAGGAAGCTGGATTGCTTACGTCAAAGGGTTTATGGTATTTTTCCCTTATATATGGCCGGTAGGGAACCGCCGCTTGCAAATTCACGTCGTCCTCGTAGGACTATGCCTGCTTGCTGGGAATGGGCTCAACTTCCTTATCCCTCGCCAGTACGGTGCTGTGCTGGACTCACTAGGCGGTGCATCGAAAGAAAGTCCTTGGGTCCAGGTTATGATATTCGCCGGACTTAGAATCTTGTCATCCGAAGCAGGTCTTCCTCTTATACGACATCTTCTCTGGATGCCAGTTGAATATTACTCCCAAGAGGCTCTTAGTGTGGCGGCATATTCTCATGTTATGAACTTGTCTTCCGAATTCCACGATAGCCAGAGCTCCTCCGATATCCAAGTGGCCATTTCCAACGGGTACCACATTACTAACCTACTCGAGTCAATCTGCTTCCAGGCAATGCCGATGGTAATTGACTTGGTCGTGGCTTTTACCTATCTATCTGTCAAATTTGGTCCATACGAAGGTTTCATCACTATGGCTACGGGCCTATCGTTCATCCAGTCTGCTGCGCAGCTCATCTCAAAGTTCAAAGAGAAGAGGAAGAAAGTCGTCAGCACGTAAGTTACCCTGGGCCTACTGGCTCGCAAGGCAAACTAATGTTCGGACAGGTACTTTGAGGAGCACTATACTCGCCAGGCCGGTATCCAAGGCTGGTACACTGTTAGCGCCTTCAATCAGATTCCGTATGAAGAGCGCCGGTACAGCACAGCCGTGAAGTCCCAGGTGTTGGCCTATAAGTCAATTTACACCGGATACCTTATTGGACAAGCCTTTCAGTACCTAATTCTCACTGCGGGCCTACTTGCTGGCGCGTTCTTGGCTGTTTATCAGATCACGCAGGAAAAGGCCACACCTGGTGATTTCGTCATGTTACTGACGTATTGGAGTCAACTCACATCACCTCTCCAATTCTTTTCCACTATGGGACGGAACATCAGCCAAAGCCTAGTGCAAGTCGAACGTCTTCTAGAGGTGATGCTAACCAAACCTACTGTTGTCGACAAGCCTGGCGCCCGAGATCTGAAACTCAAAGGCGGGAAAGTCGAATTTCGCAATGTCAGCTTTAGTTACGACAAGAAGAAGGACATCTTGAAGGGCGTGAAGCTGTCTGCACCATCGGGCACCACTGTTGCCTTTGTAGGCGCAACAGGTGCTGGCAAGTCGACTATTTTCAAAGTTCTCGATCGATTCTACGATGTGACCGGTGGTTCAATCTTGATTGATGGCCAAGATATCCGGGATGTCACACTATCCAGGTAAGAAAACCGCAAAGAAGTTATGTTGGTAATTTGAGCTGCATAGCCCAATACCATCTTCAAGCCCAGATTACTGACTAACAATGTACAGCCTCCGGCGGTGTATCGGGATTGTCCCCCAGTCTCCTATTCTCTTTGATGATACTGTGATCAACAACGTCAGATACGCCCGACTGGATGCCTCTGATGAAGAGGTCTACAGCGCCTGCAAAGCTGCTGCTATTCATGATCAAATAATGGGTTTTACTGAGGGGTACAGAACCCGAGTTGGGGAACGCGGCGTGTATGTTTTCTAGTTCAGTTAAAGGTTATGTCTACTGACCCCGGCTAGAAAACTATCTGGTGGAGAGTTGCAACGAGTCGCTATTGCTCGAGCTATACTCAAAAATCCCGAAATTGTCCTTCTAGACGAGGCAACAAGTGCCGTAGATACGGACACGGAACAAAAGATCCAGGAAGGCCTACGTGCTTTATGCGAGAATCGGACAACGTTCATAGTGGCGTAAGTTTGGAAGGAAAAAGGATTCACAGTTACCGGAAAAGGCTAACGTATAGTAGCCATCGCCTATCGACGGTGATGAACGCTGATATAATCTTCGTCGTGGCTAACGGCCAAGTTGTAGAGCAAGGTAACCACGAGGAATTAATCGCTAAGAATGGAAAATACGCGGAGCTCTGGTCCAAACAGATTTTTGTGAAGCCTAAAGAGCGAAAAGAGGATGTAGATGTCACTGATACATCTTACACATCTGATGAGCTGGAAAATCAAGCAGCTAACGATGTAGGGAGCGAAGCCAACCCGTCTGAGCTCATAGGATCGCTTTCCACAGTCGAGGAAGCAGAACTAGAAGCGGACGGATTAGAAGTAGTTGAGGGCGAGGCTGGGAATACTCCGGTGACGCACAAGAAAGAGGTAGATCCGTCGAAAGGTCAATCTTGATTTTTTGACTGATACTAATCTCTAGCTGGCAGGGTTCAAGATTGAATCCCGGCGCACCGGAGTTCACCCCTCGCACCTTTCGCGCAACACAGCCAGCGCCTACGTCTCCGATTCATAACAGCTGGGCTGAGGACGTTGAAGACGAGGTTATTTCTCCTCATAAAGTCCCCATGGACGACAACAGCTCGGGTCACGAGTGGGGAGCACATAATTACACTCAGGTTCCACCAAATACAGCCGTAACTTCGCCTAATACCTTTGATGTGACTATACAGGCAACCCCTTCGGAGAGATCGGAGCCTAGACCCCGCCGCAATACTTCGCAATCTGCCTCTTGTCCAGATCCCCCGCTGATGCCTCTTCAATGCAGTCCATCGCCCTCTGCTAGCCAACCCGTACCAAGCCCTCGAGCGCCTTCGCCGCTCCCTGTGGAGGGCGTCGCTCCCGAGGTTCGATGTGAAGTACAAGCACAGCCTAATGAAAAGCCTGACCGGCCCAAGTCGCTGATCACGGAGACCAAAGCCCCACAAGCAACAAATCGTGGCAGAGGTTCGCGCGGTCGTGGTCATCGTGGTCGATATCGTGGAAAGGGGCGACGCAGCACATCCAATCCAAAGCAGAACCAAGCCAAGCGGGCCACCGGTGCTCCGCAGTCCTCATCTCGTCTTGATTCACACGTTACACCAGCGTGATACCCCAACTGCTCTTTTCTCTGGTGTTGATATTCCCTTTCACCATTAAACCATATACATTTAACTTTTGTTTTTTAATGCGAAGCACTTACACAGTGTCAGGGCGGAGGTTACGTATTTATTTCCGGGGCTTATTTCCGCTTCTTTTGGAGGACATATCGTACAGCAGCATTCTAGGGCTGTACTCACGACTTGATGAGTACTCGAATGGGGGATAAAACATAGAAAGATACACGGTCTAGAGCTGCGGTGACGATTTCGAGAAGATGAACGGAGTGTCGGTTGGTCATGTCTCCTTCACTTTTTCTTCTGGCGATGGCGATTACGGACTGGTAGACGCAGACTGGTAGACGCAGCATACATAGATAGGCGCTTTTGGCATTGTAGATATTAGAAGGTCCAGACGGGCGATACAAACTGCTTCTTTGGTTTGTTCTATTGGAACGCCGAGCATCGTAACTCGTAACATACGTGATCTAAGTATTATGAAGGCAATCACCTCTAAAGCGCCATTTCGTTGCTGGTGGAACCCCCGAAATTCGCACGAACGACATCACGTGTGGATGGAATTGACCCATGAGGTTTGAGTCAATCCTGTTCGCGCTACACTGCTTTGATGACAGCCTCCAACTTGGCTTTCTCCTTTGCCGTCGCTCGCTAAAAGCGACTATAGTTGACTCGCTCACCTCTATCGCCCAAGCGGTTTCTTCCCATTGGTATATACAGACTAACACGCGATCATTGCCCACCAGAGCCCGGGGGCGCAGCGCCACGGCCGGCACCACCACCACCGCCACCCATCATGTTCCTAGCCATGTCGGCAATATTGGGATCACTCATCAAGGAAGCCATGTCGGGCATCCCACCTGAGCTGAAGCGTTCGGCCATCTCGCGCAGGCGGGGGTTGCTCATCAGGTTCTGCATCATTTCGGGATTGGACATGATATTCTGCGCCATGCTCGCGAACATGGGGTTGTTCATGATGGAGCTGAAGTCAGGCATGCCGCCACCACCCCCAGCACCGCCGCCACCGCCAAACATGCCCGCTAGACTGCTCAGATCAGGCATGCCGCTGCCCGCGCCTGGGTTGACACCAACAGAAGCACCGCGCGAGAGGGGATTGCCGCTGTCACGCTCCTCGGCCTCAAGCTCCTCGACACGACGTTTGGCCGTCTCGAAGCCCTTCTTCATGGCCTCGGAGCCGCCGCTGCCCTCAAACTTGATGCCCTCGCTGTAGGCGTCCATGCTGCCTCGCGCATCGCCGAGAGCGAAACGCGCGAGTCCCAGACGGGACCAGGCCTTGGTGTAGTTGGGGTCGGCGGCCACGGCGGCTTCGGCATCGGCACGCGCGCTCTCGTGGTCTCGGGCCGCGCTGTACGCGGCGGCGCGGTTGGACAGGAAGATGGCGTTTCCGGGATATAGAGCAAGGGCCTGGGAGTACAGGTCGATGGCGCGGGCGTAGTCCTTGGAGGTCATGGCCTTGTTGCCCTGGACCTTGAGGTCCTCGGCGCGGGCCTTCTCTTCGTCGGTGGGGAGCTTTGGGGCGGCTGCGCTCGCGCCGGTAGAGGGGGTAGACGACGATGACGACGACGCGGCTTTACCGGATAGCTTGAGCTTCTCGTAGACGCCATAGATCTGCATGAGGTTCTGTGACCCGATGGCGGATTTCACGGCGATCTTGTCGGCGGGATCGACCTTGAAGCTCTCGCCGATGCAGTTGATGGCTACGTCGATGCTGTCCTTTTCCTCGGAGGACAAGGTCCCATCCTCAAGAGAGCTCGACAGGAAATCGCAGATAGCAAGCGCAAGGCGCTGCTTGGACGTTGTGGCCTAGGAAGCCGTAGGAAGCGGTTAGTCTTGGTGCAGGCAGAGCTAGCCGCGGGGAGTTTTCCTTGCACGGACGAAACGTACCATAGCTGAAAGGTGTGCCCGTCTTGGTTGGGCACGGCGGCGGTGAGGAAGAAGCGAATGGAATCGCAGCCAGAAGAGAAGCGAGGCGGAAAAGTAGAAAGACGCGTGGACAATGGCACGAGTCAACTATATGGAAGAGAGACAGCTCAGAGGGCGGAAGGAGAGAAGCCACCAGCAGATTCTCGAAGCTTCGGCCTGCTGGGTAGACAAGGTCCGACTTAGGTCCAGGGCCAAGGAAAAGGTCAAGGCATAAAGACGTCAAGGCGTAAGTCAAGCCTCGTTCGTTCCCTGGGTGTGGGAATGACCAGACAAATTAATTGGCGGGGTGACTGGGCCGAGAGGGGTTTGTTCTAATATAGCGATACGTAACTACCTAATCTATACATATACCTGTTTAACACATACATGCACTAAACAGACAGATAATCTACTATCGACAAGGCTCTCCAACATGCCCAGGTGCCCAGGTACCCAAGGTAGGTACCGAGGTAGGCTCGTCAGGAACTGCACCCATCAATGCTATTTTACAGCTCAAATAAGAGAAACTAGATTCATCTCAGGCTTGTTCGAGCGGCACAATTGGTTGAAGACGCAACTTTGGAATGGGATAACGCATTTCAAACACCAACGTTAACGAACGTATCAACCCGGGCAAAACTGTATTCGCTAAAATAAACGAGTAACAATTTCGTCTTTACGCTGAAGGAATCTAGGCTGTGGCAGAGCTTTTGCAAAGGCGCGTGGTTTAAAAACCGAAAGCCTCCTGTCTTGGTCTAAGGATATGAAAATATATGGACTTCCATTGATTGTCTGTAAACGGCAAAAAGAAAACGCCGCCATACCTATATATATGCGCCTATTCACACGCGTGTAGCAAATGCTAGACATATAAAGTATCCTACCTTATACGAAACCTACTCGATGAACATCCTTTCCAAAATGAGGTGCCTTTTTCTTTTTTTCGAGTTGTCGCTGTCACCATCCGGGCCTGGATAGCAGAGTGCTTCTAGCTCCGGAGTCAGAAGGTAAGAATATGTGAGGTCGGCAATAGAGCTAGGCTATGCAGATAGATAGACCGTAAATCTCCCACGCCGCTAAATAGAGGCTCTAGGTCTTCATGATAACCCCCCGGCCCAACGCCCTAGAAGACCATCACAATTTGAATACCCTTCCAAGCCCCTCATCCTATTGAGGGCGATCTATACAACTGACAAATCTCTTGGAGCATGCCCCAAGCGTAGCCGGAGACCTCAATCTCAAGTGTTGGGCCCATTCCCGTCTGGGAGTATTGCATCTGTATCTAAGAGACCGCACGCCCGATCGTATCTAAATTGGCCAGCTCATGAGCGCTAAGTTCGGCCTCGCAAGAAACCCCATTCCAGACTGCTAGTAGAAGCATGGCGTTCAGAGAATACATGGCCTCATTTTCAACGTTGTGAAACATCGTGGTTTGTGACCGGCAGCCAAGCTAGATTAGCACGACCATCAACGAGAAGTTTTGCCGGAGTAGCGTTGGAACATGCGGGCGGTAAAGTGGTAAAAATAATCGGGATAACGTGTGCGCGTAATGGCGGCATCACAAGGTATAAAGGTGTCACCTTTGGTCACCGAGTCGGCGTAGGTCGACGGACTAATCAGGAGCCATAGGATCTCCCTCCCTTTTAGCTATTAATCTACCGGATAGGCCTTACAGGTCCACCAGGCTTCAGGTCACCTACAGACTAAGACATACGAGATATGGTCTCGTAAACACCTCATTCACCGTATATAAATAGGAGACCTGGGGGCTCGAGAGATAAACTATTTGAAGGCCACGGACCTTTTAGAGCCTAGAAAGATTATTATCTAATACAAGTCGTTAATTTAAGGCTAAGCCCTAGAATACCAGTCCTTGTTACAGGCGGCTACTATTGGTGCAATGCTAGAAACAGGAACGCCGAGAAAACGCAAATTCCCCAGCCCCCCCGTATAGAATGGCCAGCAAGAACAACAGCCCGCAGTTAGTCTTTCGTAGCAGCATTATGCCCTGAATCATATTGAATGTGCAAAATTTGCATGATCATCGCAAGCACCTTTTCCGGGCTGGTCCGCTCTGCATGGGCAAAAACATCTGGCCGTTCTTGCTTACGAGCGACCTTTTTCGACTTTGGTGGTACCTCTGTTTGGTACACATGAGCATATTTCAAACTCTCCAAGCCGCCAGAGGCGCTCAGGGAAGAGAATTCCGTGTGTCTAAAAGCATTCGGGCGCATCGTCGACCGATCCGGATGTCTTCGGGTTGGATTCGGGTTCCAGCTCGGTTGCTTTTCTGGACAGGGGTGGGGAGTGCTGGTACTGGTGCTGGTACCCCGCGACGGTCCGGTCCTGAGAAGAAGATGAGAAAAAAAAGGAAAACAATGGCGGTAACCAGTAGATACCTGGGGAAGCACTAGAAAGATGAACAGAGAAATGCCCAACCCATCATGTTGGTACCTACTGGGTACTTAGATAGAGTTACGTTGGTGCAGGCGTGGGAAGTACCACCTACGTACCTGTTGGCACGTATAGGTAATAAGTACCTTAGGCAGGTAGTATTCGTTCTATCCCCCATTTCTCACGGCCTAGATCGGGTTGGCCGGAGTGCTGACAGCAGATTGCAGCGTTTCGACAAGTTCACGCACAGGTAGGCTACAGGGGCGGTGAGTTTTTATCGTTCTTAGGCCGACGACTCCGGCTCCGCGCTCCGCGTGCCGAGTCCGGCGCCGGAGCTGACGCAACTTGAGTCACTCCGGCCAGTATGGAACACCAGACAGACCATCGTCTCCTCTGCGCGAATAGCCAGTCAAGTCAATCTCTTGTTTGCCCGGCCCTTCTTCGCCCTCTCGCCTTCGACACAACGTGCTCGGAAACCGAGACTTCGAGTTTGGCCTCGCGTCGCGATTAACTTGATTGACAATGCCGTCATCCGCGTATACCAGGGAGCAGATCAGCCAGTTCCTGCGTCACATACAGCTCCCCGAGAAGTACCACGATGCGCCCCCTTCTTATGACCTCCTCAAAGCCCTCCATACCTCCATGCTAGCCGCAGTGCCCTACGAAAACTTCGCCGTGCACTATAACCCGTCGCACGCCGTTGAGCTGGACCCGCAGCATTTGTTTCGCAAGATCGTGCTGGACAAGCGAGGACGGGGCGGCTACTGCATGGAGAATGCCATTTTGTACAACCACATGCTAGTCGGCCTCGGCTTCGACTCATATACCATCGGCGTCCGGACGCGACTCCGCGAGGGGGGCATTCCCAAGGGCGACTTCCCAGGCTGGATGCACATCGTGAGCATCGTCGAGATCGATGACCAGAAGTACCACGTGGACATCGCCTTCGGAGGCGACTGCGCCACGCTCCCCATGCCGCTGGTCGACGGCCTCGTGCATCAGAACATCGGCGCGCAGCAGGTTAGTCGCTGAGTCGTTTTATTCTCGCTTTCCTTTTGGCATGTCTCAGGGGTTCGGATTGCCCGCTTGGGTAATTTTCGCTCCCCTCAGCTGCTGAAACTCGGAGGGAATCTTATGACGATCGAAACTTATTGACTCTAATATTGTGAATATAGATTCGCCTGGTGCGTGACTGGATCCCCACGCAGCTGAAACGCACCGAGGCGACCAAGCTGTGGATCTACGAGTACCGCAACGGGCCTGAAATGGATTGGAACTCATTCTACTGCTTCGCCATGGTCGAGTTCATGCCCAACGACTGGGAGGTCGTCAACGTCTTCGCGAGCACGAGCCCCAAGTGCTGGCAGACCAAGACTGTCATTGCCATCAAGTTCCTCCGTCGTATACGCGAGGACGGCGACGAGGAGATCTACGGTAAGCGCATGCTAGTCAATGGTGTGGTCAAGGAGAACCTGGGTGGCAGGACCGCCGTCATATATGAGTGTAAGACGGAACAGGAGAGGGTCGCTGCTCTGGAGAAGTATTTCGATATTCAGTTGACCGAAGAGGAGAAGGGCGCTATCAAGGGCTGGCCGACGGCACTATCATGAATACGGGACTCTTGTTCTACTGTTCCAGTCTTACAACGCTGTGGCAGGAGCTCGGATCGCATTTTCGCCTAGAGTAGTTAGCTAGAAACATAGAGATGTATTTGAATAAAGAACCGCAGGGGCTGCTTGCTGTGGTATACGATGACCCTAATGAAGTCGTCAAACGCCCGAGTTTTGAGGCTCCTATTAGTCGATGGCCATCGGTCGGAAGCGAGTAACAACGACGTTATGAATACTTGTTGTACGTGTTGGCGCGAAGAACCCAGTGCTATCTGGCTGGTGGCTTTTGTAAATGCTACTCGTAACGTTCTTCGTACTATAATACTAAATGTAATTTCTTCAATTTTCACTTCAAGAGATCACACTATGGCTCTATGAAAATCACGAGAACCCCCGCCTCTTTCGGGGGTGGCTATGGCAGTTTCCCCTTACTTGACCCGATTCAATAAATACCAGGGTCTCTACGAGAAGAAAAGGAGGGAAAGGGTGAGGGAGCAACAACATTGACTTGCTAGTGATCTTCACTGCAAATATGATGCACGACTACAATAGACCCACCAACGATTAGGGCAAAAGCTCTCATATTTGACATATCTAGCCCCCTGCTACGCCTCAGCTTTCTAACGACCGACTGGAAGGGTCCTGCCATAGAAGTCATCGCAGATTAGTTAGAAGAAGTCTCTGTTAAGAACGACTGGTGGTGCATATTAGTTTCTTCGTGAAGACTCTTTATCGACTCGGATATGGAGTAAGACTGGGTTCCTTTGCGGCTTCCACGCACTATAGTGTGATTATGTCTAGCAGTGAATATTAGGAGTTACTTACATAAAAGTAGGCAGCCTCAGGAAAAAAATATATTCAATTGATTCCATTAGCTAAGTCAGTCCAAGCAGTAGTCTCTTAGTAGTTCCCACGGGTAGCGTTTCAAGGACGCCATTTATGAAAAGAAGTCTAATGAAATGTATTAAGAAGAGCCATTTGAGATGACCCATGGGGGTCGTATCACGCTAACACGAATTTTTCTCTAAAATTATGTAACCATGAAACTCCATGGGATCCCTTGGGAAATCTATATTTAACTCAAATGAATACGGCACTTTTGCTCTATAGTTCCCTCAAAGGACGGGACAGGCGACTCCCAACCGGGGCTGTGATAACTAAACTAGTAGCATGACTAATCGGAACATGACATGTCCCATTGCGAAAATGTATTTTCCAAATCAAGCAAGTGTAGCCTATAATAGCTGCACCACGTACTCTGTACTGCTTGCGTTTTGCTGCTCGATTGGCCCAGTTCGCTGCATTCGTGGTCTAGTTAAAATAGATAGCGAAAGGTCGTTCCTAGCACCTGATCGTCTACAATACTATCAACGTTGCAAGTGTAGAAGTTCCAGCTCTGATTCAGACAGCGAGAAATTTTTCAATTGTTGAAAACGCCTCCGAGAAACGCCTCAAGATGACGCTTGTCAAGTAAATAGCCATTGTCCTTCGAGTCTAGCAAATGGATCCCCAGTAACGATATGCATTCGCCAACGAATACATATTCCAATGATTTTACAACCTGACGTAAATCTACCGAACCCCAACCCGTCCATTATTTCGCAACTCCTATGCTCTACTATATAGGTAGTTTTACAATGTGGCAGGAAGCCAGCCGTTTTCCTGTTTAGGAAAGTAAAACAGAGAATATGACGCCGGTACATAAAAATCAGTAGCCCGGACACCGTAAGTCAAATGGCTTCTTCTGATTATCCGCAGTACAGACCATCTCGTTTGCAAAAGCTCGCCAGCGATCGAGTAGATCTGTCTGCTTAATCCCGTCGTGCTGGGGAAAGAAACTGAGATGGCCGACGACAGCGCGCGTATCGATCACGAAAGGTCGTTTAAGGTTCTTCGGTTTGGTCACCGTCAGATCCTGCTCGTCATCCTCGGCAATAGGCAGGTTATTCTTGATATCGTGGCCCCAGATCGCTACAAAGTTTAGGTTGTATCGATTATAACGAGTATCATGGAGTTGCTCGGCTCCTGGGCCCTGATGATTCGGGTCGAAAAACTTTAGAGCTGCCGCATCTGCTGACGAGTTGACACCCTGTGGATATTCGATCGGCGAGCCGAAGTGGTATCGCCACATGGTGTTAAGCTCAAGATTGCGTAATAGTGAGTACTGCTGTTGCGCCGAGATCATCCATGATCTCCACTGCAATTATTCTAGAGTTAGCCGTCATCGCCTTCATCACGACCCGAGAGTGTTGCTCAAGCATGCAAAGCTACTGAGACATGACATGCCTCTGAGTAGGGGCTTGTGTCGCTGTCAAAGAAGCTAGAATAGAAGGCAATGTTTTGGGAATTACTTACGGCGGTGCTGTACGCTCCATCAGAAGGTGTTTTCAGAGCATTGATGCCCATTGGTGTCTTTAGGAGGGGAGTTGCGACGTCCTGAAGCAGCAGCCACGGGTGCCCCTCATAATGAGGCTCTGCAAGTACATGTTTATTGATGACAGCTTCGGTGACTTCGTCGATTGTACCGTTCTCATTAATCTTTGGGATGGAGCTCTTCGGAAAGGGGTGGAACTCTGACGGACGCCATAGCTGAGCAGCCCGATGAGAGGGATGCTTATTTGGGTCAGGGAGAAAGGGGTGAATTGCACCTGTACTGTAATGCTTATATCCTGTGAATGGGCTGTTGACAAGGTTCGCGGAGACAGCGAAAGGATGGGGTTCGGCAATACGTGTCGACACGAGCTGAGGAATCGTGTCTGGATGAATAAACACCTGTAAACAAGCGAGTTAACAGAGCCACTCCCCGCTTTCACTCTCTACTGTATTGGGACAACTCCAGGAATCATTGCTTACGATGTCATCGTCAATCTTGACGTAAATCGTGTTGTCCTCTACTACGGGATTCCACATGCAAGCGTAATTAAAGCCTTGGCACTCGCCCGGCATGACAACTTTGTAGTAGGGTTTCCTCTGTTCGACCAGTTTGTCGAGGTATTCGAGGTCCTCGGCGATGTCAGTGTGTACCATGAACCAAACCTCATCAAGGTATCCGCCGTTTGTAACGAGATTCCGCTGGATGTAGCAGTCCAAGAAATCCACCGTCCTCTTGCGGCCGTAGAAAATTAAAGCTTTGACCGCGAGACCCTCGGGCTTCTTCCATCCGCCTGGCGGCGCAAAACTCTGGAGTTGGAAGTCTGATACCCGTATCTTCGATTCATAGGTGCCCTTCGCGCCAACGGGCCACGTAGTGCATTGTCCCGGGACCTTTGGATGGACCGAGACGGGTTCATGGGTGTCTTGGAGGGACTGGTCAGGCACATCGATGGCCTCGTCGCGCGCTGTCCCTCTCACTTCGCGGTGTGCTTCGAATAGAAGCAAGGAAACAGTGAAAGCAACGAGGGCGAATATGCCCAGGTGGCGGAGATCGTTTATCCGCCAGTGGAAAGTCAAGCGCGGGAGTCGCTCCCGCCAGCCCGACTGGCGCGCTGTGCCCATGATGTCGTTACTCTTGCCCTCGTCGTAGCGGAACGTGTCGTCGCCGGAAGATTTGTCGACCCCTTCTGGTTGTAGGTGAGTGGCGGCCACGCCAAGTCCCGGTCACTCGTCACCGGCTCGCCTCCCGGATGCCTGGGCTCATACGCACAAACTGCCCGCGGGGTCCGTTGAAGAAAAGAAGGGTGGCTGCCTTCGTGAACCAAGCTGACGGGAAGGGCGGACGAGGTACTAAAGTAGCCAGGGGAGACAGTCGCATGCAGGGAGTGGTCCCAACGAGGCCATTGGACGGGGCGCTCGGAGACCTGAGACCGGGGGGGCTTCTCAGTTGTCTCTTCCCTCGGCTTTTCTTTGTCTTGATGTCTTAGTCTATTTATCTGACCAGGGCAGCCAGAGCGAGAGCCAGAGTGAGAGCCCGAGCCAAAGCCAGCCCCTGTCGTGTCGAAGGGGCGTTGAAGGGATGCAGCTGAGTAGTGCAGCGCGATGTAAGAGGTAAGAGGTAAGTACAAGTTGAAGTATACATCCTTCCTTAGTCGTTACTTACAGACATGCTGTACAGTAGTAGCGCGTAGGTATACAAGTAGATAGTGCCTGCCCGCATCTCCTCTTCGGGATGCCACCTGGCCTGCCTACTTGTGGTAGTGCCTGCCACCATACCCAAGGCAGGCAGACAGCAGCAGCGGGCAAGCTGGGCAAGAGGACACGACACGATACCTGAGGTACCGTGGGTAAGTAGGTAAGTAGAGGGAGGTACGGCGCGGCATGGTGCGGTACCTACCTCGGTACTACCCTAACAGTGCTGTGCTCTGTGTGTACATTGCATTCTGCTTATCAGTACCTGCCCTCGAGTCTAGCTCTGGCCTACTCTGGCTCTGGCTCCGACTCGAGTCTGGCCTAGTGTACTGCAGCGAGGTGTAGCGTGCGCGCAACTGAATCGTACAGATATCCGCTTCCTGTCGGACACGAGCACCATCCAAATTGGACGAATTCTAGACTAGTCTAGCGGTTCGCGTACCGCAAGACTGACGCCAGACTGGCACTAGCCCTTGCAACTTGGCCCTTGCACTGGTCCTGGCCCTAACCCTGACCCCCAAGCTGCATGGCTGCATGGCTGCTCATCACCAAACACCAAGAAACAAGTACCAAGCACCACACACCACACTCCACGAACCACGAACCACGAACCAGCAAAGCAAAACACCCCCAGGCCCCGCTGCCTGATAGGGCATTGAATAAAAACCCGCTACGCCGTGAGAGATCTCATTCTGCTTGTGCTTGTTAGTTCCAGCTCGCGCCCCATCCCTGCATCGCCTGCTCGTCCTATGCTCTCTACCTTGGTACCCTGGAAACTACTTAAGTACTGTGTAGGCAGACAGTAGTCTAGTCCCGAGCGGAAATAGAGTGAAACATAGCTGCCTTCGCTCTGTCTTTCTCTGTCTTTCCTCGTCGTGCTGCTTGTCATGCACAGGTGCCGCCTACAAACCTCGGAATCTCGTACTTGCTTCACAGACGGGTTATATTTGTGCCAGGGTCCGTACCCAAGGTGTGCGCTTTGCGAGGTCCCCAAGGCAGCGAATTACAGAGCCGGTGTAGAGCCGGCATAGATCCTTACAGCTGCTTATGGCGGTGGCAATGGTGGATTGGATTGTGTGGTGTGAAACAAAAAAAAAACAGCCACCACCAACAATGTTCCTGTTCCTCTCTTACACCCTAGCTACACTAGTTCCTGCTTCGGGCAGAGTGGACCACCTTAGTAAGATCCTATTGGAAAACCTATCGAGACTATGCAATCTAGACCCAACATCCTAGGCGATGCTTATGTAAGTAGGGGCTGCCTACGGACTGCCTGCGGACTGCCTAGGGTACTTATACATAGATCCGATCCAAGCATGCAGGTTAAAATAGGCCTAAATAGGTCCGAACAGGACTGAACAGGATGGCGGCTGAACAGGATCTGAAGAGGTGAAGACGCAGCCACATTCCCAGACGCCCGTCATCCAACCTTATGCGAAGAGAAAAGGAAAACGGGAAAACGGGAAAACGACATGAATGACGCAAAGCTTAGTGACATCGGCTCCTGTCTTGGCTCCTGGCTTGGCCGACACCGTGCCCACCCTTCATCACACTTCGCCGTAGCCTTATCTCGGCGTTAAGCGCGCACTCGTACGACAGCAATGGCCGTCGAGTCACGCCGGCTTTTGCATGCTACCCAATGTCGAGCCCCCAAACCTGTCACCGGGCACCCCCTTGTCCTCTGCGACTCCGTTGTTTAGCCCTTGCATAACAAACCAAATTTTAGAAATGCCAGGCTAGGACTTGCTGTAGAGTCACATCCATAGCAGACCAGGCAGGTAAGTACAGTATGTCTCCCCTGCAAGTCGTAAACCGGTTCGACAGGTGGAATGCAAGCAATCTCACCGTGCCATCCATCGGAATTGGGATGGACAAGCTAGCCTACCTACACCACACGATAAACTACACTAACTACACTACTACGTAGATCTACTTAACGCCCTTCATGGTTGCTTTCTGTTGCCTTTTCTACTCGAAACTAAGGCGGTATACGACTAAATCCTTGGAGCCCGTTTTCTAAAGGAACACTGATAACCGAAAAATGTTAGCAGTGTTTAAAGCATAAGGATATATGCCTAAGATAGCCTAAGATATCTACTTATAGTGTCCCTGCCTTGTTGTATGCACCGCATGCATTGCATGCACATCATGTCTTAGATGCTTGCTATCTAATAAGCTTAGAAGTTCCTGTAGGGTAGGAGTAGGTAGGACTTTAATCGATGTGCTAAGCTTTATATGCGGAAACAACCCCCAATTTAGTAGCGAGGGTGGTTAGCCGCAACTATAAAAAATGTGGCAGATCTACAGTAGGTAGGCTAGGATAACTGAGCATAAGAGACATTTAAACTCGTATTTGATGCTGTGATTGCAGCTTTGTTACTAGAAGCATTGCTCTCTGTAAAAGTCTGTTATTTACTTAATGCGCCTTGCCGTCGCTAGGTAGTGTGTTCTATATACCAGTGCGTGTGTGCGTCTATCATGCTCATCCCGCCCATGTTTATCTCATAGCACCGGGGGCTCTAGTTGGGTGTCCTGTCCTTCCTAGGTAAGACCCGTGCTGACAATGGATTGGCTATTGGTGGTACAATCGTTATTCGAAAGAAAACAGATCAAGAAACAAGACGTGTAAGGGCCGCTCGTGTCTCATTATCATTCCTGTGCCCTAAAGAAAGGCCTCATCATCGCCGCCATGTGGCGCATCCCGTCGGTATGACTGCCGTTGTGGCGGCGGCGACGGAGACCTTGGCGACGAACCGTCCCGGCTTCCATGCTGGTCCGCCCTCCACCCCCTCCGGCTATCCTCGTACGCGGCTTCCTCAGCTTTGTCGTCGCTGTCGTCGCTTTTCCGCCGGGGAGGACTGCTTGTGATCACTCTCCCATATCCTGCCGCTTGCTTCTCGTCAAAGGGCGAATCGTCGTCGTCCTCATCATCGCCTAGGCTGTCCGAGTCCGCATGATAGCGAGGTAGTGCTGGCATCGACTGCGAGTCGCCCGTAACAAGCCCCAGCCTCTCTTCTTCAGTCGCGTTCTTCACTTTGACGCCCCGGTCTGAGTACCCCCGTGCTCTCATCCCCTGGCGGAGCGGATGCTCGTGCATCGGTGGCAGCGCTTGATCCTGTACTCTGTCAGCCTGGTGCCGACGGAACACGTTTTGGAACGAGAACTGCCGACGTGCTGAGCGAGGCTGCTCTCCATGGGGTGGAGGCGTCGGGGGAACCAGCGAGGTGGTGCTCCCACTCGGCTTCGGCGTCGCGGTGAAATGAATATGACGATCACTGTGCTTCGATGACAAACTCGCTGCACCGCCGTATTCGGTATTATGTGGACCGACTGACAATCCATAGCTATACGGACTAGCCTCGCCGTCGTCCTCCCGCTCAGGAACGGTGATCTGAGTTAGTGGCACTGGATGCATCGGACTACGCACGGATGCATTGCTGTCTAGTCTCTCTTGATGAGGAAGCTCCGGTCGATGCACCAAAACACTGCGGGCGCGGTTGCGGATAGTGCCGGCAATGCTGGAAAGGACACCCGGAGACATCTGTCGTTCTCTTTCTAACTCCTCCAGCTCTTCATCGCTCAGCAATCGCGTCCGACCCAGCGGTGGATGGGGCGTTTGAACAGGACTAGGGGCTGTAAACGGACGGCTCCTGGTACTACTCATAGTCGTCCTCCTCCGCCGTAGTCCATCCCACTCGAACTGTTGAGGCTGGCCATCTTCACTGACCGTGGCTAGCCGCTCCATCTCTTTTTCTTCGTGCAGACGCTTGAATTCCTCATGCTCCATCTTGATCCTCGCGTTGGAGATTTTTCGCAGGATAGCCGCTGTACCACGCAAAGCGTCAGCTTTGGGCTCGGTCTCGGGCTGTTCCTGCTCAGCAATGGTTTGAATCTGGTCCAAATCGCCAGCAAAAACGGCGGTATCGGGCACGTCTTTGGCCGACTTGGACAGTTGTAGGAGTACCACACCGGAACAGATGGTCAGGAACCCGAATACAACAGTAATGATCTGGATCGCAGTCCCTTTGAAGCCCCGGAATAGCACAGCCGAAGTGATGATTGTAGTGCTGGTGAAGTAGACGTAATACGTAGGTGTGACCATGGCCGCGTTAAAGATATTAAGTGCTTTCTATATTCGAGTTAGCAGCAACGCTGGCGGGGGCTCATCTCGACTCACATTGAGAAAGACAATCTCAGTCGCAAGTGTTGCCAAAATGAAAACAAAAAGTACATAGAGGAACCACTGATTAAACTGAGGGGTGCCCTGGATCTGCGCAACAATGGCTGCACCTAGACCCTGTGTAGCAACAACACTCAGGGCTCCAACCCAACTGCAAATGGAAATGTACGTAAACATGTTTTTCTTGCCATATCGCGGGCCCGCCCAGAAGGCTAGAAAGATCGAGACCAAAATGATGACACCTGCGTACGATAGAAAGCCAGGCGCGATGACATACATTTGCATCTCCTGGATGTTGGCAACAGCTGATTCTGTAGGGGCGTTGAGGACAATGATGACGGCTCCCACAATGCAAAGAAAACAGGCAACCTTGCCGATTAGACTGAGCCTTTCCTTCAGGAAAAACGCCGAGAGTACGGTGGCAATAACAACGGATATGGCTCCCAGCGACGTAACCAAAATAGCATCGGTAAAGGAGTATGCCACAAAGTTGAGAACCTCGCCTATGATCATCAAGCTCATTCCAGCCCACCAGAAGGCGTTTTTGAGGTAGCCATACCCCTCACCAGCTTCCTGTTGATACTTCTCATTGGCCTTCAGTAAGCCGACCTTTTTCAATACGAATGATGTCCCAATGAAGAGCCCCGAACCAACTGCCAAGCCGATACCAATGGCTTTGAAGGCCGGGGGGCGCCCTTCTTTTTTTGGGTCACCGAGATCAAGTCGAGTATATAGCTGATGCGCCGCCCCGAGTATACGATCCGTGTTGTCCATGACAGGTGTCGTCGTCATGCGTAGACGGGAGGAGGAAGGAGGAGGAAGAGGAGGGAGACGGCGGTGACGGCGGTCGTCTCCTGTCTATACGGCACAGCCGTGTAGGTAGCCGTGGTGGATTCGGCTTGGTTTGTGTTCGTTCTCGACGGGTTTGCGTATATCAGTTTATCCTGATCTTCAATATAATGCACAGCGTTGCCAATGCGAGAGCATAAGAATCGACCCGAGCTTGTTTCAAAGACAGTCGCTCCGCTCCACGTTGCTCTCTTTTGTGCTTGATTGCAGGTGTACTTTGATGATCCTAATTGTAATAATTGTAATTAGGCGCTTAACATGGGGCCGCAGTTGGAAGCCGGTGCGTCTCGGACTAGGAGGTATAGCAAGGGCGGTAACGATGGCCCCGTTGGGACGTGGCGGGCGTTGATGGGGGCTTCGATACGGCGGGCGAAGATATTACTTGTTACAAGGCGGGTCACAAAGGGACGGGCAGGCGGATTCGAAACAAAGTACCAATATCGATTGGCGGTCTCAAGAGGTCATTCGTTGTTGGTTATGCCAAGGCGTGGCGGCGGTTGAATGGTTGGTTGTCGGCCGCCGTCCGGGTCGTGCTGCTTCTACTGTAGGTTCTCAGGCAGCCGGCGTGACGGGGTACGATGCGCAGGTCTCAACGATAGAACCCATTCATATGCCAACGCAGGAGGTGGTGTACTGTATGTAGGACTGGTATAGCACAGCGCAAGGAGCAACAGCAGCAGCAGCAGCAGTGACTCCCTGAGAACTACCTACTGACATTCGGGTACCCGCCGATAAAAGACAGATAGGGACAGGCGCCTGCCTATAAGTAGGTACATCCACGCATGCTTCTGAGCCCTTACTTACATCATGATTGGGGGTGCACATGATTCCAAGACCTGAACAGCGCCTGAACAGACCCTGGACAGACCCTGGACAGACCCTGGACAGACCTGAATCCTCCACTAACAGGGTCCCCGCCCGTTTCCCGAGAAACAAGATGAACGTCCTTCTTGATCTAGGCCTGCTAACCCCACCCGGCCAGATCTGCACGTGGGCCACCCCGTCTGTCATTCATCTGTCCTCAGATCTGGATCATGGATGAGATTGATGCGGCTATCCGGACTTACTTGCTCTGGTATCTAGTGTACATACTGAGTATACGTTAGCATAGATCTGAGATATACGTATCTGCAAGACTGTCCAGACTGCCCAGCGCTTCCACCGGGGTCCGCAACTTCGTGACGTAATTTGGGGGTTCGTTTGGTTGCCATGTGTTGTTGGTCCACACTTTTCTCCAAATCATCTACAGTAGATACTTACTAATGTCTGGGTATCCTATATCCTACCTGGTCAGTGGGATGAAACATCGCCCCAGCTTCCCTATCTAGGGCCGGGGGCCGCGTTGATCATTCCGTGGCGGTTAGCAGTAGTGGACTGTACATAAGGCATAAGGCATAGGTAGCCCAAGCAAGTACAGCACAAGACATATACAGTGAAGAGGGCCGTGGTCCTGGTCTTGGAGTGGTGATGTCACCAAATACAGTCGCAGAGGCTTCACTCAGGCCAACAACCAACCCAGAGTCACGATGTTCGCAGGAACCGATTGCGACCCCCCTCATTTGACAAGTGCGGCTACTGTAGACGGAGGTAACCGGCTTTAGAAGGTGGTGGCTTGGCTACTACTTATCTTACATGAATCCTTGTTTACCTACTGTATACCACTCAATGCTGCGCTGCTAGGACGTCCATTCTATCTATTATGGTTCGAATGAGGCTGCAATCCGCTGGACCCTTGCTGAAGCTTCGTTCCGCGCAACGTGCCCATCATAGGAGCGAATCTCGGGCTGTGTTTACGTAATACATCCCGAATGGTGTAGTGGCTAACATATCGCGTTTTCACCGCGGGGCTCGGGGTTCGATTCCCCGTTCGGGAGTTATCTTGCCATAATCGGTGAGAGTCAGACACAGATCGTGTAGTATGTTACACTCATGACGGTGTTCAAATTTTTGGTCGGTTTGGGGAAAAGAGGGAAAGGCCGGTGCGGTGGCCGGCCCCGCTAGCCGCATGCCCAGCCCCAGCCCCAGCGGACTTAAGTAGTCTAGGTGCCGCTTACAACGCTCCGATTTTGGCCGTCGGCGTCTGTGCTGCCACGAAGCTTGTTCCGGCGTTTACTTACAAGTTACATACAGTACCTAGGTATATATATCGGAGTCAGAGACCGTAATCTCGGGCAGGACTAAGTTGTATTGTATTATATTGTATTGTACTATATTGTATTGTACAGATTGTTCGACGCCTAGACTGACAATGGCTCTCCTTCTACGTCTGAGCCGCCGGTTTGAGTGGAGATATCTTGCCCGACTTTGACTTATTTATGCCCGCAGCACTTCATAGTCGGGGAGGTTCCAGTTTTTCACCTGCTCCTTGAGCATCATCGCACCGATGTTGAGTTTGAAGAACGACGCCAAGCCGGCGATGAAATGGAGCAGAGACACACCGAACGCAGATGACAGGAGAGAAGAGCTATAGAAAGATCCATCTTCGCCGACCCCTTTTTGTACCTGGTCCATGAACGGCCGAAATCTCGCGTCGTAAGCAGCGAAAGCCTTGGCGATGGTGCCCGCCACGTTGGAGCTATCGACTTCTGCGGCCCCCCTCCCAAATTGCTCCCCAATCTCACCGGCGAGGCAATAGGCACCGACTATAGCAGAAGTGGTCCCCATACCCGTGTTCGCCGTCGGACACCAAGCGGCATCGCCGACGAGGACGACACGGCCGCGGTACCAGCGGTCGAGCTTCACCAGCGCCATGCGCTCGAGGTAAAAGTCGTTGTCCGTATTCATGGCCTTCAGGATATTCTCCGTCTCCCACCCGGCGCCTTGCATCATCTTCGTCATGGCCGCCTTCTCAGCCTTGACATCTCCACGAGGAACGTTCTTAAATATGTCAGAGTTGCCGCCGACGTAGACTTGCCAAAATTCGGGGTCAGATCTCCTAATCATGAGCCCTCTGTTGCCCGGTGCCATGTATACGGTGGCGACGTATTCTTCTCCCTCCTGCATCGGCCGAGGCATCGTAAAATAACCGGCGACAGCCCCATCGAGGGGGCGGTGTCCGTCGTCGACATGGGCCCCGAGCATCATCTTGCGGGCGCGTGAATTCAGGCCATCGGCGCCAACCACTACAGCATTCTTAACATTAACATATCTTCTTTCTTTGTGGAGAGTTAATGGATTTCGACGAGAGTGGATAGTGAGAGAAATGGTCAGATAAGGGCGATACGCGAATGGATCGAAATTAGGATATAACCCACCTATATCGAATGAACCCGTCTTCCCGTTCGCAAACCGGACTGCTACAGAACTACCCTGATCCTGGAAACTCTCGATAGAAGTTCCAAAGATAAAGCTAGCGCCTTGTCTAGTAGCAGCATCATGTAATATACGACACATGGTGCCTCTCATCATCTCATACTCGGAAGTAAAGTTCTGCACCCCTTCCCCAGGCGCGGTAGATGGGAAAAAGGCGCGTCGCCTACCATTCTTGTCAACAAGCTGTATGCCTTTTTCTGGAGCCACTTGGGATTTGAAGGCTTCTTCTAGCCCCATGCGCTTCATGACCTCGATACCATGGCCGCGGAGATCTAGCTGAAGGCCAGTGTCGCGTAGATTCGGAAACCTCTCGACTACGGTGACGTCGTGTCCTATCTTAGATAACCAGAAGGCCAGGGCGTTGCCGGCGATACCGGCGCCGCTTATGAGTATCCTCAGTCGCGGCATGATGTTTTATGCGTTGTCGTCTTCTGAGTTGAGGAGTCTGGCACCGTCTATAGGGGCTGCGCTGCTATAAACCGGGTGTTGTTAAGTCGCCTCGTCGAAGAATGTTCACTGAGCTCAACCATAAAATAATCAGCGGAATGCATCATTTATACACAAATCGACAGCCACGACGTACACATTCATCTCGGAACAAAATTAAAGCACCGTATGTATCTCGGCAAATTGTATGACTCCAACCTTGATCTCGGCCGATATGGCCGAACAGACCGTGAATTCACCGAGCGGAATCCCGGACCATGAAAACTACATCCCCCGGCCCTTTGCGAATTATACGACCCAGCTCGGAAACCGAATCGCAGCCCATATCACGTCTCGGTCGTATCCCCTCGCCATAGCATGATGTCCGTTATGTGCAAGGACAAACTTTTGGGATCTTTGGAAGTGCAACCTAGAACCGCGTTTGTAGTTACCATTCTGGGGACGGATATCTGCCCCATAAGGTATCAATTAAACATCTATAATAGCCCAATGCCTCGCTACCAAATCTTACAATACATAGAACATCTTTCATGATTTTACATTCAAGGCTTTTAAGGTGGCGCCGGGTCATTGTCCTCCCGCCCCCCGAGCTACTCCCTTGGAGAGATTCCCACTAACCTTATAGTCCGCACGGTTACACTATAAAAAGTCGAAGCTATCTACTTAATATCAAGCCCCTCTTTGGTGTTCTAAAAGTAGAAATAGAGGAGGGAAGCATGATCCGTGAGAGTCTGCTTACTAGTCTGGCAGCAATTTTCATCGCGGACATCTGGCAGATAGTCTACGGTGATAGTAGTTAGACGGGCCCGGTCATTGTCTCACCATTCGCCGCCATTAGGGAAGAAAAATTCCATGCTAAAATCCAGGCCCAAACCATCTTGATCACCATTAAGACTTGAGGAAGTTAAGCTACTGTCATTGGGAGATGACAAGGCAATAGCTTTCGCCCGGGTGTCAAGGATTTGATGGCAGAGGGCCAGACTATCTCTTGCCTTTTTAGCCATTGCCAGCTCGCACAAGGGGCCCTTATCTAGCGAATTCGCCACGGCGAGAACTATATCCAGAAACATAGGGCCCTTAATGTTCGTTTCGCCTTTTCGAATTCGCTCCCAAGATAACGATAAGGTGTCATTAACGGCTTGTTTGAGGAAATCGAGTTGACTTTTGCTGTGTTGAAAGGTACCATCCTCGCGCTGAGCTTGGGCTTGGACGAGAAGCTCCAGCGTGACAACGGCCGTTGCGCACCGGAAACCCTCCCTAAACGTCCCGCCGCCAGTAGCCATGAGCCGAGAGAAGTAGTCGTCAGGCTCAGGGGAGAGAAAGGCTAGGGCTGCATCCAGCGCGACCTTTCGTGAGTATTGGAATAAGGGGTTCGTGTGTGCTTCACTAGTAAAGGGGCAGTGGAGAGGTAGCAAGAATCGGCGCAGTAAGTAATCGCACATATTACGTTGGAACGCTGTTATACCAGCAACCCTGTTCTCCGCTACGAACTTGCTGCATGCCTGGCAGGCGCTCACAATCTCCGAGCTTAGTGAGAGGACGTCTGGGTATGCTAATTCAGAGTGTAGTCCGTTTAAAAGCTGGACGATCCGAAGTCGGCTTGGAAGAGAGTCGATTAATAGAAGTTGCATCGTAGTCGAAGTATAGGTTCCCCTAGCATGTGGTACCAACTCCATGGTTAACTCGTGTATTTCATCATCGTTGATATTTGATGGTTCCTCGGTATCGAAGTCCTCGAACGAGATTCGCGGCGGCATTGCGGAATCCAGAGAGGACTGCACCAGGAATTCGAGAATGGTATACCACACGCGCCGGCGAACTTCGGCCTCGAGCAAGGACATGCCTGGAAAATGTTTGGGGTCTCGATGCAGACCTATCTGCATAGCCCTGTGAATCAGGGAGCCCATAGACATCCACACAAGATCACCGCCAATGGAAAATATCTGCCGGGAGAGCGTTGCTAAACAGTGGACCTGTAGCCCTTGAATATCTAAACGGTCTTTCTCGAGTGGGCCCGACAACCACGCCTGAGCCGTGTATATCCATTGTTGGACCTTACCCCTTAACTCACTATCAGGGCCACTTTCATCACAGAGGCTCGATCCTATGGCGATCACCAGGAGAATTTTGAGTCGTTGACCTGTGGTAACGCTCTCGGGATTCTCCCAGAATCCCCGATACTCGGCCCAAAAGCTGGGTTCGTGAAGTATTCTGTACGCCGACTCAAAGCACCGGAAGTAGACAGATACCATAGTGTCTGCTAATTCACGATGCGGAGGCTCGAGATTCGGCCGCGGAGATGAGAGACATCTACTCGGTCTGTTCGTCTTGAGGTCCCTTGCGATTCTCTTGCATTTCTTATAGAGATCGTCGATTTGAGTGAACAAAGCTTTCGTTTCGCCGGTTTGAAACGACGTACCATCCCCACCACCGCAGGCCACCTCAAAGCATTTGTAAACAAATTGGAACTTGTACCCAGGTTAGTCAGGAGTTTCTAAAAGGGAAGAGGGGCGGTTCCGATCTACCTCAGGCGCCATACCCATCCAATCACTCCATCTCAGAAGCCGCGTCTTCTTTAGAGTGATCTCAGACTCCTGAAGGCCAGCCTGGCGTGTGAGTATATGCCGGCCAGTCTCCGCGAGGGCACGAATTGGGTTCGAGACCGATGTCTCTTCCAGTCTCCGTACTCGCTGGCGGAGATCTTGAATATCCCATGACGATGGTGCAGGGGTTCGGGTTGGGCCCGGGGCCTCATCGTGACGAGCATCATCCAAATATTCCGCCTGCGGATCAGCGGGGGCCGTAGCGCCAATACCTAGCGGCGATGAGCAATGTAGAGGTCCTGTGGCGGAGATATCTCCGCTCCGGGCCTGAGTCCGCGGAGGTGAGGTCCTCGGCCTTGAGGCTGCGGACTCTTCGCCTTCTTGTTGAGCATGTGCCCGGGGAGGGACGGCTTCGCTTCCGTATAAGCGATAAGTACAACGAGTATTCGTAGATACACAACGTGAGCAAGGGTTAGCCCGATCACATTTTATTTTGCGCCGTCGACAAGCGATGCACGACAGGGCGGGTCTGCGGCGTCGGCGGGTTTCTTCTACTTCCATGGGAATTAGTCGCTTAACCACTCCGCCGAATAATTCCGCGGGTGCGCCTAACCGCGATCATGGCTTGGAGATAGGTATGAATAAGTCGAGGTCGGTGGTAGCACGCCAATCAATTTCCAAGCTCCTGGCAGCATCGGGCGTAGAGGAAATTGCCGAGCTCCATCCCCGAATAAGCCGCTTATGTCCGTAACCAATTATGCGCACCAGGACCACCCTCTAGTTGACTGACTACCTCCTAGCTAAGCATTCACAAGCCAATATCAAATACTGTACAGCGTTCACTTGGAATAGCACTATAGCATTTAAGGGAATTTTAATTTTGCTTTATAACATGGCAACAGTGCGGAATTAGATCTGGCCTGTAAAGTCTGGGAGTTGACGCGTTTCACTACAACGGATTTTGCGTCACGTCTTGAATAAGTTATAAGTTACTGCATACTGCCCGGGCCCTGCCCAGATATTGTGACAGTCCCTCTCGCGAATCAATGGACAATGAGATACCTATCTATACCTACCTACCTTGTATATACATCACGGGAACTAGTGCAGTCGCAGGGATCGGGAAGGCCGGCCGTTGTGGGGTTATAACTACCCCGCGCGCTGTCGAGTTTGGGCACTACTTACAGTGCCTATTGTAAGGAGGTACCTCCCCTGGTACTCGCCTGGGAGCTCGTAGGCGTGAAACGCGGCCTTCTCTTGATATCTCAGCATGCCACGGGAACAGAGTCGTGCTAGACAGGTACGGAAAGCTAGCCGAACCGACAAAGTATGATGACGCGGGGGCTTCCGGGTCGCGTCGTTGCAGCACTAGCTTCCGCAGTTCGGCCTTCTATCTCCGGACACTCCTTGTCTTCCATATATGTACGAACATGCTGTTCATCCTACAACCTTACTTCCTTTGCCTCTCCAGCCGCACCACACTCGCCTGCATACATACATACGCGCCCATACACACCGACAAGACGCAAGATTAAAATGGAGCAAGCATGTACACTTAGGAACGTGCTCGAGAAGGGTGAGCGGGCTAGCATGGGTGTATGGCAGACGTTGCCGGGGACCAATGTGTCGAGGATCCTCGCGCGCACGCCGGGTATCGATTGGGTTCTCGTCGACTGCGAGCACGGCAACATTGATGATGCGGCTATGCACGAGGCCGTCCCGGCTATCGCGAGCTGTGGCGTGAGCCCTATTGTCCGAATCCCGGATATGCAAGGTTGGATGGTCAAGAGTCAGTGCTATCACTCCTAGAACGAGCCAGTTAGCTGTTTATCATCGTCCGGGCATCTGGAATTGACAAGTTCACAGGAGCACTTGACGCGGGGGCACATGGTGTAGGTGAATACTCAAAACAGCTCTGAATAGGAGCGACGTGTCCGGAAATCCTGACCCCAAATAGATCTTAGTACCACTCCTTCGATCGGCTGAAGAGGCCAGGAAGATCGTTGCGGCAGCCAAGTACCCACCACAAGGGCAACGCGGCCTAGGCGCGATGTTTGCAATGGAGCGCTTTACAGAGCGCCATAAGCCAATTCCCACGATGACGGAATACCTACAGCACGCAAATGCGTCGCTGCTGACCATGGTGCAGATCGAAACGCAGGAGGCGCTAGACGCTGTAGAGGAAATCGCAGCAGTGCCGGGGGTTGACGTCTTATTCATCGGGCCCTATGATTTAAGCAACAACATTGGCCACCCAATCCTTAACGGCGTTATGAAACCTGAGCTTGAGCAAGCCATCGATCGCATCCTCGTAGCGTCAATCAAGGCTGGCAAGAAGTGCGCATTTTATGCGAGCAATGGACAGCAGGCCAAAGAGTATGCTGACAAAGGCTTCCATATGATCAACGCAGGATGCGACACTTTGTTGCTGGAGGCCAGTTTACAAAGTTGCCTCAACGCAGCTCACGGGACTACTGTAGGACATTGAGACGTTATTAGCAACTAATTCAACTCTGAAGACATCTATCATTGAGGCATGTTGTTTTGGTCGTTTCCGGGTGAGCAGCCAAGGTTTATTCAAGCTTCTCCACCTCGTCCATCTTCGCCTTGACCTGCTCAGTAGTAAAACGATGCATCAGTCTCACTGCCTCAGAGACGGTTTGTGGATGCTCCTCGGGGGCGGACGACTTGCTGATGTGAATCTGTCAGACCCGCAGTCAGCAACATATCAACATGTTGCAACTAACCGTTGTTCGTGCAAAGCATGTGTGGGGGTTTCCAAGCCATCTCAGACTGGAACTAATAGCTGTCTTCAAATTGCAGTCGAACCACGTACCACAGGGACATCAAAGTCGTAGAGATCACGCCATTGGGGCCCAGTTTCAGACTTGACAATGTCGACCTCTTTGAATTGGAAGGGTCTTGCGTCCCACTAGAATACTTGACGTCAGTTACGGCCTTTGCCTTTCTGAGGAGCATGACTTATTGGGGGGGACTAACAACGTCGGACAGCACCGAACGGGCATCAGAGCACAGGCCGCAGTTTTCACGAGTGAAGAGTGTGATCCGGCAAGCTTGGAAGAGCCGGACGGTGGGCCGCATTGTCTGCAGTCGGGAGTGCGTATAGGTAATAAACGTGAGCTGCAGATTCGAGGCACGGTGCTAAACGATAGGCAAGAATTGCCCCGTGCTCGTGCTGTGCTATGTATGCCAATGAAGCGTTGTGGCTGCAATCAAGTGACAACGCAGATTTGCTGGGCAGCCGCAGCTGAAAACAATCGCGGCAACGCAAGAAATGTCGGTGCCCACGAGATTAGAGATTGAGATTGAGATCAGGAGCTGAGATCCCAGCCGACTTTGCTTTGGCGTTGTTGAAATCCACAAGTGCCTGAGGCCTAAGGCAAGACTACCTAGGTACTTAGGTACAGTAGGTACCACTTAGGGAGTATACTTACCTATTCCGTACTGGTGACTGGTGGTACCTAGCCTGGACCACCCAGTGCACAAACAGACAGATCCAACTTATGTACACTGTACACTATATTTGACAGGGGCCCAACAAGGGGGTTTGGGAGGGGTCTCACGGGTCCGCACGGGCTGTGGTGCTACGTCATAAGTTGGCAGAGGTCCTGTGCATGAGAGCCGTGCCGAAAGAGGCAAGCGGTGGAAATGTTTGGTATCTGACATGACAGCCTCTCAAGTTTCCATCACGTTCTCGGGTCCTGGCCAGGCCCGATCCGCAAGTTGTGTACTTGCATCCACAGCCTTCCAGGCCAATCTTATTTTCTTATTTAGCTTTGTCTATGCCTTCACCCCTGGTTCGGTATTATAGAGATTAGATACAGTACTGTAGAGTTACGCGCATTGAGGTGCGAAAGCATACGCCTCCACCAGGGCCCCCCTCCCCTTCCCTCCCTCTCCCTCACCTTCTTCCTGCCCCTCTCTCCCTCTCCTTGTCCTTCTCCCCCCTTTCCCCCACGTGCCCGGCCATCTAGAGTCATGGCCCAAAAGTGTGTCCATCAAGGTTGCGGCAAGGAGTACAGCGACCCAGACGAGGTCTGCAGCTACCATCCGGGCCCTCCCGTCTTCCACGAGGGCCAGAAAGGTTGGCCATGTCCACACCCCCGGTCGTCTCTTGCATAGGTACGTACTTACTGAGTTAAGGTTGGAAATGCTGCAAGCCCCGGGTTCTCACCTTCGACGAGTTCCTGGAGATCACCCCCTGCACCGAGGGGAAACACAGCACCACCGACCACCCCCCAAGATCGAGAAAAAGGAACAGCCCACCGATGGCGCTCTCACTGCACAATCCCATGCCGACAAATTGGCCGAAGCCCTGTCGGTAGCTACTACAACATCTAGCCGTGCGCCTCTCGCGCCTCAGCCCGCATCCACGCCGCCGCCACCGCCCCCCGAGTCTGAAGATGACGAGCCCTCGCTCGAGATTCCTGACGGCAAGGCCTGCAGGAGGAAAGCGTGTAACGCAACCTACAAGAAGGGCCAGCCGCGCTCTGACGATGAGAAATGCGTCCACCATCCAGGCGCCCCCATTTTCCATGAGGGCAGCAAAGGATATAGCTGCTGTAAGCGGCGCGTGCTGGAATTCGACCAGTTCATGAAGATCGAGGGCTGCAAGACGTCACCCCGCCATCTGTTCATCGGTTCGGGCCAGGACAAAGCCAAGAAGAAGCAAGACGCAAATGGTGGGCAGAACGGGGAAGAGTTGCTAGAGACAGTGCGCCATGATTTCTACCAAACCCCCACGACCGTCATAGCGTCATTCTTTTTAAAGAAGATCGACAGCGCGAGGGCAACCGTAAAACTCAATCCCAGCACATTGGATCTAGATCTGCCAACAAACGAGCCCACGCCCAAGCGTTATAAAACGTCGGTTCCGCTGTTCGGTGAGATCGACACGCAGAAATCCACATTCAAGATTCTTGGCACGAAGCTAGAGGTCAGTCTATATAAAGCAGATGGCGCAAGCTGGCCGGTTCTTCGTAGTGATGAACAACGAACAGGCGAGATTCTGCAAGTCGGTCGGGCCGGCCGTGTGCAGTAACCAGCCCAAAAACAATAGGACAATAATAAATAATAAAAACAAGGGGAAAGAATTGTCTACCTACCACAATCGTGACTATTGAAAGGCTATGGGGGGGTCGGTAATTATTACCAGCGATCTACGCATCTAATGTATAAATTCCAAGAGCACGAGCAACCCGGGTGCTATAACAGCGAATGTCATATCATGCATAACGAACATGAAGTGAAGAATTCCCCTCCTAGAAACTGGTTCCCCCGACCAGCCCCTCAACAGAGAATGAGATGGTGAACACTAGGCAGCTACGCTCAAAGCCCACGTCAATTGAGTGATTCTTAGTCTGCTTTACCCTCATTTGCTATAGTTATGCCTACATATTGATAAGTATTGCGTCTCAAGACTTGGTTACGAGGATTATTACACCTAGCCGTGTGTCTAAATTCAGCGACATGACTTCACCTTTTTACATAGGGAACGGAGAGGGGCCGACAATCACCGTCTCAAAGCAGACTTACAAGAGGTGAGAAGAATAGAATAGCTTCTAAAAAGTAAAGTGTACCCCGGTTAGCAGCCTTCCATTATTGGACGGCGAGGAGAAATTGAAGTAACGCCTACGCCTACGTGTGCCAATCTAGGGCTCATGTCGATGGATTATGGAGACAAAAACTCTATTACAATTCATGGTAATGCGATTAATATCCAATTCCAGGGGCCGAATCCCCCCAATACGCCATATTGCACTTCGTAGTTAGCAATCGAGTTTATGCCATTCGGGATAACGCAAACCGGAGTTAATTTATCGCTTATGCCTTAACCTCACATCCCTAGCCACCATTGCTAATACTAATAAGATACATAGAAGACGAACGTCTGGGGAAGTTGAAGCATCATCGATAATGAGAAATGCACCATGCTATCTCTAACCTAGTTTGGATCGAGCTATAGGAACAGCGACTCGCGACGGGAGAGTGAATCAATTACACATGATGGACGCGGCTACAAGTGCTATTCCTTCTTCATTGGAACCAGCTCTAGGTGTTGATCCCATTGATAACCAGCGGGGGTGATTGGCTTTGTCCCTTGTCCGTCACTATTTTGGTACTCGTGAACGTCTTCTAGCAGGGGGAGGGTATCTAATTCTGCGGCTGAGAGCGATTGCCGGTAGATAAAGTCGTCCAAAAACTTGTATGACATCCATAGGGAATAAGGGACTCCGCGGGGTTGGTGGGTAGGTTTTGCTCGGTGCTCGAAGTCTGGAATCCATCGTTCCCCCCTCTGCAATTGATCACCGAGACAATTGTCTTCGTTAAGGATATCGTCCGCGTATTTCGTTTCGGTTCGTTTCCGACGATTGGGACCCTTCGTTCTCGATTTCGACTCGACTGGGAAATTGGGAGACGGTGGGGTGTTGAGGCCGAGTAGTGAAGCTTGTTCGGCCCAAGCCTCTTGGAAGTTTCGCCCATCAACTTTCTTGAGAAGGGCACTTTGTAACTTACTGCGCCGTCGCGCAGCTGCACCCCGAGGCTTCCCTTCGCGCTTGCGCGCGCCGCCTGTCGAAGGATGAGAAGAGATAGCATCTCCCGTTTCCGCCCGGCCCGGCTTGTCAGCGACATCTCTTGTAGCCCTTGGAGGCTGGCGACGTATTGCTTTATGAGGGGATTTCTTGCTTGAAGGCATAATTGGGGATTGGATGAACGTAAATTTATCTAATACGACGCAAGAAACGGCGCTTGTGTGCTATTGAAGTTTTATGATGCCACGCGAGGTTTTAACCAGATAGATTTTATAGATTGGAAGGGTCTTACAGTAATATTTTCCTCCGAAGAGTGTTTGGTGAACTTTATCGATGCCTCACGAAACGAGAGACAAAGAACGTAGGGCTATCCTTTGTTCGGACATTGAAGTTGAATTAAAAAAAAAAAAGGGCACTCATCCTCTTTGTTTAGAAGCAGGGTTATTATTACCAACATGACTATTTACAAACGTCTCATTTATTCGAATCCTGACAATACCTCCACCCATGGAAAAGGGCGGACACTCGCCGAACGATTCGACTACCCTCCATGTCTCGTGGTTTTGGGAATTAGAAGCCTGCACTATGCCGCCTATTAATGCTCCTATAGCTCCGCCTCATCATGAGCCTAAATTTTCTCTATATATTTAGGGAACCTACCGTTGAATATTCCCCATGAAGCTATAAAAGTGGCCTTCGATCATGACACTGAAGAGACGGGCTGGCTCATATGTATCTGAGGTCAATGTAATCAGCAACCAAGGGATGATTTAATTGAAGGAGTCAAGAATGAATTTAGCGCAAGGGAATGGAAGTAGCTTAACGTATACTTAAAATGTTGTAGGTTGAATTGTCCTTACTTCCCGACTTCCTTGCTGTGGGCCATGTCTTGGGCAATCCTACTCTTAAGTTCACTTGCACTATCAACACATAGTCTAAGTTCTACATCATCATAGCTGAACACTGCTCAGCGCTGCTTGCTATTTCTCTATTTTTTTTCAATGCGATAGGACACGGAGAACGTTTGGAATCCATTTAAGGCAAGGACTATTGGGAAACAAGCAGGTGGGAAGTTGAATAATGTATATCTCAACCTTATCTCTGTTCGATATGTCGCTGATTAGGAAAACGCTGACTACCTAGGTAGTTCGTGAGATATTTGATAGGTGTATCTCATCCTATATATTTAAGTCAAGTGCCACCTCTGACACCAAGACCCTGTTTCACACTTTTGGTTTGATGACATCAAAAGAGATGTTGAGGTTCCCGTGGTGCTCATTCTCAACGAGATGATGGAACAAAAGGCCCAAACTTTCCAGTAATCCTGCGTGCTTCAAATCAGGGCCTGCAAACTGGGGTCTGAATCCAGCATCCTTAATCAGTTTCCGAGCCGTGTCCGTGGAACCTGGGTTCCCGCCGACGAAAATGACTGCTGGTACACGATCTGGTGTCCATTTATGAGGGTCAAGTAAGGTTGCGGGTATGTTGTTGAAGGCTTTGAAAAGAATGGCCTCGGGGAATGCTTTCTGGATCTCCTCTGTGACGGACGTCCGTCGCATGTACTCAACATCATGGTAATGATTGAAGTTTTCATCCACATTAACAGGGTTGATTGTTTCGATTACAATTTTTCCGGAGAACGTCACGCCAGCGCCGTGGAGCTCTTTCAAGACATGGCCAAGTCGTGGGAAATATGCTGATAGGATAACAACGTCCCCGAACTTCGCAGCGTCTACAAGTGAACCGTATTTGAATCGGCTTAGCTCATTATCGTTAAGTCCGCGCTCTAGGCCGATTGTGTGAACACGCTCTTGGAGTTTCTCTGGGTGTGTGTCTTTGCTCAACATGACATCGTAGCCACGGCGAATCCAAGAAATGGCAAGATTCAGACCAATATTGCCTGCGTTTATGATGCCGACCTGCATTATGATAATATGTGTCGTTGGGATGTGAGTGGAATGTATCTCTGTTAAGTAAAATCTGTGTTATTTCGTTTGAGGGCAATGAGACCAATTTCCTCGACATATTATAAGGGATCGGGTGTATTTATATGACTTCGGCTGACAAATTCAGAATAACCAGGAGTTCCGCGGAACATCCTCTTCCCCTAAAGCTCGTTTAAGCACACTGCACCTAATCTAAGCTGAATAATACCAAAATATGCCCCAACTTGGCATGAACTGGCTAAGAGATCGGCGCTTTCTGCTGAAAAATATACCACGCTCTTTAGTATTTCGTATACGATTGGTTGCGGTTGCGCGTCGTGGCTGACAAATTCAACATGGATAGTGAGATCCCTTTGCTCCTAGATTCACTCTACACAGAAGAGTAGATCAAGCCTAAAAACAACAGCAACAACAACGGAACAGGGTATCTGCCCTACTACCGGCGAGGCTTCTCTCTCAATATCTTTCTTGTGCGGTTTTTTTCTTTCTTTCTATTTGATTTCTCCTAGGTAACTGCGGCTTTTTCTGATGACGGAATCACGAACCCTGCCTGTCTCTAAGACTTCGGCTTTGAAATGATAGGCTTCTCATTGAGGGTTCTTCCTTTGATGACGCTAATTCTAATAAATGGTTCGTTATTGAGTGAGATATAGGATGTTTAGAGAAAAATCTCGCTGGAATTTGAACAGAGCACCAACTAGGTAACATTGAATGATTGAAGGAATCACGTAGAACTCATTGCTCTAAGCAGATAAGCTGTGAACTATCAATGTAGCGTAGTGGCCATCATCGATATCAGTACAGCAGTGTTGAATCGTTTCCGTATTCGTAGTTACGCCTATTCTGCTCTTCGGCCAGCTCGTTGCTAAACAACTGCTTTGCATTTCCCGCAAATTTATTATTCCATAAAAATGACATGGAAGTCAAACAGAACTCCGAACCGTTAAATCCAAAAGAGAAAAAGAAAATACATATTAACTATACAATCGCTGCAACAGGCACGGATTCAGACATGGCACGGCCCACGACCACTAGTACCTCCTGGATATCCACGGCTTTTTATTGAACTAAGACCACCGTGATTGAACTGATGCCCCTACGTGCGATGGATACGCCACGTAGGCTACTAGGACCATCATTCCAATATAAGCTAGTTTATCTGCTACAAATAATCACCTGCAACGCTTCCGTTGTAGTAGGGCCGATGTTGTTCGAATCGCGGTCGGCGTAACACCGAGGACGGATATTACTGAAGTTTCCGACGGATAAATACTACTAAACGCAGCTACAAGCAGAGGCATGAAATCCCTCACCTTTGGCGGGCCGTAAGCCACACAAACGAAGGCTACACGAGGACCGAGAGAAAAGAGACCTTGCTTCGGTCTTAAAGCGGGTGAAAGAGTGCTTTTGTAAGTGAAAGTTACTTTACGCTATTAATTCTCTATTGACGGGGAGCTCAAAGTTGTCGCTTTGCCTTCTTGGCTTAACTAGCAACTGTGAGCGTGGTCATTCCTTCAGACTCGTTTGCAATTTGAAGGCTTTTTGCTTGATTGGTCGAAACGTTCGTTGGTTGAAATATTTGATGGCATTTTGGCCCTGGAGATTTAATATAGGCTTTCCCCTAGATGGCGCTCGTTCATGTCAAAACCAACGCCACGCTAATCTTGAAAACCCAAAATCTGGTATATGTTGCTTAACTGAACTGATTAGCCTATCCTGGGAGACTACAATGAACGGCCATGGAATGACCATTTCGGGATCGTGTGTCGAACGTAATATCACAAACGGACCCGTACCTAGCAAACTAATTATACTAGATTAATGCGTGGACATGTGGATTATCTTAGAATACAGTAGAAGAGTAAATTTAATGGCAAATGCCGAATTAAACAATCGGCCTGATGAAGAAACATTCTAAGTAGCTCTGTAGCGACTGTGCTGAGCTGCTACTAAATACTACAAGTGCGAATGGACCTGCGTAAGCGTCTGGGGTTTGCGTAAACATGCTGCTGTGGGAGATTTGGTGAACTACTCGGCAATACAATTGTTTCTACAAACGGAGTACGTCACATCCGTACCTATCGGGCTGTTTCCTGGAGGGCTGGTTAATACTACGAGGTATGTGTCTTGTCAAGCACATCAATTCATTATAATATGAAAAACGCCCCTGGTTGTCATCCTCATCTTGACACGCTTTAACATAATCACCAAATCTTGCCCCGCGACTTCAGATTATAAATGTTGATAAATTTTCTTTTACTAGAAGGCAGATGAAGCGAGGTGATGCTGTCCTGGGTCGTCAAAGAAAACTGCCTAGAAGCTGTTATGTGTATGAGACATTTTTCCGTGTTCCCGTTGTCTTTGACATCGTGGAGACGGACAACTTGGAGTTGATCCGGTGTTTTGTCGAGTACGATGGTGACGCCAACGGAACCTGTGGGCGACAGCATTTCCACTTCTTAACATTTGTGACTCTTCGCTGTAGGAAGAACAGGGCTAGTCAACAGGCGATGAGTACAGTAGCTCTGCTCTTGACGCTCGGTGCTACACACTGCGCCACCATACCTCGGGTACTGTATACGAATGCTCTAGCATTGGTAGCACTAGGCCAAGAACTAACCGACGTTGCGGCTGAGAGATAGGAGTGGTGCTACCTAAATTGTCAGAAGAACTCACATCCGCTTTGAACATCACTAAGTGCTATCGCCTACCACAGGCGAGCGTCACGGGGGCCATCTCGCGTCAGTAGACTGTGACATGTAGGACTCAAACGGAGGACATCCTAAGGCTTTAGTATGCAGTGATGGGCGATATCACGCCGTGAAAATGTTCAGGTAAAAACTGATGGCGTAGGTACTACGACCCCGTTTTCTGACCAAACTGACGAAAGACAGACACCTAGCGCACGGGAGTGACAAGCCACTGGTGTTCACCTTTGTCGGGCGTGGCGGTCATGGTAAGACGGAGATTGCGCGCAGTCTCGGAAAACTAACCTCCACAGACATGGAAATCGTGAATTGCACTGGGGTCATAAGGGAAGACGAGCCCTTCAGCCCAAGACCACCAAGGAGATCTAGCACGCTCTACTCATCCCATTTGATCAAGGTTTGAATATCTGTGTTACAGAAGGAATTCAAGTATAGTTTACTAAGATCTGTTAGGGGTGTATCATGGCCATCGCGAATTGACTAGAGTTGATTGTTCGAGAACGATTTGGATACTAGCAGCGAGCAAGTTCGATCACTGTATCCTCAAATTCTGCGAAGCCAACCGACAAGAGCTCTTCAAGTCTCAGAGCGGGCAAAAGGAGACATGTATTGTAGATCAGCTGAAATATGACCTAAAAAGGGAGTGTACATCTGTAGACTGATTATCTAGAATAGGCCTAACGGGTTGTTGACTGCATGTCTACGATTATCGGTCGTTTCCTGTTTTCAATGGCCCGTGCGAGACTAGGTTTAGATGATAGACAGTCTCAATCACATGCAAGGCACTACCGTCACGATGACACGATGACACGGGCTACTGAGTGACGTCATAGACAAGCCTGGGATCCTCGATTAACCTCCAATGTGCCTCCAACAGCTTGTTTACTTCTAGCATTTTATAAATCATAATAATTGGATGAGAATGGTTTAATCTTGAAGTATCGAGACGACGACTTTACACAATTCATGGCTACGATGGGTTCCCAGACTCGTTCCCAAAGCCCTTTCTTTCAACCTTTTTTATTTGCCTTCTGGATCTTCCAATGGCTGACCAACCTTGTGTTCGCGCCAACCCCTCCGCCGCCTAGTTCACGCCTCGGAAGACCCAAAGTTGCCATTATTGGTGCTGGCATCACTGGTGTCTCCGCAGCAGCCCATTGCATTGGCCATGGATTCGACGTGGTCATTTTTGAAGCCGGGACGGAGGAAAATTTGGGTGGAATATGGAGTGTCAGTAACCGGAGCGCATTGAAGGTACTGTATAATGCAACCGCTAACCTCAGCTTGCAGAATGTGAACACGACATCTAGCTTGCAAATACACTCGGCCATGTTTAGGTTTCATCCCTCAGTTCAGTGGGATCGGGGGTATCCTGATCGGCAACAGATTCTCAGTCAAGTTAGGCACATCTGGGAGAAGTATGGGCTTGATACGCGGACCAAATTCGAAACGAGGATCGAAAATGTGTACAAAGATGACCAAGGCCGTTGGATTATCAACAACACTGCTAATGGTCGCTTTGATGGAATCATTGCTGCAATCGGCACCTGTGGTGATCCTAAGATGCCTCATATGGATGGTATTGAGAACTTTCAGAAACCGGTACATCACTCGAGCCAATTGACCGGGTAAGCCTAAGCCTTGTTGAGCTATGGTAGCGCTTTTTCTACTAACAACTCATTAGAGTTAATGTCGAGGGGAAGACTATGATTATTATTGGAGGGGGCGCAAGTGCTGTCGAGGCTCTTGAATATGCTTTCGAAGAAGGAGCGAAAAAAGTGTATATCTTGTCCCGCAGGTTAGGATTCCCGACTGAGCCTCCCATAACCTGCATTCGCTCACGCCATTGATAGTGACAAATGGATTATTCCTCGCAATGCGATAGTCGACATTCTACTATCTTTGAATATATGGGGTCAAGAAACCCCGTTCTCTTGGATTCCAGAGCGGCTGCTGAAGAGGTATTTCTATCGAGACCTACGAGATCTCGCGCCCGATTCGAAAGGAATCTTCACTGATACCCCTATGGTAAATTCGGATGTCATGAGAAAATTGCGATCCGGCGACGCTGAATGGATACGATGTGACATCGAATCATTTCGCGAGGGTGGTGTATTTGTTAACAAGCGCGACAAAGGCGTGCCCAAGGGGGGACCAGGTCGGAAAATCGACATCCCGGCTGATATCCTGGTGATGGCCACCGGATACAAACGTCCTGGCTTGGATTTCCTCCCCGAGGACTCATTCCAAGAGCCGTATGGCCCGCCAAACTGGTATCTTCAGACATTTCCTCCCCAGCATCCCTCTATATCGGCTATCAACTGCACCTATATTTCCGCAATCGGCACGGTTGGCAATTGGCATATCGGCATTTACACACGCATACTACTCATGTTCCTCATTGACCCGCTCACTCGTCCTTCGGAATTCTGGATGGAGCGGTGGATTGACATGACAAAGGTGTTGAAAGCGTTTGCGCCAACCGGAGCTTTCGACTTCTTCACATACCTTGAGCTTCTCTGGTGGTTCACTTTCTGCGTTGCGTTCAATCCGTTCAGATGGAAGTGGGCCTTGTTTGTATTTTTCGGCCTAGGCCTTGTGTTGCCTAAGCGCATTGTTGAAAAGGAGGAGCAAATTCGTAACGGCATGGGTATGCACCAGGGTGCGGATAAGCCCGATGTTGGCCGGAGTTTTTAAGCCGAACTTCAGGAAATGGCGTTTTAGTTGACTCCTGGTTTAACGTTACGATGGTGATGATAAACATGTTGGACCGAACACCTGTTGTATTATTCGCGTGGTAGATGATCTTTAATGCCCGTAGGGATGTGTTGCGTTGGTCGCGTTTACCCGTGAAAGGCCTAGGCTGAGGTCTTCTAATTGACCGAGCCGAGGAATGGGGGTCATACATAGAGGCGAAACAACAGGGGCCGAGCTTATGTGCCGACGGAAAGGGGCCGCTTTCCGAGGAATGATACGTTTGTAGCGATGACGTATTTTCTGAGAACTGAAACGGGGAAAATGAAGATGTCTGGAGCGAACGCTGCCGACGAACGTGAAGGCGATCCAATGTTGAAATTAAATCGTTCGTATCTGGGAGCGTGTGATAGTGATGTTTTCCCCAATTCGATATGTGCCATGGGCCTCTGCTGAAACTATCGTTTACCGCGATCTCTCCTTCCTCCTTCCATGACTTTTAATTTTTTGCTGAACCGGTCACCAATCTCCCTCGTGTCGCTGCTGAGTCCACTTCCACGGCTACTGTCGGTCGTCTCGCGACCTCTCTTGCGACTCTTCTCTAATAGAGCCTTGGTACTCCTTCCGCCACCTCCCGTCCGTCTCGTCAGCTTGTCGATGCGGTCCACACCCTCACCCAAATCTCGCCATTCCTCTCCACCGAAGCTCATCTTTGCGCTGCGGCGCTCTTGCCTGCTCTTCTCAGCGCGTTGCTTCTTGCTCTCCTTGGGTAGTCGGACGAAGTTGGCTTCCTCGAATTCACGCCTACGCTGCTCCTCCTCGCGCTCCGATGCCGTCTTCACCTTTCTGCCGCCAAGCATCACGTTGGAGCCTACACTGGGAAGGGCAGAGGGAGCCGTTGACAACTCGTCAGCGATATACTCGTTGATTGTCGCAGACTTCATCGGTCGGCGCTCCGTCCGCTCTCGTCGCTCGGTTGTGGGCATCACGGTTGGGGTGATCTTGGGAGGTCGGTAGACGCCGGTCTTGTCTTGCGCCGCTGCGGCCATGCCTACTGACACGGGTGCGGAGAAGTTAGAGAATAAGGGGCCTTGCTTGGCGTCCGTTGGGCCCTGCGCCTTGGTGCCCGGATTGCGAGTGTTCTGATCAGCATCGGCACCGTCGTCGTCGGAACCTTTCTCGGATTCGGACTCAGATTCGGATCCAGACTCGGCATCTTCGGCTTCCTTTTCCATCTTCTCGTTCCGATCCGCATCATCTGCTGCGCGGATGATCTTGTCGAGCTGGAACCGCAGCCGTTCTTCGAGCGGACGCACACCCTTGTCTAGGTACAAGCGCAACTCAACCAACTTTTTGACCACGGCATCTGGAGTTTCGGTCGAGTCCGTATTGCGGGCCTTCGCGTTCCGTAACTTAATTAATATTAGGAAGACGAGGTTTTGTAGATAGGATAGAAGAAGCTCGTTTTTGACGTCAAGTAGCGAAACGCCATTGTCGGTCTCATCTATGCCGGCGAGTTTGGGGATGGCTTCATACGCTGAGGACAACGAACTGCTAAGAGAGTCCAGCAGCGCCGGCAGAGTAACTGCGGCGGTCATTTTGCGTCGAAGCCTAAGCGATACGAGGCGAGGATGGGGAAGAGGCGTCGATGCAGTCTGGGTAGAGCAGGTGAACGGCTTCAAAAAAAAGACAATCTAATCTATAGGCACTGATAAAGCGATAAGGACTAAGTACGTAGGTACCTACCTACAGTATAAGTATAGAGTAGATACAGTACTTCTCGTTAGAGTGTGCGACCCATACCCCTGAGAGGTACACACCTACACCCCATCGTCATTGGCCGAGCAGCCTCGATGTACAGTACCCGGTACCTAGGTAGGCAGTTGTGCCTAGCGTTAGTCGTTAGTGGTCCTGGCAGGGGACCCCTGAATACGAAGCTCTACCCGCATCTGCGCTGCAGCAAATGATACCTGCTACCAACAGTAGTACAGTAGTACAGTAGTACTTGTCAACCGACCTGCTTCAAAGTTGCAACGTCAGCTTCGAACCTCGAAGAAATCCGCGGCCAGAACATCTGCCTGCACCCATCCCACTCCCCCCCTCTCTGACCAAATACACCAACTTGCTGTATCTATTTAGTACCGCGCCGCGCCGCTCCGATTCTCCCTTTGGCACGACCTCTCCAACTGTCGCGCGAGCCTTTGTGCTCTGTTCTGTGTGTCTAAGACGAGACTGCACTGCGCACTGCACGCCGTACGTGAGCTTAGGACAACAACCTACTTCTTCATTTATTCCCTCTCCGCCCCGGCCGCAGCCTACCGTCGACTGCGTTGCTACCCCGTTGCCACCCCGTTGCCAACCTGCTTGGCAGATGATTATGCGTACTGACGGCTCGTTGTTCGTGTGCTAGACACTATACAAGTGCCATAAGATGAAGCCGTCACCGACTGCGTCAACGTGGGCGCTCTGGTCGGCGCTCCTGGCCTTGCCGCAGCTTGCCGCCGCCTTCTACCTCCCAGGCGTCGCGCCCACATCCTACAAGCCAGGCGACGCCGTCCCGCTCCATGTGAATAGCATCAAGCCTGTCGCCGCCCAGGATGCCCGGCTTCACTCGGTCTTGTCATATGACCATTACGATCCTAGGTTCAAGTTCTGCGCGCCGAAAGACGGCCCCCAATATGTATCAGAGAGCCTGGGGAGCATCCTGTTTGGTGACCGCATTATGACCTCACCCTTCGACCTGAAGATGACACAAAACGAAACCTGCGTCAAGTTGTGTACGGCTCAGTACGACACAGAGTCGGCTCACTTCGTCAACACGCGCGTCGCGAAAGGGTTTGCTCTGAATTGGCTAGTGGACGGGTTGCCGGCGGGCCAGAAACTCTTTGATGACCTCACCGGCACTAATTTCTACAGTCCCGGCTTCGCTCTTGGTCAGATCTCAGCCGCCGACCCCGATGGGCCTACCTTTTTCAATAACCACTACGATATCGTGATTGAATACCACAAGGTTCGCGGGCACGAGAACCAGCTTAGGGTAGTGGGCGCTGTCGTCCAGCCCTACTCCAAAGCCTACCATTCCGCTGAGGGTAATATCGATTGCCTCGACGACGGTATTGCCCCAGTCGTGCTCTCCGAGGACGTGGATCGAACTACCGATGTCACTTTCACCTACAGCGTGTATTGGAAAGAGTCCCCCACGGCTTGGGCCACTCGATGGGACAAATACCTGCACGTTTTTGATCCCAAGATCCATTGGTTTTCTCTCATCAACTCGGCTGTTGTGGTCGTCTTCCTCACTATAACGGTTGCTTCCGTTCTTTTCCGGGCTCTTAGAAAGGACATCGCGAGATATAACCGGCTGGACCAGATTAACTTGGATGACCTTTCGGGAGCGGATGGCCTAGAAGATGGTGTACAGGAAGACTCCGGCTGGAAACTTGTCCACGGCGATGTTTTCCGAACGCCGGCTCATCCTCTACTGCTTTCGGTCTTGCTCGGTAATGGCGCTCAACTTTTCGCCATGACCGGATTTACCATTTGCTTTGCCTTGCTGGGTTTCCTCTCCCCATCCAACCGTGGCTCTCTCGGTACCATTATGGTGTTTTTGTACACGCTTCTTAGCTTCATTGGTGGCTACGTCTCAGCCCGAACCTACAAAGCGATGAATGGTGAGAAGTGGAAGCTGAACATCGCGTCAACCCCTCTATTAGTTCCCGGCATTGTGTTTCTTACTTTCTTCGTTCTCAACCTGTTCCTGTGGGCTAACGGCGCTGCTGGGGCCGTTCCTTTCACTACCATGATCGTCATCGTGGCTATCTGGTTCGTCATCTCTGTGCCTCTGTCCGTCGCTGGTTCCTGGTTAGGTTTCCGCGCGAAGGCGCTCGAGCCCCCGGTTCGTACCAACCAGATCCCGCGCCAGATCCCGCCTTCCACGACGTACCTAAAGCCCATCCCTAGCATGCTGCTTGTTGGTATTCTTCCCTTTGGTGCCATCTTTGTTGAGCTCTACTTCATCATGAGCTCGATCTGGTTCAGCAAGATTTACTACATGTTCGGCTTCCTATTTCTGTGTTACGGTCTTATGATCATCACCTGCGCTGCTGTTACTGTTTTGATGGTATACTTCTTGCTCTGCGCGGAGAACTACCATTGGCAGTGGCGGGCTTTCCTCGCTGCCGGCACAAGTGCAGGTTACATCTTTGTTAATGCTCTGATCTACTTGATCAGCAAGCTTTCTCTTGGTGGGTTGTCTGGCACCGTACTGTACATCGGGTACAGCGCGCTGTTGTCATTCCTCTTTTTCATATTGACAGGTATGTTTACGTTTCATTCTACGCAGAGTTACGGACACTAACGCAGATACTAGGGTCGATCGGGTTCTTCGCTAGCTGGTGGTTCGTAACGAAGATCTACGGCTCTATCAAGATCGATTAGAGACCCCGGAAGACAGGCCGTCGCCGCCCGGAGACCTGGTGTATTCCCTATTCATCATTATATGGGTTACCTGTATTATAAATCGTATGACGTGAAGACAAAATTTTCAAATTGGTATAGACTTAGTCTCTTGTAATTGATCTTTTGCCCTTACCACTTTTGATGACTACCATTAAGAACATTCTCAGAGAACCAGTTCGTGTTCTGGAGCGTCGGATGATACGTGGTGGGTCAATAACTCGTAATGTCAATTTCAAGTGAACGAAGTCCTATTTCCTAAACTGACTTATGCTATACTGCATACTCTGTATTACCAGCTTGCATAATGTCTACCGCGACCACGCCTGATTGTCCACTTAGTCATCGTCATCATCGTCGTCGTCGCCCATAAACTGAAACTGCGCCTTGGATTGGGGCTGTGCAGGGGCCGCAGACGCAGCAGCGGAACCAGCAGCAGACCCATCGCCGACGGAGACGCTCGCGCGCCGCCAGCTCTCGGCTTCGACCGCAGCCGCCTCCTTCTCGCGGTCGCGGTCACGCTCGGCGCGGAGACGCGCGTGCTCCTCACGCAGGCGGCGTTCCCTGTCCTCGCGGTCGGTGCGCTCCCGCTCCTCGGCCTGCCGCCGGTCCTCGTCCTCGCGCTCCTTGCGCGCCTTCTCGGCCTCCGGGTCGTAGCCCTCCGCCTCGATCCCTTGCTCCGCCATGTACGCCAGCGCCGCGACCGCTCCGTGCCGGATCTGCTCCTCGCTCGGCCACGGCACGAACGTGTACGCGCTGTGCGGGTTCAGGAAGGTCGCCAGCGACTCCGGCAGGTCCGTCCCCGTCGTGGTCACCTGCGACGCCTCGCCGTTGGCGGTCGCGGACAACGACTGGGGCTGGGACTGGGCCTGCGGGGTTGCTCCGTTGGGTGTCCCCCCGGCGGGTGTCGTGGCTGCTGTCTCGGGCGCGCTGGCCTCGCCCTTCCCCTGCGATGACTCTGCTATGGCCGTTATGGCGTTAACAGCGCCCACGGGCGGGATCGTCGTCTTGCTAATACGCCGCGCGTAGCTCAGCAGCTCGTCGTACTGGATCTCGTAGTTGGGACCGCTGGGGAAGACCGTCGCGGACGCGTTGACGAGCTCTTTCCTCGTGTTGGCCAGGAGCCGCAGCGTGTCCTTGATCTGGGCATCGTATCTCGCGGTTGCGGCGCGCAGGTCCTGGATCCGCTGATAGTTGGACTGGTGGGTTTGCACTGCATTGCGAGTCAGCAAGCTTCTCGTGTTGGCGAGGGGCCCCGAGGAGAAGAAGAAGAAGAAGAAGCAGGAGGAGAGGGAGCGGAGATGAGCGTACGATCTTTCAGTCCTTTGGCGAGCTCTGCATCGGCGTTCCCCAACTCTTGTGCCTGGTTCGTGGAGGGATTGTACTTAGCAATAGAGTCGATGAGGGTGCCTAAGGCTTTCTCCACGCGGTCAAAGCATGCATCCAGTTGCTTATTCATGTTGAGTGTGTTTGGCTGGCTCTATCATGTTCCTTGGATGCGCGCTAACCTGTAGTTCTGAAGCTCTGAAGCTCTGACTGACTGACACTTTGATTGAAATAGACTTGAAGTACTTAGGTACGTACCTGCCTTGGCTGTCGCGGGGGCAGGATGGACCAGGTTTGTGGCTAGTGCGAGACATCTACAGTAGGTACAGTACCTAGGTACCTGGGTACCTAGGATCAGTCGTGGCGCTCCATTGTGGCGGGGCCAGCGCCGGCTTTATCCGACGACTGAGATCGAATGTCGCGCAAGCTTTAGCTTCCCATCACCAATTTGAACCGCTAGCAAACCAGCACTCTGCCATTGTCATCTCACACTCGCAACGTGCGATCCTCAGCCACAATGGTTTTCCAGGTAGGTCAATCGGCTCTGGCATTCCTCAAGAGAGAGCTCCGGCCCCATAATCCCTCTGAGTATGTGCTGGACTAATCCGATACATTCGCAGTCTCCCATCCTCCGGGCCCAAGCCCAGTACCCGACCTACAAGAGCCCCCACGGACCGAAGTGAGTGCCGAACGCCCTGAAACGAACTTCCGAGAAGAGAGAGATCAAGAGAGGCTGCTTTGGGAGGAATCGCACGAGTTGCCATTCTAGCTTCCATTGAGGCAATGCGAACTCGAAACAACGAGCGGTGGATGGACGGCTGACGATGACAACAAATCAGGTACCACTACCAACCTAATGTCGCTGGCTGGTCTGTCAAGCAGCTCACTGGACTGTAAGACTGCTCGATTCTCTTCTATCCCGATGACCAATTTCGGTTCCCCGACCATGAATCGAAGCCCGAGCTCCTGAGACATGAGAATTAAATATACTGGCACAGAGCTGACAAGTGGACATGCAGTGCCGTCAAGTCGGGCGCGTTCGGTGGCGTCGCTCTCTTCGCTGTTATCTTCTTCGCCTCTGGCCTTCCCAGAGTGAAGAAGGACATTCTACAAAAGGTCCCCTTCATCGGCGGTCACTTCATCAACGAGATCCCCGCCTCGGATAACGTGAGAACCTGGCCCGAAACTATGCTACGGCCAAGCAATGTTACTAACTAGCCATCTAGCCCTTTTAAGCTAAACTCAGTCTTTGGGAGCATCAAGAGAACCATTGTCGCATCAACCGTAGCGTGCATGTACGGCGAACCTGTATTACAACAATACCAATAGATTTCATTCCGTCTTCATTTCCACGTAGAAACGCCGTGACCGCCATGACTCTAGTAGTGTATACAGGTCCCACACCAAGAACCATGATCTAATGTCTAGACACTGTAATATTACACCTTCCAACTTTTAATTCATGATCAGTTTTCCCTGTCTACGCCGATTTACGCTTTAGATGCATTCACTTCCGTCTTCAGCTCATCCTTCATGCGAGTAATGGTACCCGCGCCACCATATACAAGGCCAGTATATACCATGGCAACACTAGCTCCGGCGTTGAGCACCTTGAGCGCGTCTTGTCCGGTAGTTATCCCACCTGTAGCAAATATAATCTTTTGCTCCGTTGCGTTACCTGGGCTAGGCGTAACGGTGGTATCGGGCTTGGTGGCTAGACCTTCTTTCGGTATGCCTGTGATGGTGTCATTGATACCGGCAATGCTTGCATCGACCGCCTCGTCGACGGTCTTTTTCTCTTGTACGAGTTCCTGCCATTGGTGATCCAGCATCTTGCGGTATCGCCCAACAAGGTCCACAGTGCGCCCGAGCAACATAGGACCTGAGTAACCGCCGGTCTCTGTCAACGTCGTCTGCTCCTTTGTGGTAACAGGAACGCCTGGGGGTATAATACCAGTTCGGCGCTTCGTGGTATTTCCAACAATAACTCCATCCACGCCGCTCGACCACACAGCCTGGACGATTCCCTGCATCTGGGTGTCTTCGTCCTCGTCCGGCGAGACTTTGACCATGACTTTGAGTTTCACTTTTCTATCCGTCTTCCGTGCCTCCTCGACCACAGCGCTCAAAAGCTTCGTCAGGGGCTCGACGGCCTGAAGATCACGCAGGCCCGGCGTGTTGGGGCTACTCACGTTGACAACTAGGACATCTGCGTAGCGCCCCAGCTGCTGAACACAGTAGACATAGTCCTTCGCGACAGTGTCTACATTGCTCTCATCGGTCTCCTTATTCTTGGCAATTTGAACTAGTAGCATCCGGCCAGGCATCAAGCTTCCAGGGGGCACACCAGCTTCGCCATTCAGCACACTAGACTCATCGAGGCCCACGGTCTTCGCAAACCTCCGCACTCTCTCCCTTAGCCGCATGGCCATGTTATCAGCACCACGCGAGTTGAGACCGTACCGGTTGATAAGGCCGTCGATGCCAGGTATTCGGAACATGCGTGGCTTGGGATTGCCTTCCTGGGGCCGCGGCGTACAGCCCCCTACTTCAACGACCGAGGCACCTAGAGCAAACAGCGCATCGGGAATATCGGCATGTTTATCCAACCCGGCAGAGATGGCGATGGGGTTCGCAAGATGGGTGCCGAACACGGAAACTGAGATGTCGGCGTTATCTTTAGCAGCAAGAGCTGAGCCTCTTTCCCGCGGATGCAGGTTTAGGCCGTACAGGTTCTTCATGGACGATACAGCGGCATTGTGGGCGTCTTCGGCGTCTGGGTAGATGAATCGTAGCATGGGCGGGACGACATAGCGGTGGAAGAAAGCGCGCGTGTCGGTTGCGTAGATGTATACGACCACTCCAGAGAGTGCCACGCTCGTTACAAAAGCAGCGGTTCGGAGTCGGGACGCTGGAGAGTTTGTCGTCGAAGATGTCGAAGCTGCGCGCCGGTAAACGCGCGGGAGCCGTGTCGGGGTTTGTCGTGCCGCCACTACCGGAGTCGCAGCACAGAAAAGGGCACGCTTTGCGACAGCGCGTTGGGGTGCCATTGCGATGGTGAGATCCTGGGCCACGCAGCCCTCAATGGCATATGGCAAAAGAGTGACTGGCTGGCTGGTAGAGGCGGGAGAGGGAGGAAGCGAGACGCAAACTAAAAGCGGCATGGGGCTGGCACGGGACGGCGCGGATTGGCGCGGATTGGAGGTGACGTCTATGGCAGCTGCAACTGCCAGTCCGCCGATCGCCTGGGCAGCTGTGGGCCAGTGGTCCCGATCATGTTTCGCTGTCGTCTTGCTCGATTTGGAAGTGGTCCATCTGCCCAGGTGTGGGAGTCGAGCAAACACATCGCAGATGCAAGCACAATTGTCGCCGTCTTGTTTTCTTATAGTTCTGTAGATATCGGGGTATGGTCCGAGAAACCAGGCCTTTCTTATCAGCGTCCTGAACCAAGCGGGGAGTGCAGCGATGGCATTCAATGAACTGTCACTCGTGAGCTGGCTTATACGTTTGTCAGTTTGGTCCGCTATCGCGTACTTATTCGCCAGATGCTCACAATTACGAGGCTTGCTCCTCGGTATTGCCATTGCGCTCTCGTTTGTCACGCCGTTGGCACTCTCATGGTTGCTAACGGTCACTAACAACGTGCCTGAGCCATACTTGGTAAGTATATCTTAACCCAGATCCGACGGGCCGTGAACTCAGGTGTGTTTCACTAGGACGAAGTCTTTCACATCCCACAAGCCCAGACCTACTGTGAAGGGAGATACTTCGAATGGGACGACAAGATCACTACGCCTCCTGGATTGTAAGTTCCGAATATCATTGCTTCATGTTTCTCAACAACTCATACCAGACAGGTACCTCTCAACCATCGCGTTCAATCAACTGCTCAAGTTTCCCTGTTCTATCTACAATCTTCGTGCCTTCAATGCCTTTGTTGTTTCGTGTATCTCTGTGTTAGTTATTGTTTGCAGAGCGCACTTGACTCGAGCCTCTGCAAAGCTAGATACCGACCGCGAGATCACGGCTCGTGATACATTGACTGGGATCAACATTGCCCTTTTCCCGGTGCTCTTCTTTTTCTCGGGGCTATACTATACAGATCCCGCATCGACACTGATAGTTTTGCTCGCATATACGAACCACCTCACAAGAGTTGGCCCGAAACAACCATCATTTGCGAATGACGTCTACTCATTTGGGCTCGGTGTCCTCGCCCTCGGCTTCCGACAGACCAACATCTTTTGGGTCGTGGTCTATATGGGCGGATTAGAGGTCGTCCATGCTATCAAGTCACTACGCCCGGAGCCCGTAAAAACACCAGACCTCCAAACTGTGTCCGAGCACATCAAATTCTATGCTTGGAGATACTCGCTTGGAGATATACATGATCCCTCATTGAGCCTTGCGCAACCCGTTGGTACGTACTCACAGTCCCCCGAAAAGGGGCGCCACTGATACTATCAGATATTATCCTCTGCTTGCTTAGCATTGGTACTGCTGCAGTATGCAACCTGCCGATGGTACTGGGGAGATTTCTGTGGCCGCATGGAGCCGTGCTCACTGCATTCGTTGCTTTCGTGGCCTGGAACGGTGGAGTGGTACTAGGTGGGTTTCAAATCGACATTGACTATGTGTTTGCCCGTGCTAATCGAACATAGGTGATAAATCTAACCATGTCGCTACCCTGCATCTCGCGCAGATGCTTTACATCTGGCCTTTCTTCGCTTTTTTCTCGGCGCCGCTCTTCATTCCCCAGATTCTCAAACAGTTCCTTGCAGGATTTTCGAATCACATCTTCTCAGTCCGCACGGCAATCAGTGCACTTGTCAGCTGTGGCGCCCTGGTGGTTGCACTTCTTATAGTAAGGTTCAATACAATAATACATCCCTTCACGCTCGCCGACAACAGGCATTATGTTTTCTACGCATTCCGGTACAGCATCTTGAGAGCGTGGTGGATTCGGTATGCTCTCGCACCCATCTATGTCTTCTGCGCCTGGGTGTGTTGGGGTGTCCTGTGCTCCGGGGAATCTCATCCTACCCAAGAAGCGTGGATACGGTCACCTTTTATTTCTACGTTGCCTGGGACTCTTCAGTCAGCCCGTTCCGCAGCAGACAAGAAACCATCTACAGAAAGGCAGAGCATCACCAAAGCCAACGCTGACCTGAATTCACCGTCCACATCAACTACGCTCATGCTCTTGCTCGCAACCACACTCTCACTCATAACGGCACCGCTAGTCGAACCCCGGTACTTCATCTTGCCGTGGGTCTTTTGGCGAATTCTTGTACCTAATAGTTCTTGGCCGAACCCATTTTCACCGTCTCCAGCATCGACGACTCATAGTCCCACCAGCCAAAGGGGGCAGTCTGAGCGAAGCAGCAGCCGCAGCAGTAATTATGTTTCTATACTGCTCCTCGAGACAGCGTGGTTCATACTCATAAACGCAGCGACTATGTATGTGTTTGTGACGCGGCCATTTTACTGGCGGGCGTCGGACGGCACGCTGCAGGATGAGGGGCGGGTGCAACGATTCATGTGGTAGTCTCAAACAATAAAACCTGAATACGGCCGGCTCCGGCCTTGTGTCCCTAATGTAAATTATTCAGTGTCTGACAGTTCAATACGAAGTATTCTGTAGCTCAACCGTGCAAGAACAGTAACACATCGGTCCACTACCTCTTTTGCTACTCCCCGCTCACGATTTTGTAAAGCATATGGCTCTTGGATAAGTGAGGGATCGCGTGGATTGTTGGTCCAAACTTATGCTAAGTGTGAATCAACCAAATGGTGAAAGTGGTGTGGTATTCACGCCATGATATCGTAACAGCGTTGTTATATGATTTATATGACATGTTTGCCAGGCCTGGATGGTGCCCAAAACCTGTGCCTTTCTTAATGCATGACGTCTGCCCGCCCCTAAACGCCGACCCAATTCAACAACCGTGTTGCGCCATGTCCAGTTGTCGAGGGAAAAAAAAATCTTAGATCTCAGCCCGGTCCGTGTCCCTCATACCCATGACTATCCGGTCTTTGTAGCCAGCTTGTCCCTGTATGTTGATACGATTGTTGTATAATAGAGCCCATCAGACATCTACTACTGCCGACACATCTCTACCCAATGAAATCCTCGCTGCACCCGATTGTTCGCCACGGGGTTGGTTTCGTCAAGGCAGCCGTCCCTAGGATGCAGATGCATGTACATGAATACCCAAACTATGTTTAACCCGGTTCTCCTGGTCTCTCAGATTTCCAAACGCTCACGTTCGCCTTAGGAGAGAGAGTTTCTTATAGACTCAGACGATCCAGACTGAGCCGATCCTGGCTACGCACGCGCTTCACGACGCCAAGCTTGAAGAACTTTTCCTCGCCGCCGGCCGTCCGGCCCCCAATATACCATTTGTCGGCGCCCAGAACGTCTCGAAAGCCCTCACTGCTACTGTCACTGCCACGCCGGTGAGCCGGGCTAGTGCCAGGAATAGGGCGCGGGGAGTGCAGCGGCTGGAGCTGGTTCATCACGCTGCCGCTGCCACCTGTCCGCGGCGGCGGTGATGACGTCGTCTGTGATGCAGGACCCTGGGAATGAGAGGGTGAAGACGACGGCGACGAACTGTAGGATGCGCTGCTAGGCGATGACTGTGCAGCGGCGTGCGGATGTGTGTGTTTATTGGGTTGTGGTGAAGCGGATAGTGAAGGCGGCTGCTGTCGGAAGGCGGCGAAGAAAGAAGACAGGAAGAAAGGCCGTTGCGAGGAAGGCATTTTGATGTTTGCTCAAATATACAGAGGGGCGGTTTGTACGTAGACTGATGTGCCGCCCGGTGTCGTTGACGTAAGAGCTCTGGCTATATAGTTTCAGCCAGAAAGACTGGGTATGGTAGACCCTCGGCGGGTTCGAAGAGAGGCGATGCGGCGCGGTCAAACAGGTTATCGATCGTGTGAGGCGGTCAGAGTCACAGGGATTATGTAGGAAAGCTCCGATTCAGACGTCCGAGATGAAGCGCATGGCCCAAAGTTCGAAAAAGCGTCCAGCGCCGGCAGAACGGGAGCCACAAAACGAAGCACAGCGACTCAAAAGCGGTAGGGCAGTGGGTGAAGATGAGGGTATCACAGGGTTTCCTCGACAGTTGGACTCTGGATGATGTAGTGCAGGTCAAGGTTAAACAGAGGGCAAGGTTTGAATGACGGAACGGGCAACGAGCGAAAATCCGCACGTCGGAGGACCGACCAGGTTTTTCGATGGCATGCATGTCACTGCTGCAGTGCTGCAGCTCTGCTGTTCTTGGGCTGCGCTGCGCCAGAGACGCTACCTAGGTACGCTATAGTGAGTACACCAGCCCTGCACAGGCAGACACAGTTCGGCCATTGGCGGCTATTGACAGCCACTGGGGCAAACCCTCCCCTCCCCCCCCGCTGCCGCTCGGCCAATCTCGGGTGGTCTAGTGCAGATCCAGTGCACCCGTCCACCAGGTCCGCTGGAACTCAACCTCCAAGCCCAGCAAGCCCACCCGCAGGTGGAGCGCCTTGCATGCAAATCAATGACGTCTGATAGGCTCGCAGGGGCCCAGGGTGGCTCCAACTGGCCTCTACCACAATTCTAGGTACACCCCTAGGCACTGCCAGCGGAAGGCTACCTAGACTACCAGTAGCGGCCATCTGGGGACCAAGCCCTGCATGACGCTTACTGCATCGCTTCTGATAGGGCACACACAAGTGTAGTGGCCTGTGTCCGGCCTAGGGGCTACCGCGGGGTCTGCGCGGGGTCGGTGAAATTGATCGATCCAATCCGCAACAATACAACCGCCGGCCATTAACAGAAACTAGCACAAGAGGTCTGCTAACTCATTTTAGCGATGCAGCGGTCCGGCCCTCTCCTTCTCCTTGCAACCGCTACCCTTTCGTTTTACTATTAACATCTTAAATACTATTAGAATCCTATATACAAAAGCAAAATATTTCGAGTTTATTAAAAAATAAGGGTTAAAAAATATTAGCCCCAGCTGGATTCGAACCAGCGTCGCGGATTATAGACGATATCATACGCTAGGCTTAACCACTACCCCACAGGGCTATGAGTCGCAATGCTTTAATTCATTTATATTCTTTACTAATGTTCCTACTAGTTACGGACTAGCTACCTAGGAAAGCCGTTGCGAGTTCGATGTCAACATTGTCAAGTATTAGCTGCCTCTTCATCACTCGCCGCATTCCCAAATGCCACAAAGGCGCAAACAATTCGTCAAATTCTGTTCAATTCATATGATCGGTGAAACTTTCCAAGCCAATTCGGGTATAGCTTTTCTTTCTTCTTCTGATTCGCTTCGTCTCCCGGGTGTGTTACCCTGATGAGGGGTTTTTGCTCATCCCTCATCCTTTATTTCCTTCTCCCCGGAGTCGATAGCCGCGGCAGGAATTCTCGCTCGGGTCACGGCCGCGTACATGCTAAACCTTCTCAGCTTATGCGGGGAGCCGTAAGCCCAGGCATGGCTCTATGCAGGAACGCCCTGTTACTTAGACATCTCATCACAGTATTGCTTGGATGCCATGCTCCAGCATACGTGCACACTAGCGCAAGCGACGACTGCAGCTATGACTATGTGCTCCAATACCAACACTCGCGAACTCCGTCCCGTTTTCGCGGGAGGGATGGTATAATGACCCAATTCTTCACTCTACACCTGGGACAGGCAGTTACAAAGGTAGGAATCTCTTCGCTGTGCCGAAATACCCCCGATATGGGGGGCTTCGAAGCGGATTCGTTCTCGTAGTATATTTTATGTCGGTTCGGCTGCACTGCTTTGCATTTTGGGGGTTTACCATCACGGAAAGCCAGTGCGCCGAGTGGGCACCGGTCCTATTTCCGTTGGTATATCCGGCCAAACGACCGAGTGGCTCGGCCTCCGGCGTTGTTTTCTCAATTCCGGGGTGTTCTTTCGTAGTCGGATCTCGTCAAACCGACTCGGCGCTGATGCCATTTGCTCCATAATCCTAACCTGCAAGCGGCGGACGTAAACGCTCACCAGGGTGCCATGCCGTGCGCCCCTCTATACCAGGCGGTAAGGCGACAAATTAAAGTGTATATATACAATGTTTTTTCTGCCCAGCCGCGATGGGGTTTGAAAGACAGTGTCCGAGTCGCAAAATCAAATCATAATGCCACAAATCCACCCACTCACCGCCACAAATCACTTCCTCGATGCGGTTAACTCCGGCTGGCCAGATGCTGCGCTGGAACACGCCGAGGACCCAACGAGGGGCCTCGCCGAGCGCACCATGGCAGGCACTGCAACTCTCGGCCCCTGGATGCAGACTCCTAAGTTGTTGCTGACGCGCCGGTTAAGCTCGCGGAGTACCCCTGTAGAAGAAGCTGTTCAGAGTGTCCTAGGATCCTGCCATAGGTGGTGTTCAGGCTGCTGCTGCTGTGGTGGGTAATAATAACGCGGCAATGGACAGGAGAATGGGATTATTAGAGTTCTTGAATGTGCGGCTATGAACCGCAAACTGTGCAATGGTCTTGGGAAAGTGTCGACATTGGCTGTGTCAATGACAGCAAAGTTAGAAGATTGTTCAAAATTCTACTCAGAAGCAAGGAATGTCCGGGCCTTTACTACAGCTAAGCCATACTTATGGCACGTGAAGGAGTTTGAATTGCTAAAGTAGTGTAGACTGTATTGATAACAGCGAAGCCCCGTTGCACCTAGCTGTCTATTCGACTCTCTTAGCATATATGCTCGAAAGAAAAGAAAAGACAGTTAGTGTTGCGCATCGAGAACCTCTATGCGATTGAGGAACCCAGGGTTGATCATGGGATTATGAAGCTCGCTGATTGTCGACATACACGCCGCTGCCGGGTCGCCTGTTGCTGCAAGCGCACCGATCCAATATTCATTCCCGGGAAACGCATTCCCGTCCCAAGCGTAACTCATGATAAGCAAGTGGTTTTCGTCAATACCACCGAGTTTCTCCGCCGGGTTACGTCGTGAGAACTTCACATTGATAGCCGTTTGATGGGTCCCAAACACCATTGGACCCGACTTGAACCGTGAAGCACTATCGATATAACCAAACTCTACTGTTCCCACGTGCGAAATGCTATCGCTCAGGTTTTCTAGAGCTGTTAAAAACGCCAGGACGTAGAGCCGGGACTGTTCGGGATCCCTGGCCCATACCCCAAGTCCGAGGCCAACAATGTAGACATAAGCCTTTTTCCCCACAGCCTTCGCCCGTTGATTCGCTTCGATGAATAATATATCGGCGGTGATGCGAATCCTCGCCTTGTACATTTCCGCATCAAACTTGACCGTTGCGTCTCTGCTCTTCCCGAAGAAACTATGGAAGGCGTCCCGGAGCTCAGGATGCTGCCTCGGATTGCGAACACTTCTCAACACATACACCGAGTCCATCCTATCCTCCCTCTCAAAGCGAGCACCGACAAGTCCGACAATGATGCCGCGCGGTTCAAAATCGCCAGCCTTCGCCAGGAGACCTATGTTCTTCCGCCGGCCGTCGTTGATGAAATAGCTGGGTCCGCTGACCCCGATCAGGCTACTCAGCATTATCTCGTCGTAACTAAGGTAGTCCTTAAGAAACAAGTGCCTGTTCACACTCTCCTCTTCCGTCCCTACACGGTCCCACTCCATATATGCCCCGCCGATATGGTTGCCGCTCCGCAACACGGTGAAGTCATCGCCACCTATGAAGACCAAAGGCCGCTTCTCTACGAGACGAGCGACTTGCTGTTGCCAGGTCCATCCGGCATGATAAAGTGCCTTCTCCGCACTACTGCCACGGAGCCTCTTGTGAGTGAGGAACCGCTGCACGAGCGCTGGAAAGCGACTATGAACCACAATTCGAGTATTCAGCGCATCGCTTCTTATCGTTTCGCAATCGAAGTTGGCTACGCTATTCGAGACGATTGGGGGGTTGATTTCTGGAGGGAAGTCTTGAAGGCCGAAGGGTGCCAAACTGGGTGGATGAGCCATACTTATGCCTGTCTCGGCACACCAGTTATGAGATCAGCTCGTTTCCTAAGTTATCATTGAGTGAGACGGAACGGTCGGACTTTCATTCCTCATGTGGTAGCACCATGAAACATAGACTTGCACTTACCCTCAAGTATCATAGGAATTACCATGTAAAATAGCCGCATGAGAACAGGTCATCAGTTGTAGCTTTAACCCCGGCTTTGATATTCAATTGCTAGTACGTCGAAGCACTTGGCACCCTCGACCAATTGGATAAAGAATCCACCCACCCACACGATGACGTATAAAATAAAAGGCGTTGTTTATGTTCATGGACTTAATTGAACAACCGTGAATTTTGGGGACGGTTACTCTCTTAATTATATTTACTTTATCAGGCACTGTACTCAATTTCCTATAAAATCATTCCACACTCACCTTCCCTCGTTCTTAAAATCGCAGGCTCATTAGTATCCGAAGCATCCCGGCCTTCGAACATCTGGCATCTTCAAATCCGATACTAAGCATTCAAGATATGGCTCTTGTTCAGCGAGAACGACCGACGAGTAGACATACGTATTCGACATCCCGGACTATTTCGGCCAGTCGCGATCTTGATTATGAAAAGAAGAATGTCTGGATCATGTACAATAAATAAATATTTCATTAATTCGTCAACTCATCCCGCTTTCAACACACTAACTTCATCTTTCATCATTGCCTCGTGTTTTACCGTAAGGCTCGCCGTATTCATTAGATAATTCAGCGACAGTTTGCTGAACCACTTCCGGGGTGGTACCTTAATTCCCCAAGGCTCATAAAATGATCAGAGAGTATTAGCTCGTTAGCAAAGATGGCCATGATGCGTGTACATAGTAAAGTTATAAAGTATATAGTAGGACCCAATATATCGACAGCCATTTCTTAAATCACGCCCCCATAACCAACTCCTGAATGGATACTCAAGCCATAAAGATAAATATAAATTTGTACTGAATTCGCCTAGAGGTGTCCTGGCCAGCAGTAGCTAAACATGCCCTTAGTGTCCACTCTCACGCCATCGTCAGAGTCGAAGAGCACGCATATAGTATTTGGAATGTACGATGTTGCTTCAATCCCAAAACTTTCGTTAGGATAACAAGGGCTAGTATTTTAGGGCTTGGCTCAACAGCTGTATTAGATAATAATCTTTCTAGGCTCCCAAAGGTCTGTGGCCTTTAAAATAGACTGTATCTATCAAGACCTCAGGCCTCCTATTTATACGCGATCAATGGAGATATTTCCTCACATTTCAGTCCCTTCGATACGAGGCTATATCCCATACATCCAAGTCTATAGGCAGCCCGAGGCCTCATGGACCTATAAGATCTATCCGATATATTAACGGCTGAGGAGGGAGGCCCTCGGCTCCTGATTGGTCCGCTGACCTTCATTGACTCGGTGCCTAAAAATAACACCTTTACACCGTGTGGTAGTCCCTAGACTAGCAAGCATTTCATGATACAGTAGCAATAGCATTGCCCATCTTCAATTCGCAATCTCGTTCATGGGTAAGAAAATATCTCGCGACGACAATTCACATAGACCAGACCAGACCCAATTGAGGTTCTAGCCCGCACCTGGGTTGAAGCTAGGGTAGATCCAACAATCTGAGCCACCAGCGGTGTATGTGAAGTCCTCGATCTCTCCAACAAACTCGCAAAGTTCCCCCTTTATAAAGTTTACGCCATGGCAGAACCAGTATTCGTCATCCTGTCGAACTTCTAGTCCAGCTTCCTGGGCGCGCTTTGCTTTTTCGAATGATCCAGAGCACTAGAAGAGTGGTGTTAGACCAGCACAAGAAGGTAAGAAGTCGGAAATCTTCGCCATTCAACTGCTTATGCAAATTCAACTTACTGCGTAGATGCACTCCTGGAAGCTCGCGTTGCTCGGATGAATTCTAGTTTGCGCAGGATATTTCTGGTTGCATCGGACTAGAGAAAAGAGTTAGCAACTACTATTTGGCCATATAATTCCTTAAAAGAAAAGATATACTCACCATCACATCTTACATATCCTTGGAAGATGTATTGATACCAGTTGTTGTTGATGGTGTATGGGCCATATGTATGGCCACCTTTGTATGGGCCACATTGGCAGACTTCAGCCTCCCAGTCGACAGGATTGGCGGTGGGATCGGGAATCTCGCAAGTAGTGGTAGGTGTCGGTGTTGGGGGAGCCGTGCCGGTACCCGCACACTTGGCATGCCTTCTGCCGATGCCTCCGTGACGTGCCTCAAGCTTGAGAGCACTATCTGCGCGATCCTGGTGTCGGTAGGCGGCGCTCAGGCTGACCAGCCCAAAAAGACCTGTCAATGTCTTGTTGAGCAGCATCTTGAAGATATCCACTCCAGTCTATGATAATCACGAAGAGGCAATAGTATGTTTTCAACACAACCGAGAGACGCCCGGTCAACGATGTAAGATGGTAAGCCCGAGTATGGGCGGCTGATTGCTTTTATACTACGGCTGACGTAGCAGCGTACCTACAGAAGCCATGTCGTTCAATGCCCAGAATCGTCAGCTATGTACAGGCTGACAGAGTAGCCCATCGTCATCTGGTGCACTGACTATTGAGGACTAGGGGTATAGTGGAGTGTAAGTGCCAGCCTAGCTAACCAACAGGGGGGCAAATTACAACACCCAGCAAAGTTATTGACTTACAGTTGCGACTTCAGTGGGATCGGTGACAGCTATTAGGTACCAGGTTGTTCTAGCCTTGATAGCCCTTAACAGAGGACCCGATATACAATGCTTTTGTCTCTACGTTACGTTCACAGACCAGATGGGATAAAGCCGCATCGAATCCATCCGTACACCAGCCAATAAGCTGGTATGGATATATATCTACCTCGGAATTCGGCATCGCCAAGATGCAAAGAGATGAATGCTTACAAGTCTAAGGGCTTAAGGATTATAAGCTCCACTTAGTGCAAGGGGTCCTAGAAACGACTTTTGACTTGATACATACAGCAGCGACCTCAATTCTGGAATCCGAATACTCACAGCTTAACGTATTGTACGTACCACGCCACTTCCAAGTGTATGATCCAAGTTTGATAGGCATGCGTCAACTAATTTTGGCGATCTGGCGTGAACTATTCTTATCGGATCGTTTTGGCATCAAGTGTGCTCTTGATAGTAGTCAGCCGTCAGCTCTACAAGCAACCCTGTAAATAAGCATATTAGATAAGAGCTCGGCACAGCCACATATTATTTTAAATGGCATTAAAAAGACTCCCAGGGCGATCCTGTAGAAAACAAAGCGAGCAGTCTAAATTTAAGCCAAGTAGCCCGCATAGTGAACCCAGGTCATTGACACGACAGCAAGTGCTCAAAGCATACCCATATACCAGATCATACACAGGAATGCGGATAGGCCTTATTCTAAGTCATCATCATCTAAATAACTTTAACAGGTGAGAGATATATCTCGGAATTTCTAATAGCGTAACGATGTTCATATTACGTAACAGTTTAAATTCAGAGTGACATGTATGTAGACTAAATTCGCTTCTCTCATATAAGCCACACTACACCAAAACAGCGTTCTAAATGTATGGGAGGCTGCACTCCCTGGATCTAGGTACTCCGGTCTTGTCCGTTAAAACAGAAATCATGTCAGTGACGATAATTACTAAATTGACGAATCGTCGAGTCTTTTGTTCCTGCTTTAGGCTAATTGGTGTACTTTACTGTGCTTTGCCTTTGGTGAAGCATGTATCAAAGGTGTTTAATCGATCAAGGCACTCTAATGGATGAGATATGGTTCGCCTAATGTATTTCCCCTTGAATCTCCCTTTTTCTAGGTGCTTCAACCTATTATCACAGTCACATGAAGCAGCCTGGGAAGAAGATGGAAAAAAAACATGCAAGGGGACAAAGCGGACTTGGGCTTAGTACGTAAATTGAAGTAAGTTATATAGGGGAACTGACAAGTCATAGTAGTAAGAATGAAATTTGTTCCTATTAACGAGTAAATTAATTCCATTACCATAGCTTAGTGCCTATCATAAGAAAGGCTCCAGAGTAAAGATCGGCTACAGGTAGGTCGCTGTAAAGTAGGTAATAAGTATAGTATAAGTTTTAATAGTATTAATTCTTAAACTTTTTTACTTAAGTAAAAAGTTTTTGCTTTTTATATATATATAAATACTAGGTTTATTTAAACTAGCTAAGTAGCAGTTATTTACTAGCGTTTTTTTTGTTTAATAAAGTAGTTTTTTTTTTATAACTTATTTTTAAAGCATATATATTTTTTAGTTTATAAAGTTTTTTTTTTTTAGTTTTAAAACTTTTTTTTTAGCAAATATATAAGTTAGCTTTTAAATATTAAATAGCTAGTAAAATAGTATTAGTTTTTTAAATAAAAAGCTAGTTTAAAAAGTTAATAATATAAGCTAAACTTTTAAAAGTTTTATTATTAAATAAATTTTTAGCTATATATAATAAATAAGCGCTAAATAAAAATATATTTAATTTAGTTTTTAAAATATTATTTTATAAAAAAATAGCTATTATTAAATAAAAAAGCTATTAGTTAAAGCTAAAATAAAAGATTTATAAACTTTTATATATAGCGCTATTGTTTTTTTAAACTTTTTATAATTTACTAATTATAAATATTTTTTTTTTGCTTACTATTTTGCTTTTTTTTTTTTTTTTTTTTTTAGTTTTGTTTATTAAATAAATTATATTAAGTTATAGTTAAATTATTACTATTAACTTAGTATTTTTTAAAGTTTTTAGTTTTTTATAAATATTTTTTAAGTTTTTTTTTTAGTAATATTTACTTTAGTTATAAAATATATATTAGTATAATATAAGCTAGTTATTAAAAATATATAAATAATATATTAATAGCTAATAATTTAATAATAATAATAATAATAATAATAATAATAATATTATTATTATTACTATTATTATTACTATTATTATTACTATTATTATTACTATTATTATTACTATTATTATTACTATTATTATATTTATATAAATATTTTATAGTATAATAGTAGCATTGTTTTTATTAATTGTTTATTTAATTGTTTTATTTTATACTACTATTATTTAGCTATTATAATTAAGTAATTATTTTTGCTTTTATTATAGGTTTTTTTTTGCTATAAAAAAACTAACTATAAATAGCTTTATTTTTTGCTATAAGCTTATTAGTGCTATACTAGTAGTATGCTAGTAATTAATAATTAGTATACTAGTAAATTAAATTAATTAATAGTTTATATAGCTAGTAATATTAAATATATTTGTTATTATATTAACTTTAAAATATATATATTAATAAGTTTATTTTTTTTATATAATAGCTACTTTATAGCTATAAAATACTAGTATATTTAGTATTAATATATTGCTAGCTTTTAAGCATTTTTTATGTTTATAAATTAAAGCTAGCTTAATTTTTAGCTACTAATAGCTAAAATAAAATAAATAGCTAAGTTTTTATTATTTTATAGTATATTAGTTATATGTTAACTAAATATTAAACGCTTTTAAATATTTAATTAGTAGTTTAAAAAGCTTTTTAAAGCAAAAAAATATAGCTAATATATTTATTAAAAAGTTTACTATTATTATTATTAAAACTATTACTAAAGAATAAAAGTATTATTTAATATTTTTAAAATATTAAATAATAGCTTAAAAAACTTTTATTTAAAAGTACTATTTTTTTTAAAAAGCAATTAAAAAACTTTTTAAATTTTATAATAAAATTATAAATAATAATATAATATTTATATAGTTAATATATAGTAATAGCTAATATATTTATAAAACTAAGCTATTTTATAAGCGCTTTTAAAATTAAATAAAAAAAAAAATAAAAAAGTAAAAAAAAAAAGGTTGCTAAAAAATTACTAAAAAATTATTAAACTATTATACTTTTAAAAAAAGTTTTTTATTTTTATTATTTTTTAAATTATTAAATTAACTATAGCTTAAAGCTATTTAACTACTATTTTATATTTATTTTTTATGTTTGCGCTAATATTTTTATATAAAATTTATAAATTATTTTTATTGCTATACTTTTGTTAGCGTACTAAATATTGCCTTTTTTTTAAAAGTTTTTTATATACTAGAATTTTTTTTACTAAATAAATATTGTTTTTTTGCTATATAATAAGCTTTTAAATAAATAGTAATAACTTTTTTATATAATATTTATAAAGCTTTAATAAGCTAATTAAAAAAACATTATATATTTTATATATAAATAGTAATTTAAACTAATAAACTATAAACTTATTTTTTATTACTGCTATTATTTTAAAAAAGCTAAAATATTTATTTGTTAGCTTTAAGCTAAATTATTACTAATTAATATTTTTTATAAAAAATATTACTAAATTTTTTATTTTAAAAATATATAGTTTTTTTTTTATTATATTATTTAGCATAAGTTTTATTATTATATTATAGTAGCTAAATTATTTTTTAATAGTTTTATTAAATTTATACTACTTTAGTAACTATATTTTATAAATTATACTTTAAAAGTTTTATTAATTAGTTAAAAAAGCTTTATAATAAATATTTAAATAAAACTTTTGCTAATATTTTATTATATGCTATATAAACTAATATATTATATATTTATTTAGCTATAACTAGCTTTTTAGCTTAATTAGTTTGTTTTAAACTATAATAAATATATAAATAATATTTTAATATTTAGTTTTAATATTTAGTTTATTTGTTTATTTATAAATAAAAAATAGTACTAAATTTTTTGCTAATAATTAGCTAATAATATATTATAGCTTAAAAATAGCTTATAAATAAAAACTTTTTATTTAATATAATATTATTTAATAGCTTAAAATATATAAATATATATTTAAATAATAAATTTATTAAGCTTTTAGCTTTAAAAATAATAGTTATAAATATATATATTATATATTTTATTAGTTAGTTTACTATTATAAAAATACTATTATATTGCTTGCTAGCTATTAATAAAAAAGTAAATAGTTTTATAATAAAATTATAGAAAATTCTTTTAAAAAAATATATTAAAATAAATAATAATACTAATTTATTATAAAATTAATAAGTTTTTATTTTTATTTTTTAGTATACTATATAAAAAGTAATATATATTTTTATATTTTTATAAAAGCTATTTTAAAAGTAGCTTACTATTAATTTTTTAATAGTTTTTAAAACTTTTTAGTATTTTAATATAAATATATTATAGTAGCTATATAGTAGTTTTTTAATTAACTAACTATTTTTAAAAAAATATATATATTTTTTGTATTAAAATAGCTTATTTTTTTTATATTATATTAGTTTAACTTTTAATTTTTTAAACTATTATTATTTTTATGCTTTAAAAGTTATAAACTTATTTTTTTATTAAACTTTTTAAATTATATTTACTAGTAATTATTTTAAGTTTTTAAGCGTTATTATTGCTAGTAATAATATAAAAAGTTATAATTAGCTATTTATTATTTTATATACTTTTTTTTTAAATAGCTAATTACTAGCTTTTTTTATAGCATATATTTTAAAAGCTTCTTTTTTTATACTATTAAAAGTAAAATTTTTAAAAAGTTTTATATAAATAAAGTTTTTAATATTTTTAAAGCTACTAGCTAGTTTATAGTACTTTATAAATATATAAATAATTAGTAGCTACTTTTATAGTATTGTTTTTTTATTTACTTTTTTTATTTTAAAGTTTTAAAATTTTTTTAAAAATTAAAAAACTAGTTTTTTGCGCGCTTTTTGTTTAGTAGCTTTATTAAAATAGTTAAAGTACTAAAATAACCTATTTATAAAGTTTTGTTTTTTTAAATAATATTTTATTTTAAAGTTAAATTTTATTAGTATTTATAGTTTTAATACTTATTATAAGCTTAGCTATAGTTTAATAATAAAATAGCTATAGTTTAAATAGTTTATTAAAATAACTATTTAATACTAAAAATAATATAAATAATATTTTTATTATAAAAAAAATTTTATTATAGCTAGTAATTTTATATTTAAAGTATAGTATTAAAGTTTTATTTTTTATAGCTTATATAAATAGTATATAATAAAGTATTAATAACTTTTTTATAGCTAAAAAATAATAGCACTAATAGCAAAATTTAAAGCGTTTATTTTTATTTATATAAAAAAAGTAAAGTTAAAATATTATAAAATAAAAGCTTAAATAAATAAAAGTTATAGCTTTTTAAAAGTTAGCTACTTTTTTATTATTAAGTTAAAATTAAATAAAAAGTTTTTTTTAAGTTTTTTTATAAGGGCTACTATTATTTTTGTATATTTTTTAATAAATTATTAATAAAACTTTATAAAGCTAAAAAAGACTTATTAGTAAAAGCAACTAAAAGTAGTACTAGTAATTAAGTATATTATTATAATAAAGAAAAAAAAAAAAGAACTTTTTTATATTTTTAGCCGAAGGTAGGAGCTTTAAAAAGGACTTTTTCTTTTGGTAAAGCTTTTATAGCTTTTTATAAAGCTACTGCTACTTTTTTAAAGCTATGCTTATAGCTTTTTATAAGTGCTTTAGCTATATAGTAGTACTATAAAGGCTATACTTTATACTAAAGTATATTAAGTGCTAGCTATTTAAAAAAAAATACTATTAACTTTAATAAGCTTATAATTATAGTAACTATACTAAATATAAATTGCTTATTTTTTTTTAACTTTATAAAGCTAGCTTTATTTAATAGGCACTTTTAGCTTTAAGTTTATTTAGTTAGGCTTTTTATTTATTTATAACTAATATTTTTCGACTAATTTTTTAGAATTGTATAGCTGTTATTTAAACTGCTACTAGTTGTTTTTATAGCTATATTTTTTTTATTTAACTAAATACTAAAAAGGTTTTTTTTTTGCTGTTTTAAAAATAAATAAGCAATAGAAATTATTAAGTAAATACTAAATATTTTAAGCAAATTAATTTTATAAGCTAGATAGCTTACTTTTTGCTTTATTTTTTATAGTTTTACTTGCTACTATAAATATTTTTTAAATAGTTTATTTAATAAATAGTATTTTTTATATAGCTTAAAATATACTTTATTTTTAATATTAAATTTTATAAGTTTATATTTATTGTTATAGTATTATTTAGCTTTTAATATAGCAAAGTTTATAGCTAGCTTAGCATTTTAGCATATATATTTCTATATAAACCTAATATTTTTAAGCTTAATAAAGTTAACTTTTGTTAGTATATTTATAAGCTTAAGCAGTTTAAATTTAAATAACTGTTTATATACTAATAATTTAATTAGATTAAAATATACTACGTTAAAGTTTTATTATAATATAAGTAATAGGTTTATTTATAGTTAATTTAAGTATATAAATATATAATATTTAATAGCTATTTTAATAGTTTAATTTTTTTTTTAAAAGTTTATTGCTTTATAAATAATAAGCTATAGTTATAAATAGTTTTATACTTAAGCTTTTTTATAGTTTTTTTTAAAATTTTAATATAAACTTATAGTTATAATTTAAAATAATATTTAATAGTATACTTTAATTATATAGCAATAGCTATTTAGCTAAAATAGTAGCTTAATTTTTTATAGTATATTTAGCATTGCTAAAAATTAATAAAAACTGTTTAAAAGTAGTATATATTATTATTATTAAAATATTATAAATATTATAACCTAGCAATTGCTATAATATATTTGCTAATAATACTAATAGTAACTTTATAATAAAGTTTATTATAATAGTTTTTATAAGTTTTAAATTTTTTAAATAAATTAGCTAGTAATTGTTAAACGTTTTTTTATAACTAGTTATATATATTTTATATTTATTATAAAAATTAATATATATATTTATTTTATAAGTTTTAAATTTAATTATATACTGTTTTAACTTTTATATTATTTGCTATTTATTAAAATAATATATATTATTATATACTATTTAAAAAAATTTATAAATTTAGTTTTATAGTATATATAAATAATAGTTATTTTTATAATTAATATTATAAAATAGTTTATTAATAATAGCAAACAAATAGCTAAAACAAAAAAAATTTATAATGTTTTTATTGCTTTTTTAAATAGTATTTATAATTTTTTTATATTTAGAATTTTTACTATAGTTTATAACTATTTTATTTTTAATAGCGTTATTTATAATTAGCTTTATTTTATTAACTAATTATACCTAGTTTAATATAAGCTTTTTATTAAACTTTTTAATTTTTTTATTGCTATTTATTTTATTAGTAACTATATATAACTAGCTTAAAGTATTTAGTATAAAATTAAAATAACTAAAAAAGTAATATATTTAAAACTTATACTAAAATAAATAAATTAATACATTAATTAATTGCTTATTTATTTAATTTATAAAACTTATATTAAAATTAGTTTAATTTAAAATACTTTTAGTTATTAAATAATTTATTAATACTATTATAAAATTATAAGCTATTTTAATTATAATATAAATTTTTTTTGCTGCTTATAATATATATACTACTTTTAATTTTAATAGGCTATAGCGTATTTTAGGCTATAATATATATTTACTAAAAAATATAATTAAAAGTACTTAAATGTTTAAAATTACTATATTTAGCGTTTATTAATATTTATTTTTTATATAAAACGCTATTATTTTAAACCTATACTTTAAAGATTTATTTATTTATAAAAATAGCTATTTTGTTAAATTATAATAATATAAAACTATATATTTATAAATAATATTTTATATAGCTTTAAATAACTTTAATTCTGCTTTTATAAATTTATAGTATATAAATTAATAGTATGCTTAATATTTATTAAAGTTTTTAAGCTTTATATAATTAAATATATAACTTTTATTAAAAAAAGCTATTTTTTTTTTAAAGTAGCTTTATATATTAGGTATAATAAAATAAAAAGTTGCATAAAAATTTAATACTTTTAAAGTATTGTTTAAAAGCTTTAAGCTAATTTAAAAATTAAAAGTTTTAATATACTTTTAACTTTTTTTATAGTAAATATATTAAAAGTGTTTATTTAAAAGTTTAATAATTTTACTAAAAAATATATAAAAAAAAACTTTTTTAAAAATATTAAAATTTGCTTTTTTTAAAACAATTTAAAAATATTATAAAAATAAGCAAAATATTTATTTTTAATATTTAAAAAAATAATAATATTATTAATAAACGCTTAATAATAGTACTTATATAAATAAAATAACTTATTTATAAACTATTATATATATACTAAAAAATTATAAAAGCTTATTAATACTATAATTAATTATTTTAATTTTTATAAGTTAATAACTATAAATTTATTATAATAGTTTAAATATATTTTAAACTAGTAAAAAAATAAAATAGTATTAACTATTATAATATATTGTTTTTTTTATATAAAAATAATTACTTTTAATTATAATAAAAAAAAATAATTATTAAAAATAGCAACTTTATTTAAAGCATATAAATTAATAATAAAATAAAAATATAGTTTTTTTTTTTAAAGCTATATTATAAAAATAAAATATATAAAAAAAATAAGTAATAAATAATTAATTTAAACTATATAACTTTATTTATATAAGCAATTAAAAATTATATTTAAAGCTTTTTTATTATAAATATTTAAAAAATATAAGCAACTATTTAGCTTAGTTAATTATTAATTATTTATTAAAAAAATTTTTATTTGTTTATTTTTAAATATATTAATAATATTTTAGTTTGTTTAAATTTTTAGTATATTTTTAAAAAGCTTAAAAATTTTAGCTAACTTAATTTTGCTTTTAATATATATAAATTGTTTACTAAGCGTTTTTTTTTTTTAGTTTTTAGTAAGCTTTTTAATGTTTAATATATTTAAAACTTTAGCAATTTTTAGCTTAGCTTTTTTATTTTTTATTATTATTAACTAACTAGCTAACGCTTTAGTTATATTATATATAGTATTTATAAATAACTTTTTAAAAAAAAATATTATATACTTTTAAAATATTAATAATTTTTATAAAATTATTTAAAAAAAATATAGTATTAATTTTTTTTATATTATTTAAACTAAACATATATATTTTAATAAATAAAGCTTTTATAATAAAAATTATTTTAATGCTTTAGTTTATAATAATATTATTAAAAATATTAAAATTGCTTATTAAATAAATATTTTAGTTGTTAACTTTTAAACTAAATATTATTATACTTAAGTTTATATTTAATATATTTATTACTTTTAGTGCTACTATATTTATAGCTATTATAATAACTATAATACTACGCTTTTAAAAAGCTTTAATGCTTAATACTTTAGTATTTATATATTTTTAAATTATATTTATATAAATTTTTTTAAAAATAGTTTTAATTTTTTATAATAAATTAGTTATTATTATAATAAATAATATAGTAAATTTTATTAGAAATATAATACTATTAATATATAAAAGTTTAAATATAAAATTTTTATTTATAAATAAAAGTTTATATATAGCTAATGCTATAACTGTTTTTTTAGGCTTAAAAAATATATTTTTTAATAAAATAACCTTATAAATATATAAATAAACATAAAAATATACTTAAAATAATAGTTTAAAGTTATTTATATTTTTAAATAAAATAGTATAATATTAATAGTTTATTACTGCTTTATATAAATTAAAAAAACTATTTTTTAATAATAATATTAGCTTAATATTTTAATTAAATATTTAAGCTAATGTTTTAAATTTTAATAGCTTAAAAAATTTATAATTATTATTACTTAATAAATAAAACTTAAATATAGCTTATTTTATATATTAAATATAACTTTTGCTAATATTTTTAATATAACTTTTTTTTTTAATTATATATTTTAATATATTTAGTAGTTTTTATATAATAATATTATAACTTACGCTTTTATTTAAGCAAATAGTTATATTATTGCTTTTTAGCTAGCTATATAGTATAACTTTTAAATATAAATAGCTATTACTTTATAATAATATATTAGTAGCGCTTATTAGTTTGCTAAACGCTTATTTTATTTAAAAAAAATTAGCTAATTTAGTTTTTTGCTAAAATTAAATATTTTTAATTTGCTATTAATAATTAATTTATTTATAGCAAACATTATATTAAATAATTAATATAACTAAAGTTAAAACTTATATATTTTTAAATGTTAAAATAACTTATTTTAAAATATAAAAAGGGTATTATACTATTTATATATATACTTTAATATATATATAAAAAAAACAGTTATAATTTGCTTTATTAACTGCTTGTTATATTTATATATATGTTTATTTCTAGCTTTTATTAAATTAAATGTTTTATTATAATATTTATATATATTGCTATAATTTATTATAATATATATATTATTATTTAAATTATTAAATAATAATTTAATATTTAATAATAATTATAATAATATATTTTTAACTATAATATTAGCAGAATTTTTTTATTTATATTTATTATATTTATTTTGTTAATTTTTGCTTTTATTTTTATAGTTATTACTTTGTTTTTTTTAATATAGCTTTTTATTTTTGTTTTTATTTTTATTGCTATATTTATTGCTATAATATTTATTGCTATAAAATTTATTATTATTATATTTGTTTTAAAATTTATTAAACTTTTAGTAATAATTTTTAGTTTAATTAAATTTATTATAAGCTATTACTATTAATATTAGCTTAAGCTTAAAAACTTTTATTATATATTTTGTTAAAAATAAATTAAGCTTTAAAGCTAAAAAATATTACTTTATATTTAAGTTTATATTAGTTTAAATAGTTATTATTATTTTATACTAATTATTGTTAGCTTTATTTAAAATATTTATAGTTTATATATACTATAGCTTTTTTTAAATAAAATTAACTATTGCTAATTTACTTTTTGCTAAATTAACTAACTTTAACTATAAATAATTAAAACGTTTTATTGCTAATACTACTAATATTAAAAAGCATTTAATTAATTATTTTATAATTTTTATATAGCTTTTGCTATAAAACTTAATATATATTTATAATATAAGCTTATTTATTTATTATATAATAGCTAGTTTTTTTAATAATTTTATTTATAATATAAAAAGCTGCTTTATATTTGCTTTTGCTAATTCTAAGTTTTTAAAAAAAAAATCCAAACACTTTATAAAGCAATATATATTAGTAAAAATTATTTTGTTTTTTTTTATAACTATATTTATATTATTAAAGTTATTATAATTAGAGTTAAATAAACTAATATTTAACTTTTTAAAATAAAAGGCATTTTTAAAAAAGAACTTTAATAAAGCTAGTATAAAGCTTTATTTATTTCTACTACTATTGCTATTATTATTGCTATAGCTATTGCAATTTTTTTTTAAACCGTATAAAAAACTAAATCTGCTACTTTTTAAAAACTATAAACCTTTGCTGCTATTTAAATCGTTGCTACTATTATTATTGCTAGGATTTTCTTTTGTAAAAACTGTAGCTTTTAAAAAATAAAGTATGTTTTTTATATAATTAAACTATTAATATAATATAAAATATTATAATAAACCGTTAGTATTAAATATATTATTTTTTATACTATTTAGAAGTTTTATAAACTATTAAATATATTTTATAAATTAAACTTTAAGTAGTTAAAGTTTGTTTGCTTGCTTTATTACAAATATAAGCTTTATTATATAAAGTATTGCTATAAAAGATATAACAGAAAAATATTTGCTAAAACTAGCATATAGTTTTACTAATATACTAAACGCTAGTACGTAAAATATAGGTTAATATATAAACAGCATTTTAAAAGTAAGTTAAAGTTAATTAGTTTATAGCTTTATATACTTTATTGTTTATAATATAGCATTTAACATAAGATTTATACTACAATAATAATCGCTAACTATTTTTAATAGTAAAAAAAGTAAAAAAAGTAATTTTAAAAAAAGTAACTAAAATATTTTAAAATATTATAATTTATTTAGTTTTTAAGTTAAAGCAAAATTAATAGCTATAAATAAATAAACTAATATACTAATAAAAAATAAATTATAATTATATTTATAACTATAATTATAATTATAATTTTTTTAATAGCTATTATAATAACTTTGCTTATATTATTTATAAGTAGCTTTTGCTAAATTTATTAAATTTTTTTTTAGCTTGTTTAAACTTTTTTATATTTTTTTAATATTACTAGTTATTATAGTAGTTTTTTTTATTTATTTAAAAATTTTTTCGATTTGTTTATTTTATATATTTTATTTTTTAAGCTAACTAAAAATATATTACTATATTAGCTTATTATTGCTAAACTTATTTAAAATACTAAAGTTTATTTCTTTTTTTTTTATTAAAAGCTTGCTTTTGTTTTAGTTAAGCGCTTAAAATATAAAATTTTTTAAAAATATTAAATAACTAAAAAATATTTAGTTTTTATAACTTTTATATTATTTTTAAATTTAAAAGTTTAAATAGTAATTTAGTATTTAATAATACTAAAAGCAAGTTAGTTTTTTTTATAAGCAATTATTTTATAAGTACTAAAATTTTATTTGCTTTTATTAAATCTAAAGTAAAGTTTTTTACTTTTAAAACTATTTAAAGTTTTAAAGTAAGCTTTTTAATATATAAGTTGTTCTTTAAAAACGCTTTTAATATATATATATTAAGCTAACTTTAGCAATAACAATAATATAAAAGTAAAAATTATATAAATAGTTAAGTAAATAAATTAATAAAACATAAAAAATATAAAATATTTGCTTGCAAACTTTAAATAAGTGTTTAAAATATAAGTAGAGCTATTTATATACGTTTATTTATGTGCGGTAAAAAAGTATAAAATTTTGCAAGCACTAAAAATTAATTACTATTTATTGTTAGCTTTTATATATATAATATACCAAACTTAAAACAAAAATATAAGTATATTTAACCTATAAAATAACTTAAAGTAATAGGAAATATATTAAAAGCTATACTTATTAAAAAACTTTATATAAACTAAAAAATAAAGCTAACTAAATTTTAAAGTTTTATTATTTAAGTGTAGTAATAAACGTAGGCTATTATAAACGTTAGCTAAACTAAATATAGTTATATTAAAATAGCATAGCTTTAAGCTATATGTTTGTTTTATAAATAAAAAAGCAAAGTTGTTTATTTAGCTGTTAATTTAGCTAATTTTAGCTTTTTAGCTATAAAGTTAAATTTGGTGCTTTATAGATTTTAAAATTAATAAAAAATATCGAAAATATTATATAATCGTTAAACTAATTAAATATTAGCGTTGCTAATAATACTTTTTTAACGAGCTAAACTATACTTTAAAAAAAACTAACTGTTTATTTATTTTTTATGTTTGTTAGCAAGCTAAACTACTTTTTAAGCATGTTTAAAACTAATAAAAATTAACTTTAAAAACTATATATTTAAAAAGCTATACTATATCCGCGTATATAGATCTACTAGTTAAAAAAAATAATTAACTAAAAAAAGTAAAAGCAATAATTATAAAACTTACTGCACTATTTAATAAAAGCAACTAAAGGTAGTACTAGTAATTAAATATATTATTATAATAAAGAAAAAAAGAGAAGGACTTTTTTATATTTCTAGCCGAAAGTAAAAGCCTTAAAGAGGACCTTTCCTTCTGGTAGGGCCTTTATAGCTCCCTACGGGGCCACTGCCACCTCTCTAGGGCTGTGCCTATGGCTCCTTACAGGTGCCCTAGCTATATGGTAGCACTGCAAAGGCCACACCCCGTACCGGAGTGTGTCACCTATATTTTGTAAATGTTATAGAGCAGCGGCCATTTTTTAATAGCCTTAACTTTTGTTTGGTTTATACTAATGCTTTTAAAAATAACTATAAACTTTAAAAATAAAACTTAATTTATAAACTAATTATATTTTTTTAAATTAATATATAAGCTTTATTAGTAAAGTTTAATAAAAATATTATATACTGCTTTAAAATATACTTTTTAAGTTTAATTATAAATTATAATATTATTTAAATAAATAATATATAGGTTGTTTATTAAACTAGCTAAAATATAATTAATATAATACTAAAAAGTTACTAATATATTAATAAGTTTAAAAAGTATTACTAAATATTTAAAATGTTTATATTTTATATAAAAAGCTATTATTTATTTATTTTTTTTGCTAATATATAACTAGTAATATATATTTTTAAAGTTTATTTTAATATATATTTTTATATTAAATAATTAGTTAAATATTTTTTTAATAAAAAATAAAAAAATATAGTTTTTTTTATTAACTAGTTTAGCTTTTTATAATTAATATAAAAATATAGCTTTTTTTTTGCTTTAAATATAAAAAAGATTAAAGTTTTTATAAAGCTAATAAAATATTTAATTTATTTTTTAGCTAAAGCTATAGCAATATATTTTTATAAAACTTTTTATTTTTTTTTGTTTAAAAAATAAATAAGTTTAAAAAAAAATATTTGCTTTTTTTTTAAGTTAATATTATATTTTAAATAATAATATTTAAATAAAGCTTTTGCTTTTTTAATATTTTTTAAATTTTAAAATTTAGCTAACTTTTTAAATATAAAGTTATTATTATATAGTTTTAATAAAGTATTTAATATTAAAATATTATTTAATATTAAAGTAACTACTATTTATAACTTTTTTAAAGCTTTTTTTTATTATTTTATAGTAGCTATTAAACTAATATTTTTATTTTTTAAGCAATATATTTATTTTTTTATAATTTAGTTTAAATTAAAGTTAGCTTTTTTTTTTTAAAAATATTTAATATAATATTATATAATAAGTTAGCTAAAACTTTAAAAAAAGTTAACATTTATTTTAATTAGCTAAAATTATTTTAAGCTTTTATAAATATATTTATTTTTTTTTAATTGTTTTATATTAAATATTTTTTAAAATATAGTATTACTAAATATTATTTATATTTTAATAGCTAAAAAAATAGCTTTATATTTAATTAAATTTTTATTTATATTATTATTAATTAATTTTTTAAATATAACTTATTTTTTATTTATTTATAGCTTTATTATTGCTTTAAAATAAATAAATAAAACTAAACTAGCTTATTAAAAGCTAAATTTTTTTTACTAAAACTATAATAGTAATAAATTAAGCTAAATAACTAAAAGCTTATATATTTTAATATTATAGCTTTTTTATTTATAGTACTAATAGTATTTAATATTATTATAGCTAAATATTAAATAGTTTAGTTTTTTATAATTATAATAAAAGCTTAAACTAAAATTAAATATTTAAAATAAAACTTTTTATTTAAAACTATTTTATATTAAAAGTTAAATAAAAGCGCTATTTAATAGTTTAATAGTTTTAATATAGTTGCTATTTTATATTAAATAAAATTTTATTAACTAAGTTATTGTTTTAAAAATTAGTTTAAATAATTTAGTTAAAGCTTTAATTTTTTAAGCTATTGCTATAAAATTGCTATAAGTTTTTAATAAAATTTTTTAAATAATTTTTTTTTTAAATTATTATTTAGCTTTATTAGCAAATATATAGCTTAAGCTTTATTAAAAAAAATATTAAAGTTTTTAGCTTTTATTTTTTTAAATTTTTTTAAAAAATTATTAAATAATTTGTTATTTTTTTATTATAGCTTAATTAATATAAAAATATTAACTAAACTATTAGTAATATTATTTAATATATTAATATATATTTATTATTTAAATTAAACTTATATAATTATTATAAAGTTGCTATAATATTTTAAAATAAAATATAAAGCTTATTTTTTTTATTATATTTTTAAAAAAGCTATTAATATAAATAATTTAAATAGTTTTATTTTATAATTTATTTTTTATAAAATAAAAATATAAATTTAAACTAATTAAAAATATATTTATTTTTATTTATAATTTTTTTTATATTTAAAAGCTAATAAAAATATTTTAAAAAAGAATTTTTTTAAGTTATTTTAAAAATATTATAGCTAAGCTATTTTTATTAACTTTTTTACTTTTATTAATTAATAGCTTAATTAATTATTTTTTTTTATATAAAACTTATTATTATTTAATTATTATTAGTTTATTATTTAATTATTTTTTTATTATATTATTAATATTATATATTTTTAAAATAGCTATAAGTTATATTTTTTTTATTAAATTTTTTAGTTTTTTTAGTTTAAACTATAAACTAGTAAATATATTAATATAAAATATTTTAAAAATAGTTATTATTTAATAGTATAATTAATAGTTTAAAAAAAAAAAATTAATATATTATAAAAAAAGCTTTAAAATAAAAATTAGCTATAAATAAATTGCTATAAAATAAATAATAAGTATAGTATAAGTTTTAATAGTATTAATTCTTAAACTTTTCTACCTAAGTAGAAAGTTTCTGCCCTTTATATATATATAAATACTGGGTCCATTTGAACTAGCTAGGTAGCGGCTACCTACTAGCGTTTTTTCTGCCTGACAGTGCCGAAGCCATCTCAACCACTCAAGCTGAGGAAACATGGCCATATCACTGCAGCAAGCGTGAGACAAACATGCAAATGACCCACAACGCGGTTGATTGCCACAAATTTGGAGTTGATACTTTGACGTAGGAGGAACCGAGGAGAATCTCACAGTTCCTCCCGAGGAATCTAACAAAGTACTACGGAGTGCCCGGCCTAGTAGGTATTGGTCGACACACCAGGCCAAGTTTTATCGATTTTCGTCGTGCGGCTGGGATACATCACCTTTCCATCATAGGTGTAGATTCAGACAAACATCCAGTCGAGCCAATACTTATTCGCTTACTCCTCACGTTTGTGTGGACGCGCAACTTCCCGGTGTCATACAGACCTACGTTTTATCGTAGTATAACGATCTTGAGCCGTTCATGGAGGGTTGACGGCGCCCCGCCACATTCTGGGTCGATTTCTTTGCTGAATATAAAATTGCCGGGCGGGGATTCATGGGATTGTGTTTGGCTGTGTATCGTTTCTTTAGCATCCAATAGGCCCTAGTCGTAGACTTCATTGTTTGTTATATTTCTGTACTCTCTCGCTAACATAGAAACTGAACGTGGGACATGAAGGATGATGGCTCTGAGTAGAGAACAACCAAGAGAGGGGCCAGGGGCTGGTATGTTTGTATGTGACGCAAGGGAAATGTGCCAAAACTTTCACACAACAGAAATCACACCCATCCCTGTTCTTTGGGAAACACCCAAACTCCGGCACATATTCTTTAGTATTCATTAACCTATCAATTATAGCTGTAGATATTGGCTGTTGATATTGCCTCAAGACTTTGGAAACACCCTCTTTTGTTTCTGCCTACATACATCTTGCTCGCCTTGCCTGGACATACAGACTCGAACGAATCAAGGCCATATTTACCGTAGCATGACATATCCGCCGACGTTTTCACAATCGCATAGTCCAATAGGATTTACATACTCCACCCCGCATTTAACACAGCCCTCACGCTTAAGCCTCCGTGCCCCCCGACCTGACAGGACATTGTAAGACGTAGAACCACATCCTCAGTTTCGGCAGTTGGCAAATAAACGGCGTTGGGGTGACACCATTAGGTCTCACCCCCAGCAGAACGAAAATGAAGAGAATGGCATAAAAAGCACACCGGCCGCCGGGAGTCCCCATGTAGGTCATTCCTTTCTTCTTCTCAAGCTCACCACAATCACCACCAGCTTATCACCAAGTCACCCACTCGTCTTGAGCACTAGCCAATCCATTATCGTCTTCTGCCAGACAGCCAACACCATGCCTTCCGTCACCAAGCTCATACTCACTATCGCCCTTACTGTTGGCTCTGCCCTCTCCTTTTCCGGAGACATGACCTACTTCAACCCCGGTCTTGGTGCTTGCGGCTGGACCAACGGTGACGGCGACGCTATTGTTGCCCTCTCGCCATCCAAATCGGGAAATTGCGGCAGGAATATCAAAATTCATTATCAGGGCAAGTCGACTAGTGCCAAGGTCGTTGACAAATGCCCTGGTTGCTCTGCGGAGTCCATTGAGTAAGTACCACGAACTAAAGCTCAAGCCCCGAAGGGTCTCTCTTCGGCCATATTCGCATCTCTAGCTTAAAAATTAGAAGTACTGACATTTCACCTTTCTAGCGTATCTCCCTCTGTGTTTGAGAAGCTCGCTCCCAAAGATCTGGGGCGCGTCAAAGTCACCTGGGAGTTCGCCTAGTTACTTATGATGCAGCTGGGGGCCACTGCAGGGTGCGCTATCGACGTTAGCACTTATAAAGTAGCGACTGGGAAGCAAGGTACATCTAGTTTAGATGCCGCTGGACCACTTGAAAGACACAATCATAGCCGAGACGGGGTTTTAGGTTAGCACAGAAGCCTTTACGCAGCCATGTAGCTCAATACACCGTTTCGCCAGACATATATCTCCTGGACGTGCATCTTCTTAAACTTGAAAAGCCGGATTCAGCTGATTACGAGCACTACTTGAGTCTTTCCAGTGACGTACTAAACTCGCGCAAGTGCATGTGTGTCTACAGGTTCTAGTCCGGTTCACCTTATAAGTCTAATATTTTCATCGCTTTGATGTAGTGAGAATAGGGTTCGATTGCATTGGACGCTCGTCTTCTCATAATTGCTTTCTAATCTATGTATAACACGCACCTTGAGCCTTCATACCACGCCCACCCAGCTGACGATTCCTTGTTCTAACGATGAGTCGCATCAAGCTCATGTTTTAAATACATCTTTCAAAATGTTCGTAGCCAAGGTATAGAATTCCTCACGTTGAGCATCTTCAATACTTCCCTGAAAAATATCGGAGTTATCTAACTCGTGACGGACGCCCTGGTAAACGTGTTCAATCACCTTCTTTCAGTTCTCATTGCCACGCCTAAGTCTTTCACTACTAAGCTCCTGTGCCTCTAGCCTAAGGACGTCTCCTTCGTACTTCACGAGCACAGCGGTTTGCGGGAAGTCGCTTGGGCCAGCAAAATACGCAGACACGGCCGGATCGGTCCTTAGGCTTGGGTCGGGCGCGTAATGGTCGTTAAACAAGCGTAACAACCACGGCTAGAACGGATTGATAAGCTTCGGTATCTTTTTACCTAGAGCAGAGCAGCTAGGTCTATGAGCGAGTACATTGGAATCAAGGCAGCGATGTTGATGGTCCCGGCGAGTTTCTTCGGTAGCTTCGTCGTGGCAACAATTGGGGGAATCCCGCCTGCATTGAAGCCGAACACGGTGATGCGCGCCAAGTCGAAACGCCGGACCTGCGAAGAAACCCATAGAAGAGTGTCTTCAGCATTATTCACTAAACCGGGGTAAGGTGTACCGGGGCCTTTTGAATGGTCTGCATCAAGCACAGCTATGCCAACATCACGAGCCGTTCGGGAGCAAAACAACGCATCAGAGCCGAAAAACGGCATGATGAAGCCGCTCCCGTGCTAGTCCACCAATACAGGCGGCGGCGTGTGGTAGTCCATGCTCCGGCAGTAGATGTACGCCATAATACACCGTCCCTTATCGCGAGACGGGATTCTGATACCTTTCTGGAGTCGCGAGCCACGTGGAACTAACGCCCAGCTTCGGCGCACCGACGTGGCACCAGTCATCACGACAAATAGACGTACGAGGGAAACTAGAGCTTTCAGATAACATGGCGAAGGCGGCTGTGCTCTGCCATGACCGGTTCCTGACGGCGCTCTCGGCTTCGAAACCACGATGAAATCTACGATGTGCAAGTGATCGCTTGGTACAGAACCAAGTAAGCAAGGTTTACCTAACTTAAAACTAATTCTCGGTCTCCAAAATCACAATCAAAAGAATGATACAGTATCTTGGGAGAGATCTAAGCCTTGCCATGAGACAAAATAATCTTTTATCACTTCTTATCCCCTACGACTTACGAAAGGGATAGCAAGGGGTATTCAAGAAATGGCACATTGCTGCTGAAACAGTCTGGTTTTTAGAAAGCATAACGCCCGCATCTCTCACCTTTGTATATTTAGGAACTATTACGTAGTAATTCCATCTGACCTCATGACTTTGCAAGAATCTGAAGATTTCGTTGGGGGTTGTGTGCGACTGAGTTCTACGCCTCTACTATACGGCGTCATCGTGTTTCGTTACAAGAAACCTTTCGCCTCTAGATCTAGCCCACCAAGTGTAACAAAGAATGGCTTTTAATCGTACTTGGAAAGCACTTCCGTTAACGAGAAATCTTTTAACAATCGAGGTAATTTTTTTGCTTCGTATCATCTAGAACCTTTAGTCCCTAATCTAGATACCCTGTCTCATACACAAGTCTGCTGGAACGCTGCATGGCTATGACTATCTGTTGCGCGAAGATTCCTAAACTACTCTTGTGAATACAACCACGCTATATAGAGTATGGTCTCGCGTGTCGTAGCGCGGCAGTGGCTTGTGACAAGACCAGCTAGCGATTCAAATACTGGAGAAAACAGTCCCCTTTACCGAGGGGAAGATGTGACTGATAGATCTGATAAGGGCCCCTAAAGGCCGTCGGTGTGCTGGAAGGCCACGATGACCTAGCCGGTCTGGGGTCAGCTTTTGCTGCGTAACGTCAAGGCGCCTCTACCCTGTCGAGTTCTTTTTTTGAGGCTTAGGGATCTAATTGTGCAGTGTAAGTCTAACTAGAAAAGCTGACAACCCTTTTCATAGTCCTCCCATTGCATGTCCGTCTACCATCTCCCCATGCGCTTCGCCTCCCAAGAATCGAGGACCTTATCCCTCTCACACTCATAACATTGATCCGGGACACCGAAGTTGTCAGTTGCTTCATCTTCCCTATTAGGGCTCCAGGCCGAAGCATCCACAAACGTCTTCTTATCCCCCTGAAGCCTGTGCACGCGGGTATACGGAACAATGTGGGCCAATTCCCCGGGATGATACTCGCTTAGACTTCCGATGGGCTTGAGCGTGATCGGGTCCTCGCACTCCGGGTATATCAGCTCGAAGCGGCACTTTGGGCAAGCAGGACGAACGGTGTCTCGTTTTTGTTGTTCCGTCCATTTCTCGATACAGTTGAAGCCAAAGAAGTGACCGCACGGCAGGACGCACAACTCCTCGATATGTTCAGGGGCGTTGAGATGGGAGTGCTCATCAATCCAGTGGGGAAGCCGGAGGCGCCTGTCCTGACAAATGTCGCATGTAAGGTGGATATTAACTTTTGCTTCAATTTTGACTTCTCTGAGAGCGACAGGATGGAACGCAGTGATGTACTTTGAGAGCTCCGGCCATGCACCTATGTTGGTGATTGTTTCGGTGTCGCTCTCTAATGACTTTTTCACGTCGGGTTCGTAACCTCCCTCGTCTCCTTCACGGCCATCGTGGGGCACCATAGCTTAAGGCGCTTAATACGTGCTGGTCAGCGAATTAGCAATCCGCCGGCAAGTATCGGAATAAAATAATGTGCTAACCTATGCGGGGTGCGGTACTACGGGCAATGTAGATGCAACGCTATATGGTGATTGATACTGATGTGAATCAGATCGAGGACATGGGAGGGATGATGGTTGGCTGGAGACAGCGGCAAGGGATGGTGGTTTTGGTGGTGCCCTGTGCTGCACTTGGCGGGAAAGGAAATGTAGGGCAACGGACCAACTCCAAATCGCGAGTAGTGAATGAGTGTAGTGAATGATTCACTTGCCCACGTGGAAGGGCTCATAAGCCAACTGTTGGTGGTGGTTCAATGCTGGAATAACACAGCGGCTCAATCAGATAATATGGTTGCCGTGGACAACGCAGCCCTTTACCTAAGTAAGTATTGATGCGGGGTGTTGGCTCCCTCACAATTGATGCCCAAGGTTGTAATAATCCCTTTGTGCTACAATAGGAACCGCCAGGTTTCTACTCGAAATCTTTCTCCGTTTAACCGAAGCTCGGAGTCCTGGTACTAGTAATGGAACCGTTGGCCCCAGGCATAAATGGCTATGGAAATTGATTGTAAATGTTCTGCTGTACATCCGGCTAAGATGACAGGATTTCAACAAATCTTGATTTGAGCTTTGGTTCTCTAGTTGGCCAGAGCTGAGAAGAATCGAGGGATATCAAGAAGAGTGGTAAGAGGCCTAGGAAAGGCCAACATTTCAGAGAACAAGGTTTTGAATCTAAAAAAGTTTCATTGAATTCTAGTCCCCGCATTGATGCGTGTGCAAACGTACAGCTGTTTGATGGTTAGTTGTGTGGCTCCCGTAGCAAAACCCTTATTCACGAAAACAAGGCTGCACCAAATATTGTTTGCACACATCTCTAAACCATTCTGGGATTTGAGACACACTCTCTGTGGATCTATGTTAGGTCTGGGCTTGGACTAGGAGGGTTCTCGCTGATTTCTAGATGATAGAAATAACGAGCTCAGTAGCCTATGCTACAAAAAAGACCTCTTCTTTCAAGCGCCACTTGAGGCGATACCACAATCTGTTGAAGTTAATGGGAAAAATAGGTCTGAACTTTTGAATAAAGCGCCTATGAGCCCCAATCCGTAGGCGTCTCGCTCATCTCAAATAAGATAAGCTCGGCGTTAACCAGCTCGCTATGAGTAATGACAGGCCTTTCTTTGCTTCGCCCATCAATCATCAAGCTCTTGACGTAAGGTTTTTTGGAAGCTCCGGGTGCAGATACCACGAGCTCCTTTTCTTCCTCTTCGTGACTCCCTACTTCGCCACCGGTTGCGGCACCACGGGGTAGTCGGAGGACAACTTTCTCGAAGAAGGGTGTTCCAACAACATACTCATCCCCCGCTGAGTTGACGGGATAGAAACCCAGAGCGGAGAAGACGTACCAGGCACTCATCTGCCCGAGATCTTCGTTTCCGCTCAAACCGGCGCTCGTTGCATTGTAATTGTCCCAGGCTATGTGGCGGATGCGCTCCGCAGCTAAGCTCGGATGCCCAATCAACGAGTAGAGATATGGGACGTGATGCGCTGGCTCGTTGCTATGCAAGTTATGTCCGCCATCGAAGTGTTTGTCGAGCTTCGCTTTCATCCCTTCACGGCCACCCTCGAAAAGCGTTGCTAGACCATTTACATCATGGGGGACGTCGAATGTATACACCCACTTATCGCCTTCAGTCCATCCCCATGTCTCGTTTGCGAACGAACCGTTGGCATTGCGTGCTTGCATGAACTGTGTTTGAGGATTCCACAAGTTTGCGTAATTCTTTGTTCTTTCCTCAAGATCCTCCGCTGCCTTTTCGTCACCCGCGATGCGAGCAACTATGGCACACTTCAATATCAATAGTTAGCTTATTCTATTAGAGGGTGACTTGTTAGAGCTCGAGGGGTCCTTCATACTCTCAAGACACTACGCTAGGCTACTAGGATAGCTAGTCTTAACTAGGGACACCAAGAAAATAGCGAGATCCTAATCAGATATTACTCACCGCTGCATCATTGAATGCATAGTCAAGCGTTCGGGATGCGGATTCCGCCCAGCCGTCGTTGTCTACCCAGCCATGATCCATATAACTCGTCAACCCCGCCCGCACCTCATACGGCGTATTAGGCTCTCTATCGTAATAGAGTAGCTCCGTATCTCTCTCAGGGGGCTCATAGGCATCTTTGCGAACGGCAGCCCAAGCCTTGCTGATGTTAAAAGAGCGGAAGCCGCGAGAGAGCGCATTGGAGAGGACTACGTCGGCATTCGTGGCAATCATGATGTTCGTTTCGACCACTGTAACCGCTGGAGTCAGTAATTGCTCTTTTTGGTAGCTTTATTGCTCGCGCTGAGTTCTACTCCCGAGACATGCATGGCGGGAGCCCTCAAATTACTACAAGGGGAAGAAAATGACTCCAGGAGTTACTCACGGTTCGCCCACATGGGGAGTCTGCCGCTCCAGTCGAATATTTTCAAAAGTGACCTCATCATGCCATTCACGCGTTCTGGGGCGAATAAGGTAAGAAGGGAGTGCTCCGCGCGGTACGTGTCCCAAATTGACCATGATTGATAGTAGGACTCGTTACTCGTATGAATGCTGTCTGTATATCCGCTGTAGAACGTGCGCGAAGAACCCGGGTAGCTTTCCGTCGGCTCGGAGAAGTCACTGGGGTATTGCAATGCGTGGAAAAGCCCAGTATACCATATAGTTCGTTGATCATGCTCATCATCCGTACTGTTGGTACCTTCGATAGTGATCCGTCCTAGCTTTTCCAGCCAGGCTGCTTTCGCTTGTCCTACAGTGCCCTCAAATGAAGTACCATCCGTAATCTCAATGTCTAAGTTCTTTCTTGCTTGTTCGACACTGACGAAGGAAACTCCCGTGCGGACTTCGACCCGGGTAGTTCTAGTGTTGAATCGCACGTAAGCGCCTAGGTTTTCCCCCGAGGCGCTCCTCATCCCTTCTGAGATATTCCTGCCGGAAGTAGTCCCGTATGATGTAAACGGTGCCGAGAACCTGGATACGAAGTAACCGCGGAATGTCACGGGCTTATCCGGCCCCAGCCGATAGTCCTGTCGCTGTGGATTGTTGCCAGAGATTTCCCGTCTTTGTGGATCAATATTAATATGGCCGGTCCAGTTCTGGCGGGTTGCTTGAACAAAAACATACGGACTTTTGGACGCACTGCCGGGGATTTCGGGGCACCCATCTTCGAAATCAATTCTGAGGTGGCCGCTATGAGCTAAAGCACTCATGGCAACTCGAATCGAACGCCTGCAAGGCTCTAACTCCAATGTCCTTCGGTGTGTACGACCGTTCACGCCATCACGAACGTCGTTGGGGATGCCGCCCGCACCACCTGGAACTGGCCCTTCTCCAGCAGCAGCTTCGGTGAGTTCCCAGCCGTGCTCGCCTTCAGTGTCCGCGTCGAGCAAGGTCTCGTACACGTAAGGTGTGCTGAACTCGTCTCCCTTACGGAACGCCAGTCCGCGCTGTTCGAAGGCCGGTTTTATCTCGTCGCTCCATCCCGGCATGATCACAGTTTGCCCTAATTCTCCCATCCAAATGGCCGGCTGATGTGTAGCCTGGAAGCCATGCACAAAGGAATCATTATCGTAATATGGCAACTGTGATATGAAGTTCTCTCGTGTCTGCGCTGTCCAGCGCGTCATCCCAAAAGGCACGGATACCGACGGTATCATGCCTCCGTTATCATTTGGCGACGTCCCGTACGTACCGATGTGAGGATTTACGTATTTGAGTACCCCGGCGTTCTCGTGATAATTCATTCTTCGTGGAGCGTCATCGCGACTGGGCTCTCTTCGAACACCGAGAGGTTTGGTTGCAATAAGGTTCGAATGCAACCAGACACTCACCCATAGCGTTGTTCGTCTCATGGTTAATCTACCTCAGATGATGAACGGAGTTGGCCCTGTATGTATTGTTGCTAATGATGAAAACAGAAGTTTAGCTCTCCCGAACCTCTCGGTAAAGCAGTATTTAAACAGTTAATTGACGTTGCGATTCCTGGCTCTCAAGTGAAAGGACAGGAGCAGACAAAGGAGGAAGCTTTACAAATCACTTCTTTCACACCGACGCAGCCTAATGGACAATACCAGCCGCCGACAGCTACCCCAGCATTTGGAGAGCTAAGCCTCGGCCGGGCATCGTGCCTGTGCAGTATTGCCCGTGCGGAGACGGGGCGGACCCGGAGCACTGTTAGAGAATGAGGGGAACTATTACGTGATAATCGACAAGAATCAAGGTGAGGAAGGCCTTTTCTGGGTGCAGACTAATGACATACATCCTTCGTATGTTCTTGTTTTGAGGGGTGATTAGCAATTGAAGAATAATGCCTGTTTTGACATTCTATCATCCGTATTTAAGGGGTGAGGTGACACAGGTGGCTTGTTTTTGAATAGCTGAGTATCAAATTGTTGTAATTGGCAACGCGCATCGTTGAATATTTAAGATGGATGCATCATGCACGGTCATTCAGCGCCCAGCGTCGGCCGAACGTAGATAAAAGCCGTTCCTATTTTGCGTGCGTAGTCGAGAGGAGAAACCTGTGAGCTGGATAAACTAGCGGGCCTCCTTGAATTCTTTGCTTAGCTGAGATCTAATTTAGCAATAGCGGTAGGTGAGGACGGATGTATCTTGGCACGTAAATTTCATGTTTAGATGTAGAGGAAGGTTTAGTTAATAAGGGGAGGCGTTGAATATAATATTGCAAGCGGCAAGGGTGTTCCTTGGGAATCGGCACGATCATTGGGCTGCAAGAATCACCGGCGAGAATATGAAGCGTTGCTTGATGAGGCCCGGCGTCAACATCGAACACGAAAACTCGAATCGAGCGCGCAATTCATGTCGCTGACATTTCTGAGTAGTTCCATTAGCTACCCACAGTGCTATGCGCTACTTTTACGTGAACCTCGAGCTAGAGAAATATCGTGCTCTCTAAGCTTTATGATATATATCCAGAGGCCGGCATGTCTCAAAGCACTTCGCTGAGGGCTCAAGGCGCGTTGGAACTCTCGATGTAGCTTTGATGATACAAAGATAGGCCGCTCCCGTTCTCAGCACGGTAACGAACTCGTACCAATCCTCTTGTAAATATAGCTCTTTTCATGCTTTCAGGTGGGATAGCCACTAGGTATACAGCTTCATGAAACTCGGAAACTGCAAATACGAGGCTCACCACCTACTCAATGCGCTGCCGGGTATTTATATCAGCTGTACCCTATAACCACGCATTCATCAAACCAGTAAAGACAACCCGTCCGATCCTTCCTGTCTACTGCCATCCTCAAGACTATGCTCGTAGGCCTTGGCAGTAGCGGAAGAACGTTTCTACTGGTGTACGTGGTCGGGGCACGATAGGAGGGGAACGGGCCTTCAGTACCGTAGATCTGCCGCGCGTTGCGGTGCGGTGCCTCCATGTGTAGGCTCGTGTATCACCCAACAGGACAAGTCCCAAAGTGACATCTGGCCATCGCATCACATTGCGTAAAGGTGCCATCGGAGTCTGGTTCACCGGTTCAGAAGTGGGCTCAACCACTGGTGACATCTTGAAACGAGGGGATCTGTGATCAATCGACTGGCAAAATTTCTAACCCCTCGGGAAGGAGTATGTCTCTCATCATGCCGCCCTGTTCCATAATGTACTGATGAGCAGGCTCAAGGTCCGGCGTTGCGCTGTTCATTTGTGGCATGGAAGAAAACATATCGCTGAGGAGCTCGATATGGCTAACAAATCCACCACTCTGGCTTGCGGCCGAAGTCTGGACAGCCCAGTCTCTGCCCCAAACCTGGGGCGGAATAATGACGTTATCGTGTAATGCAATCCGTAGAGGCCATTGCAAGCGAGGCCACCATTCCTCATCATCAGGGTCGAAAAGCGAGACGATACCCATAATCTCGCGTCGAGCCACGCCCTTGAGCCACCATACATCATCTAGACATTTAAGTAGAGCGAAGTAGCTGGCAAGGATAGCAAGAGCGCGGGGTCGCCGGGCTTCAAGCAGCTCAATAAAACGGCGGGACACGGTCGCAAGAAAGACGAGGGGTGCGCCGGTGTAGGGTATTTTATGTGCCCAATCAAGAACAGCTATAGCATGTTGGTAAGCAATCCGAGTCTCTAGTTGCGTGCTGGCATCGCTCTCAAATTTGGCAATCTCATCTTCCACTCCCACCATGAGATCACTGAAGAAGGTGGGGTGACCGGAAAGATCAAGGTTCAAGGCAGGCTGTGATTCGATGATGGGGATGACGATTGTGCTAATACGAAGCCACTGCCAGGTCGCAGCCACAACAGCTTTCACGCCCTGAAAAGAGTGGAACCAAGAGAGCGGGAGGGAATAGCCAGCTGCCCGGTCATTCATGTCGTCTCGCGCGAAGATTCGAGAGGCAGTAGATTGAAAAGCGATTAGAGCAGCCGTCAGAAACAAGGCCTCGGCGTTGGACTCGGTGACGCCCCTGCTCAGACATGCCCCGTACTCGGAACATGCAGAGGCCATATACGAGTGGCTCGCGCGTATAAGATCCCGATCGTGGGGAGAACTCGATCGCAGGTGGAGGGCAGAGACAGCCAAGAGCGTATCTGCCAAGTAACTAGCGCTCGAGAAAGCCAATTCGGGGACCGTGACACGCCATATCTTCTCGAGAACGGGGGAATTAACGGATAGGGTTTGAGCGGTTACGGTGGTAAAATTATGAAGCAATTTCAGCTCTAGCATGCGGTTTTTCTTAGACGTAGTTGACGATAGAGGAAGAGGCTCTGGGGTCTTGTAGATCGGCGCGGGCGTGCTTCCGATAAGGGTGGGCGTCGTGGTGTCGCTAGCATTCGTCGGGCTGTCGCCGTGCGTGACGGAGGAGGGCGCTGATGCGGACACGGACGTGGACGACGGCGGGCGCGGTGTCTCGGTGGACGTCGCAGCAGAAGCGTCGGCCGCAGGGACAGGCCTCGGCGCGTGAGTGTCTCTGCTGCTAGGATGCTCGAAGTCGCAAGACACGCCGTGCTTGGAACAGTTGCCGCAGCGTGGATGGACCTCGTCGCACTTGATCTTCCTGATCTTGCATCGTCGACAGCCTGCAAATGCGCACACACACGCGGTGTTAGCTACCTGGCGTTACGCCTTGTGCCAATGACTGGCACTCGCGGCAGACGGAAGAGATGCAAGGAAGAGATGCGTACCAGCTCTCGACTTCTTGTGGGATCTCCGGGGGGCATAATTCAGGGCTATGTGGTGCTGAGCAGTTCGTGACGCCGAGGATCCTCACAGAGCTGTGAGGGCGATCATAACGGCAAATCGGGACTGCCTATACGGAGTAGGTGCGGTCTGCTAGTGTTTATAGAGGGCTCCATGAAGAAGTTGACGGCGATTTTGAGAGCTCCTGCAAGCATTGGCCCATCATCGGGGAGCGTTGCAAGGCCTGGAGATCCGGAATGCCGGCTTCATTTTCAGGAGCAGGCCGTGCCAAAGAGTGGTAGCGGTCTGCGCGCCTGCGGGCTGTGCCCAGGTGCCTTCGGTGTGTGGGGCCTGGGCCTAGGCACGGTGTGTGGGGGCGTCGCCGTGGCACAGGCCAATCAGCACGGCCGGCACAGGCACCCATATCCCTCGGCTACTTGCATCGATTTGCATAAATGGCAATATCGGGGAGCGATGTATGCCTTTACATCAGGCATTGAATGATGGAAATGTCGGTAGCGCTAAGCGGATAGGCGCATGCACTCGCCGTCGGTAGGTACCAAGGTACCTTACGTATCTAGGTATTCTCTAGTAGGTACTAGGTACCTACCTCCTAAAAGATACAAGTAGGATTATACGAGCGGCATATGAGCTTAGGAAGAATCAGCACTTCCTCAGCCCTTCTGCTCTCTCATGACAAATTCGCCTTTCTTTACAGGCTCTTACAAGCTCTTACAGGCTCTATTTTACCTCTAACCCGTCTGTGAATGGCCCGGTTGCGCTGTTAGTGTGGCTGTGGTCCTTTGTTGGCGCTTTGTTAGTTGCATCGAAAGACTCCCCTGGGACCCTGACGTAAGCTGTGGAAGCGTAAGCCTTTAGCCGAGCGTGGAATACGAATACGAGCCAAGATAACAGGGTTGCGTTTTTGTTTCACCGGATATCAACATCACTACTGTAGAAAGCACGGCAAGGCCCTTAGGAGGCCGCTCTGATTCCGGAAAATGCAAGCATCCCGCAAGCAGCAAGCCATCATCACAATATATTTCATGGTGGCAAAGCATTCGGCGCCCTTGTGTCCTGCTAAGCCCAATGTTGTGGGAGATGGGCGACAAGCAAGTGGTAAGTTGGTCTACAATAGTGTTGCGAGCAATCACCCAGAAAACAGGGGGCAAGGGGGCTACTTATAGATGAAAGAGGTTTCAAGGTTCACGAAGCTCAATAGCTGCCCCAATTAGAAAGCTAAGAAAATGATAGCCTGAGATCCATTGCACTTACTCAGGTACGTAGATCGGCCACACGGTGGTAGCCCTGTGCCCTTCGACTAGCCATTAGCGATGCTGTGTTTCTAGTCGGTTTAGTACAATACTAGGTAGAGTAGTCTTAAGACGTATGTCTAAGGCTCTTGACGTTAGGTACGTAGTATTGCCTCCTCCGCGGCCGTCATGCCGGGGTAGGCATTGCAGAAATACCCGGTCTCAAAGATCTTATTGCGGAAAGGATTCCCTGGTTAGGCGAATGTCTTGGCCACTTGTATCCGGTATTCTTAATGGTGACGAGCGCCCTTCAAGTCGTTATCCACTACATCAGTCAATATCGCCTCACCGCGCTTGCCCGCTGCCACTCGTGCTCGTTTCAACTTGCGTGTGTCACTTTCTGTCTGTCTTGTAACCCACCAAGTGATCACCGTGGTGATAGCGCACTGCAAGCATGAGTTGGTAATCTCTCTTTGCGACATCTGCAATCATTCATGGGCTGCGAGGGGAGGGGGTTGAAATCGTGATATGACACGAGGGTGTGTTCCGGCACGTTTGGAACCAGCCACCGCAACAAGACAACATGGAGAATTAACTTACAGCACCCACAAGACCCGCGGCAACGCCAAATGATACCGTGTACTTAGGCGCGTAGGCGCTTCGAAATACTATCAACAAAGTATTAATAAGTTGCTAAACGATAAGACCATTACAAACTCGAAGTATGTAGGGGTCCAATGTGTGTTGGCGGATAAACTCAGAATACATACTTTGAGGCCCAATGGCACCACCGATTTGGCCATAGCTGTTTACAAACCCGATTGAGAACGCCGAACCCGTAGCACGGCTTGTTGTCTGCACACGCCACTACAGAACTCGGGGTCAGTTATTGCCATTTCGGACGTAGCTCATTAGGACTTTGGAAGCTTCTAAGGCACCATCTTGGCCCCGAAATGGGGACTTGATGCGCTGAAGGTTGCCAAAACGGGAAGAAGATGACGCCAAAAAATGCTTACAGGCCACATCATCGGGTACCAGGCTGCTGTCACAGCATTTCCGATAAGGGTTGCCGCATACACAGCGCCGTTACTCGGGAATACAATGAGTACAGCATAGGAGGCAATGATAATGACGAGGAAACTCAGAGGGTAGAGAGGGCGTGGTAATCGTCCGTTGTCCGCGAAGTACCCTGATAAAAAGATAACGAACAACCCAACGACCGAGATGGGCAAATTAAGGAGTTGCGCCTCAGCGATAGTTCTAGACACTGTGTTAACATGTGCCAAAAGACTCGTCACATATAGGAGCGGTGCTTACGTGAAGCCTAGATTGGCGATTACAGTGGGCTGGTAGAAGCGAACTCCAGATGTGCCCACAGTAAACAACGCCCAGATTAAAGTAAAAAGCCACAGACGCTTATCCTTGAGCGAAGACCATATTTCGCCCCAATTGAAGTCCTGTTCTGCGGCCCTTGGGGCATTCTCAGGTAGACGGGCTTGAATGAACGCCTTCTCCTTATCTGTCAACCATGATGCTGTCTCGGGGACTAGATTTCAAGGTCAGCCAGATTGATATACACAGAGAGACATACTTACAGTCTGGCAACAGGAACCAAACTGCGATGCCGACCAAAATCGTTCCGATTGCCTCGACAAGAAATAGCCTACCGACGGTATTAGTATTTCAAAACCCGAAGACAGTACACAGATATCCTACCACTGCCACCCCGACAACCCACCAGCCCCAGAAATTTTATCAAAGCCAAAAGCCAAAAGGCCGCTGAATATTCCAGAAAGGTTCCCACAGATATCTATCCGCCGCACGTCAATACACAATCTCCTAGATAGGTGGTATGTTGACTGACAGAAATATAAGAGACGAAGGGACATCTCGTCAGGTCTATACCAATATGTCATTTGTAAGATGACCCCTGGGAACATGCCTAGCGTTCCATGTTAGATCGCTCGTTGTTATCGTTTTTATGATTCTTACCAGCTTCAGCTAGGCCCAAAAAGAACCTTGCGGCATAGAGACCCTCCTTGTTGGTGACTGGCACATGGAGTGCTAATACAATTCCCCATGTGATCATGATCCTCGACTGCCAACGTGAGGGCGAGAACCATTTTAGTAGCAGATTGGAGGGCGCTTCGCCAACGATGTAGGGAATCTGATTTGGGTATTAGCACAAGAAGGCGTTATTGACTTTTCTTGTAGAAACCTCACATAGTACAGCACAGTGACTAATGCAAACTCATCTGACGTCATGTTCAGCTGCGTAATGATGTTATGGGGAGTTCCTCGATTCATGATACGAGCGTTCGAAACCTTTTAAAGTATGTAAATGAGGGCGTCTCACGTAACAAATAGACGGCTGTACTCACATTATCGGCATCCAGATTCTTAAAAAGGAAAATTATAGAACACAAGGGCATCAAATGCCAGTCAATGCGTCGTATCAATCTCTTTTCCTCGTCGGTAGTTAGAGCTGTGCGAGCTCGCATTCGCTCAACATCAAATCCTTGAATTGCCTGATCGTCCTTTACATCGGCTACCTCTCCACGAGCTACGCGATAGAAGTCATTATCGGTACTCGAAGAGCTTGAGTTTCCGTCAATTGACGTCGGCTCTATGGCGCTTTTTGCTGTTGACGCCATGATATACGGTTCAACGCGGAACCATGGATGAAGATGCTGTCGGGCCCGAGTGAATATAATCGGGTCGGTATGAAATCGCTTTGGGATAGAGATGTTAGATATAGTTCATAGAGCGACACGGCTTTTCCCGTTGCGATCCCGCTGTGATAATCTCATACTCATTTAAAAGCACGACAGACGTGTGGAACTTAGGTATGTGGGTAAGCCAAGCATCTTTGGTTTCAGTCCAGATCCTCGGTCTACCAGCTATATAAGTTAATATACGCCCGCAGCACGTGGTATCTACGAGATCATATATGAGGAACCATAATGGCGCTATTGGGGTGGATGAAGCTACTGAAATGTGACCCCCAACAACCCCATTTGGTATTCGGTATTGGTAGGTAGTCTCATGCCAGAAGGCAGTTGATTCGCGTCGCAGCTTGTTCGTCATCGGCTAGAGGATTGCGAAATGAGCTTAGCTAATCGGGTTGAGATCGCAGGTGTCTGGAGTGCCCCTCAATCACGCCATCCTTGGTGGCCGTATTCGGTGCGACCGACGGGTATTAATTGTAGAGAGCGTCAACTTGTAGGTTTCCTGACTCGGGTAACTTGACTGATCGAATAGACTCGTAGTTCAAGATTTCAAGCACACTTCCACAATGGCAACAGTAGCATTAAGGGCTTCAAACGGCGCCACGGGGCTGCCCAAATATCACCAACTCCCCGAAACTCGATATGAGCGTGAGAACCCCAATACACATTCATATAGGCGACAAATCATAGTTGACGAATAGACGATCTAGTTGATTGGGCTGATCTTGTAACGCTGGACCTCTCTCAGTTCGGTCAGCCCGGCGGCAAGCAAAAACTTGCCACGCAACTCTTCGATGCCATACAGAAGATTGGTAAGGTTTCGCCGGTGATGCCGCACCGAGAAATTGCTATTTCGGCTAACAATAAATGAAGGTTTCTTCTACATCATTAACTTTGGCCTGACGCAGGAGCAAGTAGATGAACAGTTTGCGATTGGCAAGGAGGTTTTTCAACTGCCAATGGAGGAGAAACTCAAGTATCGTGCAGATCTGGAGAACGGCGGGTACAACGGTTATAAACCTCTTGGTCTCCGGGAGGTGCGTCCAGGGATCTTCGATAACACAGAGATCTATAACATTCCAAAATTTATCCCGGAATTAGAGAGGCCACACCCGGAAGTGATCGACCAGAACCGCCCTACTATCGAAACTTTCGCGAGGCACATCCACGACCAAGTCGTGGGTAAGCTTCTTGTACTGTTCGCAATCATTCTAGAGCTCCCAGAGGATTTCTTTCTACAGCGGCATCGCTATGAAGTCCGCAGCGACTGCCACTTGCGGTACATGAAGTATCATCATCGCTCAGTGGAACAAAATGAGGTAAGGTTTTCTGCATCTACCGAATTTCCCCGGGCCACTTTAGAAAGCAGGGCTGCATGGATTGGCAATTACACGTTGCGGTTTCATTCCATTCTACGCCCGAATGAACGAAAAAATTTGTTACGCCATTGACACCTTAGCATAGGCGCTGGACAATGTCTGGGTGAAGGGACACACTGACTTCGGGTCGTTGACTCTGTTGTTCCGGCAACCCGTTGCAGCCCTCCAAGTTCGTACTCCTGAAGAGGAGTGGAAGTGGGTTAAGCCGTACCCAGGGAGTATTACCGTCAACCTCGCGGACTCGCTCGAATTTCTCACCAATGGGTTCCTTAAGAGTAGTATCCACCGTGTTGTGGCACCCCCACCTGACCAAACCGGGCTCGATCGTCTTGGAGTTCTTTATTTCGTGAGGCCGGAGGACAGCCTTGAGCTTAGACCAGTCATTAGTAATGTTCTCGAGCGTCTGGGATACAACAAGGTCACCGATGATACCGCCGTTGGCATCACCGCTGGGGAGTGGGTAAAGGCTCGGGTGTCAAAAGGGGTTGCCCAGGCAAAGGCTAGGAGTGAAGTTGGAGAGGAGGAAATCATTAAAGGGAGGTCGGCGAAATACTATGACTAGTGCCATGTTATACCAAGGATAGCGATGTCAAGAGAGCCTTGGGCTCTAAATTCACCTGAGGCTATGCTTAAAGATAAAACCGAGTTACCGTATATATCCACCGTTAAGCTACATCCTAGCTGACGGTGTTGTGCCCCCCAAACCCCTCTGCCTCACCATTACTAAGAACGTGAGAGTGGGCTAAATATTGTAGAGCCACATGCACATAGTGTAAAGCGCCGAGAGTTAGCTTCATCTAGGGTGTACCTAGTAATTACTCTCTACGATGTTGTATCAGAGATTGTGCTTACGCTAGGGCTTATGGCTTCGCAACTGGTCAAAAGTGATTTAGGACGTAATAATAGTAAGTCTTAACTCGTAAAATTCTTCCTAGCAATGGCCTACCTGTGGCCCGTCTTCACTCTGGAAGTAAACCTCCAACATCAATGATCTGCTCGAGCTTAAAGAGGGGCATTGAACCTCATCTTTCAGTACGAACTCTATCAGGAGGCACTTAAAAGGACCTATTCCATATTTGTCGTGAAAAGATTTGGTTCTCATTTTAGAGTAGGATGGCCGTTTGAATTTAAAATTACTAAACAGACACTCGGAGTGTCACACGGTTTAAGGTGTCACCTTTGGTCACCGAACCGGTGAGGGCCAGCGGACCAATCAGAGGCCCAAAGGGCCTTTCACCTTTTCAGCTGCAATATTGAACACTCGGTACGAAGGCGTCTGCTAACTTATTGTGGTGATGCAACGGTCCCGCCCTCTCCTCGTAGCCGCTAAGCCTCCGTTTTGCCATCAGCGTATTAACCCACTAGAGCACCGTATTAAAAAGTGATAGGATCCACGAGAGGGTGGCTCACAGCCGCAGGGTGTATGCCACGACCCTCCAGGGGCTAGTAGTGTCAGCCGCCTAGAAGACTCAATAGATCTCCACGGAAATGTTTGCTACGCAACCTACAAAGGTGTGCTTTACAGCCTTTGTAGCTACACCTCCTCTTTTAATTTATATCTCACTTTTTCCTACTGAGTACCTTCACACCTGTGACTGCACTTATCAGCAACCATATTTAATACAACTACTGTTCGCGGCCTAACTCCTGGTTGTCGAGCCGTTACACCGTATATAGTTAGATTTTTTCACACATGGGCTATTTGCCAAGGATACCAAGTACTTATGGCCCGATCCTCCATATTGTAGAATACTGTGGCTTGCGCTGAACTCGGATGACAGCCGCGAAGCTTCGGTCATCTGAGGCTTTTCTATTCAGTGGGGTCGGCAGTGCAATCTCTCCATTACCTCCCCGCCAGAGCCTGGTAAGACCTCTGGGCAAGACATACAGGTAGGAATCCAAGGCTATTAGCTCCAGGCTATCATGAGAGCTTCAGCCGCAAGAGAGGTATACACTAGATTGGAAGCTCGCGAGCGGATCCACGGGCTCGGGCATAAATAGAGGATCTGGAAGCCCTTGACTTTGTCCCAGGAACGGCAGGCATGGACTCCCATAGACCCCAAAGAGATCATCAGCTGAATAAAACCCCTTGTTCCAAGCCCTAGAATACTGGCCCTTGTTACAATGCGTTTGCAAAGCAACTCAAACAGCTTGAACAACAGAGGGGCTGAACACCGCGTACTCTACTTCCGTCTACTTTTCAATTGGCGTGAAAGTATTCAGGTCAAATTGTATCTGCATTGCGGATGGCAGTGGCTTAAAATTTTTACTGCCAGCCAATGAAGGCATAACTCTACATGCAGGCTCTGCAGCCCATCACAGACCCCATGTTGTCTAGATTCCACCTGATTGGCACTTCATATATATGTCGACCTTCGGGGGGTATTCACTCAATGAAGATGAAATCCTGCCAAGCCGCTGCCTGCAGCAAGCGGTAACGCTGACAATTCCAAGGCGGTTCTCGCGTCATTGGATGTAACAAGGGCTAGTGTTCTAGGGCTTGGCTCAAGGCTGTATTATATAATAATCAATCAGGCTCTCAAAGGTCCGTGACCTTCAGAATAGACTGAATCTATCGAGACGAAGGTCTCCTATTTATATATACAGAATATTGAGATATTTCCTCGCAATCGCTCTCGGTACGAGGTGTCTCGGCCTGTAGGCGAATTGCAGGTTCATGGCCTGATAAATATTATGATAAATATATTGCAGCTGAAAAGGTGAGTCAAGGTGACCCGAAGTGGCAATCCGTGTGACATTGGAAGACCACAGGGATTCGGGCACTCCAGTCTCGATGAGTATATAATAGAATAAGTATGTCACCAAGAATTCAACGACAACGTTGGATAATGCATTATTCTATGCCTGTGTCGAGTCACTTCTACTTTTACCTATCATGGCTAAGAGTCCTACCACAATCCGCTCCCGGCCGAAGAAAACGGGCAATGTGTTTTATGATTATCTAGCCGTTAGGGTCTTGCTTCGTGCTAGCGGCCTCGGCGTTGTTGCTGCGCTTACGGGCAACGAACCACCAAAGCAAGTCGCTTACAAGTCTCGGGCAACGGTGGTATGGCGGTCGGCTGTCCATATAGTCCCCGCAGCTGCGTCGTTGTTTCTCGCCATCATAAATATAAAGGGCTATTTCATAGGCGCATCACTTCAGGGTGAGGATGATGCCGATAGCCTCAAGTTTGCAGCGCTCCAGGTCGCCGCGAAGATCCAAGTACGTCATCGGTCCCCGGAAAATATGTTCATATGTATTGAGTCCTTTCTCGCTAGGAGCTGTTTATCATGTCAAGCGTGGGGGCTATGGTACTTTATGCCATCCGTGAGGACTTGCTGTTTGGCATCGGAATCCCATTGGGTCTCGTAGGGGCCGATCGGGCCTTTACACAACTCAGGTGTGTTGTCTACGGTTATTTTTTCAAGAATTAGATTTTCAGCTGACTACAAATAGTTTCTTCTGGTCACTTGAATTCTGGGGCGGAGTTCTTTCGTATCGCCACGTCGAAAAAATTCATCTCCGATACCGTCTCCTGGTACTCCTTTGCTTCGGGGGGTTGCTTGCTTCAACAGCTGGTCCCGCGACGGCGATCTTGATAATTCCGAGAATGATACCCGTGAGTTCCCAAATAGTGAATGCGGCATAATGATTTGTGTAAAAAGTCGATCGCATCTCATACACAAACCTTAGCAACCTTAGCCACGGGCACGAAAGAGTTCAAACTGACAGACGCCGATATAGTGGCCTGTTGGAGGTGGAATATTCTGGTTAAATGGTTTGTTAACTTAAATCCTAGCTCCCAGAACGGATGATGAACAAAGCAATAGGAAGTGATACCCAGCTATGGCCAGCGTACTTAGACAAGGAGTACCTCGAGACTGTCAATTGCAGCACTATCCAGAATCGACTGACATCACCCTGGTGCCCATCCTACGGCTTTGAGTCTCTCCAACCGCTCTTCGGGACTTGGTGGGGGCCTGAGCCACATTCAGAGTTCGATCAGCAAGGTTCCGATATTCGAAAAGTTATTCACTACTCTTCCTCACGGGAAGACCGTAAGGATACATGGGTGTACACCACACATGCGCCAACAGCGAATCTTCAAGACGCGATAGTCACTCGCTACCGAGACTCTCTAGATCTTCTCCGCGAGGTATCGCCTAATTCTCCGCTCGAGGCCAAACCAGCGAATATCTACCTAGCCAAGTCCAAGTTGTATCAAGTAAGGACTAAAGTGCCTCTTGTGCGTACTTGCTGTCACCCGCAACCGCCAATAACCCCCGACAGCATGCCCCCGAGTGTTTACTTCCCAAAGTTTGAAGCATTCCAAATTTACAGAAGCAGCTCAGAGATAGGACCAGTAATCGAGATGGACACAATGGAATTGCTAAATCAGGAAATGGTCCGTCGTAGTTACTCTCTACCGAGGAATCACGAATTTCCAATCATTGCAATTCCAGTCGAAATGCCAGAGGGAGAAGTGGCCTCACTAGGTCTGCTCTTGATTCACCTAGATCCAAAAGCGACCGCAGAGCTACCCCGGTGGGACGTGATGGCCTGTTCAATCGACACTAGATGGGCAAAGGGGCGTTCGATCATAGAAACGAACGGTTTACGTCCAGACTTGGTCAGTCACGAATTCATTGCTGACAGGGTTGCCAACCCCGTTCGTACCGAGTTAGACATAGCGGGGGCTGATTCTTTCGAATCCCTATCGTGGGCACCCCAGGACGACGGGAACCTCGAACGAATTCGCCTTCGAATAGGATGGTACGATCTCCTCTCGCCTCTCATTTCCTCCGGTGAGCTCAACATTCAACCAGGGTGGGGTGCGGTCACAATCCAACCACCGGGGAGTACTGCAGATATAAACGGCACGATATTAGAGCAACTAATCAAATTGACGGTCTTCCCAAACTCAAGCTTGTCCTTATCCGGCCAGCACCGCGTGAAGAAGAGCGTGGAGGTCATTATTGCTGCCACCGTAGCCGACGGCTTGTCGCGGTGTGGTTCACATATGCACATAGGAGCAAGCTCAAAAATTAGTAATTGGCTAGCCGAGCGAAACAACGTCTCGTACGCGCGGACACTGGTGAGACTCGGTGAGCCCCTGCAGTCATTCCCGCTACCGGAGGCGCTTGCCGGTGGAGAGCACACGCAGATGACGATGCAGGCGATTTATACCGGCTACGTCATCTCCATCACAAACAGCTTTGATCGTTTTTGCGTTGTCCTCCTATTGGCCTACGCTGTGGTCGCTGTGGCCCATACTGTATGGTGTTTAAAGCCTGGCCGAGGCCGCGCGCATGAGGCCTGGAGCACGATTCCAGAGCTGGTCGCTCTGTCACAACAGTCAGATCCCGAACCGGCCTCCGTCCTTTCGAATACCTGTGCAGGAGTTCGGTCACTAGAGACAATGGGGAGAGTCGCGGTAGTAGAATGCGTGAACGAGCCTGGAAGGGAAGAGCTACAACTTAGGCTTGGAAAAGGTTTCCGTACTGATAGTATTGACGGAATCGCTAAGCCCCTGCCTGGCGTAGAGTACGGCGCGAAAGAGTATGAGCTGGGGGAAAGTGACGAATAACTAGGTATAGAAGCAGAAATACTCCTTTGATATTAGGCAGCTATACCGATATCAAGCAAGAACTACTAGTGTAAGAAGACGGCACGGCGCTAGCAGATCTGCGTCCATGATAACAACACGATTAATAAAAATATTTCTTTATATTTTAATCCCTTTAATACGAGGCTATAGTTTATATATTTTAGTTTACAGGCGACTAAAGGCCTTGTAGGTCAATAAAGTCTATCCGATATAACAAAGCTGAAGAGGAGAGAGGTCCTTGGCCTCTGATTAGTTCGTTAACCCTCACTAACTCGGTACCTTCAAAGTGACATCTTTATATACCGTGTGACAATAGATGTGTCAACGAGGTAGATAATATTAACTGCGAACGAAAGGGCGCCAATAGGATCCATTTACAACAACGGAAGCTCACTTGGTTGGGGTGTTGTAGATAGAGAAGTAACGAGATATGCACGGTCTCGGATAATGTGAGCATATATTCTGATGCCCATTCCGATAACAAAAATCCAATGCCCAAAACCGAAAGATATAGTGCACATATCTGCATATTCAGATTGACGTCCGGGATAATAGAAAGTGTATTCTATATAACGAGCAACCGTCAGAGGAAGTACTCGGTCGCAAAATTTACATGAATGCTTCTTGCTAGTATACAGATTGACGCGGAATTTCGGTGTCTTGGCGCCGACCAATGTACCCGTCAGTTGAATTATATACTTATTGTTAACCAGAGATAGACAAACAATTAGTACTTGCCAAGATTACAATATAGAAAACATAGTTCATTTCTAGGCCACGTACTTGCAAAATTATTAACACCCCGTTACTACCTAGTCCGGCGTCAGCGATCTCTTTGGGTCGGTTCCTAAACTCTGTAGGGATCAACTTGCCAGTGCAGTGCCCAATTGCCCGTCGGAGAGCCTTTTAGATGTTCTAGCACCATCACAGCTAAGTTCAGTGTGCTTACCAATCTATGTTAACCATCTACGTGCTGTAACTGATAAAGCCTAGCTTCTGGATCCCAAATACCTAGTGAATATGGTATCGTGGTCGTAGTGTTCGATGGGTATTGCTGATCTAGCTGGCTAAGACACGGTCGTGACCAAAGGAACGGCGGCACTGGGCCAAGAACAACCATAGAGCAGACAGTTATCAAGTTAAGAATGCCCCATTCCACTCTCTCTATTATCACTTCCGTTAAACGCGAGGGCATTAACAACTCAATACCTTTTAGATTACATTGTTGAACGTGCTTCTGTTCAATTCGGCGTTAGTTCCTTCTCCGCCTGACTAGCCTTGGTCACAATCGTATCTCGCTCCTTGGCATTATACACGCCAGCAGTCACAAACTTGTCCGCAATGGATGTCACAGCCTTGACGAACGCATCATGTGAATCAAAGGGCGCCTGATCCCAAACCAAATCAAGGAACGTCGGCCCATCTGTGCCTGGTGAGGTGATCCCCTTGACTGGCACATCATATTTCGGCAAGCCATCATTACGCTTGCGATTTGCCACCCCCGTGTCGATCGTACCAAATATCACTTTCGGCTCCACGCGTCGAAAGTACGCCGAAACAGACTGCGAGTCGCTGATGTAGTACGGACGCGCAGTCAAGCTACCGCTCGCGGTCTTGAAGGTTGCGTCGCCGGCCGCTGAGACACCCGTCTGTTTGATGGCTACCTTAGAGTAATCGCCATCTCGCTTCAGATACTGGTAGAGGGACAGCCCGAAAAAGCCGTCGTTGCCAGTACCCGGCTTGCCGAGGAGCTGTAGCACCACAGGCCCCCACATGATCGCTTGTGTATCCGGCCGGTCGAGTGCATGTTCGATACGGATGCTGAATGGCATGCTAACTTGGATGACGTCTCCTGTCTTCCAGGTTCGGCTTACTAGAATAATCGCGGTCAGTCATGGCCGGGTTAAACGTAATTTCCGAGACCTCGACTCTGAGGATTTCACCACTTACAGGTTAGATAACTTCCGGGTTGCACAGCGTCAGTCTGGGCCTGTCCGTTGACGGTGACTTGGAAACCCTTGCGGACCCATGCGGGTACACGAAGTTTGATATCCAATGGGCCTTGCCCCGTGATGGTGAACTTGGCCGTGTCCCCACGCGGGAAAGTCGTTTCCTGCTTGACTACGAAGCCTTTCTCTGCCCAGGTAAGCGTGGATGGGATATACAGATTGACCCAAAGCGCAGATCCGTCTGCGGAGCGGAAGTAAACAGTCTCCTGGTACTTGGTGTGGCTCTCCATTCCGGTGCCACCACAACAGGTACCGGTATTACCGAAGTCGCGGGGGGTTCCTGGAACGAGCGGCTGAAAGTAGGTGAGCTGAGGATCCCTCGTGCTGGATGTATCGGCACGCGAGCCTGAAATGTGGTTAAATAGGCCACGCTCGTAGTTGTCCATGTATGTGGCATTGTGCTCGTGTAAAAACAGGTTGCGCGCCAGCTTGAGTACGTTGTACATTGTGCAGGTTTCAGCACCAGTACTAGACATGGCGTTCGCGATGTTGTCCCGGTTCTGGAACAGCTCGCCGTTGCCATCTGTGCCCGCATAGCTGCCACCGGAGCCGCCGGTGGCAAAGCTTCGGTGCGGTACTAGCCAGTCATAAAAGTTCTTCGCCGCAGCAAAATAATCTTGACTTCCGCCATGCTCGAAGACTCTCAAATAACCAAGGAAGTTAGGTACGTGCTGATTGGCATGTAGCCGGTAAGGGCGTCGCCGACCCGGTATCTTGTCTTGCGGCACGACCAAGATGTCCTGGTTATTGACGGCCGCGCCAAAAAGCGATTCCCGATTGTCGAAGAACTTGGCGGTTTCCAGATGTCGCGCATTACCAGTAATCTGATAGATCTCAGGAAATATTTCGTTGGCGCCGCCGTACTCTCCACCGATGTATAGATCCCACATGTAGTTGAGGTCGTCCCTGGTCAGGTTTCCTGTATATTTCGGGTGATTTTTGTCTCCGATGGTCAGTGCAAGATATGCCCAGTCGGCCATCTTTGTTACGATCTTGAGGGCCTGTGAGCTATTGGTGTTGTAATATGCATCTAGTAACCCTCGCATAATCTTGTGCTGAGTGTACCAAGGCGCCCATGTGTTCTTGTCGAGGTCGCCTCCATATACCGCCCAACGCGGCGGGCCAAGCCGCAGCACGGTATCTTCAGGAAGGGCACCGAGGTAGCCGGGATGCGTAGGAACCCAGCTAGCTGCACCGGTGTCTCCTCCATTCTTTATTCGAGCGGTAATGGCATCCTGGCAAGCGGCCAGCTCAGCAATCATCCAGTCGAGCTTGGTTTTGAATACTTGCTCGCCCTGATCGGCATACGCTTGAGACAAAGCTGTCATGTAGTGGCCTGTCCAGTGTCCACTCAGTAGTCCACCGTCCTCCCACCCACCGGGTGATGTGACGCCCTGTGGATTGGGCCGTCCGGCCTGCTTGTTGAAAAGAACTAGGAACTTTCTCTCGTCGTAGGATTGAACGACTGTAACCGCTGGAGTTAGTAGTTACTCTTTTTGGTAGTTTTATTGCTGGCGCTGAGTCCTACTCCCGAGACATGCATGGCGGGAGCCCTCAAATTACCACAAGGGGAAGAAAATGACTCCAGGAGTTACTCACAGGCTTTAACCCGGTCGCGCTTCTCTTGCAGCAATCCGCTGCCAAGACGCACCTGGTCAAGGCGGAATGGGCGCACAGGTGCAGTTGATCCGGGGCCGACGTCTGCGGCCAAGGCGTCCATTTGTATGGCGCCACTACCGGCAAGCACGACGGCACCGAGAGCAAGGGCCCGGAGGAGCTGGCACGGACTGAACGGAATATCGTAAAGCCAATCCATGGCGAGCTCTCGAGTTTGGGCGGTTCTGTCAATATGTAGCTATCCAAGAACCCTCAGTTCTTAGTCTTGGGCGGTGGAATGGCAAGAGTCGTCCTGTCGAGGTGTTCCTCGCCATCTTCGCTCTTATACCAGGCGGTCGTGGCAAGAATACTACGTCACGATAAGGAACGAGCCTGGCCAAACCGGGTCTATAGCAATTTGCGCCCTCATTCAGCTGCTCGTCTCCAGCACTTATCGATTTGTGAGGGGTCTGGCCGTTGATAAAAAGCATCTAGCCGACTGGTGCGGCTAATCACATGGTTCTCCGCATCGCAGAAAGGAGACTTGCGGGGGGCCGTACAGAACATCTTCTGCCGGCCGACTGGTGGAATAAAGCTGTCTCCACGGATCTACTCAGACAATTGCTACCCTCGAAGCCGCGTACCGGGATATGGGTGACCGATGACCTGAACGGCGAACTGCTAAACGCGGAGATCAAGCTCCACGCCACCGTCAGTAACGATATGGGATACCACAAAAACAAGAAAACTCGCAGCCAGCCCATAGACCTGAAAATTTACAGCGCATCTCGGACAACCATTCCTAGCTGGCTCGCTTCTAAATGGTTTTTGCGACCTTCTAAATCGAGGTTGGGGCCAATTGTTGGTAGAGGAAAGTAAGGGTATGAGACGGCAAGGAGACTGGCACTTCCTTCATCGCCTTGGCCACGACTTTAGTACAACGAAGAATGCCACGCATTTTCACGTCAGTTGCAAATTTGGCGACGTTTGTTCCGGTTATGCTAGTAAAGAGGGTCTGCCTGAGAGCGACGCCTGGAGAATACTGGTGACGGAGACCGCGAGGGTGAAGAGGAGTGATAGAAACAACGCAAAGCGCCATGTTAACAGCAAGGACCTCAGAATCGGCGAATATCCTGGTTGCCACACACCTGCTGATAGGCTTGGCGACGCACCTAGTAACTCGGGCCAGGGATCAGATGACGGTTACGAAACTGAGGGAGACCCGAAAAAAGCAGAACACACATCTGTATTGAGAGATTCCATGGGTGTTTCAAGTACTTTGCTTGATTCCTATACATCTTTTGGGCATCTGCCCGTCGACTTACACTCTCGGTTTCGGTCTAACCGATCCGTATGTTCGTCATCTTCACGAAATCACTTGTATTATATCGTAAGCCAGCCCCGTAGAAGCCAATCTTGATATGGACGTTCAGCTGAGGCCATTGGAATTAGAGTTGATTTAAACTCGTCTAGTACGTATACCTCGCGTAGTTGCGTTGTTTCGTTCCTATCTTACGAATCTAGGAGAGTGAGTTCTGGGTTGACCTAGGCCTAGCTATCAGAAGGGAACGGGAACAACAAAAGAAGACACTGAGAAACTTCCGGTCTCGGCCCGACGATCCGCTCCTTTCCATGGAGGCTTAAATCTTGAGGGAAGATACACAAAGCTAGGTGTCTGCGGAGTTTGTAGCCTCAAGGAACGGCCAACATCTGCTTCGCAATATTAAGTGACGTGTAGTTATGAGTCAGGCCAAATATAATTAGACCGGAGAGGAGGTGTTTCCCATGAGAGTATTTCATAGGTAATAACTTGGTTAGAAGAAACGGTGCCCGACGCCCTTATCCCTCCCTATTACCGCTCCTATAAAGCGTCCCTAGGCTGTTGAAGTAAACACCCGGTTTCGCGCATCCTATCCTCTGCGCCATCGTCCTAGTCTATTGTCTCTACCGGGCCGAGAAACTGCACACGAGTCCCGGATGGGATTCAATTACCCGTGACACCCATTTTAATCGTGGAAATCGAAGGTTGCCGAGTCCACCGCGACACAGTCACATTATGTATGCCATGTTGCTCCCTCAAACCACCCATCGTGGCTACATGATACATTTTGGTGGTAGCCTGAGAGTGAAAAATGGTTTACGCTGCAGTGTATGTCGTTGAGATAGCGGCACATCTGAAGGCAGGGGCTAATAAGATTGCGATTATCTCGTAAATCGACATGCTACTCGAGGATGTAGATTACGGATGTAGTGACGAAACAGCGCGACGCGCATCAGAGCCGGAATTTTTTACATAGTTCGAGGACGGAAGATGCTTTCAGCATATAGGGCGGTCATGGCTAGACTCGTCGCCAAAATATGCCGCTTTGAAGAATAGTATTGGCACCCATGCGATGAGCGCAAGTTGAAGGACGGCGGGTGGCAGCGACAACACCATCGTCCGTTTGCACAGTGGGGTGCCAAGACCAAATATGAACCAATCGGATTATTGCCAGCGTCATGTCTCCCCCAGAGCAACCAGCGATTGCTCATTGCTGTGCGATTGCTGCGCGATTGCTGCTGATGTGCTGTTGCGAAGCAGCAACTTGGACCGACTGAGCTATTCGGAGCGCGGCGCAAATACAGGCGGGACCCCGAGTTGATTGCCGTAGCTGCCCATTTCCTCTCGCCCTTTCATCCATGTTGCTATGAAGACTCGGTGCTCACATGGTAGGATTGGATATCGACGATGGAACGTCGCCGAGAGCAGAGCCGTCTGGCCTAGCGCAGATTCCAACATGAGTCAAGTCACCGATTCGATTGTTGGCTAAGGTTCTCGATGTGGACGCGCTCGCTAACCTTGACTAGGGTCTTCTCACCGCATGCCGACGTGGGGTGAAAGGCGCAGTTGAAGGCCTATGACCGAACAATAGCCATACTGTATAGTAGGAAGCCGGGAATCGCACCAGAAGTTGGGATCCAACAGGTAAAGTCATGGTTAGGGCTTGAAAGCACCAACACTAATTACCCGATTGTAAGGATGTTTTGCCCCGAATACAAAACCGTTTCCCACTCGGGCTCGCACCAGGGTTTTGGCTAAGCTATCATCCCTTTGGCGACAACATACATGGACAAGTTCTAGCATAGTCCATCCAACGCTCAGTATTAGTATCGCAGGCTTAGTCGCTTAGCAGCAAGTTTAATCCCCAAACGAACCAGAGTGAAAATGAACCCAGACCAACAAACGTCAATAGGGGTGGGCGTTTACAGCCACCGTGAAAGGCGGCCCATACCGGTATATAAACCTAGTTGCGATAATCTTCCGAATCAGATGAACGAGCGCTTTATCAAACGTTGCTAACGTACTTTGAGGAGGATATAACTAATGACATACTAGCTATATCTCAATACATCTGCCCGAATACCACTCAAATGGTACAATAGTCAACAGGACAAAATCTTATTCCAGAGGTAGGGCTAAAGGCGTTCAAGAATTCTCTGTCCAAAGGAGATTAAGTGTAGCTTAAACCCTATAATTCTTTTGCCAGACATTGGAGGCTAACAAGTCGATTTTTGACTGAGATTTATTGTTCTTTCCTTTTGGTTTTTGCTAAGTATGACCATCTACAACTTGCTACTCATTTTTCTAGTCCTACTGGCGATAGTCAGGACAATACAGGACTAATTTCGACTAAGCTCTATCTTGATCTATCAAGATATGATGGAGGTTGGCAACGCTGTACCTGAAATATCACCATGTCCGCCAGGCATCTAAGTTTAGGAATAGGATGTGAAATGAGTGATCAAGCTTGCGCCTACGAGAAAGATGAGGCCGGGTCTCCTGATTTACTGTGCACATACCTACGTTAGGCTAATTCTTCCTTATAACTCAATTTCCAGGTCCCATAAAGCCACCCCCGCCTGCACGCCTAGGACGAAACACCTACCACATGTCGATGAACCATGATGTCGCTGAGCTGCGCTTGGGAGTGACTTGGCAGCATTCCATCTCGTATATGCAAAATACGCTACCATCCCTCCATTCTGAATCATTCCCAATTTGGCGAGCTTTGATCTGGATTCCCGTTTAACATTTTTAGTCCTTTACACCCTGATGCCCAACTAAGACCGCTAGGAGACGGATGTTCTTTTCGCCGACTACTTTTGAGCAATAACAGACTGTATTCTGGGGCCAGAAAAATATTGGAACCAGGCAGGGGTACTGATAAGTTCTAGAGCCAGACGGCGTAGGCAAGGGTGCAGGCTGCAGTGTCATATACACTACTAGACAAGGGCTCTCGGGTAGAAAAGGGCCGCTTTTAAGGACCAGACATAACCACGTGAATGACACTCCTTTTACGAAGATCTTGATGCAAAACCCCTACTTTTTGGGGCTGCCCCAAACCCCCATTCATTAGTATCAGCTAGTTCTTTAGAGCGGCAAGTTGCTAGACATGCAAGTTAATCTACGTATTGCCGATAATACCACTCGGGAAGCTTCGCTTACGGATCTCGTAGCACATGTAGTAACATTCACTTAATTTACATGTACAGCCGGTCAATCTATCTTTTGTGTCTATCGCTTCTGTCATCAGCCCCTGATTTCTCCGCACCCGCGGCGCCGTAATGAACAATGAGCGGGCAATGCTACCACGTGTAATGGGTCCAGCGACGTGGGGGCCTACAAGTGTCAGCTTCGCTATTCGCAATGTATTTTTACGTCGAAATTCGCCCCATTCCGTAGGATCCGCCATGGAAACCACCATCGCTTTACAGATCCTACTGCAACGTAAAATCAGCAATACTACTACGTAACGCATTGGAAGAGACGAGGAACGGCCGATCAAATTCACCTCTCTCGTGTTCTGCTCTCAGCTGTCATCCCAATCGAAACCACCTATATTCCTTATGTAACCAACCGATATGCACTATAGGTATCGTATACTGAAAACTATAGCTACCGATTACCTTCGCGGTGAGCCGTACCATCATAGGAGCTTATCGCTGTAGAACTTTCAAGATAGATGATACACTGAGTATTCTTATTGTCTACAAGTAACCCTTAAATCAGTAGTTGCCGGTGTATTCTTGTATTGGCTCGTACCTCTATGCGTGAAGAAGGGTGTCTAGTCTTTGACTCACCGCCTAATGTGCTGACTATTTCCTGTCATTAAAAAACCCCTCCACAAAATATACCCCAGGGATATATTTAGATGAGCGCTTAAAACTATACTGTTACAGTGCTGAATCCTGGTTCTTAATAGTTAGAAAAGCATTAGGTATCATCAGCGGCACGCGACAGACCTACCGTCATCGTGGTACATCTCTCTATGCAACCGTACCACGCAGCATGAAAGCAATATATTCCGAACAATCAAACAAGAAACAAAGGGGGGAGGCCTGATTCTATTGGGCGTTAGCTGAATGATTAGTCAACTGTCGTTGTTTTTCATTCCGAGATGTTTGAGTGATGGTAGTATAGGGTGCACTAATCATTCCGACCCCTCGGATTCAGTATCTGCGTTCATATTATGCTCCTAGGGCGCCATAAACACGCGCGTATTTATCTATCCCACCAGCACATCACAATTTTGGCTTCGACCGGATCCCCCAATAGAATACAATACGAAGATCAGAGACCGTCCGACAGCCCCGTCTCTGAGGAGGCAACCCACCCTTAGAAATGGCGGATCCTCCTACCATGTATGCAAACAACACTGGCTCATCACTGACTCTCCTGACGCTATCGGGGGCTACAATCATCCCGGACACAGCACATGCTGAAGAACTAGAAAGTGGATCACAACTAGGCTCGTTGAGCCTCGGGGAGCAAGTCGAGCCTTGTGTCCAAAGCCGGCTGCCATTGAGAGAGTCTCTTGGCCTTACGGATCTCGCGACCATAATCGGCGGTTCAATTCTTATCATTGCCTGTGTAGCCTTTCTCTCTCTCCTTTGGTTTGGACACGGTGATGAGCCTGAAGCCGCAGGTGCTCCACAGATTTGGCGGCACATTGCGTTGAAGGACTGGATGAGCAGAACAAGTAAGGAATTCTTGTAGCTATTCTCCCCGTCGCCTGGCTGTTGCCCATTGGCTTACTTGGTTGCAGTCACCATCACGTCACTGGTACTGCGATCTGTCGTTTCATTCCAGGTGGCGTTATGCACATCTATGACTGCAGCGCTTATATTAGAGAAACGCTCAGCCCGAAAGTCAGACGTTGCTTATCTTTCAATTGCCAGGAGTGTTAGCGACGGACCCAGAAGAGTAGCTCAATTGCTATTTTTCTCCAGGTCTCTATCCGTGCTCGCATATCTCGAGCTGTGGCTGATTTCATTGCTTGCGCTGGTGATGGTAGCTTTGCAGTTTTCTTCGACTTTGCTGCTCTCAGACCTTCATGATTACGTTGTTGTTGGCGACCAAGAATCCAGATCGATTGCAAACTTCGGCGCATTTACCCACATAAACGACTCGAACATGGGAATCAATTGGGGAACAGACTTAACGAGTCCTGCATACGCAGTTTTTGGCGAAGAACGGACGACTTACAATGTGACGCCAGCCACTTCTGGGTTTAGCGATACCGGTCTAATACGCAGAGGTTACTTGCCGTTCCGGGGAACTGAGAACCGAACTTCGGTACGCAAATATCGTGGACCAACGTTAGTAACTAACTCTCGAACCATTTGCGTGCCGCCTCAAATTGAGGGGCGGTTTCTTGCCGACGACAGCACGTATCAAGAGCTCGGAGTCGGTCATATCGTAGGAAATGTTGACTACGGTAGGAGCATTCGCCAGGCTCTAGATGGAGTAGGCTCTCTGTGTACTGGCAATGGGTGTGAGTCTGTGTCCTTTGACTGTAGGTGAGTGATTTGCGAGTCCCTATTTGCCTTGAAGGACCGGGATGATGATAAAACATCCAGTCCAGTTTTACTCTGTATATGCAAGTAGGTACTAACTCTTGGTATTAGTGTCCCAGGCACTGAATCCAATAATTCAACCCAGTCGAACATTTGCTTTATTGAAACCGTCGGGCGTACTTCTAGCTTCATGTCCGACTTTATTATTGAGCTTCCTCCTAGCGAGTTTCTTCAATACATAAACATGGAAGGCGACCCATGGTCTATAAATTCTACAATGTTTCTAGTGTTTCGGTCTGGGCTGACGATTCTTGACTGGGGTGAGGTGGCCCACGAGTTCCCTATCCCGCCAGCTCGTGCAAAAGGCGAATGGAGTACGATTGAAGTGCTGGACGGTCGGTTACTCGACATTTCTCTGTGCTTCGTACGATTTTATATCCAGCCTCGATACGTCAACATGATAGCACAAAAACCTACCCACGAACCGACTATAGTGTGGGATGGAATTAGCCAAGAACATGATACCACCGCAGTTTCTAACTTTGTGAGTCCCAGGCCTCCGTCTGATAGAGGGCTGATGGATATGAACATTCTCCAGGCGCTGGATCCAGGCGCAACAGATCTCAAAAGACCAGAAGGAATAAGTGCCACTATCCTACAGAGGACTATTCTAACAAAATTAACTAGCAACTTTAATCCGAATTCCTTCTCGGGTTGTATATTTTGTAGCGATTGGAGCGTTCCAGTCCTCGCAGAATACGCTCTACTCTTTACAGATATTATCGAGTCTACTGGGAGAGCTGCCGCCGCCCTTCACAGGTCAGTTGCTGAAGCCTTTTATTCCCTCCTTCGGCGTGTTTTAGAGGTGTGAATTGCCGAAGCGGGCATTTCCTACCATAAACGGAAATTATTGACTCTAGTGTTGTGAATATAGCTTTTTCGCTCTGCACGCTGCTACAGCTTATGACAGTACGTTGAAAGCATTCAACGTCCCTGAAGTCGTCGAAGTCGTTGTTACGACTTCGGTCCGGATACCTGGACCATGTTCCGAGCACAAATGTTCTGGTTTTATATCAGTTACGGCACTCCTCGGTGCCCACCTAGTAATTGTCGCCGCTATCACGACCCTCTACGTAAGCCAAGTGAGATATTCGCGCTTGTCAAATACGTGGCATGCCATCTCTCAGCTGATGGGCAATGAATTAGAGGATGTACTGAGCCACGCCAATAATTCCAAGGACAAATCAATTTGCAAGGCTCTCAAACGCGACGGACAGGACAATTTTGTACAACTCGGACTGGCAGACGGTAGTACGCGAGTGCAAGTTCTGAAGTATGCTGGGGGCCGCCAGAAACCGAGCGAGCACAAGGAGAGCCACCGCTATAACTTACATGGATGAGGGATGAGCAGATATAAGGAGACTGCCGGGCGATAATAATTCAGAGAGCACAAGATTAGTACGAGGAACCAAATCAGTTCAAACAACACTTATAGTGGAACTTATTGGATATGTCTAGAGGGTGGATTGGAACGGGTTGCTGGGTTATGAGCTGTTTGTTGCCTTTCTCTGTTTCTTTAGTCACCACATCATGGTAACTATTTGTCTTTTTGCCCCTGTCATAATTCCCTTTCATTCTACCTTTCATCTTCATTTCTATGAAGCCCCTCCTACGTCAGAATGGCGCATCATAATTGGCAGCACTTGCAGTATTACGATATGCTACATGGTTCGTCGTTCAGCCGCCCGACTGTGTACGTAATGGGTTACTTAAGCACGTATTTCATAGCTTGGGTAGAGAAGTAGGACTACCTCTATACTGACACGAAACAGCCTTGAGGACATTGTATCCTATGTCCCAGATATCACTTCCTTGTTGGTTTCCATGGCACTCCGATAGCGCCCATTAGATCATCGCTGTGAAAATTGCGTGCTGGTACTAGAGAGCAAGTCTACGCAGTAGAGAGTGGAGAACACAACGCAGCGCATTCGCTATGCATACGACTTGAAGGAGGTATAAAGCATTCCTTCATGCAGCCTCTGAACATGTAGGCTGGGTGGCCAATGGGCGCATACAGTACATGAACGATAATTGACTAACTAATGCTTGGCGCGAAAGGCCTCGGGCAGCATTATCAAGCACGTGTGAAGTTCATCCTACGTCCGGCCCTGGCCGAACACCGTCCTATCAGACATGACTACCTCGTTCGAAGCAATCCCGACAGTAGATCTTTCACTGGCCGATGACCCCAACACTCTCCCACAGTTACTCAGGGATCTCCGCCACGCCCTTGTTGACGTCGGCTTCCTCTACATCTCGAACCACGGGGTTCCGTCCCGCGTCATCGCGGAGCTCGTGAGCGCGCTGCCCGAGCTCTTCAGTCTCAAGGAGGAGAGCAAGCGCGCCGTCGCGCTCGAGAACTCGCCGCACTTCCTCGGGTACAGCGGGGTCGGGAGCGAGAACACGGGCGGCAGCGTTGACTTGCGAGAGCAGTTCGAGTTCGCGACCGAGCTTACCGCGACTTGGCGCGTGGGCTTGCCACTGCACGAACGGCTGCGGGGTCCGAACCAGGTTCGTTCGCCTCCCCTCCTTCATCCGCGGAATCGCGCGACATGCGCTGGATAGCTCTGATGGCCATTCTACTCACTGCGGCGACAGTGGCCCAACGACGATGCGAGGCTGCGCGCCGTGATTGAGGGATACATATCCGAGCTGACGCAACTGGGTGAGCGGTTTCTCGACCTCGTGGCCCAGGCCCTCGCACTGCCGAGCGGGACGTTCCAGCCGTTCCTCTCAGACCAGCATCGGCTGAAGCTCGTGCATTATCCCGAATCCGACGCAAGTTCCTCGAATCAGGGTGTCGGACCACACAAGGACTCGTCAGGCTGGTGGACGTTCCTTCTCCAGGCCTCGCCGCCTGAGGTGAAAGGTCTGCAAGTATTGAACAAAGCAGGGCTGTGGGTTGATGTGCCGGCCGTGCCAGGCACGCTTGTAGTGAACATTGGGCAGGCTTTCGAGGTTGTCACTGGAGGGGTATGTAAGGCGACAACCCACCGCGTTCTCTCGGGACGGCATGAAAGATACAGTATACCATTCTTCCAGGGTGTTAGGAGGGACCTCACGAAAGCCGAGGCCGTTGGTGCGCTAAAGACGCACTTCGCCGGTATGAGAGGCGGCGAGTCGACCGAAGGCAGTCAGATCGACTCGGCGTTTCTGAGAGGCAAGTATGATACTTGGGGTGAGTCACAGCTTCGCACCAAGGTCCGCAGCCATCGTCAGAACGGCAAGAAGTACTATAGCGAGGTATATGAGCAGTACATAAATGATGATATTTCATAAGCTTGATTCGACAGCTCACACTACAAAGTTTGCAGCCTCGATCGAGGCAAGGGCTAACGGAGGTCCCGGAAGTCCTTAGCACAACACAACAGCCGAAGAGTCAGCTAGCCCAGTGGATGAAAGCCGCAGCGATGTTGAAAGTATTTCAAAACAGATTTGTTAACCAGCTCCCACCATACACTTGTGATGGGCTATCGGCATATTGTGTTCTCCTTGCGAGTGACTTTCACGGGAAAGAAGGATTACTAGGGACAGGTAGCGAATATCAATCTCCTTTGAACACCCCTTAAGGGCATACCACTTCATCAAGTATAATACAGGCACTAATACAATGTGGCGGATAGTATTCCCAACATACCTGCATTCCGCCGGGTATATTTCTCCAAACATTCCACGCCTTGATAAAACAGCCATATGAATTCGCCCCAAGCACTAGTTCTTTTAAGAAATCGATGTCCACGATTTTATCGATCATTATGTTTCTTTACGTCACTAATCTCAACTAAGTGAGGTAATCTTGTAAAAATTCAGCCCGTCGACTCATGCACTTTGGACCTATTTATGTCCATCGCAAGTTTGGGCAAGGGAACGCCCCCCCGAGGGCCATTGGAAAAAAGAAGAGAATTGGGGGTGTTTGAGGCCAATGCTATGCTCATTTTGGTATGCTTGGGTTTAAAAAGTACCGGAACGCCGTTACCATGAATGCGGTTTCGATGTGATAATCAGCTCAAAGTGTTCACAAGGCGAGCGTTGGAATTCGGTGAGACGCGAACCCTCCGTCGACAGTTTCCCTCTTCAATCCGTAACGTCCATCAACACCGTTGTCCAGTGGAATAAATATATGTACCTCGTGCGACCGAGCGGCGCCATCAACATATTTTCCGAAAGCCCTCAACGCCGAGCGCTGGTACCTCGACGTCCTGAAGGCCGAGTACACCTTCTTCGCGCCTTCGCTCAATAAAGCTATTGCACTCAGCAACAACTAGACTCCATTCCGCTAGGGCACGCCCAGCATATTTGACGCTCCTGGCGAATGAACCAGTCGGCTCAATAGGGGCAACTAGGTTATCTTTATTGAGACCGGCTGCATTACGCAAGGGTATATCATCCTCGTGTAGATCCGCGAAACTGATTCGTTCAGTACTACTACTCTGACCGTCCAGGGTCGTAGAAGCGCTACTAGGTGAGGCAGGAGCATCCGAACCAGCATTTTTGGCTGAATCAACAAGCCCTGGAAGGGCACTTCCAGAAACAGCACGGGTTGGTGCAGGTCGGCCTGCCATGGGTGGCGGTGCCCCTCCGTGTCCTTTCGCAGTGATCCAAGACTGTGCTGGGCTTGGTAGGCGTGGCCGAGTTAGAATACGGTTAGGGGGTGGCATAGTACCGGCAGTATTCCAAGACAGGATGAACTTGAAGAAATACTGGGTAGCTTCAAAAGTAGGTGAAGACCCAATACTGTCAGTATCGGAACCGGTCGGGCTAACGATGCCAGTCGATATTTGTGGAGGAAGTACCACGCTCGTTCTCGATGCCGCCGTCTCCCGCCGCAGCGTCTCCAAATCGTTAGTACCATCTGCGTTGGAATTGAATGAGAATACTTTGCCGAGAAGGGACCATGTTTTCTTTGTTGGGCCTACGACTTCAGGGTGGAAGGCATTAATTGAGTCGAAGTCGGTCGGTGGGGAATCTGCCATATCTTGCCTGGACGAAGTAGGCGATGAGTCAAATCCCGCTACAAAACCTGGCTGCACAGTTGGAATTTCCGTTCTGATGATCATAAATCGCTTCCCTGGTGTAGGAAACGAAGGCGCCGTGGATGGTGGGAGTTTCCCTTTTTGTTCTGCGTGTTGCTTGAGCCAGAGATAGTGGCTCCAGACTGTTTTCAATCGAGTGAACACGAGTAGAAAGATTCTCCTGCATATCATTAGCATTGTACGCAGCCTCGTAAAGAGGATATAGCTTACGCCTCGAAATCGTCAGCGTTTCCTGCATCCCGGCAGATTCGCCAACACAAAAGTCGCATATAGTAAGCGCGAACCATAGGGCACCAATTGTTGAAGAATTTGTCAAATGTTTCCTCCGTAAGGAGCCAATCCATACAGATACACTCCTTGCGGCTCTGGTCACTCGCAATGACTTCCCAAATCGAAAAGAGAAGAGAAAGAACTCGGATTTCAGACATCGAGTTATTGGACTCGAGAATCTTCTTCCAGACCCCAACCCAGAAGGGCCAATCGACATCGATCGTTTGCACGCAGGAATCAGCATAATTGCTGTAGACAACTAGGGTCTCCTCGAGGAAATCGCAAAGAGTGAAACAGGCGCCATGATCGAACTGCGAGGTATGTTTCACAGCCGACTTCATTACAACCAAGAATGACTCAGCAAAGGTGTGGCGCGTATTGCCAAATGATACGGATGTGTCTGACAACAAATTTTTCAACAGGACGACGAGTCTATTCTCCGCCATTCCCCTCAGAATGTTGTTATTGGGTGCTAACTGCAATGCCATAACAGATGCATCTGCGCCATGAAGGGCATCCGAAAGTGGGGGGGCCGACATGGCTTCTACAGCTGATTGGCGATGTAGGGTTGAGTCAAGAACTGAGAGTAGTTGAGCATTGACAAGCACAAATCCGGGGGCTCGTGCTTTCTCGATAAGAGGCAGGTTGGGAGGCATGAAGCCTTCTGCGAGGACGAAGTAGTATTTGCAAAAAACGAAGAACAAATCACTATCTCGGCCATTCCATCTGGCCACCCAAGGCCCAGTCCAAGATATCCTGGTTGAGGCCAACGGTGGCTGTGCGGGTTTCCGAAGAGCGTCGGACATTATTGTAACGGAGGTCCAGCCCAACTTGCTCATGCCAGGAGGGAAAAGCGCGACAATGTCATCGCTTTCACCCTTGCTCCGCCGAGGAAGCTTGTATTCGTCTGCGATGCGCCGCAACGAATTCGGAGTTAATGACCATAAGCGAACAAGCACGTCTGCGACCCCGGGCGCAAAGAAGAAAGCATAAGCACAGGCTTTACCGGCGAAGTTGACGAGGCTATGAGGGGCGTGCCTGAGAGACATCTTCTCCGAGACGATCGCCATCTGAGACATTAAATTAGCGATGAACATATTTCTGACGTTATGTCCCGTTGACTCGGCAATATAAGCTGAATCCGTGGAGTGAAAAGAACTTGTCGATCCATTCGATTCATTGGACCCGAGCTGGAATTTCCGACGAACACGCTCTTGAGGGTTCCGTTCGGCCAGTGGCCGGAACGTTGGGGTGCTCTGTCGCCATTCCGGACGCATCATAATGCTGCCCACAGCATCAAGCAATATTGGCCGGTCAACTCCGGACACGGGCGGATGAGTTTTCACATGAAGCATGTCAAGAAGCCCAGTCCACCACTGATTGAGAATAATAGCTCTTCGTTCTAAATCTTCGTCGTGAAGATTGAGATTCGTCGGCTGAGACCCGAATTTTCGGAGAAATGGCACGAGAGAGGTTCGAACCAAATTCATCTTCATAGCAGTGGGCTTGGACTGAAATCTTTGGAAATCTGCTTCGAGGCTCTTGAACTTGGACCATAATGGATCTCGAGCAACGGAGGACGTTCTGGTAGCAGCACCGTCGTCGGGGAATGTACTATTACTCGTTTCGGAAGCATGTGACTTGCGCGTCTCGGTGGACGGCGGCGCCAGGCTCGTCGTCGAAGAGGCCGAGCTACCTAACTCATTTGGCATTTTGCTCTTTATGCGTGTAGTCTGAGGCCGTGCCTTGATTTTGTTCAAGTAATTACCAATCTTGCTTAAGGACTCATTAGACCGGCTACTTTCACTAGAAGATGAGCCAGATCGATTCCGTGAGCCCTTCCGCAGTTTCATCACTGAGCTGTTGCTCGGAGCGCGCTCCCGGCCAGGTCGCTGTTCGGGAGCTTGGACAGTTTCTTGTCTCATCTTCGGTGACGGTGATCGTGACGTCGAGATCCATGAGCGCCTAGCGAAAGACGCAAGCGAATTTGAGACGCTCCTCGAGCCGTCTTGTGTAGATAAACCTGGAGTGAGAGACCCATTACCTGCTCGGCCACCCTTTGTCTCCTCCTCCGCCACATGAGCGAGATACCCGAGGTCGGGAGCGGATTTGGAAGTAGGCATCCACGACTGTGGGCGACTCAGCACCATAGATTTCCTCCTACCCATGGTTTCAGCCCCGGGCCGCGAGCCCGCAAGAGAGTAGCGAATGGGGACGCCTGCAGGTTTCTCATTGGACTGCTCTGGTTGTAGGTCGGGCACAAATGCTAAAGTAGTGCTGAAATTTGCATCGACGTCGACATCGAAATCGATAGCCGGCACGGCGTAGGCAGGGGGGTCGGGCAAGCTCTTGTTGGTCCACGAGGAAGCATAGGACGACAACGACAACGATGACGACGTACGGGTATGGGTGGCAGATGGCGACTGCGTTTGGGGGACGGGACATGCGGATGACGACGAGGACGAGGACGGCGAGGGGCGTGGCTGCGTTGACTCGACGGATGGTGAAACCGTCACAGTCAGGGTCGGCCTAGTCATTGTCTCATGGCAAGGCGTGGCTCTAACACAAAACACAGAGCACAGGGAGGTCAGCGCGGCAGACGGTACCGTACGTATAAGCGTGCGAGTCCCGGAATGCTGTGCCTGGTCTAGCGCACAGTACCCTACACTACGCAGGTCGACGCAGGTAGCGGACGAGATGCGCATACCCAGCTGCTACTCATTGGCCACGGAGAGCCCAGTCGACACCCAGAGCGGCGGACGGGATGTCTCTAGTGTAAGTATCTCAGATTGGTAGATTGGTGTAAGTAGACAGAACAGGAACACGTGTATCCAAAGCAAGTGGTGTAGAAGTGCGTTTTGTATCGTGTACGTAGTGTATACTCCTTAGACAGCCCGAGCTAGCGTCTCTGATGGACAATGGACGATGTTTCAAGGTTGGGCCCGGCAATGTTCAATACCCCATACTGTACAGTACTGTAGTAGGTAGGTAAGGAAGTAACAACCAGAACGACCTAGGCTGCCCCTTGACAACCCTGGACAGTGCCCAGACAAGGTTGGACCTAGGTACTGTACTACCTGGGCTGAGAAAGTCGACGGATACGATTCGGTGCAGCCGTTGAGGTCTGCCCACTACCAAGGTACGACTAGGTACGAACGAACGTGGGATAATTGCGAGGATATCACTGAACAGTGGAATTCTTGTGGAAGAAGAAAGAAAAAATCGAGGCAAGAGAGAAAAAAAGGCCAGAAGGCCGTTTTTACAAGTTACCACCATACCATATCTACTACCTAAGCAGCAGAACTCTAGATACCTGTTAGTGTATTCCGTACGGGATGCAGTACCTTCCGATTGGGAGGGGCTGCAAACTGCCTATAGTAGGTAGGTAGTCCACCACCCCTGTCGCCTGCCCTGGCAATACGCTGCGTTGCCGCACCACCTACCTACCCGGGCAGCATACTTGCGCTTACCCACGGCCACTACCTAGGTACACTAGATGCACAGTACCTGCTGTAGTGTACTTATATGTAAGCAGGCTACCTTAAGCTTGTATCCTACCACCACCACCAGCTCGCCCAGACACAGACGCACTGTATTTTCGCCCTTCTGTTGTCCAGCGCCCGCGCGTCTACATGGTGATTGCCTTGAAAATGCCCGAGGCTGGACAAGCTAGTACTTAATGATTATAACATAATCACGTCGTCGTAGGCAAAGTAACGACAACTGTGAAACAGGGTGTGCTGCATACTACTCACTATTGGGAGCGTGTGCGTAGAATTTGCATGCATGTCATAGGTACGGTAACACTACTTAACCTGCCACCACGCAGCGAAAACCAAAGTTGACTTTTACATAGGCTGGACTGGAAGCGCGGTTCCTCTAGGCGGAACCTTTAGGCAGAACAGGTCGAGACGCCTCGATGGCGCTATTGAAGCCGCCTTTTCATGTTTCATGCTACGCACATGGCTAGAATTGATGAGGCTTTCGCTATATAGAAAGCCAGGCCTGGAGCGAAAGCAGTGATCGGCGTCAGGCGGACTGCCCAGCAGATCAAAATATCAGAGACCGCAGCAACCAAGGATTGCGTACATGCGCCGATCATGGCGTTTCCAGAGAGACGGAAGCATCACAAGAAATTGCCACGGGGTTTGCCAAGACATTATGTCGACATTTTCAAGACCAAGGCACCATCTGGGCACCATCTAGGCGCCATCTGGGACAGCGTACGCTAGGCCAGCATACCGCTCGCCAAATCGAGGATATTAGTTGAAAGCCAAAAAGACATTACTCCAGGAAACACAGCGTTCACTCGGACCGTGGCTTGCATGGAACCGGCAACTATCAATCTCGCCATCTCGTCTGGGGAGTCTGTTTCGCAACACGTAGGCACCGCACGCCAACGGGCCCAGCCAGCTGCTCTTGTCGTGGTAACTTGCGCGTCCGACGCCGCAGCTGAACAGCAACGGCCCTAGCCCATTGGACCTGGGCTCCGAGCAGGACCCTAGCGTACTTAGACCTTTGGGACGGCTGGTCTCTCCTCGTCACAACACATCCGTGACACCGCTTTCGCTTCTCCGTCTGTAAACGCGGAATCTGACGCAGGAATGACGAGTCAGAGACAGGCGCGCCTAAACAGACCGGTAGACAGACTATCTGCCAAAAGTTGCGCCGTCTAGGCTCGGCTACCAATAGGTCGGCCGGCAGCACACACAGACACACAATACCTAGCGCGGTATAATCTCTGTGGTCGCGGCCGGTCCCTCTGGTCAGTCCACTAGTGCAAGAAGCTGCCCATGCAGCAGGCGTACTTACCGCCCGTGTTCCCGGTTTCGATCAGGTGCATAAGTGCGCGGCGCCGCGGCCGCCACGAACTCGCTAGTTTCGTGAAGGCCCTATGAACGGAAAGAGAGCTACTGAGAGCAACAACGCAAATAACGTCATCCACTAGCGGGTCCGCACGGCATATCCACAGGGGCCTGCGCAGGGCACTTCACTGGATACACTACACTAGGCGAAAGATGGGAATCTACCTCGAACATCTATAAGATTTGCATTACCTCGAAAGGGAAAGTTCCATGTCTTGAACCCTGAGATACGCCCCTTTCCAGTGGGTACTAAGTACTTAGGTAAGTACCTAGGTACCTGGAATGCAGGGACCACGATGTGCCTATAGACACTGACCACACAGCACCAGTAAGTATACTTGCTGTAGCAGAGAAGAAAACGCGGGCCGGGTTATTTGGGACAAGGGCCATATACCTATGTACAGTACACCAGCATACTGTAGGTCGGTATACACTACTTCAAGGTTAATCGGAATCAGACGGCCCCGGTAGGGTTTTGATCATCAACCCAGCGCCAAACTCGTCCCGCGGCCTCCCCTCTGTCAGGTCCCCGGGACCGTCTTTTGTCAGGCCGCATCACAGGCGGCCACAAGCCGTAGCGTGTGGGGCGCGGCGCCATGCACGTACCTAGTCCCTAGTGCACTGTAATGCATGAGCATGGTGCCCACAGCCACCGTCGATATGGGGAGCTGAAAAGCCGTAGTGTACGATTAATTTGTATCGGGTCGCCCGCACCACTCAGGTGAACTGGTCGGTACCTCGATGCATGCCGAGAAACACGCTGGAATCGCGACGAGGCGCGATCGAAGAAAACACCCGCCGCACTCGTCTCCGCCAAAAGAAAGACACCGGGCACTTCCTTGTGTGAGGCTAAACAATATAAATACTAAATTGTCGTATGCAGCTCATGTGCACCATCCGCCATTTTCATTGGGCGCGTCAGCATGTTACTTATACTTAGTATTCTCCAAGGCGTAAGAGCAGTTCGGGTCGGTCTAGTAGCAATGCTGCAAACCTAACAACGGCCGCCCCGAAGCTCCGAAACGACGGGTGACAAACAAGTATGGACAGATCCAGGGGTGGGTGTCCATTAAGAGAATATCTGGTATGTGGTGTTTTCTCTTCGAGCCTTTCCAGAAGCATTGCACCCACAACCACCACACATCGTTTGCCAGCCATAGTCCAGCAAACAGACGTCGATTTCTTCCGAAACAACGATTTTGCATGAGCGTGTTTGCTCGGCCGGTACTGCCCCGTGCAGGGTTTTGCTCACTGCAACGGCTGAGATGAGATTGCAAGACGAGATCCAGTTTCGAATGAAGGTTTTATTTCTTAACACACTCCTCGCATTAATGGCCTCGTGACTAGCCCTCTTCATATAGCCATAAAGAAACTTCTGTATCTTCGAGTTGAGTTGAAATCCCCCTTCGAGGGATATACGCATCCCAGATAAGAGTCAACGGGCGGGAATCGCAGAGCTTGAACCACAGAGACTAAGAAGAGATTACCATTGTCGTCAGTACGGGGCTAGTCTATTTCATAGGCCTTGCGATACGCTTGGTATCATATATCAGCGTCGTACATATAGAATTCCTCAAAAGCGCCACATGAATTTCAATGAGCTGTGAGGACTATGGTCTCAGTCCATGATTTGTCTGCAGATTGACGATGGTCCAAGGTCGGTGGCCGGAGACTTGGAATACCGAAGGCATCAAATTATGTTCAACTCCTCCTAGAGTACTGGCAATTAGGCAATGGTCAACCTGTCCAGATGCTCTAGATAGGTATAGTATCAAATTTAAGCCAGAAAACGTTCACGTTCGGTGCGTCTCTGCATTTTAGTTTTGGTATACTGAACAGAACGTAGTCTAGAACAGAGTTAATGTAAACACTTGAACATTTCTGTATCAGCGCTGACCTCAAGCAGATGCTTTTTGAAGGACTTTCCATCGGTCGCTTCAAGTAGCACCGAAGGCCCCAGGTTGCGTTCCAACAACATTGTTCATGATGCCGATAAACCTAACCAATTTTTTTTTCTTGACTTCCCTCATTACTATCTGGGATAAGTTGTGCGGATGGACGATGCGAGCGGGAAAACTGACGGATGTGCCCGAAGAGTCGTCTATCTGAAGATTGTGCGGACGGCCAAAGGCACGGTTGGATATACTAACGTCTCAAAATATGTTATTGTCATTGTTATTGCGATTCCCGGGTTTACTTGCCATTGAAGTAGAATTAAGTGAGGGCTACAAAGACTACACTATTACATGTAGCAAGACCTCAGATGCTGCCTTTGCCTACTTATATTAGACGCTACTTGATAATATCGAGCACCACGGAATAACATGACTTAAAATCTCCTCCGATAGGTTAGTCTAGCCTACTACTAATAGAGGAGCAGCACCAGACGAATTGTCCGAGAGCCTCTAGTACTAGTCGCCTCGAGGAACTACTGAAAAGTAGATTCGAGCTACTTGCCAGTTAGTAAGCTCGTCGAATGAGGTAGTTGGGGTCGTCTTGGTTCTTCAAGCATTGACTCACTTTAAGCTATAATAAAAGTTCCTCTTACTAAGTAAGGGATTGTTCGGCTTGTAGACGTAAGCACAATCCCTAACACCCACAAAATAAAGTATATATACTGTTAAAAAAGATATCTATCTTGAGGAAACTATAAAGTCCCTTTTATGTAATATTCTATATTAGTTATTACAGATATTCAGGTATTTAAATGCTATCCAGTAACGCGCCTTCCTACTAAGAAGTAATCTAAGGGTTTTCCAACATTTTACGAATGACTTGTAATATGTTACGAAATAAGGCCGACGACTGAGCTGGTTTTGCGTAGTGTCTCCTTTCTTAATCAACAATTTCCGCCAACACCAGAACCAATGAGAGCTGTTTCAAACAATGATAGTCATTCCAGCGGAGTAATGGGATCAAGCTACTATTTGACGACCCTATACATTAATTCTAAGCACTAATAAGTTGCAATCACTGAAGTATTTTACTTATACTGTTTAGGCAGTACTTGGTTTTTCATTGTGTGAAGCCGCATGCTTCCTGAAGACGCAGAATAATGAACCACTGCATCATAGAACCTTACAGTCTCTCCACGAGCGGGTATGGTCACTGACTGCCTAGATGAGAATAAACCAGCAGGTTAATTAGGTGTTCCTCATAATAGCCTCGCAGGCAAACCCTGCGGCTTGTGCCACCTTGTCAGATGACGTAAACTCCCGACGGAGACACGAAGCTCTGCGCCGTAATATTGAAGAACTCTGCAACGCATCATATCATAATTATGGTCACATAGACCGGTGTGGGCCGTCGGGCAAACCGGGAGCTTTAAGGAATCCCTATTGCCTTCATCGAGCGACCCCTATAGGTAGATAGGCCGTCGGCTGACGTCTGGTGCGAGATATTGCTGGTCCGGGGCCTAGATTGTAGGAGCTGGCGGGCACTAGAGACCTCAAGTTGTCCGAGAGCCTCCGAATATAAATAGGTGCTTGGAGAGCCAACTAGCCTGTTGAAGAGTCCAAGGTATTTTAAGACCGTAGAAAGATTACTATATCATACACGCACAGCGAAGCCCGTGAACACTAGTCCTTGTTACAGTATCATAATGGCATCACTGACATTCATGTCCGCTGGCGGCGACAGTGCCCTTTCACTGGCTTTCAGACATAAACTCGACAATGATGGGCATCGGCTCCTAGGAACCACATTGCCTGACGGCAGTAAAGTCTAAACAAGCACAGTCGGGTAATGAATGACCTTCTGTTCCTTTATTGTCTGAAGTAGAACCTACAGATTCGAATCCCTAGGTTTAATACGATCCTAACTCTAATTTCCGTACACACTAACCCACGTCTCCAAAACCAAAGCCCTTCTTATTAATATCCAAGAATACAACATAGTACACACAGCCGTCGATGCCACTAGAAAACAGGTGCTCGAAGCTAGCTTCAAAGCTGCGCTGCCGCTTTTTTGACGAAGTTGGGCTATTCGGCCGATTCACGCCGGAGGAATGGATTCAAGAAGGCAACGAGGACCGGAAGGCTGTTGGGCGGCTGTACTAGGAGTTCGAGACTAGCCAGTAAGTAGCAGCGGATCATAAGGCTATTTCCTTCGTGACTAGGACAGCAAGGTCACTTAGGTTGAACGAGGTTGATGGATTATCGTGGAGCCCACCAGCACCCTAGGTTGCTTTGAGAGGTCGTTGTTCGGGGGCATGGGTTGCCCTAATACCATCGGGACTTGCTGCTGGATATATCAAGCAAACTTTGCAGGGTAGTGCCCTTATAACACGAAGCTGCATGACAATCAAAGCTCCCAACTCTTCCGTCGAGCCTACAACATAGGTAACCTTTGAAGGGTGTAAACTATACATAGCCGAAGCAATGCTGTCATCGTGTTAAGACTACTTCTTCCGTCTTTTTAGGGTGTCATCTTCATCCACCATTGCGTTGCCACCTTCAAGATCACGGCTCCTCTTCAGGCCTTTCATCTTTCTCGTCTGTAAGTCGCTCAAATCCTGTTTGCCTAGGTGAATCCTGCCCAGCTTGTCACCCATAATGTCTGTTGAGATGTTCTTCTTAGTCTTCTCTTCGCCCACCTTGGGCTTCTTCATTGCTTCCTTCAAGACCGCCTCGTCTGGCTGCTGGCTGCGGCCTATACGGAAATCCATCCTCTGTAGCGCCGGGGTTAGCAAACGCCGCGAGAGAAGCCCACGTGATAGTGCAGAGCTCAAAAGAATGAAAAAAATAACTGACCGGTCCCATCTCCTCTAATTCGATGCGAGGTAACCTCTGCCCACTTCTCTTCGTGTCGAGAAGATACAGCCGTAAATGAACAGTGGGTTTGACATCGTCGCCGGCCGGCTCATCGGCTGCCACGGACACTAAATATTGCAATCCCTCAACATCGATCTTGTCGCTGCCTGTATCTCCCTTGAACATGTCGATCAGAATGCTCTTCAATATCGTGTATTCATTGGCGACAGGGCTATCCCATGCGGTTCCAGAGAACAACATCATCGGCCTTAGACCGACGGCAAACTTGCGAGACTTGAATTGCGACAGCGTCCGGAAGGTGTCGGGTATGATGTGGAGCTCTATCATGTCGAGGATCTGGTTCGAAGCAAAGGTTCGTGCGAATGTGAGGGTATTAGGACGCTTTTTAGAGCTAGACCCAAATACTAACAAACTAGTATCGTTCTTCTCGGAGAAGAACACGAGCGACGAGGCGTCCTCGAATGGATGGATGTCGTTCTTCTTGCTAAATTTCTTGGCCAATCTAGCGAGCTAACGTTAGACGAGCGGCGTCTCGGATGTGAAGCGACTACATCTGCTATCACTTACGGTTGTCGCAACGAATGAAGATCGGCAAGGGCATCTTGCACGATCTGACTACATGTCGTCCCACGGCTAGAAGACCATCAGACTAGCCTACAACGTTGAGGAGGGGGGTGGTGCTGGTATACAGAAACAGAGTCGACTTGGGGTTTTCGACTATTTTTGGCGCCTTCTTCTCGAGAGCTCTCTTACTCCTCGCATTCTTGGGTTTTCTATGGGAATGCAGTTAGCAATTGAATGGTGACGGCGTCTGCACATAGAATTTACGCACATTTCGCGAAGCATGGCTGAACGATGTTGATGCGATCAGCTGGAACAATTCGGAATATATGGTGGAGGCACACTCGTACTGCGCCGCGTGCGCAGGTCCTCTCCGAAATATTTAAGGCGGGGAACGTTCTCTGCCGGCAAAATTCTTGCGACGACCCACACTGGACTGGATAAGGTAGAGAGACTAAGGCGGGCGGTGAGAGAGTCGCAGCGCTCCACAAATATGGATCTACCTAGACTTCAAGTACCTTAGGTAGGTACCTACCTAGGTAGGTACTGATGTGGTAGCCACAGCTCAGCCACACATCACTGGATTCACTAAGGTAATCACACGCAGGTCACTGTACCTAGGAAGGAGTGAGTGACAGCGAAAGGTAACGGCCCCTTGCGCTGTATACACCGTAATTCATGCCTTCAATAAACCAAATCACCTCACGTGCACAAGGTCGGAACGTGTCCAGTATCCAGCTATAATCAATCATCTTGCTTGCCACGGTGCTGGCCATCTACCTAACGCCCCGGCCAAACTTGCGAATCTCTATCTATATTATTCAACCGGATGTGCCCAAGTGAAACAGGATCCGTGGCCGTCCTTACAGCCTGTGCGAGGTGCCGTGCTTCTCAAAGTTCTCGTTCACCAGCACGTACCGATATCGTGCTAGTTCATTTCCCAAATCGACGATGACCTGGTTGGCATCCTTCAGCGGGCGCTCTATGATCCAAGGCTTCACTTTCTTGTCTGCTGCTAGCTGCAACATGTCCCTGATTTCCCAAGGGGCACCGGTAGAGCTGCCACTGATCTTGACGCCACCGAGGAGCGAGAAGACGTTGACTTTGGGGAAATCACCTCCATCAGCAGCCCTGGTTCTGTGTTAGTTATTGCGCCGCACAGCTATCGTGATGAGATGTGCAGAAAGATCAGAGAAAGGAATAACGTACCCTACTTGGACAAATTCGCCGCCTCTCTTTAGGAGAGCGAGGTACTGATTCAAGGGCATATTCGCGCTGCTGACAGTGCAGACGATGAGATCCACTACGACACCAAGGCGTCAATGTTAATCATACTGTGCGACTTGACGAATCCTCAAGCATATAGAGAGGGTTGTATAGGGGGTTTTGTATAGAGGCCTAGGAAACCACTCACAACTCCGAGCATGCTTCTTATGCCAGTCCTGGTCCTCATCCGTAGCGATGTACTCATCCGCGCCAAGTTTTAGCACGTCATCTCGCTTCGAATTCTTTCTCGAGATGCCCACCACCTTATCGGCACCCAGGGCCTTGGCAAAGAGAACGCCAAAATGTCCAAGCCCACCAACGCCGACAATTCCCACGCTCTTGCCGGGCCCGACTCCATTTCGACTGAGTGGCGAGTATACGGTGACACCGCCGCACAACATTGGTGCTGCGTCCGCCGAGCTCAGCCCCTCCGGGATCTGAACAACAAATTGCTGATTCGTTCGATTGTAGTCTGCATACCCGCCGTATGACTTGCCCTCGTTGTTGGGGAATTCAGAGCTGTAGGTATTCACCATGAGACGTGAGCAGTACGAGTCGTTACCGCTACTGCATTCTGGGCAATCCGGCTGCTGGCAGGTTCGGGCCTGTGCGCCTACGCCGACTCGGTCGCCCACCTTGACATGTTTTACATTGTTACCGACACGCACTGCCTTGCCAACGATTTCATGCCCAACGCAGCAAGCTAGGGACGGTCAATACATCACTAGCTAGATGAAGAGACTTTTAGGGAGAGCACCTACGGTAATTCGTAGGAAACCAGCCGGAACGCAGCGTATGCAGATCAGAGCCGCAGACTCCGCAGTGGGAGATCTCGATATCAACATCATCCTCGGTCCATTTCTTAGGTTCGAATGGACCCCATTCCATCTTGCCATTCACTGAGTCAGAGTTGTGGCCCAACCAGCCTTCGAATTTGATGTCCGCCATGGTTATGAGGGGTCTTGTATGGAGATGTATATGATTTTAGTAAGTACGAAAAGTATGGCTCGTAACGAAGAGCATATGGGATTTCGCGAAGGGGGGGACTGCTACCAGTTTTATATCACATCATAACAGCGGAGATAGATTCGCGGATCCCCTAGCTTTTCGTGGCATGACGCTATTGACCGGGGACAATACCATATACATCGAGGCCCGCTACTCGGTTTTTGCGATGAGTTCGTGTCCATCTTGCAACACAGGTGTTGGGCTGGGTACTGTACCGAAAGCAGTTTACTTTCTCTGTTTAACTCCGATCAAGGCGAGCTTACCAACGTTGTGTTCTACAGTCTACTACTAGATTCAACACCATCGATCGGTATTTAGCACCCCTGAAGTTTTTAGTCATTGTCACTAACCAGACCCGGAAATGCCCATGAAGTATGTTACGGGATGACCCTCTTTATCACCTATTTGTAGTACGCTCGTAGGAATCGGAAGACCTATATACAACCGAGAGTTGAAGGCTTTTTCGACCAAGCTCTTTAACAGAGTTGTGAGTCCATACCACTCCTGTGGTACACGAAGTGTGGCTAGATTTGCCTACTGTGTACCCAACTCTAGGTTACCTACCCGGATTGAATTGCATCGGCACTTGGCCCTTGTCCACAATCACCCAACCCGATTCGACAAGGGTGATGCGGTTCCCGGGAGAGCAGAGCGCTAGGAGGGGTTTCTACGATCAACATCCTCGTAATCTAATCGCCGCTGGATTAGTCAACGCATGGTGGTTATCGCCTAGCTGCAGTAGTACTAGCGTTAAGGCCGTCTCTTTCGTGGGTCATCGCTGAGCTAACTGCTTTATCTCCGTTATTTCCTCTAGAGATATAACGAGCCGTGTGCCTATGCATTTCTCTTAGTCAGGTCTTTAGCCCCGGCTCCCTTGGAAGACAAAGTCCGGGTAGAACTAACGGAACACCGGTTTCTGGATTTGACTCATACTTAGGAGTTAAGAGCGCGCTAAGGAAGCTTCGGATTGTGATGTACAGAGATTAACCGCCGTGGTATGCGATATTCTCATTTGGTCTTCGTGGTGTGGCGCGTTTCCAGTTGTGCCGGAAGTGTACCCCCATCTGAACAACGAAACCCAGGTACAGAGGAAATACACTGAAACATTGTGACCGTTATCTGAGGCCGCTATAGGACTTTGATGATCATGTATGGCGCCAAATCTAGATCATGCAGCGACGCTCTCCAGGTGTCGAAAATAGGGAGGCGCTTCGTCGCAAGGTTTTGTTGGCCATACCAAGAAGCAACAGCTTACTAAAAACGACCGCTTACTAGTCGTCTTGATCACCGGCCGCTTCCTTGCCGGCATCCGCACCATCCCACCTCGAATTTGCAAGGACCAGACAAGCTTTTACTAGTTGGAATACTATATTGGATGATTGCTGTACGCGATGACTTGCTAACTAGGTTTATACTAAGGGAATGCCTAGCCCTGTTCGTCCTTTCGAGCTGTCACCTAATATATTCATTCTGCAAGATCCATATGGTTAAAATGGCGGTAACGGCTCATGCTCACACGTGTAGTGTCGCCCAATGTACACCGCCTAGGTGACCGGACGCAGACCGCCCTAGCTTGCGACGAAATTCATGAAGGGAGGTTATTGGCTACATATTGAGCACGTAGATATGTCAGTAGAACGCCACGTGGGACAGTGAGCCAGTCGGATAGGAAGCCTGACAAAGGTTTGGATGTAAAAAGGATACAGGTCACTAATCAACGCGGCCGTTGCTGTAGCCCCCTCTTAAGCCCTAGGATGGAAGCTTTCGCTAAATGCTCGATACGGGTTCTTACTTAAGCACGCATTTCGAGAGATCTCGCCTGCCACCACTATCCATTCCAAAGACGAATACGTCTTAGAATAATGTCGTTCCGTCCGGCCCATATTGTCGACGCTGGTTTTGAATCCACTACTGTCGAAGAAACAGGAAATATTTCATTTGGGTATGAGTGTCACACGGTTAATATTGCCACTTTTGGTCACCTTGACTCACCTTTTCAGCTGCAATATATTTATCATATACTTATCAGGCCATGAACCTGCAACTCGCCTACAGGCCGAGACACCTCGTACCGAGAGCGATTGCGAGGAAATGCCTCAATATTCTGTATATAAATAAGAGGCCTTTGGCCTCGATAGATTCAGTCTATTTTGAAGGTTAAGGACCTTTGAGAGCCTAGATTGATTATTACCTAATACAGCCAATCTGAGCCAAGCCCTAGAAATCTAGCCCTTGTTACAATGAGCTATGTGAACGGATACTCTAAAAAGAAATAAAAGATGCAAGAGTGACTGACAAGCAAGCATCGTATTCTCAATCATCAACACGGTTTTCGATAGCCAATGAGAGGCTAGAAAGAAATCCTGTGAGGCGGTCGTGTGATATAGGTTAGTAAATGGTGTCGATTCACAAATTCATAGCTAATGATTGTTTCTCTGTATTCCGTGGATAGCAAGCACTGAAGTATCCTGTAGTATCCCACTAGCAGATCAGCATTAATATCTCACACAGTTGTAGCATCAGGCCGAAAGCATAGTTTGCGTATAATAAACATTCGTTATAATCATTTAGATACGAGTGGGCATTCGAGATTACCGTGCTGCTTGAAGATAGCTGTTCGAGGTGGTGGCGCTTCTCAGCAATCTATCAATTGAGATTCATGATTACGTTGATGTCCAGAATAGTGGATGGTGTTATCTTGTAAAGACTGCGTTTCTCGCTCAAGCATTTCTGCTTTCTTGATAGTCTTGTATGACGTGCGCTGAAAGCACGTGCAGCGTTAATAATCATAAGAACGCAGGATACGCTTAGTTTCCGATAAGCAGTAAAGCTATGCGGGCAGCATGTGATGCTTTGCGCATGATAGCCTGATGCTTTAGAGACCACTCAGGTACGTATCTACCTTTGGACACCTATGGTATTGCAATTCGCTAAAGTCTGTGTCCCTTTGCACTCAAAACTATTACCTATCCTATACAATACCGTCACCTACAAGATAGAAAAGGTCTGTATTATAAGCGGTCGGGTGGAATTAGTTCTACATATCAAGTCAATTACATACCGTGCGTCGTCATCTATATCGTGATGATTGATGTGTATACGCTTTTGGGCAGCAAGGAGGCTCTACCATACAACAGAGACGGATCTGGGACTGAGATTGTGTAGGAAGCGCGGCTAACAGGACAGTCTCGCAATCGGAGATCGTGAAAATATGGCGCATTACGAAACTCGCTTGTAGCACACTGATAGCACTGAGCTCCTTTACATCTAGCGGATATGTGAGTCGGAGTCATTGTCGAAGACTTAGAAATATGATATTCATCCAGTTAGGCACTAGGGGTCAGTCAAATAACAGGCAGGACCTCACTTACTATATATTGCTGGTCAGGTCTATTTTGAATTTATATGTTTTGGAGTTGATATGTGCTAAGCTACGAATCCTGCCTAGTATAAGCTTCCTGTTATCAATCAGATACCCCAAGGTCCAAAAGATGATTGGTTACATTAATACCACACAAGTGGCGGGAAATATTAGGACGTCAATCAGCATATGCGCTTGCTCCCGCCCCCAGTTTGCTGTGGGCACTTGATGCGGCACTACCTATTGGCCTTCAGAATATCTTGCAGGTCGAGTACTATCTAGTAATAGTGGTGTTCAAAATCTCTTCGAAATCTACGGATTCATGGATTCTACGCCCATCATGCACATTTGTTACAATAACGGTGTACACTCCTTTCTAGACAACATTCGCATAGCACTGTGCAATGCGGTGAAAAGAACAGACCGACTCCTCGTTTTGTGACTCCATCTGCAGTATGTAAAGTTCCACTCCTCTCCGAATTTGTATACTCTTACGGTTCCTTACTGCAGAGCGTAGACAACATTTTAGGCGACTACATCTCGTCGTTTTGCGAGCCGGATAGTGAATCCTTGAATAGTTACCCCGCGTGCCTCGCACGTCTACAAGAAAGCCCATTCAAAAACCTTGGATAATTCATTACAGACTGCAAGAGCAAAACGTCATCGAGTTCGGGTTTCCATCCCTGAAATCAAGCGTGTATAGCTGGAGCAGTTGTAGGCTCAATAGCTGGGGTGCTGTCGTCGTCGCCGGCGACGACGTGAGGCTTTCATTTGAACTATCCGATCGGAGCCAGGTTGTCGGGACTGCAGTCATGGGGGTATGATATGACACTTGTTGCACGAGGCCTTCATCATAGCCTCAGTGTCTACACTGCAGTTATATACAGAGACTCTCTTTGTTTGGCCGAATCCTCAGCTAATATAGCTTCGTGACACAGGTGTTCCTCCAAGAACAACAACAGCAGAGTTAACACATCAGAAGTGTCGCTAGACAGAGTAGAAGGGTTGCAGTCCAAGTCTAAAGCCGTGAAAGGTGATTGCAGTAGTCAGGGCCAGGGTGGCCATGATGGAGATGTAACAGAAGACAGCACAAATGAAGAACGGGAGAAATTAACGAAACAGTATTGTCAGGGGTTGCTTTATTAGAGGACACTTATTACGAGCTCACACAGGCTGTAAGTGTACTAATCCTATTAACGATTACACAACAAGGGGATCACCAGAGTATAACCAGGATTAATAGGAAATCGGAGAAGTGTCAGTCGCAATACCGCGATCGTTTCTAGTTGCAGGACCCTACTCGCCTACATTATGACGTAAGGTGCATAAACTTTAACACAACATACACAACCTTGGTCGTTTTTACGACACCTCAATGAGGAGCCTCTTCTTCCCAACGCAATATCATTTCGTGCCCTCACCTCAAAATGGAATTGCAGTGCTGCTAGTTATTTACAAGAACCTAACTCAGTAAGTAGGTATGTTAGCTACAGAAGTAAGAAAAATCTCAGCTAATAGTAACAGGCAACAAAACCATTTCGCGACCAACCCTGAAACCCGACAGCTCTGGTCATTACCGCTCTCAAGTCTCAGAAATGCACGCCTCTATCACGATAGTACAGCGCATTTTGTTCGGAGCGTTCGCCGTCTGGCCCTTGAACATTTATATTATTGGCGTCTATCTTGCTTCGGCGCTGTTCCTGATTCTCTACCCAATCAGTTTTTTTGATTGGGATCCTTTGCAATGGTTATATAGTTGGTTTACGTCTCATGAAGCCATCCGGCCGTGGGTTCTTGGTTGGCTCTTTGGTCTAATCTCGGAGCTGATTCACTATGTCGGATGGCTCTGCTCGAGGATACTCAGAGGACAGCAAACAGACTCCACGGAGTATATGCCGTTGGCGCTCAAGGTTTTCCTGCTGATTATTTCTGTACCTTTTTCAGCTGCAGATTACTCTACTGCTGGATACATGGCTCTGCAAGCCACCAAGGGCGGCGGCGCCGACAACAGCTCTAGTAGGCCGAGCAGTAGCAGCGTAGGGAACCATGGTAGAGGTGGCCGTAAGACCGGGAGTGTAGGCGCCAGTTCCCGTAGGGTACATCGTGCCACTAGAAGTGGGAGTAGTCGTAGCGGTGGCAGTAGGTTGCTCGCACATGCCTCCAGTGTCGGTAAGCATTTCGTAGAGCTGGCTAGTGATAGTCAACGCGGCCTCTCCCGAGGCGATACAGTCGGTGACGTAGGCGTCGTACTGGCTTTTTCTGTACGCGGTCTAGCCTAGCAAGGTGCCCGCCAGGGCAGCGACAGACAGGGGGACCTTGGCGCCGTACATATCTTCTTCCGAAGGGAGCGAAAGGGGTGGCCTGAGCAGGGCGGCCTCGTTCGGAGCAGGGGGAGCTGTACGCCTCGGGGTTGGCCGCTCCGTTTTCTCTTTCAATACGGTGTGCTGGCGGGGGCTAACACGCCCGATGGTAAAACGGAGGCCAGGCTTCGGCGGCTACAAGCTGAGGGTGGCGAGTGGTCAATATTGCATATAGGACGTCCTATTTGTGCCGAATATTCCACATCGCAGATTGCATTTCCAGGAATTCCAAAACCAAGGAGTCAACAGATCTGAAATATAGTAAAACCAACCAGGCTAACCCATCAGATTGTCTCGTAAATGTTACTCTGGTAATACGACAAGGCTCATGCTGCCTCGCAAATAGAACATCGTGTTCATCACGGTTACTAGTGCCGCTTGTTCTTTCACAGTTAAGTTACTTTCACGGATCTCCTCGAACCCGCGAACTGCTATAACCCTGCCCGCAAGGAAACCCCCAAGCTAGCATTCCCGAATATGCTAGGCGGCAACAAGCGATGTTACTGAGGCCGTACTATGGTTGGTATGCCGTGGGTGCCGATACCGTCCTAATCCGCGCGTGACTAGAAACCCACCGACCACGACCACGGATACGGGTAGCACCATTATCCATGGGCAAACGCCTACTAGTAGCACATCTTTTATGTTGTGTTGAGCCGTCTGTATGACCGACAAAGTGTTCCCGCTTTCGCATCCTGTTGCCTGTTACTATGTGAATCTGGAGTGCAGTGTGTCATGTGCTGTAACTGAGTGCACTATATATTACTCTACACATTCGCTTCCCGATTATAACTGAGAGCAATATTATATACACATGGTGCCGTCGTAGTCACTATGTCTATTCTGAGCAGACTAAGTGCCACCCTCTTAAGCGTGAGTTGATATACAGAGCTGGCCCCTCAACGTAGTAGAAAGTTACTATATAATTTTTATCATCGAGATTGACGTAGTGTGGTAATCAGCAAGTTACACAACGAAACCGGTGGAGTAAGGTAAAAACCCTTATACTTTGCGTTCCCCTGAATTTGTTTTCTGCATTAGGACTGGCTGATTCTCGTTTCAAGACTCGTCTTCAGTTCGCCAAGCCAAATGCGTCTGAGAATTGTAATTGCTGCTAACAAAATCAGCCTCCTTTTCTTCCTCCTTCTTCACTTCCTCGTCAGCGTCGTCCTCGGGATTCGTCGTCTTCTTTGTGTAATAGCGCTGCCACGAGTAGCTTTCGCCTAGGCGTCTGGCGATGTCATTAGCTTCATTGAGGCTCACGAGGCGTCGCTTTCCTTTGGTCTTAGCAAGGTGCTCTTGGACTATGGCCCATATGCCGTCCTTGCGAGATTTCTTAGGCTGCGCGGCGGATATGAATGATTCCGGGCTCCTCTCAAGGAGGGTTTTGGTGAAGCGTTTGTTGGCATTAATCTCGATTGGATCAAGCCCCTCAACCTTGGAGTTAGCGAAGACATCATAGGCGATTTCGCCAGGTGTACGGCCGACAGTGTTTTCGCGATACAGAAGTTTCGGGTTTTGCTCAAGGAGAACTTTTGTTTGCTCGGACAGTAATCGCACCACGGCTGTATGAAGGACCGTATCACCAGATCCGTTGAGTATTTCTAGCTCCTCACCTTTCGAGAATTCGAGTAGGAGACGAAGAAGCTTCACATTATCGACATTCTCATCCTCCAGAATTCGCCGAGAACCACGGTTTGTGTAATCCCAGGTGTATGAGAGTGCATTGGCGTTCTTTAACCAGAAATGAAGAGGAGTATCACCGCCATGGGAGAGATTGTTTCGCTGTCGGAACATATGGGCACGTAGCTCCGGATCGAACAGTTCTAGCATCTGCCGGAGTTGATCGGGCTTGGGTCGGTTTTTGAGGCACGCATGGATGACATTATTGAATTCCTTGTCTTTAACTGACTGATCAGCCCCAGCGTCAATAAGCGTTTTGGCGAATTGCACCCTGCCCATTAGGCATGCCAAGTACAAAGGACTGTGGCCGAGGTCGGATTTTGCTTCGAAGGATGACGGGTAAACCTTGATCAAATACTCGATGAGCTTGTTGGTACTATCTCCAAGAGGACCTAGCACGGCACAGTGTATGACATAATCGTCTGCATTATGTTAGCAATGCATACTTGGCTCGCAAAGAGCAACTCACTCTGAATACCAAGCCATTTCGTAATGGCCCTATCGAATCCGCCGGGTGACTCGTTTAAGTGTTTTAGTCGTGGATCTTCTCTTGCTACCTTGGATGCGCCGAACTCTCGGTAATGTCTCATCGGTGCGTCACCCAAGAACCATTCTACAGAATCGAGTGAGCCCTTCAACGCAGCTGTAAGTAAAGGTGGAACTTTGCTGCCCGTTGGTTTGACCACAAGATTGCGGCCAGCCGTGGCCCAATCAGCCCTCTTTTTGCCGTACACTGTTAGGCCCTGGTAGTAGCGTGGCTTCAGTTTCATCTCTGTTCCGCTCTTCTTCACCAGATCTTCAAGCGGAATGCCCGCGCCGGTCCGCCGAATCACCTCAGCGAGCATATTGGTTCGTCCCATCCGAATAGCATGTTCGAACTCGATTTTGGGGAAGGTGTAAAACTTGCTAGACTCGTTGTCACGGTCCTCTGGTTGGTTACCAACAAAGCGAGTATGCATATCGAGAAGGAAAGTAAAACGATTGTTGTCATTTTGGGTCATCGCGAATGTGAGGAGATCCTGATGACCTAAATTGGTCTTCTCGGCTTTGTCGCTATGTATCTCGAAAGTCGGGGTAGCCCAGATGAGGAAATCCGAAGGCAACACTCCACTTTTGACCTGCATGGACACTTGACCGATATTATCAATGGTGAATTGGTTGGAGATGATCTCCTTATAGATCTCAGGTTCGCCGTCACTGCCGCTCACCTCAGATGATTCGTAAGATTCGTCTTCAACCTCGGGCTTGGCCATTGTGAACCGTGCTTTTTCCTCTTCGGTCGGCGACCACTGTGCTTGTACAATCTCAAGAATTGCTTTGGCTGTATCAAAATTTCCCTTGAGGAACGCGAGAGAGAAAGGATTGTTGCCTGCCATATCCGATACTGCTATCTTCAAGGGGGGTTCTTGTTGGTCTAGACCCCAGGGGGCCAGTGTGAGCGACTTGATCCTCTCCAGATCGCCAGTCCATGCTGCCTCAAAACTAAACATGTTCAGTACTCTGAATCCAGACACGCTATGAGTAGCGAGCAAACTTGGTAACAGTACTTACAGTTGTAGATATGCATCGTTCCGATCTGAGGTGAGGTCTTTTACGCCCTTAAAAGCAAATTCCACGCTGAAGTCTGATTGGTTTTCCTTTTCATCGTTGTCATCCTGGGTCTGTGGCATGCATTCGATATTGGGATACAACTCTTTAAAGGTCTTAGCACCTTTCTCCAAGAGGGCCTCTTCCACTTTATCGAGTTGGGAAATGACATCTTGTATAGCCGCCTTCTTCTCAGCAAGCCCTTTCAGGGAAGCAACTCTGTTTTCTTCCTTCTTGAGCTTCTCCAAGTTCATCTTATGGCCCTCTATATTCTCTTCAATAATAGCAGAGACAAGCCAGTGTTTACTGCCATACTGCGTTAGTAATCGCAATTTAAAGTGTGTAAGGCTTTGAATGCATGACTCTAGATCAAGCAGGATCTATAATCTAGCAAAACGGCCAAAAACAACTCCTGGGAGCACTTACTATGTTCCCTTCGTAAATTGAGAGAGAAACTCCGCAGCGCCACGCGGCTCTTCACTGGCAGATAGATCTTTAAAGTTGCCTTTTCCAAACAACTTCTTCTCCGATTTGACTGTGACTGGCTCATCTTTATACTTGTGCAATTCGCGTGCAAGGTTTCGCACAACGTCTAGGGCAGTCTCACCACGATTATAACGACGTGACCACTCATTTTTAACCACGCCCCAGCTTGATTTCGTGAGCGGGTTGGGGTCGACCCCTCTTGCAAGAAGCTCCAATGCTACTGCCGGTTGTGGGGATCGAATCGCTATTAACAGAGGTTGTTCTGTTCCGTCTTGGAATTTGGTCTGATTTGAATTGTATTCCTATTATTCCAGGTCAGCCAATTGATTATTTCAAGTGTAAGAAAAATAAAAGGCGAGGACTTACACCAAGCTGGTTTTCGAAGGAAAACTTTGCACCTTGCAGCCAACTATCAAAATCAATTTCTGGCTTTGCTCCAGCATCTAGTAGCTTGAGGACAAGAATTGGATTGCCATGATCGATTGCAGTCATTAGGGGACTGGTAGCGTCACTATGCCAAGCAGACCCGGTTACGGCCACATGATTGATAGCTGTTTTGAGACCGAGTTTATCATTTTCCCACAGACACTCGACGACGTTCATGTTGTCATTCTGCGCCATATATTTGTCAGCCTTCCCAAAGCCCCTTCTTCGAAAGGCTGAATTCCATGCTTTAATCACTCACCTGAATATAGCGATGGAATGCGGTGATACCATTGACATCCGCTTGCGACGAAGTAGCCCCAAGACTCAAGAGCGTCTCACACATGCGAACCGCTTTCTCAATTGGGAGTGCAAGAGCAAGAACTAGTGTCAGTATGGCAGCATTGGGATTATCGTATGATCCGTCACCAATCTTGATAGGAAGCAATGGATCGGCTCCAAATTCTTGGGATAGCAGCTTGACTACCTCACAATGGCCACCAAGAATGGCTAGATGGAAGGCAGAGCATTTCGAGTCCCATGCGACGGCATCAATCTTATAAAAGTCCGGATCGTTCTAATTGTCACACTCCAAGTCAGCCCCAAGCGGGTTCGTAATTTTGTATGAGAATTCACAACTTGGAATCCAATAACTGAAGTCCCAAGCGGCGGTATTGTTCGTAGTACTCACCTGGTCGTCATCGAGTGGAATAGACTCAGGAGTCTTCGAGTCGTCCTTGTTATCAACCTTGACGAATGACCCTGTGGCCATGGATTGGACCCCATCATCTGATGACGAGTCATCAACGAGCTCGCCATCTGAGTCATCTGAGTTGCTGCCGTCGTCGGACAAGTCAGAACCACGGTTGGAATGGTCGGTTTTGTCTTGAGTTGTTCCACGAATTTTCCGGCGTTGGTCCTGCTTCTCCTCCTCTTCTTCTTCGTTTGTATTGCTCTTTTCAAGCAGAATCTTGACCATTTCAACATTGCCACGCGCAGCAGCCAAATGGAGGGCAGTTCGTCCGTCAGCGATTCGGGCAACAAGCCGTGCGCCATGATCGACTAGACATTTGACAATAGCAGGAGTAGAGCTCATCACAGCTAAATGCAGGGGCGTTCTGCCGGTATAATCCCTCTTGTTGGGATCAGCACCCTCTTGTGACAGCCAATCTTCTACGTGCTCTAGATCCCCATCGACGATAGCTTGGCAAAGGCGAGCCGTGTTACCAACATAAGCCATCTCCGTCCAGTCGTCCTCAGTCAAAGGATTGAAGGATCCAATTTGCTATTTCTCGTGTTAGTGCCATACAACATTTGATATATGAGACCACTTGCCTGTCGCCCCGGATCATCGATTCGGAAAGTCGCATTTCCTGAAACGTAGATTTCGCTCTCCTTTTCGGCGACTTCAATTTCCTCGGGTGTCTGGGGTTGAGGACATGTCCCACAACAGTCACCTAGGACCTAGATACAATTGTCAGATGCAATTCGTTGCATAACTCACTCAGTACGCTTACGTCTTCGACACGACCAAAGAATGCAGGATGTCTATGCACTAGAAAACAGTCAAATTTAGCTTTCGCCAGTTTAAGCGTGATCTATAAATTCGAAACAAGTAGAAAGCTTCCAGACAGAATCGTGACCTGCAATTATGGTGACGAGGGTTCAGGGATGGGGTGCACGGTGTTTTTTAGTAGGGGAGGGGGGTGAATAGCTCCATGAATCACTTACGGTAAACCTCCCTCTCTTTGGGCTGGTTCCATTCAGCATTTAGTACTTTTGCGCATTAGTTTGGTCTTCCCGGACGACGTGATCGAATTGTAAACTTACACAGATCCTTGGTGTAACAAAGCTTCTCAATTTTCTTTGCATGGAATTTCACTCCATATGGGACAGTGAAGGTGTGGTAATTAGACACCTCGGTCTCATCGACCCAATCCGCGACCTCGTCCTCGTGAATCTAGTGTATTATGTCAGTGGCCATAATATCAACCGCTAACTGTATTGAAATCCGCCAACATGTATGAAGTTTTATCGCTACTGACGTCCTTGATATTGCCAAAAAGGCGATGCTGAAAGCGGTTGACCAGCTCCGGCCGCCCTCGCTCTTCCCTCCGCTTTTTCAAATATTGCTCGCGAGCATTAGTGGTGGGCAGCCGCTCAAGTACCAGTAGTCGAGCAAGGCCAAGGGTTCTTTGAAAACTTCGTTCATAGATTGTAGGATCTACGCGAGAGCGATCGAGCTCGGGCCAGTAGACTTCGAAGTTTCTATGGCTATATTTTGACAGCCTGTTTTCATAGGAAGGACTTCGTCGACTGAGATCAATCGGGTTGATCTGAGTGATATAGGATGCCAGAGCACGAGGGGTCGTATAGACCTGATTTCCATCATACGCCGCGCCAGAACAGTCGATGTCAAATCCAGTAAGAATCTCGGAGACAGATTTATAGACACGCAAAACAATCTGTATCTATGAGCATGGGAGCATTGATGGAGATTGTTAACAATACCTGAACATGACGAGTAGGATATTGGCTACCTGTTCGGAACAAATCAGCCTTAAGTAAGCCCCCCTTAACAAGAGTCAAGCACCTACAGATGGTAATGGCATTCTTGGTTCTCACAACGGTAACCTCAGAGAGAATGGCGTCCCGAATGCGAGTCTCGATGTCCTTGATTTTCTGGACTGCTTGTTCTTCGTTGAGACCATACAAGAAGAGATCAACATCGGATGCTGGGCAAAACTTCTCATCTAAGTACCAAGTTAGCCACATATTCCTCTCTTTGGGGTGACGCTCGAAAGCAGCCAGACAAAGTGCTGAGAGGTGTATTGTGTCATATTTCACATACGATAATATTGGCGTAAAGCTCGCTTAGACTTCTTGTACTCAGGAGGCACAGGAAGAAGACAGTTGACAACAGAGGAGCCAGCGGCGACAACATTGTCCCAGTCCATGTCAGCTAGTGACGACTCGGAGAAAACGCCGAAGTTATGTCGGAACTCCTTGAGGGATTCCACGACCGCGGGCGACCCGTTCGGACGACGCTTGTCATCGGGAAGGGGCATGATATACTTCTCTTTCTGTTCCTGCGTCTCGGCGGCTAGATTGCGAGCCCGAGTTCGAATGGCCGGAGTGTCTTTAGTGAATAGAGGCAGAACATTGAGATACGGGTCGTCAAGAACTGGGTTTTTACGGTCTTGAGCATACATCTCGCGGAGCTTGGCCTCGAATTTGCGGTATGGCTCAGTCAACTCGGCCATGGACGCGTTTGGGCGTCCCGCAATGTAATTGACCAAGTCATTGTGACGGGCTGGAAGCTCGGGGAGCTGTGAGGCGGGCATTGTAATTGATTTAGATGGTATACGGGCTAATACCTGCAAAAGAGGAGGCGTCAGTCGGTAGGGAGACCGAGCTTGACCGTAGATGTATAGACGTAGTGTTGGCTTGCCGACAAGAGGCAGTTAGATGAACAAAGACAAGCTGTAAGACGAACGACCACAAAGCCACAGACACAGACACAGACCAGGCCCTGATACTGACAGCGAGACAGCAGGCGGGCGAAGACACGCCGCTTTATACGTTAGACGGGATCACGGCCACTCGCAGCGAGGGACACCCCAAACGTCCGTCAAGGCAGCTGAACAACCGACAGCCGGACTAGCTCGCTCACCGTTGCCGTTGCGAGATGAAGGGCCCGCCCGTGTTGCTGGCGTGAAGTCACTGCTGCGAAGGCCCGGGGGCGGCTAGGCAGCCCCGGAGGGGTTAGTGCTCGAATGCGCAGCAGAGCTGAGAGCCTAGGTACGTAGGCGGCGCTTGGCGCGACTCCTGCTAGGCACCCTCGCGGAAGCCTGGCGGCGCGTAGCAGTTGGCACAGCGCTTGCTCGCGTGGTCTGGTGATCTCGCGTCATGGCTGCATTCGAAATCAGGCACGGCAGGCAGAGCATCCATCCGTATCAATCCAGAGCAGAGTTACACGACGTGATTCATGTGGTGTAGCGAAACCGGCGTGAACAATCGTGTTAAAGCGAGTGCTTCTGGGTGCTAGCATGGAGGCCCTGGTGCTGCCTGGGTGATGATACGATTAGCTCCAGACCCCAGCAAAAATAAAAATAAAAATAAAGAATCAATCTCCCTTTGCGTGACCGCTCTCTGGCTCTTGTCGGGGGCGTGCTGGACTGCCTATGCTACCTATACTTACTACCAGGTATACTACATAGTAGAAGGCCCTGTCACTAAAAAAAAAAAAAAAAAAACTATCTTGCTGCGTCTTTCTCTTCTCATTGACATCGTCGCCGATCCTTCCCGATTCGAGGATGGCGACCGGCGAAAATGAACCAGACATCATGTTCTTTCCTTTGTGTGCGACCAGAATGGGACGAAAGCTTGCAGGTCTGTTCGGGTCCGTTTTGAGGCTTGTACTTGGATGACTCGGGGACACAAAGAAAGCGCGTACCCGGTATTGAAAGTGATGCATAGATCAGTAGTTCATTCTTGGGCGTTTGGTGATAGTGCGTCTAGGTATGACCAAGGGGTTGAAGGGTAATCACAGGTCGCCAAGCACTCTCTACTTAGGTACGTATCACGACCAGCATCGAGAACTCCTGGCCAATCAAAACGTCTCCTTACTCCCAGAAAAGTAATACCTACTGTACTGTAGAGACGCAGCTAAGTATGCCAGAGCGATCCACAGGCATCGAAGGACCATCAAAGACGACGGCTACAATTGTAAAACAGGGGGTCGACAGAGCAATAACACCGTTGTACTTTTTCTATCCCGCCGAACTTACAAAATCTAAAGGCAAAATAGAGGCAGGGTGTCTAGCTGCCGCAGGGATATATCACTATATCTCAACCTTCAACAAACGCCTCGCTCTTCGCTTTCAACGTGCTCTCAGTGGCCGATTGTGTGGCAGGGCGGTTCGCAATCAGACGCTGATACCTCGTTATCACTCATCATTCACTGTATCGTTTCGATCTTGCATTAGGAGGTGAACATACCACAAGGTTCCTCAACAACACGGCGATTGTAACCTTACCAACCGAAGGAACGTATATTGACGCCTTCTCCTTTATCGCGGGCCCGTCGAAGTTTCGATAAGATGAGAAATTGATGCATACAGCGCCGTCACGGATAAGTTCGGTCGGGACCTTGTACTTCTCCGATGGCACGCCGCCGATGATGACATCACTAATGGGAACGCATTGCTCAAGCGCCCAGTCCTCCTTATCCTGCACCTGGTGGCGGGGTTGACGGATACCTTGGCCGCGGGTGAAGACTTGTACGCCGGTCAAGTCGACAGAATATACCGTGGCGCCGTCGTTCGCCAGAAGAGCGGCTAATGGCCGGCCGTTGACCTCAGACCGATTGATCACGGTTATAGTCTTCCCAAACAACCGGTTCCCGTGAGGTAGGATTGAGTTGTAGATCTGAAGGTACTCGAGAATCTTGACAACAGCGAGCGGTGTGCATGGCAGTATAGACTTCTTCAGGTTCTGCGGAGGGTCCAGATACCGGACATTGTAGTACATGTTAGAGATGTGCTTGTGGCAGAGGCCCTCGACGTCTTTGGCGAGCGATACCGTCTCCTGGATGTACTTGTCGTGAGCCGGGTTGCCGGGGAAGATGGGGTAATAGACGATAATGCCATCGACTTTCGTGTCTTCGTTAGCGGCCATGATCTCTTCCTCTAGGGTTTCCTTCTCAACTTGGCGCAAGTCGAAATGAAAGCCACTGCAGTTGGGCGCGTGAGTGGACGATGCCATGCATAGAGCGGGTGGGAAGACATTACTTTTCTTCGCATGTCTTCTTGGACCACTCGGCGTACTTCACAGCAGCCGGGTCGCCATTAGCCAGGAAGGCCACGAGAGTTGGCTTTCCTTCTGCGTCCTGTTGTATCGACCTTAGCGTATCCTTAACTTCAGCGAGCAGGCCCTTGGCAATGGTCTCGGCCATGACGACCTTGCAGGTCTTGGGTACATCCTGGGGAGATGCCATGATGGTCTGGGCGAGGTGTCACATTAGTCGCTATCGACGGCCATGGAGAAAACATGGTCGCATCTGCGTTGCACCGAAGACCGCTGCCCCAAGTGGGAGCTGGCACTCCAGGACACACAATGTTGAAGGCGGAACACGACGGTAGGTAAGTACTGACTATATGGCATTTACCTGGCTGCCCCACTATACGCACCCCGCGATGCAGGCGGCTGTTGCTCGATAGAGATAGAGGGCTGTGGCGCGGGAAGTGGCGCGCTCGTCTATGTGTACAAGGGAACGAATGAGGAAGGCGAGAAAGGCGAGGAAAACGAGGAAAACGAGGTAAGAAGAGTTGGATGGCTGTTGAGAGCGAGAGGCTAGACGCCAGTAGTAGAGCAAGGCCGCGACGTTTGATAGGTAGTGGACGAATGAATGACTAAACAAGCGTTAAGTCTCTCACATATTGCGCAGAAGCAAGGCGGCTAATATTCCAGAATCGGCGCGTCGCGGGGAGACAGCCCACCAGCCGGGAACGGAGGTTTTTTTTTTTTTTTCGGCCCTGGCGGGGAAATTTCAGAGACGGTAGATGGCTGACATGACAGGTTCGATTGCGCCTACATACCTAAGGTCGACACCTTGAGCCAGTTGCCCCTCTTACCAATTTCGGAATAATCACGTCACGGCTCACGGTTCGTAGCTGATAAGCAAAGTAGATAAGTACGTGACGTACATCGTACATCGCGGGGTCGCTCTAGACCACCCACCTCCCAGGTCATTGCTCGCTCGTTGACACCGCCTTACCATCCACGTTACCCGCCTGAGGTTCTGCTAGGGTAGGGGTAGCAAAGGAACCGACCTACATACCTGCCTACATACCTGCCTACAGCAACACTGGGTGGCACCAACACAACTTGGAACTCGCTCGGCAAACGCTACCAGGTCGCTACCTATATCCTCTAGGTAGCAAGAAATACCCAGTACCGTCTTCCGGGCTCCGATATATCTGCTGTCTTGCATAATCGCTACATCCCCCAGCCTCTACGCATTACCAAGGCCCAGCTAAAGAGCAAATAACAATACATGGGCACTGTATATTCTTGGATCCCAACACATCATTCGTCCCACGTTTAATCAGCCTGCACCTGGTACAGTACTTTGGCAGCCTCTCTTCAAATCGCAAGATGGCCACCGCTCCGAGGTTCGATGAGCTTGCTTTGAAATATGTACTCGCAGACCAGGGGGGCGAAAAGGACCAGCGTCGAGCCATTTCAGAGCAAGCGGCCCGAGGTGAGTTGTTTTTGTGCTGTCTCGTTAGATGATTCTGTGGTGCTCATTGCCTGTTAGTCATTGAGGAATCTACAAACAGGAGGATCACTGTCGGCCAATGGGTCGCGTCTGTCTCCCGGTGGATGCAATCTTGCGGCGAGGATGATCTCATTGCTCGAGCCGCGGCCCTGGACTTCCTTGCCAGCACTCTCCAAGTTCTCTCCAGAAAGAACGACACATTAAGCAGGGACCAAGTAACACTACTGGTCACCTTCTTCTGTTCCCTCTTTGAGAATGACCACAAGGCTGGTGTCGCAGCGTCTACTAAGGCGCTCAGGCAGCTGGTCTTAACCATGCATTTTGAAAGCACCCTCGGCGGTGAGATATTACAAAGTGTTTGTAAGCTAGGAGATGACTTCAAACTCCAAGCTCCCGCGACGCGCTTAGAAATTTATCATCTTTTCTCGAGTCTCCTGGAAATCCCTGCTGTGGTCGGTGATCTAGAGAATCGGCATGGCAACGCGAGAGGATTTATCCACGACCTCCTCAATATGTGCCGAAACGAAAGAGACCCCGAGAATTTGATGATATGGTTTGCAATCCTGAAAGCGTTTTTGCGAGACTTCGATATACCAACCGGTGTCACATCAGAAATATTCAAGGCCTTTTCTGCCTATTTCCCTATTTCTCTCAGACCTTCAGCGACACCTTCCAGTATAACTACAGATAACTTGAAGGTGGTCCTGCGTTCTTGTTTCGCTGCACACCGCCGCGTATCCAGTCTTTCTATTCCATTTCTTGTTGACAAGCTGGACAAGGTCGATCAGACAGTTGCTGTCAAAGTGGACATATTGCATACTCTCGACGCATGCATCATAGAATTTGACATACCGAGACAAAGCGTCGTGCCTCATGCAGATCATATCTGGGGCTCGCTGAAGTATGAAGTCCGGAACGGCGAGATTCAAGATATTATCAAGGCTACTCTCAAGGTCTTGTGCTCCCTTACGCAGCGGCTTGACGGGGAAGACCTTAACTCATTTGTAGACAGTGCCTGGAGAGATCTGAAAGAAGACATATCAGACTCGAGGTATACTGCACAGGCGGGGCGATTGCTTGTCGCAGTTGTTGGAGCGACTCCCCATTCATTTGCGTTGCTAATGCCTCGCGCTCTGGAGCACATTAAGAAAAACATCAAGCATAACACTTCTGTTTTACATAAGCGACATCTCATAGCTCTGATGAGTTCGTTAGTAAAGCTACGATTACATCTCACCTCTGATTTTGACTTTATCAAATCCAAATCTGAGGAGGAGGTGCTTCTCTCGGATGATCTTTTCGGGGATTCTCTTTTCCACGACCTGTACTTGCCATTCTGGGAGGAGCACTCCGCCGCTTCGTCACCGCTTGAATATATTGGCATCTTGCAAGAAGCTATGCAAGGATTAGGGGCTCTCGTTGGTCAGAAATCAAGCGGAAAGGATCCAATTCGACGTCTGTGTTCGGACTCTACCTGTAAAGCAATATTTGGCTTAATTGCGAAGCCGGTCATTATTTGTCCTCTGAGTGGCTTTAAATACTTCGACTTGGCTGAGGAAAGCGTACCTCAAGGCCTACTCGATGCGGGTCAAGATGCTCTAAGGAATGCGATACCATTATACCCGCCATCATTTCAGTATCTTCTCCTCCAGTATTTGGCTTCCATCAAATATGCATTCCGGTTAAAAACGCAGCCACACGACCTGAGATTGCAGATTCGGAATGTATCTGGTATCCTGTGCGAATTAATCCATTCCGGTACACTAGAACCTGATGCATGCTGGCTGAACGAGGCGGCCTTGGTTAATACTTTCCTACAAGGCCTACAATGGATTTTATCTGAACGAGCGGACCCAGAGTTCCTGGTTGCCATCATTGATGCAATTCATGTGACACTTAAGTGTGCCTTAAAACAATCGTCGTTATGGGACACTAGTCCCGAACTTACAGAAGAGCGATTTTACGATCTTGTCCGTCTATTTGAAACCAACGATGTCCCTCAAATTAATTTCAACCGACTAGGAACAATCGAAGCGTTAGCCACCCAAGAGGCGGGCTCCAATCGCCCACGACGTGCATACTGCCTCTTTGTGGTTCAACAACTCTACCGTCGGTTCACGTGTCTCGCTGCTCCTACCTTAGGCGCTCCGAGATCCCACGAGGACGTTGTGGTTCTTAGTGCTGACTTGGACCGAAAAGAACCCGACTTGATTCTTAGAGAGGACGCCCTTTTAAACCAGGTTGGCCAACTGGCGGCATCAGTGGTCGGAGTATTCAGCGAGGAAGAGCAGAGCGCTCTCAGCCTAGATCTTAACGCCTTTTCTCTATTTCATAGGCAGAGCTCGACGGTGCCGGTGCGCCTAAACCATGCCGACAATTTTCGGACGGCGCCATTGTCATTAGGCATTATCCAAGGTCTATGGCCAGGGGCAATACGTGCGGAAGTAAGTTCTAATGCGTGATGTACTCCCAAACAATAACAAATCTGACCGGAGTTTTTTTAGATACAACACGATGCACTCTACTATTTGGCTACCTCTTTAGCAATCGTACCCAGTCCCTGTTCCGGGATGACAAGAGCCGCGATGGATGCAATGTTCTGCATTCTGTCGAACAAATATGATGTCGGGGGTAAACATATCGTGGAATGGGGGACGAAACAGGAGTGCCTGGCCCAAGGACTGATTGACACGATGACCCGCTATCGACCTTCTGAAAAAACCAACTCAAAGCTCCAGGCTTTTCGCAGTATTCTACACTTTCTCGCCGGCGACGTAGCCCGCCCACTCATGGGCACCAATCACAACTCCCTCCTTGACACAATGATTGAGTGTGCGAGTGCAGACATCACGATGGGCAGGCAGCTTTCGCAGGATCTAGGGCTAATCGTGATGCCCCGAAATTATCTATCGGATGCCAATCACGCAGTTCGCAAGAAGCTAAGTTTAGGATGGTTCTACCACAAGTACATATACCCAAACCTTAACCACTGCTTCCTTCGCCAGGGTGTAGACGAACGCGTGGCGGTAAATTACGCCGTGGGGACCTTCTCGATGTTGCAGTATTTAGACTACCATATTTACACGGCGGATGTCTATCGGATCGTCCGGATCGGTGTCATATCTTTATTCACGTTCAAGGTGGGCGTGGAGACGGAATCTCTGCTCGTTGTCATTCTTCACATTCTCGAGAGAGAGCCTAGCGAAATTCGGGGGCATCTCACGACTCTGATCCAAGGCTTGGTCGCAATCTATGAGATGGCGCGCAACATGGCCGACGCGGCGTGTTATGACCCTAACGACGCCGGGTACGAAGTCAAAGCATTGCGTATCAAGGCTGTCGACCGCAACCCTATCCCTACGCGCATGTACACGCTACGATTCTTCCAGAAACTCACAGAGAGTGGGTACGACAGCCACCTTCTGCTGCCGTATCGCAGAGATCTACTTCGCCCCCTTGCAATCGCCTGTGGCGACCCCGTCAGAGAAATTCGTCGCATAGCGCTTCAGGCGAGACAAGCATGGGAAGGACTGGCTTAACTTATCAATTGTCGAGGTGTCTTCCTTGATTCTCACCTCAGCATGGTTGGAGATCCAATAGAATATCGCATCAATGCGGTAGCGAGAGCAAAAGGGACAGAGATATTATAATATTAAGATTATTAGTACGCTGATTACTGTGGTATAGCTGGAAGTGGAAGAATACATTGCGCGGGGCACATGGCCAATTGCCGTCTTGGGGCTCGGATCTACATTTTTTCTACAATCCTAGTCATGGTTCGTTGAGCTTTGTGAGTTACGACATGCTGCATACGGTATGGAAACGCATTTATTTAACGTGCACGTGATACAACTTGGGTAATGTTTTAATAAGGGTATCGAGCCTGTTCCCGTGGATTACTGTAAACTACACCTATCTATGGGCAACTTATGCCGCCTTTCTCCTCTTCGACTTCTTGCCAACGGAACCCGTTGGGTTACTCTCGGCGCCCGTCGACTCGGCAGCAGCTAGTGCATCGAGGGTCTGGGCATCTACATCGAGGAAGTCGGACGAAGCAGCGGGAGCGGGAGGGATTGCGGCGGCGCGCTTGGGGTCGGCCTTCGCGATCAGCGGCACGGTCGTGGCCAGCATGGTCTGAAAGGGCAGAGCGATGAAATGGCCCTGCACGTCGAACCACTCGGTGAAGGAGCGGGAGAACTCGAACTTGCTGCCGGCGCCGCCCTTCGGCGTGACGTCCACGACGACGTAGTAGGTCGGCTCGTTCTTCTTCGTCGATGTGGACACGGAGATCTGTTTCGTTTTGTCTCGTTAGGGCAAAGCAGCGCGCGGGGAAACAGGGCCGCGTCGCTTACCTTGGTCCCGTCGGGCGACGTGCCCTGGTACACGGTCCCCTTCTCCACGAAGGTCATCCATATCGTCAGCGCGCCGTTGAGCAGCGAGTAGAGGGCCACGGCGGCCGCCGTGACCCATTTCGTGCTCTCGAAGCCCAGCTTGTAGTCCCAGAGGAAGCAGGCGGCGGCGATGGCGAAGGCGCTGTAGCCCAGGGCCAGCCGCGTGTCGACGAGGCTGTGGTCTTGTTTGAACTTGAGCGAGTTCAGGTAGTTTGGTATCGCATCGTCGGACGTATTCTTCAGATCTAATTGGCCGGTGTTAGTTGTGGTCTTGGCTATGTGGCATCTTCCGAGCCTAGGGCCGTCCGCGAGTTGAAGGCGGGAGAGAGCGTACCTGCTAAGTTGTGCACCGTGATTCGCTCTTGGGGCGCCATCTTGAATGCCCTGCTCCCTTTCGTTGGTCGATGTCGCTGTGTACGGAGGAGGCAGTAGTGCCTACTTAATGTAGGGTAGGTAGGATAAATAGTGTAAATGCACAGCGCGGTGTAAGTGGAAGCTGTAGGTAGATACAGTATCGAAGGTAGTCTAGCTCTTGGGGGGGAAACGTGGCTCGTTCCGTCGGCATGCGGGCCACCGAGGACCACCGTCGGCCGCTATAAGGCTACAGTAGTCTACTGTACCTGCGGCCTGGTTTTCGCCCTGTCACCTGCCAGGGGTCTTCCCCCACTACTGTGAGCCGAAGCTTGCGGCTGGTGAATTGAGGCTAGCCTAGTCCCAACCACAACTCCAACTCCCCCAATACAACCTTGCCTTCGTTGATCTCAACCAAGACGCCTGATTGCTCGTCTTGCTGCGGCCGCAGGAAAGCCTCTTCCTCTTCGTCATGGCTCAATTACCTGTGCAGACGATCCATCGGGATCCCCAGCTCTTGTGAGTTCGTCGTGTCGTCTTGCGGGTTACGTTACTGAATCTTCGAAAGCTACTGGATCCTATTCCCCATCACTGTCGTCATGGTCAGCAAAACCACTAGACGCCGCTAATCGAACCCTCAAGCTCACGGGCATCTAGGTATTGACCGGCGTATTACGACACTATGCTTCGGTCTTGATGGCCACGCAGCCGAAGAGGTTCGATCAGAAATCCATCAAGGAGCAGCGCTCCATGGTCCACGGCGTAGCAACGAGAAACAACTTCCATGTCTTGTCTGCCTCGTCCTTCCGTGCGCGGCGCGATTACCTGACCAACGCCTACGAGTCTGGTGCTTTCTTGAAGGACCCGGAACGTCGCGGCCAACCTCCTGCCAACCCTATGACCGACCCCAACGCTATGGACGGCATGATGGGAATGATGAAGAACAACATGGCCATGATGATCCCGAATACCCTCATCATGAGCTGGATCAATGCCTTCTTTAGTGGCTTTGTTATTATCAAGCTGCCCTTCCCTATCACTGTCAAGTTCAAGAGCATGCTGCAGGCCGGCGTGATGACGAAGGAGATGGACCCGAGGTGGATGTCGAGTATCAGTTGGTATTTCTTGTGTATCTTTGGTCTACAGAGTGTCTTCAACTTTATCCTTGGGAGCGACAACGGTAAGTATTCTATAGATCTTGACGTCAGGCTGCTTTGCTCGTAGCCTAGTCAGCTAACCTGGGAGTAGCCGCGAATCAAATGGCTCAGCAAATGGGGGCCATGGGCCCTCAGGCCGGCCCTCAGATGTTTGGACCGGGCGTTGACCCGGACAAGCAATTCAAGACGGAGGCGGAGAACTTGGCGGTCGTTGAGCACTACTCGGTACTTGATGATGTAGAGGATCGATTGCTCGGGGGTATCAAGTCTAAATAGATTCGAGCTCACAGGTTTTTTACTTTACCCATATAGCAAATCAAATGCTCCATTTCCAAACGCCAGCTTTTTCCACCCCATTCCACCCCAAGCCTTTGGTAGACGCAACAAGTAGGGCAATACGTCAAGGTGCTGAGCCTGGTCAGTCCCACCATAGACAGACTCCTAGCCCTTCTTTCATCATGGTGCCCTGGATAGTGTAGGGCGGGATCTTCTTGGCCCGTTCCACAGCTTCCTGCTCTCCGCTCTCGGGCAGTTGGTCGTTCCAAGTCTCGTCGAGGACCTGGAAGCGAACCGTCTCGTTCATATCATAGTGCATTCTCTCTTCGTCTACTACCCATACCCAGGCGTTCTCATTACGGTCGCTGAGATACGTATTAATGTTGTGGACAAGCGGAGCATCGTAAATTAGAAAATACTTACTACTCGGTGTTCTCAGGCAGTTCCTTGTAGGATACAGTGATTTCTTCGAAGAATTCAGTCCGGACTATTGACTGGTTAACGCCACTAGACTTCTTGATACGCTTGACAACAGGAGAGTAGAGCCATACTCTGTAGGCCCTCTGCGGTGGCTCTGCTGATCTTGCCAAAGAGGATCTCTCCCTTAAACGGCCTAAAGACGATGATGCGGAACTCGACTTTTCATGCCAAGTACGTGTTAACCTACACAAGGTTGTGATAGAGGGCGGCAGGGCAGTAACAGTACCATTCACATTGACAAGTCCATCCCCGTGTCCTATCAGCCCCTCAGATGCCCATAGGAGGTCGTACATGCAGATGCAGAGGCCAATCTTCTGGATGACGCGGTTGGAGTACTTGGCATTGATATTGTTCTCAATGGCTACACGGCTGTGTTGCTCGAACTGCGACGGCGGGATCTGGACGAGATCCGCAATCTTTGTCTATTGTCTGTGGTTAGCAAGATTGTGTTTGCTGACGATGGGCGTGCGTCGTTTCCGTGGCTCACTAATATGAACATCTTGCACTCTTGAATTTGCACTGGTGGGAGGATGTAGACATGACTTGTACTTTGAGTTTCGTTCGTGAAGCTTGATACCGTACATGCCCTATGAGTCGAGCCCCACCACAAAATATAGCGGCGACTTACAATACTGAGGTAAGCACCTACAGCGGTCCACAGCTATAACGCATAGTGGCTTAGTGGTGTGGCTCTAGCTCCCACTCCCTACCTAGGTAGCCACAGGCTGTCGCTGAGTATGTAAATCTTCAATCTACCTAGCCGCGTCTTCCTTACACATACATACCCAGAAGCCAGAAGCCACCTCAGTTTTCAATAGCGCGCCACCTTTTGCCATCGTATATTGCAAGCGCCTTGTCGCTGAGACATTGCTCGTCCTTCACAACGTCTTGCTCCTCTGGCGCCTCGTCGCATCAAGCGGCCGAAATTTGCCGCCCGCCGTTTTGCTCTCTTCTAGGTGCTGAACAATACAAAACCTTAGTATCCGGTAGAGCTGGCGTCTCGGTGTGACTTGCTTGAGGCTTGTCTGTGCGTTTTTTTTTTGTTTTTTTTTTCTCTCTACAACGGTATGTTTATTATCTGTTGTTCCTTTCTCCAAGTCCATCTGCTTGTGCCCTAGGATCCTATTTGCTTCACGCGTCACCGCTGCATTCGGATCACATGCTACTCATTCTACACTGCGTTCACACCAGCCCACAGCGGCGCGAATGGCCTAGGTAGTTTTATCATGGGGAAGGATGCAACCAAAGCCATTCGGGCTGGTTGGCAGCGGGTCTTTCTTGTTTCTACAAAACACAGGCCGTTTGCTCCCAATCTATAGCCCAGTCTATAGCCTCGAAATAGATCTAACATCAGATGTAACTATAGGTGTTCCTCGTTATTACACGGCGGCGGATATCCTGCGCGCGTTAAAGAGCTTCTCTAGAATAGAAGATGGCCAGTTATCCTTACGCACCTCCGCCCCCACCTCCGGCGTCTTCAGCGGCACCGACAGGACAGTACCCATCGTATAACCAACCACACTCGTATAATGCAGGTTCACATCGTGGTGGTCAACCGCCATACGGTGGAGGGGGGCGAGGTCGAGGTCATGACTATGGCCCAAGCTCACGCTTTTATTCTCATCAGCCCGACTACACGCCTTCTCCCCCGGGTGGCCACTATCCCACTCCCCCAGCAAGTGCCCATTGGCAGAGTTCGCCCGCGGTAAATCACTATCCTCCTCACCAGCAGAATGTTCCCCATCATGTTGCCCCTACCTATTCTACGGGCTACAGTCCTCAAGCGTATAGTACCGCCCAGGGGCAAGGGTACCAGTCTCAGTATCCTAATGCGTCAGCGAGAGCATCGCATGGCCCTCCATATCCCGCTTACGCAAATGACCACCCCGTACAGCGTTGGCCTGAGCAGGGCTCCGCCTTTCCACCGTACTCGAGCCGAGGCGGCCGTGGGGCATTCCAAAGTGACCGAGGTGGCCACAAGTCGGATAATTCTTTGGCACCTCCAACTACGATGCGGATGGGCTTTGAACACAACGGTGACCGTGTGGTTCACGCTTCAAGCTCATATGGACCGCCTTACCAGCCCAGCCCACAGCCAGGGCCCTATGTTCAGCCTCCTTATAATTATTCTTCTGCTCCTGAGAACCCGTATGCCGCTCATACACATGCTGCCCATTCTTCCCATGGCTTTAGCACTCGAGGAGGCTCTGGTCGTGATGGGTTTAATCATTCAAACAAGGGTGGCCGGGGGGGACACAGCGGCCGTGGCGAAAAGTTTCGCCGAGATCAAAGACCCTCTCATGGGTTCAACCCTTCTCAGAAGCCTGATGCAGCGGTCCATAGCAAGAAAAAGAAGCGTAAGACAAACACGCTGGGGCTGACACCCGGGGATGAGAGTAGCGAAGGTGAGGGGGCGTTAGATGACGAAGAGAAGCGTTTGAGTGAGCTTTTGGGTGCAGACGCTCCAGTGTAAGGCTTCTTGGCTCCTATCCAAGCGTGTGACGCTAACTGTTGTGTTCTCCAGGATTCCTGATGTGGCTGCTTGGATCGCGGAGCGCAAGGCTAATTTCCCAACCAAGGCTCGTATAGAGGCCAAGAAAGCTACCCAGATAGCATCTGCCCCTAAAGCCGATGATTCCAAGCCGGCGGCTACCAAAATTGACAAGGATCAAGCGAAAATTGACAGGCTTGAGAAGAAATTAAGTAAGCTTAAAGGGAGTATCGAAAAGAGAAAGAGAGCCGCCAATGATGAAGGGGATGAGATGCGGGCGGACGAATCTCCAGGTTTGTCTGATTCGTCCGACGACGAGGAGCCCGAAGTACAGTCGAGTTCTAAGCCAGGAACGACCTTCCTACCTCCCCCCCTATTACACGAGCAGACCCATCCAACCACTGCAAATACTACTCCACTGGAGGTACTTGTGGCAAGAAGGGCAAGTGCCGCTTCAAGCATGACCCTGCTGTTCGTGAAGCTGCTCTTCAGGAGCGGACAAGGAACGGGGGCCGTATGACCCTCAAGCAGCGACTATTGCTTAATGATAAAGATCACGAAGATATGGACGTGGTGAAAGCCATTGTAGAGTTGCGAACAAGCGGCCGCTTGGTAGATCCTCAGAGCCTCCAGGTTCGTACGAAGCATCAGGCAGAAGAGCAAACAGCTACCAGTCCTGCTCCGTCAACACTACCTACAACAGCTGGCGTGGCGAGTCTACCGCCGAATCCTTATGCATCTAAGAAAGCGGTGCCACATAAGACTTGAACAAATTGAGACGCCACAACAAGAAACATCATCCCTTACCGAATTGCATATTTGGGCTGATACTCTTTCTAAATACGAGGTCGAGGCCTAGTTGAGCTGTTGTGATCGGCTTGGTCACACGCCGAGGACGCACAATCGGACCAGCACAGTTGCGGTTCACATCAATGTGGTGAGGACGCAGCGTTTGTGTCATGTGACACAATAGCTCAGTTCTAGCTGCATTTAAGTTCGTCACCATTCCCACCTGTACATTCCAGCTCCCTCCAGGATGAAGAACGCAATATAGAACTCGATTCACGGCCTTACGTTTTCGAACGCTTCATTTTTTATCTCCTGCGGCAACCAACCTGATGGGGACATGGTGTAGTTGCATCAGTGCAGGCCCAGATGCCCCCTTCTCGTTTCAATCAAATTCAGCATCAAATGGCGCAGATGGGGTATGCACAGGTTCGCGTCTAATCACACGAGGTCGTGATGATCCGAGTGTGTTGAGCACGCACTTACTCGTGGCATTCTATTGTTTCATAGGTCGGCTATGCTCGCTTTCGATTGCTGTTCCCAGACGTCATTTACAACAGCGATGTCCGCACGACCACTTTGTTTTTACAGCTCATTTCCATTCACGGAGTTTCCATCAAAAACCCGCCAACCGTCTCATTCTCTTCCGCTTTACTACTAGTACACACTGCCACACTTGCAAGGTCAAGCAAAAATCCAGGTGCAACAAAGTAGCACTGCTGGATTATCTAATGATAAGGGACCGGGACTTCATTTACATATCATGCGGCCAACGGCCTAGACATAACTATTCGGCGGACGTATTATGGATTCTTCTTCGTCTAGTGTTTTGGACTAGCACTCGCTGACTTCCGTCAGTATCCGCGCTAGGATAAGATAGCGACAATCTTGTAAATAATATGTTTTTTCTGCTTAGTTTAGGAAATGAACGTATGCTACACGTGCAAATCAGTCTTCAGCTAAAGTTCCATCACGTTACTGACTTCGGTCCACCTTTCGATCATCGAGGATCTGTGTTTGGCCATTTAGTTGTGTGATATGCCCTCTAACAGTACTGGCCGAGGTCATCGAAGATGTCAATACGTGGATGGACAAGGTTGGGAGTTATATGCATTTCACCACTAGCGATTTTCGCACAGCCCCAACTATCGAAAGGACACGGTATAATTTCGAAGAACAATTTACGTCTCAATGTTTCCCAAACTAAACTATCTATATCTCCGTTTCGCGATGAATCTTGGATAAAATAAAGACATTTAACTTTCTTGTATAACAGTATCTCCCCCAGCTTTTAGGTGTAGTGAACGCCAGAACGCCATCCGTGTGCATGGTATGCATGTTGCGCGATCGATGTATCCTCCTACTCGGTCCTTCCCCTTTTCTGTTGCGCTAAGTGAGCAAGACCGCGTTCAAGCATCCGTCCATTTCCGGGTTATTAGTTATCTGTGCGTCTGTGGACGGGGTTAGCTGACTTGATGCTAGTGGTTGTGCCGGGGGCTCTTCTCAATGGACAAGAGACCCAGTTCAAACAAGAGTCGGGGACAACGAGATTTATGACGTACTATAGCATGCGTTAGTAACAAGGTATAGCTAAGGATTCTAATGTGGTTACACTTACCATCTGCCCCAAACTACCTTTCCACCGGCTGTGGTAAGGCCCAGTTCTGAAACGTTAACCTGCAGCATATAAGTACGATGTTCATGAAGATATTTATAAGATCGTTTACCTCTATAATAGTACCCTTGGTAAGCACGCCCAGTTGGGTATATAGCTGTTGCTGCGGGTTCTTCTTCACTGAGATAATTGGGAGCTGCACTGTAACGTTCAATTCCGGATGCGTTACGTGGGCCTTCTTGTAACGTAATCCCACTGCGAGCGTCAAGTTAGCAATCGGCATTCGATTGATGATTAAGAGCAGAAACTTTGCTTACTAGGTCTTATGAAGCGTTCGTATTTCACACTTTAGCGATGGTTAGTAAGGTTCCTTCCAAGCGAAAAAATGCAAAAGCACTGGATGATGTCCGAGCTCCCGTGGCACCAATCTAGCGAGAGTATAGGAGTCCTATTTTCGGCATGGGATAGGATTAGGGGTAAGAATATGTTGGTGCTACTCACGGTCGACGTGTGAAATCAGGACCACTAGTATGAACAGTTAGTAAATGTCATATTTAGTGATTTCCGTAGTGGAAGCCTATCGTCAACTCTGAACCACCTGGGGTCGTATGGAAAAGTAAGATGAGAGAATATTTAAGAGAATTGATGTGCATTCGGAAGGGGGGCTCCAATTGGTAGAGCAACACCTCTTCAAGTCTCACTTATACATGCTCCTCCATATTGCACAGCTGGCTAGAGTTGACGACAAACTTAAATGACCCACATACACGAAGGTGGGTTTCGTTATCATCCTCTTCCAAGCTGTTGAATTCAGAGTTAGTAAATACGAAGATAGCAGCGATTCCAGATAGGGTAGGTTTCGGAAGTATCTTAGGGGAAGCCACTACCAGGCAATCCCCTCCTAGACAACGTAAGATTAAACAGCAGACAATCCAAACTACTCACATTTGTTCTTTCGCTTTCCAGTAGCAATCACTTTAAACATGTCTTCCTGTTACTTAATTAGCTTTCATGGAATACTTAACCATACCCATGAATACGTACTTCACCTAGTAATCGTTAGTGTTCAGTTTAGCATATGGCTGGCTATAAGTAATGAAAACTTACTAATACCTAAAGGCAGCGAAATCATAAGTGTTAGCGATATTACTTCACGATAAAGTTCGAGTATTTTTGGTTGCTCGAGAAGGATGTCCGGATTGGAAGCTATTTGCTCCCAATATCCGTGGCCTCCAAGAAATGCTCTCCGCCATCGCAGTGAGCACGGCACAAAAGATTAAACATACCCGAAACCTTCGGAATAGGGACACTATATCTCGCACTCTAATTTTCCACAATATTAGCTTCGATAGTTACGGGGTCCCGATGAAGCCTTGTCACTTCATTAGGGACATACGGTCCCATACCTTCTCTGAGCGGCGATTCTTGATGGCGCTAGAAAGGCTCTTGGCCTGTTGAGGATTGTTCCTGTCGAGCAAGTAGCTGGGAAGAGGTTGGCTCGGGTCTTTATCTCCCGCAGACTGCACGTTCTTCTCCTCCCTAAGAATCCGTCAGCTTCATGGTCGCTCATCTCTATTGGGTGTCGACCAGGTAGCGATCTGGCCGTTGGTACGAGTTTGGCGTACAAAGCTTTGATTTGCTTTCGCATCTGGATCTTGTGCTTATGTCGTTCCTGTTGGAACACTGTAATATGCTATCAGCATGCTGAAATTGAAGTAACTCGAAGCATTAGCCCAGGCCACGCACTCTTAGCCTTGAAGCCGCGGAGGTTGGTCGCCTTTTGCGAGATAGCATGCGACTCTCTCGCCTCTCGCTTCCGGGTTCTTTCCTCATGGTCCTTCAAACGAGTCAGCAATTATCGGTGGGTTGACCGCTCGCTCGCGGGTGCCGACGTCTAGGCGCCTCGGAGAAGGAAGGGCGTGCGTACAAGGCGTCGTCCATGCTCCTTGCGGTGCTTCTCCATGTATCTGCAAGACCATCAGCTGCTGCAAGTCGAAAAGGTCGTCGTTGCGGGGGACAGACTCGTTCTGAGGCATGACGGGTAGCGTTGCCCTCAAGAGGGACCTTAAGACGGGCTAATGGTGTGTGATATCGCGGCGGTTATTGCGCTCATGCGAAGCGGTTTCGCAGGCGGGTGTTCGAGTTTGAGGATGTTGTCGCTGGGATCGATCGGCGCTCGACCAGTCCTCGGCTGGCGTCTTGGATCTTAGGATAAGGATTTCGATAAACAACAAAAAAAGCCACTTATCGCCGACGTACTAGTAGGTACCGTCCCGCCACCAGGAGTGGGTCCGCGGCCCACTCTTCAGATCCCTGTCAGGCCGGCTGGGCGTCGGTGGTCGGAAAAACAGCTTGTCTCCACTATTATTTTCTCGAGAAAGTGGGTCCATTGGCTGCTGTGCAGCTCACGATCCTCAACCTCGAGTTGGCATATAGTGGACGCAATATTGGGACAACCCCCGAACTATAAAACAATCCAAGTCGTCAACACATCAATCTAGTCCACCGAGTACGCCATACCACTATCACCATGAGCAGACCATTGCTACGCTCCGTTCTGGAGCTGCGCACACCTTTCACCCGTCTTCCACCCGCCGTCCTCCTGCCGTCACGCGCTCTTTCGACGACCTCCGCCCGGATGCAAAGTCTTCACCCGGCGAAGTCTCCGTCACAGAGCAGCATACCGCCGAGTACACTTGCGAGCGCCAGCCCCAAGACCTCTTCGAACCCCCAGAAACAAGCCCCTGTCGCCCCTCCACCAGCCGAGGCCGCGGAATCCATCGAGCAGTTGTTGCCTCTATTGCGTGCCCAGCCACGGCACTACATCACAGCCCACATACACGGACGCCCATACCTCGTGACTGAAGGCGACCAGATCCGTTTGCCCTTCAAGATGCCTGGCGTTTTGCCGGGCGACGTGCTAAGATTGGACCGGGCCTCAGTGCTAGGCTCGCGAGACTACACCTTGAAAGGCACGCCTTGGATCGATACAACGCTATTTGAATGTCGCGCTACTGTCCTTGGGACTGAGAGCGAACCCCTCCGCATCAAGATCAAGACAAAGCGACGGAATAGAAGGTCGCAGCGCGTCACGAGCAAGCACAAGTACACCATTCTGCGTGTTAGCGAGCTGAAACTCTCACCGCCTACCGCGTAAGAGCGTGCCTGGCAAAGGGAGGGCAACGGAAACAGGGCACTACACGATCTACGCGAGCAGGCCCTGTTATACAAGGATGCTACTATCAGACGCCCATATAAATCCAGTAACGTAAAGAGACTGAAGTAGCTGGTATCTTACATGTCACTTGCCATCTAGATTCATTAGCGGTCGATTATGAAGCTGGGTATGTTTGCATAGGGGAACCCTGTCAGTCACTCTACGGATTCGTCTGAACCCCGCGGAATCAATGTATATGATATTTGTACCACTAAGAGGGCCTAAGACCCCAATGTATTTACAGTCGCACCCGCAGCAGGGAGCTCTACGGATACCATAGGTTGTATACTACGATTTACAAACGCTATGAACGAAGGCAAGACAAGCAAATCAATATGGTGGCACAGAACAGGCGCTAAACAGAGAGTTTGCCCAAGTCAAGTGGGGATAATTCCGCATTCAGTGTTCCCAAATACTAATTATCAAATACAAACTTGAAAAGAAGTCACATTACAACGCCACGCGTCCCCAGGGCAGTTTGTCAAAAGTGTAGCCGTGTGGAACGACACGCTCAGGTACTAACATCCAGAGGCCATTAAATTATTAGCCTGGTCCGAAGCGGACACAGTAAGATCGAGCAAATGAATGATGATTACTATCGTAAAATGGGTTCTAAAATGTTATCTCACGTGAGACGTGGGAAATAAAACGCTAAACAGGTCGTCGTCATCGTTAAGAACGGGTGCATCGCATTTTCTCTCTATACAGTGGTAGTTCAAACCAAGCTCGCCCAAACTCCGCGGCTAGACAGACAAAGCAGCGATTAAGGTATAGAATCAGCAAGAACTGAGGGGAATCCAACACTGCGATGTAACAAGTGATCGAACAACGCCGGCCCGAAAAACGGAAATGAACAGTTCAAGTCCAAATCCCGCAGGGGATGCGGTACACAAGCCCAAATTCAACTTTCTTTTCCAAGTGCCCCTGATTCAAACTCCTTAGCTTTTTCCCCGGTCGTAAATATTCGTCGTCAAATATCCTTTTTGGTTATATTCATGTTTCGGTTCCCATTACTTAGGGATTGCGAGCAAAAGCGCCCATCACCTCCCCTCAGCCGGTCTCGCATCTTGTCCGATCGCCTTGGCGACGCTGCCCCAGTATGCTTGTGGCCATACACTTAATACTTCAGCCTCGGTGGGCATACGTTCGCGGCATCTTGTAACCACACTTTGGATGATCCTACCCAGCAGCTCCTCGGTGATAGGTAAAGAGCCGTCTGGCGTCTCGATGGGGTACAAGAAAGGGTCAGTTGGTGATAATAGTTCCTCGCAGGTGGGCCGGAGGCGTTGGTCACGGCTTAAGCATCGCTTCATCGTCCTTAGCAAGCTTGGCGGGACAGGGACCCCGCCAATGCCGCGCTCACGAAACTCGATGTCGTACTGCCAGTTGATGATAGCATGGCATCGAGCCATTTGGTTGGGAATGTGGCCAAAGGGCGGTGTTCCATACACCATTTGGAATAGGATGCAGCCGAGACTCCAGATATCGCTAGGTTTGCCGAGCTTCATTAATTTCGGATGTGTAGGGTTCGTGTTGACCCTCCGGCCACCTGCATCTGTCGTATTGGAATCGATCAAGCTTTCCGGGCTCATGTAGTTTGGTGTTCCGATTTGCGTCTCGCGGTGTACATTGACCGTCTCCTCAGTCTGGATGGCGTTGGCTATGCCGAAGTCAATAAGTTTGAGACGGCCTTGTACCAGCACAAAATTGGCTGGCTTGAGGTCTGAGTGGACGATGTCGTAGGCGTGAACAGCGGCAAGACATTCGAGCATTTCTTGCCAGTAAAATCTCACAAACACTGGGTCGAATTTCGCGTTCTCCGGGGAGAATCTTCGATTTATGAGCTTGTGAAGATCTATTTCACCCATCTCCATGAGCTAGTTATCTTAAATTAGCAGGAGTGTTTAGCAAGAATTCTAGAATAGAAATGACTTACCAGACTTAAAACCTGCTTTTCGTCATTCATTTCGTAGTCGAATAGAGTAATGACCCGCTCGACCTTGGTCAACTTCTTGAGGAGGTCGATTTCCCCCTTATAGCCCTTGACAGTGTTCTCATCCGCATTTTCAATTGAAACACGCTTAAGAGCAAACATGCTACCATTGTCAGCAGCCACGCGATAAACTTTGCCACTACCCCCTCGGCCGAGAGAGTCTATGCGGGTATAGCATTTCCCATTGACCTTCATATAATTCCTTCTTCGTGCTGCTTGAGAGGTCGTAGCTGCGCCAGCGGTGGACGTGGCGGCGTCTAGAATAGACATTTTTGGTGGTGGCGGGGGAACCGCTCGTCGCGGCGTATTGTGGCTAAGGGAGTTCAATGGCTTTCGTTCCGGAGAAGCGGGACGTAGGTCGTATATATCAGTGTTGATTGGGCGTATATTGGACTTTGCAAACTCTTTCTCAAGTAGCAAACCTCCAACTGGCTTCTCCCTCTTGAAAGTCGGCGGGGCTTCATTTTCTTGGTCGTGTCGAGATGGCATGTCTGGCTTAGGGGGGGGAGCCTATAATGAGGGATAATGATTTCGTCCCTATCAGGAGATCTTCGATACGATTCTAAGTCCCGCTCCTCCTCCCCAGCAGGCGATCTTCGATAAAAACCGGCTCGCGCGGAGGACATGCCGCTAATAGGGCTCCCAGAAGCAATACGGTCAGGTGCGTAATAAGAAGACCCAAGATTGTCGGCGGGCTCCGAATCGATGAGTCCATGTGGATTTTGGCCTTCGGGATACTGGTTAGGCAAGAGGTCGCCTTCGTTTTCCGCATCTTCCTCACTCTGTCTCCTACGACCCCGGCGAGCGGGTCCACTGAGAAAGCTCCCGGGAATTTTGCCTACTCTTTTCACTCGCATCGAGCTCTGAATAGCTTGATTCTCATCGTTCCGAGCTCGAGAACCGTTGGACGGCGGCCGGGAAACACTTCCGAGGACTGATTCGGCCTGGTGACGAGCAATAGTTTGTGGCTCGTCTGGTAGATCATCATCAGCGCCGCGGGAGGCTGAGTCGGCGCTCTTCGAAGATACCGCAGAGGAACCAGTTGATCGTCCTCCACGACTGCCCGAAGACCCGATCGCAATCTTGACCACACGGCCTGGCTGGCCCGGTGTATTAATTTCCTTATCTTTGATCTCAAGGGCATTAGCCTTCTCTTCAACACCGCCGTCGATGCTCGGAGGCCGGGTTCTACTTTGAGATGCCGATAATGATGTTGAAGTAGATCTCCTTTTCGTAGGCTTAATTTGTGAGGCAGTAGAAGCTACAGACCCTTGTGATGCAGTACTCAATCGCACGACTCGCTTCCTGATGGGGCTGGCATCCTTGCTGGCTTGGCTTCGAACTGGTGAGGTTTGCCTTGCGGATGGTTGGGCGCTGTTTGCTCGAGTTTGTCGTTTCTCATCGTTAGTTGAAATTATTGAAGCATTGAGGATACTGCGTCGCTTCACAGGCTTCTCTAGTTCGGGCTGTATGGGTGGTGATGAGGGCCGGTGGCTTTGAGCTCGTGTTCGGACACGAGCATACCCCCTCCCAGCTTCATCTGCGCCGTCGTTCAGAAGCGCCTTCGTGAGAGCGCTGAGCTTCATAGGCACAGGGATCTCATCGTCAGAGCTATCGCCTGCGAGCTGCGAGTGCAAGTGAGACTGAGACTGCGACTGTGACGCGTGGGTGTCTGGTGCTGGGTTCGACTCCGCGCGACCGAGTTGCGATCTCGAATTATTTCTCCTCAAACCAGATCGTAGCGATGTTTTCCTGGTGAGCGCGGCGGACTGCCGAGAATCGGCGCCGGCTGGCGTGGGTGATGCTGTAGCCATTGATCGGCTGTGCTGGTTATGCTGGGTGTTGTTTACTTAGGATTGGATACCAGCAACTTGTTGTGGCGGGCGTGTCGAATTAGCAACTCGGGAGGCAATTGTATCGATTCGCAGAGTGGCTCACGTGGTGTCGCCATCCATAATCCCAAGAAAAAAAAGAAAGAAAGGGAGTAAAGATTATAGGGTGGGTGAATACCGAGTCTGTCAATGATGCAGGGTGCAGGATGAAGATGATCAGGGTGTTCGTCGCGGCCACGCTGGAGCATATCCCAGTGTCCTTGTTTCCCCACCGCGTGTTTCTTGGCGCATTTCCTTGTCCTCAATGGTTGATCGGGCAACGGCCGCCAAGCGCAGAGTACCTTTACAATTAGACCAATCACAAGCTGCCGTTATTGAATGCCCCACTTAACTCAATGTCGCGTGCATGAGTCTGCAATTAACCAATTCACCAAAAGGCTGCGCTGCGCATCCAATCATACGTCGAAAGCCGTTCGAGCTTAAGTTCGATTCACACTACCGTCTCAACCATACACGACAGTGTAGTTCTACCTACCTAGGTAGTGTACACAAGACGACGATAAACCCAGAGAAGTCCAAAATGTCGGTGACTCGGCCTGCGGGCTTCTACAGCAGCCTCAATGTTTCGCTACTCATCATCATGATCATTTCGACGTCTCGGTTCGACTACGCTGTTTGCCACTACATGATGATTCACGCAATATTTCTTGATAGGAGCACATGGTTCGCACGGCCCACAAAATATAGAAATCTCTGGAAGCCCTGCCGGGTCGACGGCCGGGACGATCAGATTTTGAGAAGCAGGACCGGATATATTTGCCTTAAGCGACTCTAGATATCTTGTCTGAATCTGGAATCCCTGAGAATGATCAAATGCAAACCTTTCCACGCCAGATGCCAATGCAAGACCGTCGGGGCCCATTTTATACCAGTTCCCCATCATCATCATGTGACTTAGTTGCCATAATCGTTGATGTTGGACGCTTAGTCGAAGAGACCGAAGCCCATGTCGTCGTCGGACTCCTCCTTCTCTGTCCCGAGTGTCAGTGCATTTATATTGGACCCCAGTAGAGTGTGTCAACATACCCTCTTCCTTCTCCTCAGCCTTCTCCTCAGCGGCAGCAGCACCGCCAGCGGCGGCAGCACCACCGGCGGCGGCAGCGCCACCAGCACCGCCACTAGGGACGGAGGCGAGCTTGGAAGAACCCTCGGCGATCAGCTGCAGAGTTATTGTCAGTCGTAATCTTTCTAGCATAAATCAGCCATGAGGTCGCACTTCGTTGATGTCCTTGCCCTTGAGCTCGGAGATGAGAGTGTCCAGACGGTCATCATCAGCCTCGATACCGACGGAGTCGAGAACCTTCTTGATGTCGGAAGCCGAAGGCGAGGTGTTGCCACCAAGGCCGAGGAGTAGGTAAGCTGCGAGGTGCTTCATTTTCGTAGTTGATACTATTCCTCCGAACTTTGGTTAGAATGGCGCCACGTCGAAGACAAATACAGCAAAAGACCGTTGACAACGCGACTGTTGCAGATTGTAGACGGGCAAGCTCCTCAACTTACAGGTGGGAGATACGTAGAACACGAGAAATCAATCGATTTAACCGCGAGATTGGGCGGAGACTGAGCCTTCGAGTTCTCTGAGGGTGTTCGGTGAAACGAGGTTGAAAGTGGGATGGTGGAATCTACCTTTCCAAAGTTCGCATAAAAATGTTCCCAGCCAGTGATCATTTTGCGCGGAGACATAATTCGTGGGTTGGATGTGGGGCCGATATTCATCTATCCAATATTTGAATCACCTGATTAGGGCCCATGTATCTATTATACAATAATGCCTAGGTAGGTACTTAGGTAGGTAATGCGTGTTACGTACCTACCTATCTATCGAAGCGGGGAACTGCACCTGTGGCGGTACCTCCCGTGGCTTTTTGTGGCTTGTGAGCGGTTCTTAAAATGCCCAATGACGTCGCGCGTCTCCAGCCACAGCTGGCGTAGTGTCAGCCGAGAAGCCAGCGAACAAACGGCACGAGACATTCTTATCTGATTGTGAGCTTCCCTGGCGCAACCTGAACTTTTCGATCATATTCTTTGTTGCTTTGGGCTCGTGCACCACCCTCCGCATCCGTCCCTCGATCGTGCAGTTGCTGTCTACTAGTGCTATTTGAAGTCCCTTACTGTTTTTTGCATACATCTCTTACTTGCACTTTGCTACGTATAACTTAAGAGAGGAAGAGCCACGAGCCGACACATCCCACCAATCCATGACTCCTCTGGCCTCCGACCACCTCTGACGGCCATCGGCTTCGCCCGCGAACGAACATCCTGTGCCGTCTCATTTGGACCATATCCGTCAATATGCCGGTACGTATGATTATGTGAAGTGGCTATTTGCTGTGTTGAAGCTTTCTAGTTAGCGAACCCGTTCTAACACGGCCTCGACAACAGATTGGCGATCTCCTCGCAGAGATCTCCGGCGGGCAGCCGTCATCTGTGCCATCTCCCACCAAACCAGCTGCGCCATCAGGGATTAAGCGAAAAGCTGAAGATGGCTCAAACGGCACAACATCGACGAAGCTGACAAAGGCAAGACAGCCTGATGGATCTTACTCAACTAGTAAGGTTACCCGTGACAGGGAGGGTCGCATTGTAGAGCGGTCATACTCAGTATCGCGACCAGTGAAAGCTGCTGGCCCAGGCCAAGCCGCCTCGGCCTCGATGCATTCTTCGACGCTTCCTCACCGCACTAGCTCGCCTTCAAAAAACGGACGCTACGAGCCGCCCACCCCTACCAGCCAGCGCACGGCCTCGACATCAAATAAAATGCACGCTTCGTCCACGAATCCCACCCAGCCGAAACGCCCTTCGGAAGCATCTAGTCGCCCGAAGCTGAACCCATCTACGCCAACAACAACAAAAGCGGCTCCATTCAAAGCTCGTTCTACAACTCCCACGACGTCGAATCCATCGCAAGCACCTAAAAAGGGTTCATTTAAGGACATAATGGCACGTGCGGCGAAAGCTCAAGAGGTCATGGGAAAAGTCGGCATGATTCAACACAAATCGACCGACAAGGCTACCGTTAAGAAAGAAAGGGAAAGTAGTAAGCCAGAGCAAAAAGCTGGCATAGGCCTCGGTGCCAAGGGAAAGACAGGAACATCTTATACTGGAACGGGCCGGCCTTCTGCTCTGATAGGGCGTGATAGTGGACCAGGAGCATCAGCTCGTGCTGTGTCACGAAATGGTCCCACGAAGGAGGTAAAGGCGACTGGCAAGTTGAAATCGGCCCTTCCGGCAAATGACGTCCCCGAGAAGAAGGTCAAGAAATCTGTGACTGCGACGACTGGTTATGCGGGAACCGCACGGCCTCGTCCCGGGGCTACAGCGAATAAGGGCTCTTCTTCCAGGGGTGATCAGCGTCCCAGACATGGCGGGCTTCTTGAACCCCCACGAATGCGTCACCGGAGCAAATACGAAGAGGAATACGACGAGGACCTGGATGATTTCATCGATTACGACGACGAAGAAGAGCAGGATACGGGTCCTCGGTATTACGATTCCGATGGGTCAAGTGATATGGAGGCCGGAATGTCGGATATAGATGTAGAGGAGAGGAGAGCCGAGCTATATGCGCGAGAGGAAGATAGACGCGAGCAGGCTCTAGAAGAAAAACTGAAAAGGGAGAAAGAGGAGCGGAAACGACGATTGGGACGATAATGCCATGACGCAACGTACTACACGACTCACGAATATCTCTCTATATTTCGGCGTACGGCTGCGAAGGAGCGCTATGGCGGCGAACATTGTCATTTTCGGTCTCGCTTCGTTCCTCTAATAGAGCGCTAACTTGCATGAAACTTGGCGTTCAGGAGAATTTTTCCACCGGGCAACCATCATTGTACTTGGTAGAGTCTAGAGTGTCAAGAGTCTCTGATTCGGGCATGTTTCAATGGCGTTTGTGGATACAAGGTCAACAGACTTAGCATTTTGGCCGCGCTATATGCGGTGATTTGTTTACACAAGAGACTGGAAATTTTGAGTATTGCATTGTGTATCGCTACTTAGTTCGCGTTAGAATAGCAGCGTGTATGTTAACTCTACCTAGATTTGGCGACTCTTGCAGTAGCCAACCCTCGTTTCTATCCTTACTTTCCCTCTCCCGTCCCATACAGAATGTAGTGGACATACACCGTTTGTCCATCTCTCCCATAATGCCACCATCCGATTACAGTATTTCCCTCAGGCCACGAACCCGCAGCTGTCCAAAATCTCCTCTTCCCGGCTCATGTAACGGCCTTCCAGGCGATAGTCTAGTTCTAGCTCTTATCAGAAATCAAGCCAAGTGCCTTATCTCAGGCCATACTTAAATTTTAAGGTGGCGACTTCAGTCGGAAGACAATTAGTAACACGATTTCGTATAGCGTCCAGCCCCAACTCCCCAGTTAGGAAGAGAGAAGGGAAAAGTCATCTATCTCAGCTCGAAACCTCATACAATTACCTAGGATGCTTTTAGAAATCCAGCGTCACCTACAAGGTATATACAAATGCAACAGTAACATTGTACCAAGAGCCTTGTCCTAGCGCTAAAGAATGTAGAATATGCGTGGAAGTACCAACTTCATGTATAGTATTTAGAACAACCTGCAGATCTTCCTATAATTTATTAGCTGCCAGGTGATTTTTTATTTATTCCATGTTAGCCCCATTCCCCGATAGTTAGGACGCTGCTCCTTGTTTTTCGAGTTCCTATTGTTTGCAATTATGTTACCATGCCTGGGAACACAATAGCTGAAGTTGTATAGACCAACACACAAAACGGCCAAGGTAGATTAGGTAGCTCTGCCGATCATAGCTATACGGTAATATGAATGGGAACCCCCCTCCTATGCAATGGCCTACCCTGAAACTTAAGCACTTCTTTAGTAATTTGCAGTAGGAAAGGGATTTTGATTTTCTAGCCCACAGGATTTCTAAAATACGCTGACCCTATCATGCTCTTACTTCTTAAAGCTACGTTATGGTTAATTTTAGCATTAGAAGCACAACTGCTATGATCTCTTTCAAGGCTAGGTTCTACTTATGGCAGCCCCCTCTGTTACAGTTCACACTGCTGGTAGGTCTAGTATTTACTATTGTTATTGCACGAGGAGGGAGGTTCTAGCTATGCTATTAGAGTTGGCGTTGGTCCTATATATACCTTGGTTCTTTGGTCTGTGCTCCTTTGCCTGGTCTTCTTCTGGTTTAGTTCCGTGACACCCTCATTGTTATCTCTGTTTGCTCGCTTCTGCGCTAGGCTGTGGCAATGGCATCATGGTAGCATCCTAATAAAACTTCTTAGAGAATTTTTCTCCGGGAACAGTGTGCACGAGCCTCACAATTTTCCCCGAAGCCTTGGTGTCTGTCTGTATTAAATAATTGAAGTGGGGCATGCATGGAATGGAGTGCGACCCCAGCATAACAACACTTAAACCCAATAGCATGGTAAAAACACAAACCTCTTAACTGCTGCCTAATGAAAATTTTAACAGAACAATCTGAGCTAGTTGGAGTGAATACTACCACATGACAGTGAGATGGAGTTAGTTACTATTGGGGTCCTTGTACAAACATCCCATACCGAAAATTGGTTAACCATATGATGACGCATACGTCAACTGACCTCTAATATGCCAAATTAAACGCATTAAATGACCCGTCGCCCATAATAATCCACCAGTACAATCAACAATGTGTTTTAAAAGAATGAGCTATGGATAATATGTGACGTAATGAATGCTTTTCAATAGTACCACCTAGGAAGGGGCACGTCCTATTTGCTTAGTACTACTGCTCCTATTGTTCTTATTGTTGTTTACGCACGCACGCACCCTATTCAGGCCCTCACCTCCCATCTATAAAAGCTGCCGAAAGCCCTCCTCTCCTCTAGGACTTCCTTTTCCCTTTTCCCCAACCATGAGATAAGTCATTGTTACATGCCAAACTTGCATCTCAATCCTTCTCTTCTTAGATCCTAATTCAACTTTACATCTATTACATCCTTGCAACCATGAACGGCGGCCGCCGGTTCCATGCCCGAAGGGGCCGGAGACACAATGGCATGCTCCCCACAATTATCGATCACCGTCAACATGCGTTGAACGAGGAAAGAAAAAGGGCCCAAGAAAACACGGACAACAAACACCAACTGAAGGAAGCCCAGAATAATGAGAAGAAAGTCCGAGATAATAAGAAGGAAGCCCATGATAATGAGGAGAAAGCCCAGGACAATGAGGAGAAAGCCCAGGACAATGAGGAGAAATCCCAGGATAATGAGAAAGCCCAGGACAACAAGAAGAAAGCCCAGGATAATGCGAACGAGGAGCAATCAGAAATGCAAGCCAACCTCGATCCTGTGAAGAAATTCAACGACAAGTACCACTCCGGACGAGAACCTCCCTATATCACTGCTCTACCAGAAACATTCGAATGCATCCATTGTCACAATGTTGTTAGTCGGGAAGACAATGCTCACCCTTGGGTTTGCTAGAGTGAGTGATTTCCTAAACGACAAATTTCCACAGAGCTATTTAAAGGACCGAGTAACTAACGAAGACGGGCTACAAGGGCACCAAGGAGGCCTTCGGCTTTCCAGCCGGATGTTTGTGAAGAGTAGGCGCTGGAGCGCTGGTGATTATGATATTGAGGAAGACGAGGACGACGAGGGCAGAGTGTGGAGCTGCTGTGACCGACGCAAGCACGAGAGTCCCCGCAAAGATTGGTGGAACGTCAGATTCAGCAGGGGCGACCCTAGACTCCGGAAGGAGGTCCGAAATCCCCAGAAGCCCGACTGCCAGCCGACATACCATGAACCTAGCGAAGGAGCCGCAGGCTGGCAGGGTTGGTTCCTGCACACCGGGGACAAGATTTCTCGAAACCCCTGGAAGATTTAGCTGCGTAATGATCTGGTCTAACCATGCCGCGCCATGAGCCTTCTGTTTTTCCAAATGCCGCTGGGCGCGTCCTGGGATGAGTGGGAATGGAGTCTCGGGTTTTCTTTTAATGGGTCATTGGGAAATCTCTACTCAGAAACATCTACGACATTGTTGAGAATAAAACCCTTAGAGTCGCTTGCCACCAACTATTGCCCCATTTCAACAATCTGGCTACTGGGAAAAATGCGGGTTCTGGATCTTCTGTTTGGAATCTGGGTGTGCGGCTAGTCGAGCAGTGGGGACTATTGTTCGTGTCGATAGTATTATTAAGGTACCTGTGTGGTGGGAGAACAATGGAGGGACATGAGAAACACGGCAAGGGCTAAAACGGAATGTGATTTCTTAAGTACGTTAATAATAGAAAAAAACAAAAAAAGGGAAAAAAAAACAAAAAAGAACAAAAACAAAAACAAACTCTTTCCCATGTCTTAATGGTGTGCTCCATATTGACTTTGTGAAACTAATTGTTGCTTTAGTACCTTGAGGAGGGGCTAGGGACTACTTAAAAAAAGGCGAGATTCGATAGCAAGTAAAGTGTAAGGGAAAGGAGAAATCATGTATTGCGTAAAGTAAGTAAACCTAGCAAGCTACATTTCGCAAGGTGGTATGCAAGCAATATAGAAAGCATAGACTAGATCTCTGTAGACGTGGGTGCCCACATCCCGATAAGCCCTCTATACATCAAACAGAGTCGAGACCTTACTCCTGTCCTTTCTCTTAATGCTACTAACAACACCGTAACCGCCTAGAACATGAATGACGGGAAGCTATTATAGTGTGATGGCTATTACGGGAACGGCAACGGCAACGGCAACAGATAGATAGCTAAAATAATGGCCCGCAGGTTAAAGCTACGAGTGCAGCAATTGAATAGCCTAGGTGGTTAATGAAGCAGGAGGTCCTACATCCTGACTCGCAAGAGGTATCGCAGTCGTACTTGTGAGATGTCGTAGCATATATACTCGTTGTATAGGAGAAATGCATTTGGAATGCCGGTCGGACCAGGCATCGCAGCTGTATCGGGCACTACAATGTTTAAAGTCAATCATCCGCGCGGGAAGTTTAGGAATGTGTATAGTAGCAGCAACCGGATATAGGGTACCGTATTTGCACGGCCCAATGTGGCGAGTAGCAGACAAGCATAGAGTTCAATCTCCCCTCGACTCTATGAATATATCGTAAATTGAAATGGAGGTAACGATCTTGCTTACTTTTGATACCCTTCAGGGAAGGGTGGACACATTCTGCGTCTTTCCATTTACTAGGCCCGGTCGAGCCCTGACCCCATGTCGACAACATGCCATTTGCTTTGGCGCTGTCGCCGGCGTTATATGAAGCATCTGTCAAAGCCTGCAAGGGATCACCTAGCTCGGCCTCACATAGAAGCAACAACGCGTGTCCGTTGGAAATATACGAGCAGCAATAGTTGGCCGACTATTTGGCCTATTAGTTGGTCCATCTATCTTTAGGATTTCATTGTACTTGCCTTTGAGGACATGTCTGCCAAGTAAATGCCCTTTCCAAACATCTGTAAACGATTAGCACCTGTTCTTAGGTGATAGATCTCTGATTTGCGGAACCGAGCAAGTGATATTAAGACGAAGCTCGGCCCCTTCTAACCAGAAGGTGCATATACGTACATAACCCGTAGCTGGAGCCTCCGGTGGCGCAATACGAAGCCCTTGGCTTAAGATACCACCAAAATTGGTGCAACGAGAGCCGTGCCATAAGAGACGTCGGTCGCGAGGAGCTTTATGAACTGCTTCAAACCGGCCGAATTCGCCATCTCGCTCGATTCTGAAGATTTGTGCTACTTGATAATTGGCATCATGAGTCGACCCTCGCGTATCCATCAGGTAGTTTTTCAACTGGAGAAACTCTTCGCTAGTATTACTCAACGGTGTCACTAGCTAGCTGTTAGCTAAATGAAAACTCATCGTTTCCATCACGGCGATGAATAGAGACATAGGAAGTAATAATCGCCGTGTTTTTTCTTTTCTTCATTCGACAAACTTCAAGCTAGACTTACTCTCATTTAGGCCAAGTCCTTGGAACTGGCGGTCAAGCTCGTTGATCTCTTGTTTCTTGTCGGCCTTCATCAATAGCGCCGCATCCTTCATATCCCCAAGACTCTCTAGAAGTTCTATTTCTTTCTTGAGTGCAGCTTGGGTCTGAATAACTGGGGGCCGGTTACGACCGAAGGCATGGGGGATGATCGAGAAAAAGGCATTTGACAGTTGCTCGGCTGCCTGAGGAAGGCTAGTTCCATACTGGGAAGTTGCCAACGCAGGGTCATCTAGCAAGGATGATAGGTCTTTTAATGCTTGAAAGCCTTTCGAGATTGTAGCCTTGCTAAGTTTGCCAAGGGGTAGCTTAGCTGAGTCATAGTTGAGGTCGGACATTGCATTCGTGAAATACTCCTGGTTGAAAATGAGTTTCATCAGATCCTGGACCGGCTTTGATAGCTTTGATTCTGGCTCTTCTTCTTCTTTAACTTTCGTCTTGGCTTGGTCGACGTCATCATTTTCGTCTTCTGAATCGGGCTCGTAGGATTTTTCAATGAAGGCGTACTTGTTGGGTTTCGGCTGATCACCACGGTTGTCCCAAGACAGGCCAGACTTGGATTTGAATTTGTCGTTAAATTGTTTCAGAGCATCCTCCAAACAGCCGTTGCCAACTGTTTTGGACTGGCCGTACTCGCCCACTCGACCCCATCGTGTCCATGTACGATAGTCACCGACAATAGAACGTAACAGCTGATAACCGTGTTAGTATGACGTAGTGGCAATAGGATAAAAGTGAAGGTAAGGTTGTGGAATGACTTATACACCAAATAGGACACCTGAGTACATGGTGACGAGCTCGTTTAGCTAAGGGGTTGAGATAAAGTTAACATGCAGGTCGCAAGTAAATAAACTTACTTGAATTCGATAGAACTTATTATTGTTACGGCCGGCGTTCGTCTGGTTGAGAGAAGCGTCATAAATGACACCATCGTCATCGATATAGACCTCATAGTTGATCAATTCTCGTTGAGCACCCTCATCGATGGGGATCTTGACGTCGAAAGACTTGGCAATCTGGCCCTCGGCAACCTTGGGCTTTGATTCCTTGGGCTCGTCTTTTGCGACCTTACCCTTTTTCTTGGGCTGAGAAGGTTGGCAGTCAATTTTGTCATCCTGGGCCGGTTGGGAAGCTGCTCGCTTGCGAGAGCCGTTGGACTGGCGAGAGTCAGTAGCCTGGGCCTGGGGTTGGGAGGTAAACCCGTAAGTGCCCTCATTTAGGTGGGTATTCTGGGCGAGGCAGTCTTCAAGCCACTGGAAGGTGACGATGGGAATGTGATTTGCTTGGGCAGATTTGACCTTCGCTGATGGCTTCTGATAGTCGGCCTCGGTTGTGACAAGATGGGTGGTGGAAGCCGAGACAGATTTCGCCATTGCACCGCCCAAAGGGGCTATGAACTCTGTTTCAATCGAAGCTTGCGTGCGACCAGGGATGGAGCCACTGATGGCTATGCTGAACCCCGTGAACGGGGGAGTCACGGGAGCCACTGCCTTTTTCTTTCTTGGGGGCATGGTGGATCGACGGTATGGGATGGACACTGCGAAGGTGAGATGCGATTACCTCACACACTGACGTCGATTCACTGAGATCTGAGATGGAGATGAGGGGACGGAGGAAGGAAGGAAGGAAGGAGTTAAAAGCAATATATGACGAGGACACCGGGGTTGCAGTGTGCTCACCACAGGCGAGTGAGAGGTTGAGAAGTGGAAGGGAGACGAGAGACAATGCAGTCCTTTATTGTTGGTAAGCTCGAGCTAAATATTTTGAAAGAGCGCGTCGCCAGTTCTCAGGCAACCACGTCTCTCGGCATCAGCAACCGCTGCTTCCAAGCTCACGCATGCGTCTCTCAAACACGAAAGCACGTGCCACACGAGGTACCGCCGTTAAGAATTGACACTCATCGGTACATTATTTTGGCACTACAGGACAAGAGGATTGCGGCTGGACTTAGTGGCGGGTACCTGGGAGACCTGAGAAGGCGCTGAGAAGGGAGCTCGACTGGATCATCTTGGCGCTCTCTTCTGCCTCCTGGGCCTCCATTTTCCCCATCCCATCCCAAGGCAGCAAGTGCTGCCTTGAGAAGGAGTATAGTAGAAAAAGGATATAATTTAGGTGCATCTCTGGATCAGCCACAGAAGAATAATTCGTCCTGGCACAATACGCTACCTTGGGTGCGTGTGTGTTCAATTGTGCAGGCGTTTGGCATGTCTTCAGTGCGTGTTGTCTCCGATGCGACGCTGAGGTGCTACGCTGGGACCCCTAAAATATCCGCTAAATACCAGGTACTCAGTGTCTACCTAATAGGTAGGTAGCTACCATTCACCATCAGCAAAGCCAGCCAACGTACCTATATTGTATTCTTGCCTCGTGCATTAGATCCGAGAGTTTCTTCCTACATCCCCTATCTACACCACTTAAAATCATCAATTACCTACCTATATACTATATGTCAGACTCTTTTTTATGGTCTCCCGTGGGTGATGGGAAACTGGCCTTGGCCACTGCGTGGTAGCTAACTGCTGAGGCAATAATTTTATCCTTACCTTGGTCTTGTTCTCTGCAACATATTGTTTGAAGAGCCAAGAGCTTCTAGAATAGACCTTAACATGAGTCTCTTCATTCGCACCTTTGTTGATGGCCTTGTTTTGGGGGGTTTTGCAATCTTCGATTGTGGGATTTCTTGCAGGGACCTGGTGGTTTTATATGGAAATATTCGGGTTGCAGTGCTATCCTAGAACCGCGTGCCGGTTGTTTTTCTGCGATGTGATGACAAAGTCAAATGTATAATCTCTGCAGGAAGATGTTATCTAGTGCATCTTGCCCTCTCGGCCAGTACCGTAGATAGAGTCGGACATATTCGGATGAATGTATCAGTTGATTTGGGAGACTAGGTAATTGTACTATACCCCATTTAGGTAGGTACCTCTTTGGAAGTTATCGATATCTCGATTAGTGCTGTATCTAAGTACCTAGTCTACTGTGGCCCAGGAAAAGTGCCGCCCCGCCATCGGATACCGGATCCACCGTATGCAGATACCGGTCCAAGCACAAACTGCTTAGGTACTTGGTACCTCTACTTAGGCAAGTACCTAGGTAGCTAGGTAGTCGGAATGGCTGCGATGTTATACTGGTTACACCAAGAATCGCGACGTCATTATTACGGAGAGTCGGGCCATGTTTTAGAAACTCACTCTTAATCCGGAATTATATGTTTGCAGCGAGTAATCAGTGTGCAGATCGCGGTTTGCCCGACTTTGATGCTTTCTTGCTTGTCGCGTGGCGGTGCTAGCATCAGTGCGAGCAAAAAAAAAAAAAAAAAAAAAAAGAGAGAGAGACAGAGAGAAGTCGGCTGATAAGAGTAGCCTTAGGCTAGGTACGGGTAGTCATGTCATTTACATGCTATACTGTAATAGTGACAGATAGCGAAGAATAGCGCCCCAAAGTGTTGCTCGATGAGATCACATAATTGTATCTAGGCTTATTGGGGGGTTATCTCCCCCAGATAGGCCTTCGACACGCCAAGCCCACCGTCTCCCACCTATTCAAGCCATTTTTGCGGGGTACCTACGTCGATCCTGGGCCAGAACCCCGGCCAGAATCCCAGCAGTTCCTCCCAGCAATCCTCCCAGTAGATAGGTCGACGAAGAGACGATCATGTGTCGCTCGTGTGCAGAGCCTCGAGGGGTTGGCTCACCTACAGTTTCCGTTCCAGGTCCTCGGCCCAGTTTAGTGCACGCCTCACAGACCGCACAAAAGACCGCACAAAAGACCGCTGAGGGGCAACCGCCCAATGAGGGCTGCGTTTTGCCGTGCGGCCACATGGGCATCCGTCATCCAACCCACCACGAGCAGCACCGCACGAGCTAGCGAGATAGCGAACTGGCTGGTTCACGGTCACTGGTACGACCGTTACGGCGGGGCAGCGTGTAGATAGCAGATGCTGGGCGAGTAGTCAACGGGCATATCGGTGAGAACATATGTTGCCTGCTTGATGCGCCCCCAATTTTGATCAACATGGGTGTCGTACGAGAGGCCCTTCTGACCGTGTCCTGACTTGCTGGGCTTGGCTGCTTGTCGTTAAATATCCTGCGGCTCCCATTTCCCACCATGTGTGTATATATATATGCGCTGCTACCATCTGCTCCGATGGCGTAGTAGTTACATCCTACATACATCCTACATACATCCTACATACATCCTACGTCACTGCAGCCGAGTAGCATTGTAGGTAGTTTCCGATACCACAGACCCTAGCTGTCTTCCACCCTTGCTCCTCTGGCTCAGGCACGAACGGCGGTTTCCCGGTAGTCGAGCATCGCCGAAGTACGGTAGCTATTATCTAAGGATTGCTCGACCGAAACATTCGTGGGAGATCTCGCCCTTCGACGCCCCGTGGGCCCCAGAGAGACAATAATGCAGAGGTTACATACTTCTCGGACCAAGTCATGGATTGATAAGATCGCCGTGGACAACGAGCCGGGCCTCTCCACAACCCAGCTTATGGTACGTACAGTGACCTCTCTTTCATATGTGCAGATACCGCCTCATCGCGAGCACGTGCTCAGCCTACCTATGCCAGCTCGAAGCTCAGACTGACCTCTGTGTCTCGGCTGCATAGTTGACCAACCATGATCTTAAACCCGTTGAACCGGCTCGACGCCAATGGGGGCCATGGAACTTCGTCGGCTTTTGGATCGCCGACTCGTTCAACATTAATACATGGATGATCAGTTCCACCAGTATCGTAAATGGTTTGTCGTGGTGGCAAGCATGGCTCAGCGTTTGGATCGGCTACTCCATTGCTGGTGCCTTCGTATGTACGACGGGGCGCATCGGCGCCGTGTATCACATCGGCTTTCCCGTCGTCAACCGTTCCAGTTTCGGTATCTGGGGTAGTCTGTGGCCAGTGCTGAATCGCGCCGTCCTGGCCGCATTTTGGTATGGCGTCCAGGCTTACATCGGAGGACATTGCGTCTATCTCATGATTAGGAGCATTTGGCTCAGCTGGGATCGTGATACCATCCCCAACACGTTCCCTGCCAACTCGGGCACTACGACTGCTGACTACGCCTCGTTTTTCTTATTCTGGCTAATCTCGCTTCCCGCTATCTGGTTCCCCGTTCACAAGGTCCGCCATCTATTCACTGTGAAGGCGTACTTCGTCCCTGTCGCTGGCCTTGCTTTCTTAATCTGGGCACTGGTGCGAGCTGGGGGTGTCGGGCCCATCGTTAACCAACCAGCAAAACTACAGGGTAGTGAGCTGGCCTGGGAGTTTGTGAAGAGTGTGTTGAGTGCTATTGCCAACTTCGCCACACTCATCGTCAACGACCCGGACTTCTCGCGTTTTGCTGGAAAGCCCCGTGATGCGCTTTGGTCTCAACTGTTCACTATCCCTATTGGCTTCGCTGTCACCTGTTTTGTCGGCATCTTCGTCTCGTCTAGCTCGGTCGTCATCTACCCGGGCACAGAACCTATCTGGGATCCTTTGGACCTACTTGAAAGATTCATGTGAGTTACAAAAAAGCGATCGTGTCAAAGAGTTGTGAGTCTAACAGTGTCGCCGTTTTAGTGACGATGGTGGCTCTGCGCAGCGCTTCGGCGTGTTTGTCATTGCGCTCGGCTTTGCACTTGCACAGCTTGGCACAAACATTGCCGCCAACTCTATCTCTGCTGGTACGGACTTCACGGCATTACTGCCACGGTTTCTCAACATTCGAAGAGGCGGATATCTATGCGCAGCTATCGGTCTTGCGCTATGTCCCTACCAGTTTCTATCGTCATCGAACAACTTCTCGACCTATCTGTCCGCCTACTCCGTGTTTCTGAGCTCTATCGGGGGCGTCATGGTTAGCGACTACTACTTCGGTGAGTGATTTTCGGAATCATCTTCTACGTCTAGCGGGTTTTAGGAGTACCAGCTCCCCCAGTTTCCTGAGTAAATGCCTTGTCTGGAAGCCCCTTAACAACACATCGCGCTCAAGCTGACTCCGAGTTTTCTAGTGCGTCGTGGGTATCTCGGAGTAAAGGAATTATACGATGCGCGCCGTAGTGGCCCCTACTATTTTACATACGGTGTCAACTGGCGCGCATACGCCGGTTACTTTGCTGGTATCCTGATTAACATTGTGGGATTCGTTGGCGCTGTGAACGGTGGCAGTGTTCCCATAGGTGCCACCTATATTTACAACGTGAATTATTTTGCCGGATTCATCGTATCGGCTCTGGTATATTGGGTTTGCTGCAAGTTCTTCCCGATCCCAGCTTGCAGCGACAAGTGGCTTGAAGTTGGTGGCGAGATCGATGAGATCACACTCGCATACGATGACAATACCAGCGCCGCTGGCAGCATTACCGGTAGCAATGAGCAGCGCAAGGTTGATGAGGAGGCTGGCCTAGAAGGAGACTCTATCAACAAGTATAGGGACAGGAGTTGAACGATTCAAAGCGTAGCATGTGTATTAAAGTTTTGGTTTAATTGGCGATACTAGATGCCGTGGGTAGAGGGAAATACCAAGTGGAATTGGAAGCACCGAATTTTACAACGTAATAAAAAAAACTTTCCTCCTCGGCCTAGTTATTGGGCCTAGTTGTATCGACAATAGTTAGCGTGTTTTCTCGAGATTCCGGTATAGAAACAATAGTAACATGTAGAACAGGATAAGCTCATCATCCCTATTTATATCGTCTGCCATGTTCGTTTAATAGGTCTAGGTCAATTCAGCCGTCGTATTTAATTGGATAAGAGGTCCTTAACAGCCCCTTCCTCCCCTTCCCTTTACTATTGAACTAGGAGATAAGCCTACTTATATGCGTCCAACGTGAATAAATTCACTTAAGAGAATGAGGATCATTGAAGTCTAATGGAACGCAATTACCATCTTCATAATACAATCAAAGCTATATGTATGACAAGAATACGTAATATGTGGCTAGTCCTCCCCTTTCCTTTTGATCCCTAAGTGTACTACCTATCTTCTACATGGCCGCCAACCCCAGGAGGTACCCCTATTGATCTATCAAGTAATTTCCCTCTGCTACGCAAACCCCTTAATCGAGACAGTTAAGGGACACCAATCCAGGCCTTTAGGCATCATAACAGGTAAATCTGATAATCCACCTGCTTGCCTTGTTAGGTTCGAGCCTGGATATCAAGACTTGTGTTATTTCGCAACAACCTGGATAATAGAATCCTGGCAACGTGCCGAGTACGGAACAATGCGTGACACTTTCAGCCCGGCAGCATCAATCACCGCAAGCCATTCCGCAGTAGTACGCTCACGAGCACCAAAGAGAGCCATCATCTTGATATCAAGTGATGTTGCCTCCCAGGGCGCACCACTGTCTGGCAACACCATATCATCGATTAAGATTTGCGACTCGGGACCAAAGGCGCTCGCAAGATTCCGTAAGATAGAAACACACTTTTCATCGGGCCAGTCATGCAGTATGTTGCGCACATAGTAAAAGCGTGCGCCCTTTAGGGGCTGGGGCTGGAAAAAGTCATGAGCCATGGGCAAGATGCCCTTGAGATCGAAAGAAGTCTGTTTCAAGGTTTCTGGAAGGTCTTGCAACACAATTTTATTCTCCAGGCTTGGGAAAGCGGCCCGAAGTGAAAGGCATTGGTGACCAAAGCCACCGCCAACATCAACGAAGGCATGGGCACCGGCGAAATCCCCAAGCTCTTGTTCAAAAGGAAACACAGAAAACCAAGGGGCGCCTGGGGCGCCACGGACCGTCATCGTTTGCTGAAAAGCCTTGAATAGGTCCGGCTGAGTGGGCAACCATTTCAAAGCAGGCAGATCCGTTGCGAATGCCCTTTGAAAAGCCGTGTCAGTGGGGTTGACTATATCTTGGTACTTGGTCTCCGCAAGAAAACTAGGCAAGACTTGTAGAGCGGGCCCAACACTATCAAAGTAATGGCGAATTCCGCCTTCATAGGCAGGTTGTGCCAGCGTTTTGGTAGTAGCGTTGGCGGCGAAGATTCCGGGAGCTGACTCGTGAACCAAACCCACTGAAGCGCAATAGCGCAAAAGGCGACCTGCAGACTCATCTTAGGAACGTCCTTGGGCTCAAGCAACCGGTGGACTAACCTAACAGCACTGGCGCGGCATTTGTTCTTGTTGATAGTGTGGCAATATCTAAAGGCTGCTCACTATCTACCAAGATCTTGAAAATCCTGAGATCGGCCCCGATACGAGCAACTGTGATTTCAAGTTGCTATCCTTCAGTAAGCGAAATCATGGTGACAAGATGGTAAGGAGCTCACGAGTGCCGAGAACCGTGTGAGGGTGTCGTGAGGTTTCTCTAAACGAAGTAGGAGGCTGCGAATAGCATCGAGAACCAGATGGCGATCCGCGTCATTAGCTTCTGTTGCCACAGTATGTAGCTGCTTTATGAGTGAATCCATAGTCAGTAAACTACTCGGTATGGAGGGCTAATTAGTGATCTCGCTCGCTTCGTGAAAATGAACGTTGATAGTGAAACGACTTCACCGGCACCAAACGCCTATGCCATCACAAACTTCTGGTCACGTTTGATCCGCTGATTTATAAATCCAAGCTGTTTCACGAAGAAGCTTGACCTCGGCGACCACTGAAGAGACCCTTTAACCTATCGGAAGGCTTTAACAGGTAGCCACCTCCTCTTCATTTCCTACACGGGTTCAGGCTGCAACGAAGTCTCAAGCGCGAAGATATTGCAACCCAATGCATGTATGTCCGCTGCGGTACGACCGCATGGCCTAGAAAGCAGGCACTCATCTGCCGATGGACCAACAGTCTAGACTTTTTCTTCGGCGGGCGGCCACAGCTCGACGACTGGTTTCAGCTCACTCAAACACAGTCTAGTCGCGGAGTCGCGCAGAGTCGAGGACACATCACAGCGCCAAGGGCGATTGCAATCGTATGTGGATGTCGGCGTTGTAGAGGGACCGGAGTAGGTAATTGGCGTCCTGCTACCGAGGTGGGTATAGAGCAACCAGCATTGTTTTGAACTATCGATATCGCCGTGGAAGGCCACATCCGGGCGACCTACCCAAGTAAGTATATCCGGGACAGCCCATTTCCATCTCAGCTGAACCCAACTCCACGTTCCCACCAGTTTGCGCGATCAGCACCAATAATAAGGCTGACTGCAACTGCGCCGCACAGTTGCCTACCGGGTGGAGAGCAGATAGCTCCGAATGGGTCGGCGTCCACACTGAACTACTCTGAGCACCAAGTGCCCCATCCAAGGCTGGATGGCCTTCCCCCCTTTCAGTCCTCAGGAAGCCGAAATCTATATTGTGTATGTGGTATTGGGTGGTTGGTTGGGCTGGGGTTGGGGGAGCAACGGTAAAGATAGACAAGATCTGCTTGATAACCAATACCAATACTGGAACTAGGAGAAAACTGAGGGCAGAAGGAAGTGTAGAGAAGACCCACGACATTCTAATGCGATTAGTATTTCGAAGTCGCGTTAATCTTAGGCATTGTTCAGTTTGGTCAACAGCGCTGCTCCACGTGCAGCGGGTACCTGTAGGTACCTAATATTAGGTGGGCTCCTGCATCCAGTTTAGCCTGTACTTCCTCGTTAGGTGTCAGGGCCACGCATTTGCTGAAGCGTAGAACTCTGAGATGCCAGCAAGAGAATTCTGCTGAAAGGCCGTAGACTGACAAAGAATTGTGCAAAATAAAAATGCGCTAAGGACTCATGACTATTTACTCCTTCCAGGACGTCGAATTATATGCTATGCTTCCGCGATGTCGGTAATTCGTTGCTGGAATTATCCCCTTCCCTAGGAGTTCTAGCGGTACAACAAAACCCAACACAACTTCCAGGAAGACCAAACGAACAAATTCAGACATAAAATCCTTAAATCCTTATACTGAGACTGGGGGCACCTAATTACCATGCTACCCAGCAAAAAATCTACCCGTATTCGGTTATTCAGTTTCCTCGACTCTCGTTGTAACAAAGGTTAGTATTCTAGAGCTTGGCTCAATAGCTGTATTGGACAATAATTTTCTAGGCTCTCAAAGGTCCGTGGCCTTCGAATAGTCTATCTCTCGAGCCCTCTGGCCTCTTATTTATAGATAATCGATTGAAGTATCTCCTGGTATTTCCTCGTATTCCAATCTTCTCGATAAGGTCCGGATCTGGTATGTCTTGGTCTGTGTACGACCTGAAGCCTCATCTACCAATAAGATCTCTCCTTTATATTAATAACTAAAAAGAAGAGAGGTCCTGAGGCTTTTGATTGCTCTATTGACCTACACCAACTTGGTGACCAAACGTGACAGCTTTATACCGCGTTATATTTGTACTCTTCTCACAACGCAATAGTCTAAAATCATAATGGGTAGGTCTGCCGCCGCTTATAAATACGCGACAACAAGCCCATTTCAGCCCGTTAGTTACGACGCCGCCATTGTCAATTTAGGTGATATAATAAATTACACTGTAATATCCTAACGTTAATCATGCTTTAATCTCCTAGCTTCTCTTCGTGACGAGCCTTCCTCTATAGCAACCAGCTATTAATTGAAAATTCCCGAGACAGTGAACCCAAATCCTCGGGTTTGAGACCAGATTTAGGCTACTATGAACAGCAGTTTAGGCAGTTACCAAAGCAATAATATACTTGAATCAAACTTCTTGTAGCTTAAATTTCGATCAAGATTAGACCGCCTTGGAGATCGACATCCGCTTTTGAATTGCAGACACTTTCAATCAACGGGCACCCTTTTGTTAAATATTTCTTAAGGGACTACACAGTGTGGACGCAGTATTACGACAAAGCACTTTCAGAAATCCCATAGCATTTGATATAATTCCAAGGGAACCAAGTTGTAGGTCTTGGGAAGCGTAATTAGACAAATTCTGTAGGTATCCAACAGTTGATTACAATATGTACGTGACTTTAATATGGCAATGGGATTTCCTTCCTTTTCTTAGTGCCTGAGGTGCTGCAAGTCGCTGCAAGTCGCTGCAGCTATCCACTGAGTTGTGGTGGTGAACTTGCTGTAGAGGTGAGACATCTCGAGATCGTTTCCGGCTAGCTACTCCGAAAAACGACATCGCTCAGATTAACATGCCATAACACAAATAATTACTTGGCGGCGTAGCGACGCGCGGCGTACCAAGCTTTTGAAACCTGTAGCGAGCGTCGTCGTTGTTGTCGTTACCTATCCTCTTTGTTACTTCAGTTGTTTGTGGCCGAATGACTTATCAGCTTAGTGATCCAAACAAGACACCTGAACTAAATATGAGTACAGGCTACATTTCGGCCTGTGCGTACAAGACAAACTGAGTCTGATTGAGTTGTCGGGAATGCCAAGTAGGCCTTGAATTGTTTGCGTGATTTTGCCAATGCTAGCTCAGCTCATCTTGCCTATGCTCTCCTCGTCCGTCGCATCCGCCAGACCTCGGCGTATCGCCCGCATATGTCTCAATGGAAAAGGGATTGCCATACATAAACCGCCTATCACTACGGATGACATACTCCTCCAACACCACAAGTGGTTCCCAGTTATGCTAGAATTCTGTATCGTCGAGACTAGTTATTTTTGGTCGGAGTTTACGCACCAGACCTAGAAATGGCTTTGCCTAGCCTTTCTGTGCCGTGTCCCAAGATAGTCATTTGAGAAGATAAGTGATTAAAATCCTCCTTCCTCCTTCAACTTTTCCCTATTGTTATGCCTGCGTCAGAAGCCGAAGCTGAAGCTACAAGCTGCGATGCGTTCGCAATTAAATGCCTACAAATAGTTTATGTCAGTGTTGCCGAAAGGCACGGGAGATGTCACACGATAAAGGTATCGCTTTAGTCGCCGAGTTGGTGGGGTCAACGTATAAATCAGGCTGAGAATCTCTCACCTTTTCAGTTACAATATATCGTATAGACCTTATAGGTCCACGAGGCCTCTGGTCGCTTACAGACCGGGACATACACAATATGACCCTGAATCGAAGGAACTGGAGTGTAGGTGAATGCCTCCATTGGTCGTTTGTAAATAGGGGGCTTGAGGCCTCAATAGATACAGTCGATTTTGAAGGCCACGGACCTTTGAGAGCCTAGAGAGATTATTATCTAATACAATCTTTTGAGCCATGCCCTAGAATACTAGCCAATACTAGCCCTTGTTACAAGAGAAGTCCCAACCGGCTCGAGCATAAGTTCAGTCTGCCCCCGAACGCACTGTTCGGCGCTACCCCGGCGAGCGTGGGCACAACGAATCGCTCAACAGCGCCGGAGTCGTCGGGCTTGGTAGGCTCATATACATATGATATCACGTGTGAACTTGACTCTCGAGCCATCGAGAATGGGACAACTTCCGCCATTATACCCACGAAATAGAACACAGCCCCCGCAGCTTACTCAACATTGAGCCTTAGCTATAAATGAGGTGGAGTATTCTTGAGTTATATCTGGAACGACAGGCTCCGGCCTCGACCTTGTTCACTTCCGAGCCTTTCCGTCTTCCGTAGCAACCGGTTGTTGCGTTAAAGCTGGCAGTGTTGACTTGTTTTCTCCGACTCTACGAGACCGTATTCTTCGTAATCTATCACATGCTAGAGTACTTGCCAGCCTGGGCGTCGACCATAAAGCAACCCGCGGTTCCATGCTACATACGTACCGTGGTTTGCAAATCAAGGTTCTCATTCAAGTCAGCGCTTACTTGCTTGGCCATGTCGAAAAGTCAGTGCATTGCATGCTCCCGGACTCCGCTTCTGAGGCCTTACTCAAAACTGTACCGCGGCAAGAGGAAGTGGAGTGTTCGCTAGGATATGAGACTGGTGAGTTGAATCCCCAAGCTTCTCGGGGCTGTATCTCGATGTGCGCTACATCGATGTATGAGCTCTCTGCGTAGCTTAATAGAGAAGGTGAACGAAACCTTGAACTGGGATGGGGAGAGCGGGCCTGGTCTCCTAGGCTGTGAGCACAAGAGATAGATGGTGAGCACGTTTTCCCGATCAGGGCATACTCGTGCTGATTGATAATCATCTTGTACAGTAGTGCCCAAACTAACTACTCATCGTCAACTCGTCAGACCGCCAGTCTCTTGTATACCCTCTGAGAGTGTGAGGTAGCGAGAGGAAATGGCATAGATATCTCACCTGATGCGGCCATCCCCCGAGCCCTTATTTCGTCTCCCAAACCTCAAAGGGCGACGCGATATGCAGCTAATCCCCGACCCTATCATCAAGCAGGACTTGAATGAATAGTATACGACAAAAGACAAGAGACAACTACTTGAGGTTGAAGAGGGAGAAAGTTACCCCCACCACAAATGGCTGATCTCTTGGTATGATCCTGGGTGGAGGGCTCCCTTATCGCTGCAACGATTAAATCATCACTGCTTTTAAATATCCCCTGAGAACACCCAACGTGCTCTATTATGTCATGCTAGAAGTCGTCGTACGCCCTAGCTGCGTTAGATAATCGTAGAGAATACCGTGGGCGGTTAACTCCTATCTACGAGCCTCAAGGAGGTCCAAAAAATGGGCAGTGTTATGCGAGGAATGTCTCCGAGTTGGTCCGTTTGCTGAATAGGGTTAGGTGCAGGATATGAATGCCGACTTGTTGTTTCAGAGTCTGGATCAGGGTGATGGCGGTTGGGCTGGTGAGTGAGCTGTGTGGCCAATGAGCAGTCGAACGAAGGTATGAGGAGCGACGAAGACGGGCGTTCTTACTCCTCCCCCACAGCTCTTCAGTCGCGCCATTCGGTCTTTAGCCTTTTTGGGAGAGATTCGCATCGAGGTTTGATAACCCCGATGATGACCCAAAGAACTAGCGGGATGACTGCAGGATCAGGAAAATCCGAACAGGAAATTTCTCCACACCTTGAAGCTTTCGTTCTCCTACGTGCATAAGTACTGGAGCGGGTGTTAAAACGCCCGAGGCCTATCGAAGGTCAGGAGGCACTCCACCTACCTATAGGAGTGCCTCCCCTGGCCAGGGAGAGGGATGGGGCTAATAGGGAGGCTGTAGGGCTTCCGATAGGTTGGGATAGGTTGGGATAGGTTGGGGGCGATCTTGGCAACCCTCTGCTGACAAGTTCGAGTTCGACAACGAAGTGCGTAAGGGCGGCAGCTGTTATGCAGTGAAACAAGACGATGCGAAGAGATGACTGTCAAGTGAGGAGGGGCATCATGTGAAATAGTCTAGCATACATTATTCGGTCGCTATAGTCTGGGCGCTGGGATGGAGGGGGGAGAAACGACGAGCTCTGCTGATACACTCCCGAGCCTGCTTCTGAACAGCTTCGGACATTTCAGGGGCAATCCAATTGTTCGAAGAGTACCAGGCCGTTTCGTTAGCCCATTTAATGCCGTATTATTCGCTACCAAGAGCAATGAGCACTGAGGAGCGGGAGAAGGGCGCAGAATGTGTTTTAGATAGCACATCGGGGAGATATGGTATGATAGATGACCTGACCGCGTTGTTTCTTATCGCTGGTCGCATGTTGGCATGTGGCATGAAAACATCCTTGAATCCCAATAGGCATTAACAGCCCTTTGTTTCTTTGGTCCGCAGTCCCGGCGGCAGACGACGCGGAGTTGCGGCATCACGGTGGAGATCGTCTCTGCCTTGTCGATGCCCTAGAGTCAGACATCGTGTTTCTGGACTCCGCTGATCGTCGGAACGGGCAGAAGGTGTTCGCAGCGAATGCCAGTGCACTCTGCCTTGTCGGTGGACAGTGTGCGAGTGAGCGTGCTCGTCATCTCCATCGCCACGGGCCGAAATCGTGGATGTCCTGCTAGCGCACAGCCCATATTCGGCATGAGTCAAGTTTTCGGTGTCTCGATCCTGTCGCGTCTTTACCTGGGAGTGAGTATGTCGGTGCCGAATCGGCCGGCTTCATTTCATTGAGCTCGATGCGGTCCACCGGACTCGGGTCAAATTCGCTGGAATCTAAAGAGGTAGGTCAACCCGGAGAGGACGGTCAAGATGACCTACACCTATCTACGCTGCACGCAGCGGTGGGATATCACGGCTTGGCGTGCACTGAGCTGCGTTATTCACGTGCAGATTACTGCGTCTGACGCCATCACCTTATCGACAGCGAAGTCAACGGGGAATGCCCAGGCGACGGGAGGCTCGTTGAGGCATTGCCGCGTAAGGTATTGCTGCGTACCTAATGCACGTCTTACCTCAGCCGCGGCTTGTTTACTTATCCCCACCTCTACCATCGCCGATAATCGCGTCGACGCCCACCACGTCGACCAATAACGCCGTCATCATAGACAGCCACTGCTGTTGCCACGAACCGTCGAGGGCTGGCGTGGCTTATGGCTGTTTGCGGAGTGTAGGCCTTTCCGGCTGGCTTTGAAAAAGGACCCTGTTGGCTTCAGTGGCCTATAGTGCTGTTAGTGCTGTCAGTGCTGTTGTAGCAGGATTCGAAAAGGTCACCTCCAAAGGAGGCCAAAGCGCAGAGTGCCCTCCCCCAAATCCTCTCTCCTCCATGGAGAAATAATACAAAGGCGGCACGCCCCCTGGATACCACGCAGTAGGCAGGCAGCCTCCCCTCCAAAGCAGGTCGGGGACCGAGCCCTTAATCCGACTTTGGTCCGAAACTCGAAGCATTTCCGATATCGTGCACCGCCTGCGCCGACCCCAACTGGCCGGCAGCACGTCCAGTAAGGCAAGGTAAGGCAAGGTAAGGCAAGGTAAGGTAAGGTAAGGTATTCTGTTGGTAATGTGGTAAAGTGGTAATGTGGTAATGTACATGTACTGACCCCAGCCAGCCGCACAGTAGCAGTAGCAGTATCAGGGGCAGCGGCAGTGGCAGCGGCAGCGGCAGCAGCAGGAACGGCAGGAGCAGCAGCAGCAGCGGCAGCGGCAGCGGCAGCGGCGTATTACGAATTATCTCTCTGAAGCCCCGCTCTGTGCTGACGCAGCCTTTCCTTTCTCTATCAACATACTTAGGTACCTAAGCATGTAGCTGCTCGCAAGTGGGCTGCAACAAGTACAAGAGTGCGATCATCTTGGAACATGAAGAAGACGATGTGAACTTCTCCGGCTGCTTGTGAACAACTCCTCCTCCTTTAGACGCTTCCCTAAGAAACCGCGGTGCCATGCTTCCCCGCTCTGATCCAAATAGAAACAACACACCTCCCGCCCTCTTCTTCGTCTTCTTCCTCCCACCCCGCGGCCCGCCCGAGTGATCTGGACTTGTCGATCCATGAGGACCGGAATCGTGCGAAAGCGTGCCCCCACTCTGCAACACTACCAGCAGCATAGGAGGATGACTAGCACACAGAATGGTCGTCAAGCCTGTGCTATTTGCAGGTCAGTCCGGTTTAGATCTCCAACTCCTGCATCTCTATTGGCTGTGCCGCTGAACCGTCTAATTAGGGAGCGAAAGGTTCGATGTGACCGCGAGGAGCCGGCGTGCGGCCGATGCGCCCGCCTCGGCCAGGATTGCCGGTATGACGCCCAGCCGCGAATTGCGCCAGGTGATCTGCCGCTCCAGCTCTCGCAGATCCATGACAGGCTGGCAAGGGCCGAGGCGCTCCTGGCGGGCGCGAGGAACTCTCCACTGCCGGTCCTGACACCGCAGCCTCGCCCGGAGCCGGCGTCAACATTATCTCCTGCGAAACCACATCAAAAGTTGGCTGCTGCGGCTCCTCAGCAAGCCTCCGGTGAGCCCACATCACACGCCCCCTTGGAGTTCAACCTGGCCATCCCCGACGCCCTCCCTGCGCCTACAATGGCGCCAGACCAGGCTGACTACCTGGACCTATTCGCCAACTTCGCGGATGGTTTGGACCACTCAGAGAGTGAGTCGTTTTTAGGCCGGTTTTCGATGCCAAATCCCATACTGGAATCCTCGATGAGCCCGATGATGCCAACCTCGCCACCCCACACTTTAGCGTTCGGCAACCAAAACGATAGGTCTTCTTTATACAGTTTAGCTGGTCTCCATCGAAACTACTTCGACGTTATCTACTTTTCTCTGCCCTTCCTGAGCGAAGACAGATTTACCGCTGAGCTTGCCGCTAATCCCAACTCGCCGGCACTCCTAGCTCTGAGCTATGCCGTGGCTCTCGTTGGGTGCACTATCACCCTGCAGCATGCACACTTGCGAGATGCCTATTATGCGACAGCCCGCAATTACGTGGAACAATGCGAGCGGAGCCTTAGCGAGGAGGACCTGGCCAGTTTTAATTTGTTTCAGGCCTTGCTCTTCCTCATCCGGTTCGAAATCATGAACAGACGGCTGACAAGAGCGTGGATGACTCTGGGCCGCGCCGTTAGATTGTCGAAGCTGCTTGGCTTGCACCGGATGGACCGCGATACAAACGAATATACCTCATGTTTTGACCTAGATCTAGGCCTCCCTACAACACAAGACCCACTTTTACTTGAGGAACGAAGACGGTCGTTTTGGTGTTTATACATCTTGGAGAGTTATGTCCGCACGCGCACAGGGGCGGACTGTGAGTTGGTAGATACGAAAGTCTGTTGTCCGCTTTCTCGATTAGGATTCGAGGTAGAACCGTCGACGAGGCTAACGGAACTCACCAGAAACTACATGTTTTCCTGCCGTCGCCCGGTTTGCTATCTCCGGGATTCTCCCCTCTCAAGATGCCGTTTCTAGATGACCTTACGCCCGAATCTAGCCACGAGATCTCGTCTTACGCAGGTTGCGTTCTGATGGTGGAGCTAGCTATGAAGTGCTTCGATCACGGTCGCAAAATTGAGAGCGGCGCATCTACCTTTGGCTTTGTATGCTGCCTTTCCTTTTCCAATGACTTGGCACAATAATTGACAAATAGCTTGCCATTCAACGCGTGAGGAAAGTTACTAATCTGATTCACACGCGCCTCCAGTGGGACACTCACTATAACTTAGTCCACACCGTCGACGAACGTATCACTATGCTGCAAAGGCATATGAACGCCAAAGCAATAAAAGAAGATCCAGTGGCATTTGGTCTTTACATGAATCTCCGTGGCACGGAGATCTACTTTCACGAGGCATCTATCCTATATGTAGAGCGTACCGGCCACCCACGGCTAGTAGCTGCCGAGAGTCAGCGGAGATCCCTAGCAACGGCCTACAAAATCGCGACTGTCGTGCGACTAAACTGGCCGGATCAGCAGTCGAAGCATGATATATTCATGTTGCAAGCCACCTTCATCGCCTGGCCCCTTGTCATGGCCATGAAAGCGCTGCACCGTGAGCTCAAACATTATTTGGCCCAGCAGCATCAATACGGCGAGGCCATGACCGAGCTTGTCACATCTCTACGGATACTCATGAAGGCGCTCGACTACATCGAGGAGGGCGATGGATTCTGGCATAAGTCTACTGAGGATATAGCGGCCGTCTTACAAGGCCTTCACGACGGCGCGGGGCTCGATTCCGTCGCCCTGTGAATTCTGTACTCCTAAATGGTCGGAGAGCACGCCCACATCATTGAAACCTTTTGTTAAATGAACACGCTATAAAGTTGTCACTTTGAGAGCTATTATAGTTTGACTGAAGCGGTACGTGGTGCTTAGATAACTTCATGTTGGATATAGATGGTTGGCTAAAGGTCCATAGAGACGGAGTCATGCATTCTTAAATTGTATAAACCTCACCAATTCAACGATCTTTTCTAATAGTACTTTGGGGCGATCTAAAGTACTTATAAGTTTTCAGTAGTTATGAAGCATAATGTTTAAAAAAAAAAGCTGAATCACGGCGCCGAATTGCAACGGTTCTTTGTCTGGGATTTGATGCCTGTTGTACATATGGTCTATGTATGCTATCCTCAAGGTTTCTTATCTACCAGCCCTTCGCAAATGGATGATGTAAGATGGTTATCAGAAGACCAGCCATATCCCATGAGCATAACGGCAGAACAAGAAACTTGGATTCGGGAATGATAGTTGAACTTGATCGAGCACGGGGTGAAGTGTAAGTGTAAGGAAAACAATGCGTCGGCGGCGGCGTACTATAAAATAGTACTACTAGGATTTATTGATGATAGTATTACAATGGTAGGTGGGTAATTGTTTCTTGGGAGTGAATAGAGCAATTGGCATAAGAATCCACTGAAGGATAAATGGAGGCACTTTAGCTGGTGACCGCCGGTCACATCCACATGATGTGAGTTTGCCTTTCCCGTTTTTCTAGGAGGCTATGATTAACTCCGTGTCCGCGCATGGAGGTTAGAATATCTGCTCATGAAGTTTGAGTCTCCTCGTCTAAAAATCAATGCATGCTGACAATCGAACCCTTGCCAAGCTTGACTTTCTACGAGCCGTGGAAATAGTAGGTTAGCGTTATTATTCGCGCAAGGTTAAGGGCCTAACAAGCCAGTGCACTTACGAGGAGAGGCAGTGAAGCTATGAAGCTGAGAGCGGCGGCCGCCAAGAAGAATATCCAAATGCTAGTCAGCGCATTCGCGATCTGGGGAACGACTGCGGCCTTCTCGGCGTCTGAGAGCAGTTGGAAGGTGGCGCTACTCGTCCCCGCAATCAAGTCGCCAATCTTGCTCTCTGGCACATTAGGTACAACAGCGGCAACCTTTTGCACCGCAAGGTTGTGGAAAATGGACCCAGCGATGGCAAGGAAAAGTACCATTCCCAGATCTTGGGCTGTGACGACCAATCCCATCCGATTAGTCAACCAGGATGATGTAGGGAAGGGGGAAAGACTTACAGATTGTCATGGCACCGATGGCGTTGGCTATCTCCTCAGGTGGCACGAGGGACTGTACAATGCCAAAACCAGCAACAATGTAGCAGCCTGAGCCAGCACCAACGAGGATAGTGTACCCGTAGACATTGGCGTTAGGTGTCGTCTCACTAACGGTATCTAGAGTCGACAACCTAGTCAGCCATGTCCATATGTATGCGAATTTGTGATGTAAAAGGGACAAAGGCTTACACATGAGAGCAGACCCGATTAAAACCAGCGCGCTACCGCCAATGTACCACTGCGAGATGTGTTTAAACATTGGCATAATAATGCCTTGAACCAATGAAGCCACCACGAGGAAGATGACGAGAGGCAATAAGCGGACGCCAGCCTCGAGCGGGCCGTCCCCCTGTGGACTGGTATCAGCAGTGTTCAAGTGCGGCCGGCTTAGGGAGAGAAGGGGGGGGGGGGGTTCCATACCCTTACAAACTGGAAGAAAAGAGGGATGTAGTAGGTCAGAGACTAGAAGACAAGTGTTAATCTTGGCTTCTACGAGGTGCGTCCCAAACTGTCTTGACTTACTAATACGATACCAGATACCAGGAACACTTGAAGCTGCATGTTGAACAGGATGGGATGTTTTAGGAAGTGCGCCGGATATAAGCGGTTCTCATAAGAAACGAACGGGTGAAACTTGATGAGAAGGACAGACGCGATGAGGAAGACACCAGACAGCGTGAACAAAGCAATTGTTGGACCGGAACTAAAAGGGAAGATGACGCCACCAAAAGAGATGGCAACGATCAATACGGCGGAGCCTGCCAGAAAGGCGGCGGTGTTGATCCAGTCGACCATACGGTATTTCTGTGCCAAGGTCTTGCCCTGCTGAGGGTCGATACTAGGGAACAGCAGAAGGTATGCCGGTGCAAAGACGGCACCTACGACAAGATTAATGTAGAAACCCTATGCGAAAAGGTTTTTATCAGCATTTCGTACACCGGGGATTAACACCTAGTCTATGAAATTGACTCACCCATCGCCAAGTAGCAGGACTGACAGCAAATGCACCACCAACCTACATGCTGAAGTTAGCGTGCTTCGAAAATGTTGCGGATTAGATGAAGGTTGCTTACGACGGGACCAAGCACGCTGCCGATACCCCAGACCACAGTACTGCCAGCCAGATAGGCCGGCCGCTCACGTAGTCCCGTTAAGACGGACACGTACGTCAGAGTACCCGAGTACATACCCGAGCCGCCGATACCAGCAATAACGCGTCCGACGATGAGGGCGTTGATGTTAGGAGCTGCGCCACAGACGGCGCTGCCAACCTCGAAGAGAATAATGTTAAACATGTAGACGATCTTGATGTTGAAAACGCCATAGACCTTGCCCCAGGGGAGGACTGCCATGGTGCCCAAAGCAAAACCAGTACCGATCCATGGTAGGAGTTCGACGCGGCCAAAGTCTTCAATGATCGATGGCTGGATGTTGGCCACGATGGTGTTGTCTAGAGCGAAAAGGAAAGTGGTTGATAGCATGGCCGCGTAGGCCACGGCCCACTAGTATCCAGCGTCAGAATAATACATTTCTTTACTTATTATCAACTATGGAGACCCATAAGCACATTACCTTCCATCCTCGTAAGCTGCGTGTTGATTCTTTTGGTTGCGTCTCAGGGGTATCCGATAGCGAGCCTGTCGTTTGGCTCTGTTGAGGGTCAGGGGTGCCCCCGACCTGGGCCTCGCCCCCCTTCTCATGGGATGCCAGAGGCGAAGTTACCTCGAAGACCATGGTGTCAGTACTGAAGGCCGGAATTATGGACGGTGGTAGACAAGGGGGTTCAAGCGGAGACGAGGCTCATTGATAAGAGGTCTCTATGCTCACTGCAGAAAATGTGAGAAAGGTAGGGAGGGTTGAGAAAAGCGACTCGCTGCTGGGGAAAAGGCTGCTGCAGTTGAAGCTGGTTTATCATGCGACTTACACGGAGGCGGGTGGAACGGCCGCTCTGCCCGACGGGCGCCTCTGATTGGCTCGTGACGGTCTTGCTGCTACAGCAAGGTGCACGGGAGATACCCGGGGTGCATGCGCGATGTGGGTCGAGCGGCCGTCTCGCACGACGGGAGATGCTGATTGGCCACAACACAATATCCATGCCCGGATTGGGTATGTACCTTGGTAAGCAATACATGGAAATACATGGATGAACGACGTCCAATGTCCAAGCCATTCAATCACGCACGTGTGAAGACGGCTTTTGCAGACGGGTTGCTTAACAGATCAATTGGAGATGCACTTGGGCCTAAGAGCCTGCGGCTAAATTAACACGATAGGCAGTTGTGTTGGGCTACAGTGAGTAGCAATTTGGTATATGTCTTATGAGTCTGCATTGCTGCAAGTACGAGTTTACTACCGGGTTGAACCCTGCTATGAAAGTAAAGAGCACAAAAAACCTTTTAATGGAAAGTAGGAGTCGATGTATCATTGACCTCCAAGTGTACGTAATTAAACATCGATGAACTGGTTCTATTTTGCCAGATAACTAGCTACCTGTCTAATGATCTTATACTTGAGTCTCTTTCGGCTACTTGACGCTTTCTTTAACTACTTGATAGTTTTCCAAGCGTCCCTAAACCCATTGCTTATTGGCGCAAGCTTCGGTACTCCTGCAGCAAACCGTTATAATCACTGGGTTTGTATCCGACGAACCACTCTTCAAATAGATTCTTCTTTCGATTCGGTTTCAGGCCGAGATCCTTCATCAAAGTGTCTATGTACTGTAAAAGCGACAGTCAGTGTCAGTCGGAATATACAATTTATACGCAGGGGCTATCATACCGGAAGGTAGTCATAGATGAAGTACTAGAGAACTCGAGGTCAGTCATTGCCGTTTCAGCTGCGATTTCTGAGGACTTTGAAAACTTCTAGGCAGTATCTTGACCCAAAACGGGAATCTGATGCGCTAGCAGTTGTCGAAATAGGAAGAAAACGACATCGGAACGAGCTTACTGAATGCCTGCTTCCTTGCTCCAAGTATCGCATCCTCGTCCACGCGTTGAACTTCGCAGCTTCGATCTCCATTTCGCCTTCGCTAGGGAGTTCTCGCATCCCAAGCATCCAAGTAGCACCCCAGAGCGATTGCAGTTCCGCCGCCAAAGGTGTGAAAGCTGAATGAATATGCCCAGGAAAAAGTATAGAACGATCGCCCTTTGCTGCTAGGCTTGGTACAACAAGGCGACGGTAATGCCTGTTAGGACCTTGTGGGGCTCGTCTGCCAGCCTTCGGATCGAATACCGGCTTAGGAGGGTTTTCTAGGTATGGTAGGAGCTCCTTCACCTCCTTCTCCGCTTTCTCGTCAAGCATACTCCATTTAGAGAACTTTGTTCTATCGTAAAACAAGCCAAGTTCTTCTTGTAACTCTGGACTGAAGGTAGTGTAACCTTTGTCGAAACCCGTACAGTGGATTACGATGTCCGTAGCTACACAATGGCCGTTCTGTAGGTTCACAACATCTTTGTTGGATAGTGAAACTACTTCAGTTGAGTGAACTCTTATATCGCCGGTATGAAACGTCTTCCAAAAATCTGGTACAGTCGCAATGCCAATACCACCACTCCCCCAGAACAGCCTATCCAGCAACTTAGTCAAGCTAAACCAAGATGTGGAAATTGGAGAATGCTTACCCATCGCCTTCTGGTTTCGGTCTTAATTTTTCGGAGTTTTCGCTCTTTGAATATCCAGCGTATGACGAGGATAGCAAGGTAGCAACTCTCCAGTACACGTCTGTGAGAGCTCGGCCCGCCATAGTGCGCTGGAGAAAGTAGTACAATTTTCCCTCGGTGTTCATAATACATGGGCTGAAGCTCGAGGCAAATCGCGTCGAGATATGGTCGGCAATGTTCCAGAGGCCCATGAATGTAGGTGCGTAGAGACTGAATGGGCCTGATGCTCCGTCGCGCATTATCCAATCTACCTTCTTGCCGGACTTGAGAAGCATATACACCGCATCGTATGACGACTTCGATCGCCCTACGACGGTTGCATGCTGTATATTGTTGTCAAGATAGTCGAGATTGGTTCCAATCTCGAGAGAGTGAATAACGGGCTTCTCAAAATTCTCTCGCGGCCACTTCGGGACTATAGGGCTTGAGTTGGCACCAGACGCATATATCAATTTATCGCATACTAAGGGTTCTTGGTCTCGCAATTCGAGAACCCACCCTTGGCCTTCAGGCCCTCTTTTGATGTTCGTGACCCTTGTTTCGAGCCTTATACGGCTTCGCAGGCCGAATGTCGTCGCAAAGTCCTCAAGATATTGATGAATGGTGGCTCCAGATACAAAGCCATCCGGTGAAACGTTATCTTTGGGCATGGGGAAGAAGGAGTACTCAAACAATGGGTGACTGATTTGAGCGAAGAGACTTGGGTAAATTCTCTCTTTAGACCAAACGCCCCCAACTGTCTTACTGTCATCAACAATAAGCAGATTTGTTTCAGGGGCTAATTCGAGGTAGGTTCTTGCCGCTACCAGACCGTACCAACCTATCCGCGCGAGAGTCAGTCATAACACCATTGGTTCAGCGTGAAGATAGCAAAGAATGAATTACCTGCACCCACTACAATTACGTCGAACTTCCCGGTAGATTCCATTTTGTAAGGCTGATAGTGGATTGCCAATGCCACCAATCTCACTTGGCTGACTGGAGATTTTTATAGCCTTTTATTACCCCACGGAGGCGGGGGATCGCCAGGCAATAAGCGAAAGGTATGTATAGGTCAGCTTTTACGGTAGGGGGTTGTCAGAAGTTGTACCATAACACTTTCTTCCTAGAGGGGTGAGATAAGGGCTTGGCGGCTCGGCCGGGGCGGTTGGCCGAGCGGTGCCGAAGGCCAACGGCACCATTTGTTAGCAACATAATCTACCCTTAGGACACCCGGCCGTCGAGTTTCCATCAAGTTTACACAGGACCTCGGCCTCATCCCGATACTCATTCCGTGTTTCATTCCGTGTTTTTGCGCCTCCGCCATTCCGCCCGACTTCCCTAAGGGAAAATCTAGTGGGGGGTTTGTGTAGGTGAGGCCTAATCCCAGGTCACCTAGGCTACTGAAGAGATGCAAAGATCTTTACAACCTATCGGAGGCCTTGCATATTTCCTTATCTGGCTTATGGATATGGTGGTTAAGGCTTTTCGATAGGTAGTTAGATCATCGGGAGGCTCTAGGAGTGAGATGTCTACGGCCCGAGGCGTAGATCGGAGGCATTAAAAAACCTAGGGGTCAAAATTCTTCAATACAAATAGAGCTTCAGAGACCCAGCTAAATTGAAGAGACTGCGGACGTTTTAAGGATACTAGTCCTTGTTACGGCGTGCACGTCTAAGTACACTTACGTCGAGCATGATAGCATAAAGTACCTCGTTATAACCGACGTTGTTTAGAATCTCAAACATACTTTGCAACAAGACTCAGCTTATTGAATCTCATTCAAATCACCAATAGTCCATCATGCCGCACTTCGAAGAGTCGTCGTCTGCGACCGAATCAGATGGCGGTTGGGACTCCGGTCTAGGCATCAAATCCCAAGGGATCGTTGACGATTCAATGTACCCTGGATCCTCGTTGCCTGGCAGTTCTGAACCTCCTTTAAGCCAACAACTCGAACCAATTGCAGTTATCGGAATGGGTACGTATTATATCGCACCTCGGGTCATAATCTAGCAAGACTAAACTTCACGTATAGGCTGTCGGCTTCCTGGAGACGTCAGGTCACCTGCTGAATTTTGGAAAATGATGATTAATAAACAATCTGGGCAGACGCCTTCAGTGCCTCCCTCACGATTCAATATTAATGCACATTTCCATGAAAACAATGACCGCCCTGGTAGCTTCGGGGTCCTTGGCGGCTATTTTATCAACGAGACACTTCAAGAATTTGATCCTAGTTTCTTTGGCATCACACCTGTGGAGGCAATGTGGATGGACCCTCAACAGAGAAAGCTCTTGGAAGTTGTCTATGAAACATTTGAGTCTGCGGGTCTTACGTTGCAACAACTGTCTGGGTCCGACACAGCATGTTTCATGGCAACTTTTACGGCGGATTTTCAACAGATGTCGTTCAAGGAACCTTCGTTTCGTCACAGCTTGGCAGCTACTGGGGTAGACCCAGGCCTTCTAAGCAACAGAATCAGTCATGTATTCAACCTCCGAGGCCCTAGTATCGTTGTTAATACGGCATGCTCGTCATCAGTTTATGCTGTCCACAATGCATGCAATGCCTTACGCAACAAGGAATGTTCTGCAGCTGTGGTTGGAGGCAGCAATCTCATACTTACGGTGGATCAGCACATGAATACAGCTAAACTCGGTGTGTTATCGCCAACATCCACTTGTCATACATTCAACAGTTACGCCAACGGATACGGGCGCGCGGAGGGTGTTGGAGCTGTTCTCCTCAAGCGTTTGAGTGATGCAATCAGAGATGGTGACGCTATTCGAGGTATCATCCGATCAAGTGCAACTAACAGCAACGGTAAAGCGCCAGGGGTCGGCATTACCTATCCTGGCTTTGATGGCCAGCGTATGGTCATGAGGCGTGCGTATCAACGGAGCGGCCTAGATCCACGACTTACCGGATATTTCGAGGTCCATGGTACAGGAACGGCTATCGGCGACCCTCTCGAAGTGCATGCCGTCGCCGATAGTATGAATACGGCTTCGCGCACTCTAGAGGAGGGACCCCTGCACATTGGAGTAAGTACATAAACAACTATAAACTCAATACCCATTGAATACATTGACGCTGATATTTATAACAGGCTGTGAAAACAAATATTGGGCACAGTGAAGCGGCGAGTGGATTATCTGCTCTCATCAAAGCTATCTTGGCGGTTGAGAGAGGCACAAGTACGTATTTTACAGAATGGTTTCCTGACCCAGCTTTATATTTAGAACTCTACCCTGTATCGGGGTTTTCTTTTCTCTTAAGAGCAAGTAATACTAACTGGAGTTATTATTTACAGTCCCGCCTACGCATGGTGTTACTGACCTCAATCCAAAGATGGACTGGAAAGGCTGGAAGATTCAAGTCGTTACAGACCCTCTTCAGTTTCCCAGTCACCTTCCAGTGCACCGTATTAGTGTCAACTCGTTTGGATATGGAGGCACGAACGCGCATGTAATAGTTGAAAGTGCCAAAAGCCTACTCACACAGCCTCAAACTTACAAATACGCCGCCATGCCGCGGCGTGGGAAGAGCAAGGTTGTTAGGGGGCTGTTCAACAAAAGTAGGCCTTATCTATTACTCTTCTCTGCGCACGAGAAGGCAGCATTGAGAAGAAACATCGAGGCACATGGACATGTGGCTTCACATTACGATCTCCTCGATTTGTCTTATACGCTTGCAAACCGTCGCACCCATTTTGCGAGCAGAGGCATGGCTGTCACCAGTCCCGCAACTTTGGATCAAACATTCACATCTAAAATTGACGATTTCAAGTATTCCAACAACAAGACATCGGGATCTGTTGGTTTTGTTTTTACTGGGCAAGGGGCTCAATGGCCCCGGATGGGGGCCGAGCTAATGAGATTTTATCCGTCTTTCCTGAGCACTATTCGACAATTGGACATGGTTCTCGAAGAGCTCGACGATGCCCCTGACTGGACCATCGAAGATATTCTGACCGAGCCCGAGGGAATCTCTCGCGTAAATGAAGCAGAATTCTCCCAACCTCTTTGTACCGCCATTCAGGTGGGCCTAGTGCAGTTGCTCCGGCAATGGAATATCACACCTACTGTTACATGCGGGCATTCGTCAGGCGAGATCGGGGCCGCTTTTGCGGCCGGCTACATCACCGCACCTGAGGCCATAGTGCTAGCTTATTACCGTGGGAAGGTGGTGAAAGACATAAACAGCAACGGCGCCATGATGGCCGTAGGTCTTGGTGCCGAGGCCGTTTCACCTTACATGCTGCCCTATAAAGAAGAGATCACGATCGCCTGTCACAACTCGCCCTCAAGCGTTACACTTAGCGGGGACTTGGCTGCTCTTCAACAGCTCCAAGAAACATTAGAGAAGGAGAGCATATTCGCAAAGCTTGTAAAGACCGGCGGCAAAGCTTACCACTCTTCCCATATGGCCCCAGCGTCTGCGAAATATGAAGCCCTTGTCAACCACGCCATGTCTTGTCTGCCGACGCAGTATCTCCAAAAACAAAGGCTCAAAATGGTTTCATCTGTAACCAATACGGTTCTCTCACATGATAGAGCACTGGATGCGGCATATTGGAGTGCGAACCTCCTAAGCCCCGTACTATTCAACCAGGCAGTGCAAACAATCTGCAAAGATTCTCAATTTTCAAACGTGGACGTATTGATCGAAATTGGCCCTCATTCTGCGCTTTCGGGGCCGATCAAGCAGATAAAGGCAGAGTTCGGATTTGAAAAGCTACAATACCTACCAACGTTGATCCGCGGGGCAAACTGCGCTGCGTCCATTCTAAAATTGGTTGGTGAGCTCTTCTTGGCGAATTATCCAGTAGATTTGGAGAATGTGACTTCAATCGAGGAGATAAGTCCCAGCGGCAAGCTTTGTCGGCGAAGTGGGAGTCTTATCGTTGACTTGCCCCCTTACCAGTGGGACAAAACTAAGAGATTTTGGGCTGAGTCACGAGAAAGCAAGGAGCATCGGATGCCCAGGTTTCCCCGCCACGACGTACTTGGTCAGTTAACAATCGGCGGGTCTCTAGCAGAACCGACCTGGAGGAACGTTCTACGTATCAAAGACTTGCCATGGTTAAAGGATCACTCCCTAGGTGGCGAAGCAGTGTTTCCTGCCGCGGGGTACTTTTCAATGGCAATGGAAGCTATCCGACAGATCAACGAGATGTCTGAGAATCCGGTCACTAATATCGAATGTTATGTGCTAAGGGACGTATCGATCCAGCAAGCTCTCGTTACCCCTGACGACGACAATGGTGTCGAAGTTCTGCTCAATATGCGCCCATGTGGCTACGACCAAGGGACAAATGAAGGGGCCAGTAAATGGTGGGAATTTAACGTCTCTTCGGTAGCGGAAGGCGAGTTCAAAAAGAATCACATGTCCGGAAAGATCAGCATTAACGCCCGCTACTCACCGCCTGCGACTAAGGCGGTTCCTAACCTGCCTCAACGAGCAACTGGAAGGTCGTGGAACGAGGCTCTAAAACAGGTAGGGTTTGATTACGGTGCAACATTTCAGGACATGGATAACATCACCTTCGATGGCACAACATACTGTGCTCACTCGGACACCCGGATAAAGCAACAATGTGGTAGCATGGCTGGCGAGTCACGATACGTGCTTCACCCAGCTTCCTTAGACTCCTGCCTACAATTGATGATTGTTGCAATCTGGGCTGGCAGGACCAACGCGATGGACTTCGGCGCTGTGCCTGTACAGGCCGATGAGGTCGCCATTTGGGAGCCGACGCAGGCGCAGCTTAAATACGGTTCTGGCAAAGCGTTTTCGTGGATTGACCCGCGCGGCTCCCGGTCTTTCAATGCGCATAGTCAGCTGCGTGGTTACGATGGACAGGTACTGATGGAAATCAGCAACATGCGCTGTTCTGCTTACGAAGCTGCCATTCCACAAAACGCCGAAGAGCCAGCTAAACCACAGCCATACAACAATATCGCATTCAAGCCGGACGTTGACTTTTTGGTCGGAATGCAGAGCATGACTGTTGCCGACTATGTGGAACTTGCAGCATTCAAGACCCCTGGGCTTCGAGTTCTCTCCGTTAACTCTATTCATGCGGAATCTATGCTCACCAAGGCACCGACTTTAACCGTTACCTCGACTGGCGATTCGACTGAGGAAGTGGATCGCATCACCTCGAAGCTCAGCAATTTCGGAAACGCCAGCGTCGCAAAATTTGACTTAAACGGCGACGTAGCTAGCCAGTCGATTAAACCCAGCTCATACGAACTCGTTGTTTCCTCCATTGCGTCGGTTGAGGTATTGCCAAAGCTTCGTGAGCTTATAGTCGACGGCGGCAAAGCTATACTAGAAACTGAAGAGCCTTTCGTTGACGCCGACTTGAAGCACGCGGGATTTGGGAGTGTGGAGGTGACACTCCAGAGTGGTGAGGGAAAATATGTTACCATCACCTCTGCCAAGAAGTCTGAAACGGCAAACGGTGTAAACTCTCATCCACTCAACAAGATACTGCTTGTTTACAGAGACGCCGTCCCCTCTATTGCCTCTGAAATTGTCACAGCTCTTGGAGATGGAAAATTCGAGTTCGAGCTGGTTAAGCTTGGCACTTCCGCCCCCCTAGAGTCCACTAACGTTATCATGCTTACAGACGTCGAAAGCGAGCGTCCTCTGTTAGCTACGATTACGGAAACGGAGTTCCTTGACCTACAACGGATTCTCGTGGCCGCAACGAATGCATTGTGGGTGACACGAGGTGGCACTCTGAAAGGCCGAAGTCCAGCACACGCAATGACCAGTGGTTTGCTACGCGTATTGCGTTCGGAGCAGGCTTCTCTGAAGGCTACTGTCCTAGATATGGATACGGAGACTAATACAGGCCATATGGTGGATTTGATTGCGTCCGTGACAGCAAAGCAATTTCATGGGACGGCTACCGAATCCGAATACTTCGCGTCCGATGGTAAGGTTTTTATTAGCCGCCTTGTTTCGTACGAACGAATCAATGAGGCTTATGGTGACGCGGTTGGTGACTTGCTCTCTGCACCGTTTGACGCTGAGGCAAGACTAGTGGGCAGACTACGATCGGGCAAGGTAGTCTTCGAGATTGATGAAAAGACAGCACTAGGTTCCGAAGAGATTGAAGTCAAAGTCGCGGCCAGTGGTCTAAATGAAAACGGTGTTGCGGTGATCTCTGGTACGGAATTCGAAACCGATTTTAGTCACGAAATTGCCGGAACTATTACCCAGGTTGGGTCTGAAGTCACGGATTTGGCCCCGGGTGATCGTGTCGTCGCCTTCAGTTCTGACAAATTTTCGACTTTCCAGCGGATCAACCAGTCAACAGCTCAGAAACTAGAGCCGAGCGAGCAGCTTCACACGATGGCTAGTCTGCCCATGCACTACGCCACAGCGTTATACTGCCTCGATAAACTAGCTCACATGCAGCAAGGAGAGTCCGTTCTCATTCTACCTGGCTGCGGCTTCACCGTGGCGGCCGCGATCAATGTCGTAAAGGCTCTTGGAGGTATTCCCATAGTAGCTGTACGTGCTACAGTCGAAGCAGGATTGATAGCCGAGAAGTTTGGCCTGTCACCAGGGCAAATAGTTCATTGGTCATCGGCGAAGGAGCAAGGCGTCCAAGTCGTCATCTCACCCAGCTCCGTTGACAGCTCGATTGAGCGTGAAGTCTGGAGACATATGCCGCCCTTCTCAAGATTCGTAAGCTGCAATGCTAAGGAAGCATCGTCATCCGCCGCGCTCGATTTGGTCCCGACCAGGCGCGGGGCGAGTTACTTTTCGTTCAACATCACCAGTTTCTTGAAGAAGCAAAGTTTGGTTGATGAGCTATTACATCAAATCATCGATATGTACCGAAAAGGTTTGCTCCCGGCACCCGAATTCAATGTCAAGAGCATTACCGAACTAGACTCTAGCATCTCAGAGTTCTCGAACGGGCTAACCGATCGTAAGACGGTAATCTCATACGAGGCGAACGCCAGCGGCACGCTGAAGCTTATCCCATCTAGGCCTCACTTACAACTAAGCGGCGATGTTACATACTTTTTGGTTGGCTGTCTCGGTGGGCTAGGCCGCAGTTTAACATCTTGGATGATGAAACGAGGTGCACGCAACTTCGCCTTTCTATCACGGTCCGGCGCGGACTCCCCCCAGGCAGCGATTTTAGTGGACGATCTCAGATCCTCGGGAGCCACTGTGCAGGTCTTTAGAGGAGATGCGAGTATCAAGGACGACGTGAAGCGTGCCGTAGAGTCTATCCCGGCTGATCGTCCGATCCGCGGTGTTGTTAATGCAGCTATGGTTCTGAGGGTAAGTTTTATTGATATCGAACAAGGATTCATCATACTAATGGAGCCACCTAGGATAAACTGTTCGACAGTATGAGCTATGATGACTGGGTTACTTCAACGAGGCCCAAGGTTGCAGGGAGCACTAATCTCCATGAGGTCATGGCTGACATACCCCTTGACTTTTTCGTCATGACAAGTTCCGTGTCGGGCACACTCGGTACCCCAGGGCAGAGCAACTATGCCGCAGGGAACACATTCATGGACTCACTAGCACGTCTACGGCGTTCTGAGGGGAAACCTGCAGTAGCAGTCATTCTGCCGATGATTCTCGGCATCGGCGTTGTTGCAGAGAATGCCTCTATTGAGGAATCTCTGAAACGTAAGGGTATGTATGGTATCGACGAGGAGGCTGTGATCCAAGCAGTGGAAGTGGCAATAATGGAACAGCGTTCTGCTTCCGACCAGGGATTTGACCACCTCGTTGTGGGACTTGACCCAGTCCTCCTGCGCAAAACCAGGCAAGACACCGTTGGAGATGTCGACGCATTCTGGGAGGCCGATACACGGTTCTCGGCATTGGTTCACGCTATCAAAGCTGATAGTAATCGTCGCAGCGACGGAAATGCAGACTCTATTCTTGCTACAGTCAAGTCAGCCTCGTCTCCGAGCGATGCTGTTGAGGTGGTAAAGGGGCACTTCAAGGCAAAGCTGTCAAGGATTCTCATGCTTGATGTTGGAGAATTTGAAGGAGAAGGTCGCTCGATCGCCAGTTATGGAATCGATAGCATGATCGGATCCGAGTTGCGGAATTGGATCTTTAAAGAGCTGGGGCTCCAAATCACATTCCAACAACTTCTAAGCCCCTCTCTTACCATTCAGAAGTTTTCTGAGCTGGTATGTACGAACCAGGGTGTCTCACTCGCTTAGGTGATTCCCGAAGGGGACACTAGATAGAAACCTTATAGATGCTAGACTATTCAACAATGTCAACAAAGCGCATGAACCTTTGGCAATCAGTGTCACACGATGAAGCTTGATTCCTGGCCACCCAGGCTAGTGGAGGAATGCCAAGACCTCTCCAACCCATTGGAGGCCTTTAGATAGGTCTCTTCGTTCGGAACCCCCATAAGTCACACTGTCCCCCTGACTAGGAGGCACCCCTAAAGATATGGGTAGTCTTCAGTAATAGTTTCGGGGCCTATATATGGGGTGCTCAGGGGGCCTGAAGGATTGTAAAAGAGGTCCCAGGCCCTTTATATGCAAATAGCACATTGTGAGGTGTCAAGGATCTTTGAAAACACGGAAAACTACTAGCTAAATTGAAGACAACTTTGAGCCCCAAAACACCAACTCTTGTGATGATTGGTGTAGCCTCGAGGGGTCCGAGGGTTCACCTGTGCATTTGAATACGATTCGTACGGACGACAAGACTCACTTGGTGGTGTGGATATGAAATAAAATTCTTAATAGGCACCTCAAGATAAAGATTGCAAACAAGCGTGACTTGTTTGCAATTGGAGCCAGTGGCCTTCGTGTGTAGCACATTGTCTTGCTTCTACCAGAAATGCTGAAGGTGCAAGGTCCAAAAAATATTAAAAAATCACGCGTGCCTAGAGGGCTACGCAGTAGACTTGTTCTTTAGCAGAAAGACTGTTCAATTGATTAATTTATGAAGTCCTTAGCCCTTTTCCTCCGACCCTTCCCACAGTACAATCCCAAAGTCAGGGCGAAGAGATTGACATCAGCGTCCAAGGTCAATAAATTTTCACATCTAGCTAAAAATGGTTGCGTTGGACTCCACCAAGCCGGAAACCCTTGCAAAACCTGGCACACTATAGCCAACGCTACTGAATAAGAATACCCAGATAACCGCCGAGATTCCCGCAAGAACACTCAATACTTTCGGGGCTACCGACTCGAAATCGCCATTCCACTCGTCCCACCCGCTGAGTCCTTTCTTCCGCATCAGTGTACCTGCGTCGTTCAGTGCTGCAGTGGCCTTGGTGTCCTCCCAGCCAAGCGAACCGCGCTGCTCTTCAAACTCGACATAGCTAAGTTTGGGGGCGCCAACACAAAGCTTCGCAATGTTGCCGGCTAGAAAATCAAGCCCTATAATCGGTGTCATCCACCGTTGATTGAAATAGAACTTCCAGTTGTGGTAGGCTTGCAAACGGGTCAGGTCTCCTGCCGCCTTCACAATGGCTTTAACACGACCAATACGTGAGTCCTGATATCTCCTCATAGCGTCGTGGATCTCAACGGTTGTTGGTTTCTTGTTGGGGTGTGTCGCAAGAGCCTCGACAAGCGTGTTCGCTACGACAACGACGTCTTCCATCGCCGTGTTAGCACCAAGAGCAGAGTTGGGTGTGACCTATGGACATGTGAGCGAAATAATTCCATTTTTCGAAGGCGAGTAATCACAAACTTTATGGATCGCATCTCCAACTAATACAATTCGGCCGAAGTGCCAATGGCCAAGGCAGCCCTCTTCCAGAGAGATCATTTGGGCCTTAGTTCTGTTCTTCCAGAGCTCACCAAACACGACTGATTCGGTGATCGGGTATCCAGCCAGCTTCTTCGCGAGAGCTTCCATGTCTTCCTCGGTGAACTTTCGGCGCGTGGGCCACGTGCACTGTTCCTCCACGGGCAACCTATTATGGACAATGATGGATATCCAATCAGGTTGGCATAGCAAGAGGAATGAGAAGCCGGAATTTGAGGTGATCTCCATGTCATGCTTCCCTATGCCCGGAATCGGCTTAGACGCCATAACGATCGCATTGTATGTCGTCACCATGGCTAGGAAGATATCGCACCATTAGTTTCGCCACTGTGAAAGCAGTTCGTTCTTTGAAGAAGATCATACCTCTTTTTTCGTCAACAGTGATTATACCAGGTTCTGCAGCATTAGCTATATCCCACATGAGCTCGCGCATCTTTGAATGAACACCATCAGCGCCTACGACCAAATCACCAGAAAACTCTCGTCCATCTGCCAGGACAACCCGGACGCAGGAATCCTCTTCGAAAACTTGCTGAACACGTGCGCCCTCGTGAACTTTAGTCTTATCCGGCAAGTGGTCGTATAGGGTCTGCAGAAATCGTTGTCGATCAAGGGTTTTCGTGTCATACCCGGCCCTAACAACACCATATGTTACCCCCATTCACAACCCTAACACAGGCAATCACTTCGTCACTCACCCGCGTCGAACAATACCAAAGAAGTCGTTGGATGCATAGCTCTTGCCATCGGGTGTTCGGCAATGAGCACCTCCCATCATATCGGACTGGGCGAGAATGGGTTCAAGGAGACCAAGCTGGTGAAGCATTCGTAGCCCATGAGGCTGCATCGTGACTGTGGTTCCAAAGCTAGGGGCGACGACCCCTTTGTCGAGAAGCACATAATCGATATTAGCCTTGTCAAGGCAATGAGCCAAAGTTAAGCCGGCAACTCCTGCGCCGACAATCACCACTTTAAATTGGTTGGCCTCGTGCATCTTGGCCAAATGAATCGTCTACGCTGTGAAATGAAAAGAATGCGGAATACGCAGTTGAATATCTGCCCACACGTCTGTGCGGTGAACTGGTAATTAATCACGAATAACTTTGAATGGACAAGTCAATAATCGGATTTTGTTCGTCCTAAGAAAAACGCCCCTTGGACCGCTAAACTAACAGGGCCGGATGAGCCACGCGAAAGTATGCGCTTTGGAGATTGAGCTCAGGGGCAGTTCGATACGTCCCTAGACTGCCCGTCCATAGCGATAAATAGAATCTTTCCAAAATCGGCCATCTGACACTTGACTATTGGTCCGCTTTCGCCCGCTTTCTTTCGGGAACTTTCCGCGTCATGTTTGTTATCACGGCCAATCGACACGCAACACGGCCGACGCGGCCGATCCATGCGATATGCCCTGTGTAAGCATAAGCGGAGCCGTCTCCGTCGTCTGCGGCGGCGAGGACTCATGCATGATTGATTCTTTTCATACCCGAGCTCTCCGGAGCACAGCGCAACATGGCCGCGGTACTCACACCCGTAGTCCGCCTACACCGACCTGCCTAGATTCATAGCCTAATCCAATCTCATATTTGAGGTCGTCATAGTGACGACATGACACGAAAAGACAATTCCAGACAGACTTGCCACGAACAGACACGCAACAATGATCCAAACAAACAGAAGGCAGCTTTTTTACCTGTGCGCTTTAGGCCTCTGGGGCCTCTGGGGGTTTGCAGCTTTCAAGTAAGCGATTTTCGGTGTTATTTTATTTCTGTTTTGGCAACTTCTAGAGCATCAGCTCCCGCCTTGGGACAATGTTGTGCCTAGAAGTCTGCAAAGCCTCATAGACCACGTTTAAAACGCCAATAACTGACACCGAGTTCCCTAGTGGCATGTTTGACCGACTGAACACGGTGATGGAGACGCGGGTAATGCCGGATGGGAGACGGCTGCGAGATACTTACTCTGGAAATGCTTTTCTCGATGAGAGGCTGACTCTCCTATCGGCGTTTTACGAAGTTCTCTCCAACGACTTCTCTTCGGGGCCGCGATTACTTTTCTTCGACATCAACTTCGTCGTAGCCTGCACAAATCTTTGGGCACTCATCGAGAGTCGTCGCCTAGGCGTTAGGAACGCCTTCTTGAAATGGCCTGTTTGGGCGATGATCTTATGGAACGCAAATGGTGCAGCTATTGTACAGCCCCTTTTCTTCTACTTGCTATGCAAGAGTAAGACTCGTTTAAGGAGCACAGCAATCCCGACCAACGACGCCCGCGCTCTATTTATTGCAACCTTTGCTATCCTTCTTTCCCCATTATTGATCTTTGCACCAGCCTGGGCAAACTCGTCTACTTCGGGCCATCACGGCTCTATCGCCTATTTTCACTATTCACCTGTTTTTGTATTGGGCCTCTTCCTTGCCACTTCGTCCTTACTGCCCACTAAGCCCAGCGCAGGAAGTGCCATTGAAGCCGCCAAGGAGTCGAAGAAATGGATAGTCCTGTCTCTCATACTGGCTGGAATTACTTCGGCAGCAGTGCATATATATACTGTCGTCAGCGCCCTCATTTCAAGGGATCCGGATATCTCTTTACTGCGACTCTTTGTGCCCATTCGGGCGACGACAGACCCAATATATTCGCTTCCGGTAGCATCGAAATATCTGGTTCCCGAATATGCAGCGCTTCTAGAGAACCTTCACTTGTTCTCGCAATACGATTGGATCGTGGTCACTATGTCTTGTATAGTGTTTACGCACACTCTCTTATCACGGAGAGATGGCGAGGACAAACCGAAAGAAATCGTATCCCGTGAAGAAACGAGAGAGTTAGCCTATCTGTCTGCAGCCACGCTATTGCTGGGTCCTGGCGCGGCGGGTTCGTTTGCACTCGCAATAAGAGAAGCCAGAATCTAAAGAAAACGGTCACAAGGAACGCCCCAGCTTGATTGATAAAATCTCTGACGTATCTCAAGTTTTTCAATCTGTATTTAACAAGGTTGATCTTAGGCCTCTTTAGGATGCAAAATCTCCTTCGAGACCGTTGAACCCACTCTATCTACCTGTTGGTGTTGGCACATTATATTGTGTCTATAAGGGAAAGTGAATCGAGGTACCCATTTGTTGGTAACCTGTATACGCAAAACCCGCCGCTTAGCTTGGTTGAGTCTAACAAGCAACTGGGTTAAGGATATCGATTTTTTTTTGAAAAGCTAGCAAACTCAGATATATAGAAAACATCAAGGTAGCCATTAAAGACGATTTATCCGTGTCTAGGTGTGATGTCGATCATCTAGCCCGTCGCGCCAGTGACTTTGATGTGCAGACCCGTCATAACTAGAACCTAGAGGTGTTACGTTATACTTCTTAGCACTGGGACACTAGAATTAGTTAATGTCGTTGAAAAAAAGCGACTTGTTACCTGTACTAGAAAACTGTGCGCCGCTCGATTATTTGCCTGTAGCCCGCGTGCATGTAGTTTGGTGCCTTGACATCGACCTCACCCACTCCTCTTGGGTATCTCACACAGAACAAGGGATGATCGGCGAATTGAAAGCGCGCCCGAGTCGAGACAGTATTTTCGAAGTTGAGAAAAGATGGTAAGAGGGGTGTTCAGAAACCAACATGTTCTTAAGCTAGTTGCGAGTCTACGTTCTAATTTCTTAGAAAGTGGAGATTTGGTAGCTCGAACTATCTACATTGACTGTTGCCTTCAGGTGCCTTGCCAAGAGACCGATCATCAGCTTTGATATATCAACGATGCTTGTCTTACAATGGATCAACTGGTTCCTGATGAGCACAGGGCCAACGTGGATCGACTGGTCGCGATCCGACCCTGCCACGAAGACAGCTTGGATTTCGTCGTGCTCATCCACAGCCACAACCGAGAGTGCTCCCCGCAGTTTCGACTTAATACCAATAGCAAAGCTTGCAGCTTGAGAGCGAATATCGCTCGACTGTATGAGCTGCGTCAGCGTCAACACTCGCTCAGCAAGCGCGCTACAACAACGAATGCGCTTCAGTTCAATTTTTCGTCCGAGACTGTCACTTAGCGAGGGCGTAATGAAGCTGAAAACTGCAGAAAACTGTTTGTCGACGGATGCAAGTTGGTCGAGGAAAAGATCGACGGTTTCTTTAGACACATGGGGCATAGGTATGAAATGAACCCAGTCGCCCTCCGGTCTCAGGGAGAACTCTTCGATAATCCAAGAAGGCGGCCTTTCAAAAACAGTTATGAAGCTGTAGTCATTTCGCTTTGTTGCGATACCCATTCCCACGAGGCCCGTCTGCAAGCGTGACGCGTTTTCGAGGCAGTAGCTCAACATCAGGGTCAAGTCGCTAGGGCTGTATACCCGGCTGTAGAGCCAATTCTCGAAAACGGCCCTGGGATCGATGCCGGAAATCGGGATTGAGAGCTTATTTTGAGGGTCGAAATACAGAACCTCGCCAGACACCATATGGCCCAGTGCCTTATGGTGACTAGCCGTAATCCCTTGTACCAACGGCATCCCGTCGCTACCCACAGCACCAGGCGGCCCCAACTTCACGCCGCAAGTTTCGAATCCAAAATCCAAGGCTCCGTCAATATGGACATACGAGATTCGAATGCCGGCCCTCTCTAGGTTCTGGTAGATGCTCAAAAGGTCGTCCCTAGCTCCGACAAATGTGGTTCCTATGTTTACAAATAGGATCATGCGATACTCGACACCTTTGGCGGCGCATCGATTCTTATCGGCAATAGCCTGTCGCACGAGATCTTCGACAAGAACACTGCCGTTTGAGGCACAACTTATTTGGGAATATCGGGGTTCCTCTCCAGTCCAGCGGTTTGTTAGAGTATCGCAGTCCCGAAGAGTTTTAATCACACTGTAGTGTGACTCCGCGGAGAAGTAAATGAAAGCGTCAGGAAATTGCTCCAGAGCATTTATAATGCCACACCGATTGCCCATGGTACTACCAGTCGTAAACGCGCCTTTAAAGTCCTTCCTACTTTCTGGAGAGGCCAGGCCAAAGGTCTTCATTCTAGACCTGAGGATTTCTTGCGATATTCTTTCTGTCCAGTCTTTTGGAATGTTGACACCCAAAAACAACCCAATTAGAGGCCCTAGGGCTGAGTATGAGCTCATGGTAAGTGGATAGCCTGCTGTTGACCGTGAGGTTATCTGCCATGACTGTATTGTTGTCTGGAGCTCTCTCAAAGAGTTCTGTGATATTGGGTAAAGGGCCACGAAGTCCTTGTAGTAAGGAACTTCCTCCTCTATAGGTCCATCGAAATACAAGGGAAGCTTAGGATAAAGAAGCGACTGCAATCTCATGGCGGAATAGTGAGGATTTATCGATAGGATAATTGTTTTCTTCGGTGTAATTGTACCACCAAGTGCCACGAGCCACTGTTTCTGACTCTTGGTGTACGATTGGACGATAATATCTGTCGAATAAGGAGACGCATTTGCAGGAATGTCTATATTCTTTAAACTGTGCAAGAGGAGAGATCGAAGCGACAGGAGATATCGAAGATATTCCCTTAAACCGCGTTCACCGAGTCTTTCCTCATATAAAGCAAGCCGTAATGGTCCAATAGCATCTCGTGAACCCGACAATGTTGAGTCGGAGGCTCTAACGTAAGCTACTCTTTTGGATTTCTCGCCGATCGAAGCAGGCTTCAGTGCAATTGCTGGATCATGGCGCGAGTGACTCAAGCCACCCGCAACTATTGTGCTTGCCTGGATTGATCCGTCACTGGCTCGAAGAGGTCGCCTGGAATTTCGGGCTACTAACATGAGTTTCTCGCCCCGCGGCTCATCGCAATTGGGGGAAACGGTGATATAATCGAAGCTCCGAAATGCATCAACATGGACTAGGAGCGGGAACTTATGAGATAGCTGAGAAACAACGCTCAAATCATCGCACTCCGCCGAAAAGTTACATAGCGTTGCAGCAAAAATCACTGGCCTATTTCCGTTTAACGTAGTTGCGAGCAGTTGTTGCTTGAGTTCTTCCATAGGACTGCGTAAGCTCACACGCTGTACTTCGAGCCCAAAGAGCTGTCTAGCCGAAGTGATCAACTCGGGATCCAAGTGATCATAAGCTAGTATAGGCTTGTGAATTGGAAACTGTTCCCGAAATTCTTGTTGCAAAGCTCGAATGCAATAGAGGTTAGCTTCATCGTAACTGGATACATAGCCTGACGGGGCAGCATCACCCACTCGGGCGCCTTTCGTTCGAATAACTTGAGTCTCGAAAGTCTTAAAGTGATATGGCCAGCTGGTATCGATATCATCTGGCAAGTTGACCTCGTTATTGTGCCACGGTAATCCAAGATTGGAAAGGGCTTGACCAATATCGAGCCACAGAGGATCCGGGGAGAGCGAAAACGGAGCTGATTGTACGGACGCCCAATTATTGTATAAATCGGCCAATTCTGGCAATACCCCGTAAATTCTATGCTTTGGATTGCGCCATTGACTGATGACCGGGCTATAAGAGATTCAGGGTTAGATATGACTCTTTACATTGAAAGAGATGACTTCTACGTAAGAGGTTGGCAAGCAGCTATAGACAGCTAGTGTATAAAGGAGCGAAATGCTTGCGGGATCGGGGAATCAAGCACACAAAAATACTAACTCGTCGATCCATCGAGACTTTGAGAGCTCAAAAGTCTTCAAGATAACTTCATTGTTCATAGTTTGTGCCGAGTTTGTGCTTCGAGGGCTGAGTTCTATATGATGTATTGAGGCCTGGTCCGGCAAATCGAGGGTTTCGATGGGTATCCCCTCCGTCCTTTTCGGGCTATCTGAACCGAAGTATTAGTGGTCTTCGTGGATCCCACTTCGGCGAGGGAAAGGTTATGGTATCAAACCTACCAGTGATAGCTGGACTAACACTGCGCCCGTAATCGGTGGGTACCACCTCGAAACTACCCTTGCCGCCACACTTTGGAGATGCCGAATTCTGCACGAATTTCATTGTAGTCATTTGGTTGCTGAGGGAAATAATAAAATTGTCTGCTGAAGGGTGGTTGTGCAGCGAAACGAAGAATGTGTTGTATGAGCTTGTGTGAGAGTACTCAATCGTCCGGTAGGCTGCTTTAGTTCGCCAGGCTGGTGGAACAATTGATCTGTATGATCTAGTCGGTGGTCGTTTATGAGAAGAACTTAGTTCTTATGAGGTACTAATTTCACGCGATCTTGGTTGTGTATTTCATTTAATGAATATAATCACTATGGCTGACGACAGATCATATCATCATAGCTGACGGCCGGTGTTCACAGTTTACGCTAGGCTTCTCAGAAACATGCCCAACATCTTTAACATCCAAAGCTCGACTGAATGACACCGCTCCCATGATCCGGCGGCGACGGGTGGTCAGGCCGTACCGACTTGGTAGTGGCTTACGCGGAAAGAAGCCGACGCAGATCTACATAACAGCTTCGCCAAGGCCGTCAGCTCGTAACTTCATCTCGTACACTATACAAGGAGGGGAATGCTTCAACTTCCAAGTACCAGGGACACCAGCTGCGCACAGAACATGAGTGGTCGGCACTCACTTGCGGTGAACACAATGAAAACAAATCTGCTCTGCCAAAGCCCTCGGTAAAGCAATCTTTCGACTGTTCATACCGTGATCGTTGACTGGGGGGTGCATGTATTGACCAGGGCACGTCGGCGTCTAGCCGACCGCGCACTAACCTAGGTTCCGCGGGAGTGCGTCCGCCGGGCGGCTCGGCCGTCTTATTCTTCGTAGGATCGATGGCGATCGGACCATATCAATTACGCTACCTATCCTATGCCACTGTCTAGAATTTGGTGCTGGCGTCAGCTGCAATTCGAACTTAAGTGTTACAAATACACATGATCATACCTAAAATGTGAGACTTGACCCTGCCTCAGAATCTCTAGAACATCTGCTTTCTCCCAGAACATGCATGTACAGTACGTCGAGCAACCTCACAAACCCCCTCCTGGTTTCCGTGTCAGGGACGCTACGTTGGACGATGTAGAGGGCATCACAAATATATGGTACGAGTCGTTCAATCCATCCCATAAGTTCTTCGAAATTGCAACTCCGGATGACACCCCGACTCGCGAGTGGCTCAACAAACTTTTCGCATCGGGCATCACGGCTGGGCCCGGCGCAATAAGAACATTTGTTGTCGAAGACTTATCACAGGGAAACAAGATTGTCGCTTTCTCGAGATGGGTTGTCCCACAGTTAGATGGGAATCAAGACATACCTTTGCCGGCATTCCCGCCCCATTGGGACCCGGCGGTTTCTGAGGCATTGTGGGGTGGGATGGCCCGACAAAGGACTAAGGTTATGGGCAAAAGGCCTCACTGGGGTAAGTCGGAATTTTTCTGCCCTCGTTCAGAGAATAGCTATATGCTTGCCTATTATCTGAGTAAGATGGTCTGTGCTGATCATGAGCTGCAGTGGCAGAATTTATTGCGGTAGCATCGGCTGCTCAAGGCAAAGGCCTTCCATTGCCTCTGCTAGATTGGGGTATACGCCAGGCCAATGCAACAGGCTTAGAGGTGTACGGAGACGCCAGTATGAGAGGCCTGCCAGTTTGGAAGCATTATGGGTTCAAGGAAAATGGGAGCTTTCAAATTCGAAGTTCTCCGGAACGCTTTGGAACATATGAGGTAGTCGCTATAATTCTAACACCGAAATCCCCTGCGGTGAAGTTGTGAAAAACTGAATCAAAGTACTCAAGCCACGCCTCGAAAATCTGTACGATACTATTGAACATAAGAAGCATTGGAACTGGATGAGAATTCTGAGCTCGGCATGTCTTGGCTATCGACACTCAACAACCTTGCGGTCTGCGTTGTTGCTCAATTTGTGGAATCAAGCATAACGCAGGGCTACGAGTATGCGCTGTCGATTATAGTTTGTGAAAGTCTTTTCGATGCATAGAGAATCTCTAGTCTAAGGCTTGGCAAGATTAAAGTTGATGAATAGTGCGTTGCTAGTAGCCTAATTTTCTTGAAAGCTAGAAGTCGAGTAACCGGTTAAATGGCAGTTCTAGTAGGCAACCTTGAAAATTTCCTGTCACGCAGTGAAGTTTAACCCCCGACCGTCTAGATCGGTATAGGGACGCCATTATCTGTCCAAGCTATCGCGGACTCTTCATCGGAACTCCTATAAGCTACAATGTCTCTCTGACTGGGGAACACAGGCTGGTCTTGTGTCACAAGGGCAGTAGTTTGCGCTTGGGAATATCTTCTATTCCTGAATGCTCTAATAATTGGCTATGGCGTCAAAGGACCTCTTACTCTCAAGAATACTCTGGAGGGGGACCCGACTCAGCCAGCCTATATATATACACATGATTCGTATTCGTATAGAGAGAATGTCTCGGAACCCCCTCACTTGGGTGGAACCGTGTAACATCTTGGCTATGGAAAAATATAGGTTAGAAACATAGACTGGAGGCTCTGAGCCCTGCAGGCCATCAAACATACGTAATAGGGGCTCGATGGCCTAACTGAATTGTGAATACTCAAGAACCTTGAGAACACAGAAGCTTATTACTAAAGTGAGATGCCTCCAAGCCCTAGAGAACTAGCCTCTTGTTTTATTAACACTGTTTCACTGATGATCAAGTTCAACACTCCTACACCGAACCCGTTGACCACATATGATACCCCCCTACGCTGAAGGGAGCAAATAATTCTGGAGGTCGGCGAGAAATTGGAAGATATTATAACAAGGGCTAGCATCGTACACAATTGATAGAGGTATCTCGTCCCATTCCAATCTCTTGGATACGGCCAGATCTCGTATGCCTCGGTCTGTTGGCGACCTGAGGCCATAAGGCCTATCCAATATATTAACGGCTAAGGAGGAGAGAGATCCTCGACTCCTGATTGATCAAGCAACCTTACCAACTCGGCGACTCAAGGTGACACCTTTATACTGTGTGACAGATATGTAGAGGCAGCCAACTAACGTTCGGTTTTGGAAATTGAAGAAAGGACACCAATCATACGAGAACAATTGTGTGGCACTATTTTAAGTATCGCAGCTCTAAATTGGCAAAAAGAAACTTGACCTACATGAAATGAAAACTTATATGGTTTGTTTCAGTTCGCTACATACGACCGAGGCTAATGGAAGTGCTGAGACAACTATCGACATCGCCCCCTAAGTCATAAGACAGGCAGGCCTATATGAGTGGCTTGTCCGTCCGATATGTTCAATCATATAAGCAGCTCTAACTGGTTTCTATAGTCACGAGGTACGTTTCCCACCTGCTGAGGAAGCCTCCCCGGAACCCCATCGCCTGGTACTCTAGCTAAACCTACGATGGCTGTCAAGCATGCGAACAGGGAGTAAGGAGGCCGGGTACAAATGCTGCAGTCTTGGAATGAATTGGTATTGTTCAACACAGCCCTTTTTGTGTCTACGTACCTGCCCACCACCAACGCCAGTTTGTAAAGCAATATTTATCTCCGTGACCTCCCATGAAATGGCTTGATATGACATTCCGACCGTTTACTTTTAAGTGACGCTGCTCCCAAGAGAACAAAGCAAAATGTATATGGCCACGAACGCCCCAACAGCATTCCAAAAGCTTTGGAAGGTTATCTATTTTCCCTCTCTTCATTTTAGTCATTAGCAGAAATATCCGTTATATGAGTAGATTAACCATGTGCTCAGGCCATGAGCCCCAGAGCAAGGGTCTATCACCCAGGCGCGCTGAGACGGGTGCTAGGATGCGCAACCGGCGGCGTTTTTCGTCAACGTCAGCCACGTACACGAAGCCCATGACGTTCGCATCATGTATGGTGTCTGGTGTGTCATGCACCGATGCGTAGGCTACCGCCAAGACGCAGTTCTGCATCACCATTGATGGCTCGGCTTTTTCGAGCATGTCCATGTGCGTCTCTCCCTCGTCGTATGTGATTCCACCGCTGTCCGCAGATGTTGTAGATGGTGCTTTAAGGGTGTTAGCCATCATTTTGGCGAGATCTCCTGCTAGAATGATGATAGAATTGAAATGGGTATTTTGACTGAGAAAACTATCGCCGTGTAATGTGAGAAACGCGAATATGGATAAACTTACCCTCATTGATCCTCCATATCGAGACAGCCGCGAAGTCAACCTGCTGCGTGAATGGACTAAGAGTCATCTTGGCGTCACCAAAGAAGTACTCTCTGATAGCTGACTCACGGACGGATTGCATGAAGGCTTCATCGCGCTCCATGACACCGCCAGATTTATCCAGCCCAACAACCGTGATAGCCTCACCAACGCTTGTGGTCTGCCCCGCAAATCTCTTTTGCATCTCACTATTGATGCGTTCAGAACCGAGCACAACAATGACGTTGACCGAGAACTCGGAGACGATATGCGCGACGAAATCGTAATGCGCAGTGACCCTGGCGCCTACTGGCACCCCACCGGTATCGATCAGCATGCCGGCGCTCTTGACATCGACATCCTCTGCGAGCCTGGATGTTGCCGCTACGGCCAAGCGGCTGAGCAATCGCTTGAACAATTTCGGGTTGTCGTCCGACTGCGGTAGGCCGTAGTAGTACGCCAGCGGCAGCTTCACAGGCACCGCGCTGGCGCCACTGCTGGGCAGACTGCCCCAGTCGGTGGTGATATCGATGAGCGTCGCGAAGACGGCGGCACTCAAGGTCCCGGGCAGCGTGAGCATGCCTTCTCGCGAGTCCGTGTTCACAACGAGGGGCTGGCGGCCCATGCGGGTGGCCCAAGAGGCGAGAGTGCGTGTGAGGCTCGACTTGCCGGCGTTTGGGGGCCCTACGACGAGCACGCGCGGCCCCATGTGTGCCGCTTTCTGGGCGGCGGAGCGCAGCGCCTCGAGCTTGAAGTGCAGGTTCAGGTAGCTGACCAGGGGGGTCTCATCGGCAGTAGGCTCGGATGTGTACGCATCATATGTGCCGGCAGATGGGGCCGTGATCTCGAGGGTGCAGCCGTGCCAGGTATTGATCTTGGACTTGGTGGCGGTAAATGCGTAGGGCGTGTTGGGGGCGAGCTCCGTGCCATCTTTCTCTGCCACGCCGGAGATGAGCTTGATCACCAACGTCGAGCCGTGCGGTACGTCGAAACGGTACTCCCAGTATGGTTCGAGTGTTTGTGTGGTTGTGGGCGCGGACGTGGTGGAAGCTGCGGCAGCTATAGGGATAGCCTGTGGTAATCAGCCTGATGAGCCCCGCGGACGAGAGAGGAGGCGCGAATGAACCTACTGTGGGAGCTAACTGTCCCAAGCCTGGAATAGACATGTTATGATTGATTCATCGCAGGAGGGGAAGAGGCGGATGTTTGAGCCAAGTTGAGAGAAGATGTCCCTGGTTTGGCGGGATGGAGCTCACCCGGACGAGCTTGGGGGGTCGCAGCCTTGCAGCTGGCATTGGTGGGGGTGGGGGCGGTGGTGCATCTGAGGATCTACCGAGATACATGTACACTACCTAGGTAGATAGAGAGTATCGTGTTCTGTATATAGATCTACTACACCTACTGGTGGGGGTACACTACGTAGACTAAGTGCTTACTTTACCTTAGGTAAGTATGTAGACGCCAATAGAGATGTCATCATCGTCGTCGGCCTCTTAGGCCCCTTATCGTCCCATTTTCCGAATCACCCTCGCCCATTAATGAGGCCATACTAGATAAATCTGGTCTAAGAAATCGCCAGAGAACTTTGTCATTATTCGTGAATATCGTACTAGCTGGCCAGGTGTCTATGTGAAGCGGTTTCCTTTCTAATAGCCGCTGTCTCTGTATGTGCTGCCCTATGAGCACGCAGCAAACTGGGTATCTATGCACCAAACCCCGGTTGACTACTGTGAAACGCCTGTTCGCCTATGCCTCTCTGGGGGGCATGTGATATCCCATGTCGCCGAATTTGATGCCTGTGCCGGGCCCCGGCCCAATGTGTCTTTGCAGACGGCCCATCTCAAATACACCCGAAGCGTCCAATCGTCCAGCCATACAACTTAATCTGAGAGCTTCTCGAAAATATCGGCTAGGCTCCTGACGCCGAGCAGGACTGCCTCGTCCGGCCCTAAGCCCGGAGTCCAGTCGGCATGTGCGAAATCAATCATCTTCAACGTATATATGTGCGGAAAGCTTGACATCTCGTCAAAGTCCTCATCGTCGTCCCCGCTTCCTTCTCCCGCCTCGTAGTCAAACGCAACAGACTCCGTAACAAACTTGAGCTCCTCGTCGTCCATCCCGATACCACTATCCACCCTAAGGTTAGTGCTGACGGTTCGCGGGGCGCTTCTTTTGTTAACTGACGTAACAATTTCAGCTTTTGCTCGTTCCAGCTCGGCTTCTTCGGCCTTTGCCTCCTCGATAGCCGCTCTCAATGCAACTCCATCCCCTTCAAAAACAAAAAGTAAACTGGAAGAATACATGCGACTTTCTTCCTTTTGCAATACCTCTTCGACCCTTCGAAGGTCTCTGGCGAACAAACCCGCAACCAGTTTGCCCAAGTCCTCATCGATACCCGCGGCCTCGTTGAAAATAAATAGTTTGAGTGATTCCACCAGATTTGAGTCATTCACATCGTCGCGTCCCCAGAACTTATTGTACGTCATGAAGCCTTCCTCGTTCGGTCCCTCTGCGTTTGTAGAAGGCACTTCATTCCCATTGGATGTCCTGTATGTGGGACGGGTGCCTTTATACACCTGCATGCCGGCGATGCGAAAGCCAAAGTTTTTATGCGTCGTACTCTCGGTAATCTTATCAAAACGCTCTTTCTTCTCCTGTGATGCATCTTTAGACCATAGCTGCTGGCCCATCTTGGTATCCATTATGTTGGGCTTCTTGAAGCCATAAGAGGCGTTCAGGAGGGCGATGGCGCGGTCCGTCTTAATTGCTCCAGTTCGAGCCTCCGTTTTCTTGTTCTCCGTCGCAAACTCTTCTTTGCTCGGCGCATCGCTTGTCAGTGGTTCTTGGGCACTTGACTTCTGGGCAGCGGCGGGAACCATGCCCGGATCTAGGTGCGACTTCAATTCATCCTTGAGGCCCTTGGGGATCTCGGCTTGGTCGATTAGGCCAGGAAGCTGTTGATGTATGGAAGCGGCAGTGGTAGTATTGAGAAGTGCGAGGCTACCGCAAAACACAGGCATAAGTTCGGCAAAGGCGGGGTGGAATTTGGCGGATTCGTAAAAGTCTACCTCGGACTGGGTACAGGGCTTCACGAATAGCTCGCCGCCGGCGTCACACATTGTCCCGTCGCTGAATACGATCCGAGGTCAGTATAGAGAGCGTGGAAAACAGAACAGAAACGACTGACTGGCCGGCAACCGCATGCTTGTAATTGACCAAGTCTTGGTGCTTTGGAACATCTTTAGGTTTAGGCGGAGCGGTCTTGACTCGCTTCAACTCGCGAAGTTCGGGCGTAGCCGACATGGCTCTCGGCGATGAGAAGGACCTCTTTATGCAGGCGGCCATATTATTCAAACGATCGTGTAAGAAAATGCTAGACTAGGTGCTAGGGAGTTGGGTTGAGTAGAGCCGTATTAATTATATCCGTATACTTGGGCTGGTCAACGCCGACGAGCGAACGAATGCGGAAAGTGGGCTGCCCACGTTGGGGTGACGGAACGAAAGCCTGGCCAGATGACTGAAAAACAGCGCGATAGGGTCCGTCACATGGCCTGGGGGGAGACGTGAAGACGGAGTAGTATTGGATGAGGGAGTAAACTGAGGGTCTTGTGAATGCCGAGGAGACGGCGGTAGACACGGCATTAATACTCGCGTCGCGCACACAGCCTGGGCACGGGGTCCGGTGTCTGTTCTGTGACTTCTGTCCCAAGAAACTAAAACGGGGGTCGTACTACATAGTGCTACTGCACCACTACACAGATACGCGGCAGAGGCGACCCTGCCAGCTGAGCTGAGGTGGCCGCAACGGAGCTTAGCATCATCTGCGGCGGGCCCTGCGGCTATGGAGTCTATGCTAGGTACCTCTTACCTACTTAAGATTAGGGGGCCTAGGATAGCGTCCAGGGGGATTGCCCGTTACAGGTTACAGGAGCAGTTTAGCACCACCTGCCACCCGCAAGCCCTGCAAGCCCCGCCAGCCTCGGACCGCAGCAGAGGGAGGGGTTGAATCGCAAGCGCTCCGTTTGGGGGCCCGCCCCATGCCAGGTACAACACACACAGCAGCTACAAGGCGTGTACTTGGACTTTGAAGGCGCCACGCCTGGCGAAAGCGCACATTTAGCGTACTGGGCGTGTACACAGGGCACTAACAGGGCTAGGGTCTTTAGTGATTCCCCAGCCAATAGGAATGTAGAGAGGGGTATCTTAGAATCGCAGTTAGGCCTCACTTGATGATGTGGCGAATATCGGGATGCGAACTCAGCCACACAGGCACCACAAACGGCCGACCGCTTGCGCTGAAAATCTGCCTTGAAGGGCCCGCCGAGGCCGGGCTGAAGAGGATGCCGAGCGGCATGGAACCGACATGCGCCACACACTTTTACGCCTGGATAGAACCTGGAGTCCATTTCTCCAAATCCCAGATCCCAAATCCGCTCATTAGGAAATGGTGCCTCAACATAACGTGTACGGTCTTGCATCTTCGACCGGCACCGTTCCGCGACTCTAAACACGCCTATAGAGTGCGGGATAACGGGAGGCAATGGCCGCCGCAACGACGGCAAGGTTCTCTGATGGCTGAGTGTTCTTACTACAGACCGTGGGACGAACGTGTATACGTAACCCACACATGGATAACTAGCTGACTTCACAGCCATCATGGAGACGATATCACTCCGACAGCCCGCGGGATTGCCTAAGTATGGTGTGGATTCACCGCAACTCTTTTCGGGACTAATGCGTCTCACCTATTCCGCTCCTCAGACCTGAATTTGGATTTCCAGGCTCTAGAATATTTTTGAGCTTATCCGTAGGCAGTAGGACGGAAGGTCTTCCGATTCTCAGATCAGCGGACGACCGAGCGAGATGTTGTCTTCGATGGCGAGGTGCATGTTTCCCTGCACCATACATAGATTGTGCTGCGTCTCGACGGATGAAGCAGCAGATGGCTTGGTGAGTATAGTTTGCTCTCAATTACGAAGCAGCATTGAGCAAACATACCCACGTCTACGTTACGTATGTATGTAAGCCACTTATGTTGATAGTCTTCGAATCACATGTGTATACCTAGATAGTAACACAACGAGGTCGCATCTACGTGAAGTAGGACATTCCGTACACAGCCAACTTGTGCAGATGGCTCGAGTTTGGGCTATTGGTGGCAACCTGAATCGATCTGTCAATATCCAATGAGCATGAGGAAAACTCCTTGTATGGCGACCAAGCACCACCGGTGGCTGCCGTGGTGCTTCTTTGTGTCGCACATTCTGAGGACATCGGCTGATTGTCTAGATAGCACATATCAGAGAAGGGACATCAACTAGTCAATCAGTCAATCAGTCAATCAGGTAGATGGGCCTGCCTAAACACAGCATAACAATACATGGCACACAACAACACACAACAACGCACAACAAACACACAACACGCAATACGCAACACACTACGCGTCTCTATTTGTGGCCTACTCATCTCTTACCTATTTTGCCTCTTTGCCTCTTGCCTCTACAAACCGCCGACCCGGCCCGACCCTGCCTCCCTCGCCTCTCTAAATGCACCACCTTCTCTTCGAATCACATCACACCAGAAGAACGGCAAGGTCGCATCCAGACTCCAGGCTCGCTGCTCGTTTCTCTCTCTCTCTATCTCTCTCTATCTCTCTCTATCTCTTCTCGTTTCTTCGTGCAGCCAACCTGCTCTTTCCCCCTCCCCGCCCAGCACCTGACATCCAATGCTGCACGTTGCCCAGCCGGGCTGTGAGACGCACGCACATTTGTGCTCGTTTTTGCTTACTAGATTCCGCCTCGTATCAAGCCCGACGTTAGTCCCAGGTTCTTTCTGTTCTCTCCATGTGAGATGAGATTTGCACATCACATGAGCCTTGCCCAACTGGCACCTAGCTGCATTTCCTCGATACTACCTCACTTACCCTACCCACCACATTGCCTCGTTGGCTGGGTCTAACCCCAGTCACGCGCGATATCTCGTCGCTGCTCATACCCTGCTGCTTGCCTTGGTTACACCCGGGGATCATCCAGGCATTCTAACCTACCTAGGTAGTCTGGGGTGGTGTTGAGCCAGACTGCTCGAAAGATGGCAGCGCTACCGAGCAGGCAGAGCGAGGGGCCAATGGGCGCCGAGATGAGGGCTGTGCCGCCCCAAAGAGCCACCACTCAGGAGGAAAACAATACTGGCCCGCATATAGCTTGCGGGGTCGATGGCGCTGCCAACATTATTGAAACTGACGGGCCAGCCGGTGAAAATGCACCGACTATCGAGGGTGCAAGCGTGAGAGCTACTGAGGGTATGGAAGATGGCGTGGACGCCCAGGGTGAAGTGAAGAAGAGAAAGAAGAGAAAGAAGAGGACTCCCAAAAGCCGCAGGAATATCACCGGCTTTGAAGGTTAGCATTTCCGCAGCGTGGCTATGATGAATATCTGACATCCTGCTTATAGAGTATTACGCTGATGCTCCCATGACACCCGCAGAAGCATTGGAGAAGAAGACACATTATGATCCGTAAGTCCAGTAGCTTTTCGTGGTATGGGTGCCCTCGCTAATAAACTTGCAGCACGCGACCCTTCACGGAGTAAGTGCTACTCAAAATTCCATAGCGATAGCATCTAACTCGCTGCAGCCGGATTGAAGAATGCATACAGAGCTTTCGAGCCCGTCGGCGCCTAGACTCACAGCGTGTGGCCATGTTCAACAAGTACCTCTTCTTGGGTGGCATCGATTCGTCAGTACGCCAGTTCACCGGCATGACGAACGATAGAGATGCTATGGCCGAGGCAGATGCAGAGCAGATCCGTACTATGACGGCCGTCGACTTCATCGGTGGTAATGACAGTCGTTTTTACGATGGTAGTAACCCCGACGACTGGGAGGTCGACTTCGAAGCAGTTGCCAAAGGTTTTATGTAAGCCAATATACCGGGTCTCCGTTTTCCCATTGATCAATGGATTAACACATCAACTAGTTCCCGAACCATCACCGACTGGTACATGTATGATAAAGAAGCCATTCAAGTAGCCGCCGATCTCGTCAAGAACTTCTTAAACTACGTTCTCATGCACGATGTTTGCCCAGAATACACCAGCAACATCATAGCAGCGCGAAATATCTGCAATATCGCCCCGACCGAGCTCCGTTACATGCATGAACTTATGTTGGAGCTCCCTGGTGCTTTCAACCGTGCCGCCCGCTCTCTATTTTGCGATGAGCAGGTGAGAAATATTGAGAAGGACGAGAACTACGATACCCTCGTTCAATTTCGACTCACCGCCCTTTTGTGGCTAATGGGAGAAAATGCGAAGCAAATTAAAGAGCAGATTCTCAAGGCTGAGGACCCGACCACGATCAAGCTCATTTCCACGACAGAAGAGACCTACCAGGTTATCAAAATCGAGCGACCTCGCCACAAGGAAAAGAAAATAGTAGATGAGCAACTCGCAACGATGAAGGTCGATTGCAAGCTCAAGCCCGCTGGCTTTATCCGCGTTGCACCGACGATTATTGCGCATGGGTGGGGTAATGTACCTCGCCCAGAAGAGGTAGACTTTACCGGCGCTAAGGAAGAGGAGTTCGTGCTTGAGGACGAACTGTTGGCGAAGCTCGAAGTCGGCATGAAGATCCATATGACAGCGTGCGAGCTCAATATTGGTCTCCGTTTCATCAAGGAAGTACATGACGTACGCGTCTCGTTCGATACGTTCCTACCCCAGTATCTCATGACTGGTTGGAAGGAACCCGTTCCTAACGAGCGTCCACCGCCTTCGATCCATGATCCACACGCCGAGGAGAAAGCGATAAGTGCGGAAATTGAGGCTGAACCGTAAGCCTGTTCTCTGACAGAGGTAACCCCTTCGTTATCACCTCAGAGAGGCTTTACAACATCGGATGAACATAGCATGACAGTGCCACTACATTTCCTTAAGGAGTTTAAGGGTTCAGGAATCATTTTACGACTAAATGACGTGATGATGATGAGTTGACTAAACTTTTAATTAAGGCAATACTAATACTTGCAGATATGCAGATAGACGCTAATCATAGGGCAAATGAAGATTGCCGATCCATAGATGTCCGCATCGTCGGGTATTGATAAAAAAAGTCGTTGATTTTCTCTACGTAAGATCCCTTCCTCACACATACGGTAATTTGCTCGAGTGGTAATGGCGGTCACGCTACTTGTTTAAGTTCTGACAATGTCCAAACTGCGAACAGAGCTAGCGGTGAACAAGATATCCAACATCTAATAAGTTTTCTCTGTTCCTCGTGCTTGAATCAAATGTCCGCATCTACGGTCGATTCTCGATTTTCATTCATGTGTTATAGTAGGTCTCGGACATGGCCGTCTGTGCTACACTATCACAGCTTAAATATAGTTTCAAACACCCAGGCGTGAGATTACTATACTAGCATGTGCAGCTGCAGCTGCAGTTGGAAAGCTAGCTGCGGCCCTACCTCGAACACGAGTCTCGTATTTCCGAATCCCATTGTTACAGTTGATCTGAACGTGTTTTCCATTATACGAATAGCGTATTTCTAAACCGCGTGTTGTTCGTGCTACTGATTCGTTGCGACGTTCAATCTCGCAACCCTGCACGGCGCGAAGTCGTCGCCACAGTATGCATGAAACAAACCTGCTGCGACCAAAGGGCTAGGATATTCGAGATCCGGCCCTACGCGGCGAACTATATGCTAGGTTACGTCCGACCCCTTGGAGGTAGCCATTCCGGACACTCGGCCTGGCCGTGGTTGTGTAGCCATCTCACATAAGCCAACACGATGTTCAATGGAGCCAGAGGGAATTAGTAACTGTGCTAAGATTCAAAAATCTACGTTTAAACATTCGGTGAGATCTCTTCCAATTTTTTTATACTCAACGCATTATTTTTATTATTATTTTTTTTTTTTTTTACACAAACCCAGTCATGTAGCAGGTAATAAACATGCAATTGCCAACAAAACAGCTGGTATGATAAAAGACAGGCAAGAGGGTATCGTACGCAACAAAGTCAATAGGCCCACAGTGAGCGGTGGAACTATTGAGTGAAAAGACATATGACCCCCTCAAACGCCGCCGGCCGTGATTCTTTCAGCCCAAGACCGTATCTTCCCGGTTCTCGACAATAAAACCACGACCCCCTCCTTTTCACCTAGGGGTAAAACCTAGGGGGTACATTCTAGGGAAGACTAGGCTCATGCTTCGACAAGCACTAAGAAATAAGCATGATCATTGTTAGTGTTCTAGTATCTTGGGAATCTCCCGATTACCAAAGCCCGTATCTTCAGTACTTGTGGCGGGTCGAGGCAAGGTAGGCACGTTATCCTGTGATATAGGCTGTGTCGTCGGAGCCGGGCCAGGGGAAAAAGGAATGTTGGAAGTCGCAGTGAAGCCATGTCCTCTGCGCACCGGACTCACGGGTACTGAGTACGACTGAAATCCGGCATATGGCATGGGGTTTGGCCGAGCTGGCGTACCAGTGTTCGGCTCTAGGATCCGAACTGGTTTCTGAATAGGAATGAGATTTGGTGGAGGGCCATCAGGTTGATAAGGAACGAAAAGATCCATGTCTGGGGCGGATTCGGGTGGAGGTTGAGCTAGGGGGCTTGATGCAAAGGGTGTTGAAGATACACTCGCTTCAGTGGGGCTGATTATAGTAGGTGTCATTGGAATCCTCGTCTCAACTGCGGATTTCGTTGGCGTGGAGCGATCGTGTTGCGTGTGCGCTTCAATGCCGGTAGATGGAAGAGGTTCTTGAATAGTCATCATGCCAGGAGAAGGGGGTTTAGGATAAGTTTGTACGGCCGCTGGTGGGGAAGGCAGCTGCTCATTCAAGGGGCTCTCTTCCTTGTGTTGGGGCCCCTCGTCAGCAGTAGCCGTTTCTGCTTTGGCTTTCAGCCTCGCCTCTTTCTGCTCTTTTGTCAAAACATTAATTCTGATCTTTTTCATGCCGTTCGTGATTTGATCGACGTCCTTTGGACTAGTTGCCGTGGATGAAGTCCCAGAGCTAGCCACTGCGGATTGACTTTTTGGAGGCGGCGGACCATTTCCGTTATCCGCATTAGACAACGAAGGCGTAGTTGCAGCGGATGAGGCTGTCGCCACTTTCGCTATAGCCGGCTTCGTTTTACGAGGCGCACGCGGTGCTTTGCTGCTGTCTTTCCTAGGGGGTGCGACCGGACGACTCTTCCTAGCATTTACAGCCGCAGAAGCCTGGGTACGCACGCTCATGGAAGAGTTCGGCCGAATACCACTACCCGTAGTCACTTGCGCATCCGCAACAGTGTTAAGAGACGAGGCTGAGCTAAGCCTTCTGGTCGGTTGCCGCACTTGGTTTGTTTCTATTGGCGACGGAGCACTACGAACCACAATCTGCAAATAATGGTAAGTGGATGAACCAAAAGCTTACGATTCTATAGACATACCTTTGATGTAGAAAGAACTGCTGGCCCCGCAACAGTTTTGCGCCGTGACTTATAGTCATCATCCTCGAGATAACTGACCGGTTTCCTCTCCCGAAGAGACATCCTTGTAGGAGCGGCTGGGATCTCGTTCGCACCGTCTATGGCGACCTTGAGAGACTGGCGGTCCTTCTTGGCCTTGACAGCCTCGGTATTAAGCTCCGAATGCGTACAGCTATTGACCTGTCGGTCATTTGGAATGAGCAGCTTGCTTAACTCGTGCGCCGCAATGGTCCAAGGAATATCGGGCGGCGGTGGGGTTGGCGACCTGGACATAATCAGCTGAGATGTCGAAAGGCCTGACAAGCTACGACGAGTTTTGGCCACCTCAGTCATCTTTGCATTCGACGATTGTGTTGGTGAAGAATAATTTCCTGGTACAATAGTCCGTAGCTTTTTAGGTTCTGGAGGGGGAGCAAATTTAGCGGCATCAAAAAGATCAAGCTCGGCAATAGACCACCAGTTCGGGTCATATGGAGATGTAGAAGCTTTCGGGGACCTCATATCGCTCCCGTTCGAACCGGTGTTGTACGCGTCTTCTTCTTTAAGTGCCACGGATTCGACTCCCGCCAAACCACCCAAGTGACTAAGGACTCCAGAGTATAATGCTCTGTCACTGTAACCACCTTCAAGAACACTAATAACACGCCTGTCAACACTAAGTCCTTCTTCGGATGCCATACGAACTACATCTCTCGTAAGCCGAGCATAGAATTCAGTCGGTACGTTGACTTTATGCCGTTGCATCCCAGCACCCTCCCACTCACTTGCGTCGAACCCGGCAGACAGAAAGATTGCGGCTTTTGGCACCTGACCGGCAGCACGAAAGCGTTCCGTTTGTGATCGGAGATAGTTACGAGCCTTTTCGAGCAGGATGGCGTACTTGGACTGATAAAGACCCCAGAATTCCTCGTCTGATTTCCATTCGTGCAGGTGTACATTCCACACATTTTGTCCATGAGCATTGTCAATGCACAAGCTAGCGTTCTTAACCTTCTCCTCGTCGCCATATTCGCACGGATATGAATTGATATCATGAACGCTAAAATACCCAATCGAAGTCTTTTTCCAGGCGGCTGCATTTTTGGCTAGTCCGCGCTTGTTGTGTTGCCAGGCAATGGCTTGGGATCCGTCCCCGTGATGCAAATCAAAGTCAATGATAGCGGCATGAGTTAAACCATGATTCAGAATTCCATGCATAATTCCAACGTGGACATTGTTCACCCAGCAGAAACCAGACGGAAAAGAAGCAGAACAGTGGTGTCCAGGGGGCCGTACAGCAACAAAGGCACGTTGATAGGGAGACGGAGAAAAGACTGCGTCGACAGCGTCGCAGACAGCACCTAACGCCCCTTCAAAGGCATTTAAGGATTCCGAGCATAAGTAAAGGTCGCCTTGGTGAAGGTGTTGCGGGGGTTCTGCGTCGGGTCCTCGATTCATCTCGGGCCGCCGGAGCTCATTCCCATTAAGGGCGAGCTTTGCCTCGGCCGAATCACACATGATCTTCAACTCCTCCATCCATTTATTACCGTGGACATTCGTTACTGCAGCGGACGAAATAGCGACTTTGCGCGTGGTTTTTTGAATGCGAAAAGGAATTCCGGGGAGCGTTTTTGGGTCCAAAGTCCAGTGAATAGGATGCTTTCCCTCGTAGTGTCTCTCGCCCAATCGTACATACGCCATCGATACACCGAGGATGCTGGCCTGGATCCTTTCGGGCCGCTCCACGATGGTGCTAAGCAGATTCTTGGATGCGCGGGGCCTCGAGTATCGGTGCCCGTAACAGTCGTCATGTAAAAAGACAATAGTTTCCGCGGACTGATCAGAGGCGGCGCCGTGTAAAAGCTCTAACTCCTTGGCAAGATAAGCGCTTGCCACTGCAGCAGCCGTGCGTGGAGGCTTTTCCTCCCCCGTATCACCATGCGATAGGAAGAGGTTGGTTGGAGATTGTGCCGTGGTTGGAGAGAGGAAAGGGGTAGAGCTTCCTCTGCGCGAAGTTGTACGGTTCGGCGTACCACCGTTAGCCGAATGAAGGGAGTTCATCGAGGCTTTGCGAATAAGACTCGGCGATGCAGATTGAGCATCGGCACCTATTCTATTAAGATTTGCTTTGGTTAAAGGACTGCGCTGGGGCGGTCGCGCATTGGAAGAAGCAAGTGATCGTCGTCGTTGGCCGGTAGGATCTAGCGGCGCATTGGATTCAGATTTGGGAGACGCAGAAAGAGAGAGTTTGTCAAGTGACCGTAGAAGGTCGTGGTCGTGGTTGTTGTCGTTGTGGTCGTTGTGGTCGTTTACTGATGCCAACGCGGATCGGGCCTGACTGCGCTCAGGGGAAGCCATGACGGAAGTGGGTTGGACATGCGGCCAGTTGGTTCAGTCGCAAAGATTGGATCCGGGCCTATTTTAACTGGCGACACTGGCAAGAGACTGGAAACACGTAGACAATCAAGATGCGCCTGCAGTGGTGCTTGGTGGAAGGGGGGTCAACTTTCTAGAAAAGTAAATGTAAATACAAACTGTAAATACAAACAAATCAGGTTTTGGGGTCCATCACTGGGCAATCAAAGGCCCCCAGCGCGTTACCTAGTCTCTCTAACGCGACCTCAGTGGGTCAGGTGCGGCAGCTATGCGCCCCGCCTCTCGCGCACCCTTCTGCCACCCAGCCAGGCCCAGGGCTCCTGCAGGTTATAGTGCCTACTTGACCGACCCCGCCATCCCGTGCAGCGAGCGAGATCTCGTCTAATCTAGCTGACGTCGTGATGCCTTATCAGCCGTGTATTTCGGAGGTACCTACTGAGGATTATCGATTATCGCCACTCAACCAGCGCCAAACCGCCGACAACGGACATTGGAACTGAACTATAGCAATGCGCAGCCGTAATCAACAGACCAAAACTGCGACTTAATTTGTATTACCTAGGTATTTGAAAGAATAGACCAAGCACACACCAAGCTTCGCCAATGCTCTAGCCGCCGATAGATAGGACACAACACCCCGCTGTAGAAAACGCCGTTTGCAGTAGCCCGTTCAATTACGCCTTTTCCAATTTATAAGCAAGACCTCGCCTCCATCGCCCCAGCGATTTCACACGTTCCGGGCCGTTGGGCTCTCGCCCTCTTCTCTACTTACACAGCAGCATCCCAGGAGATCCAAGGTCCCCCGCGTATCCTGAATTTCCCGTGCTCGGAGATCAGCCATGGCGCCGTCTCTCGAGGAGCCGGAGCCCGTCCAGGACGTCATCGACAACCCTCTGAAAGCGCGTCCGCAGCTCGTGGCGCCCGAGCCCGAGCACTGTCCGGGGCCCGAATCCGAAACAGCCGGTCAAGCCGACTCGTGCGCCGGATGTCCGAACCAGGCCATCTGCGCCAGCGCGCCCAAGGGGCCCGACCCGGATATCCCGCTCATCACGGCGCGGCTGGCCGGCGTGCGGCACAAGATCCTCGTGCTCTCCGGCAAGGGAGGCGTGGGCAAGAGCACGTTCACAAGCCTGCTGGCACACGCGTTTGCGACCGACGAGGCACGCACCGTGGGCATCATGGACGCGGACATCTGCGGGCCGAGCATCCCCAAGATGATGGGCGTCGAGGATGAGACCATCCACATCAGTAGCTCCGGGTGGTCGCCCGTCTGGGTCGCCGACAACTTGGGTGTCATGAGCATCCAGTTCATGCTGCCGAACCGTGACGATGCCATCATCTGGCGCGGGCCCAAGAAGAACGGCCTCATCAAGAAGTTTCTCAAGGAGGTTGAGTGGGGTGAAATGGACTTTCTACTCGTTGACACACCGCCCGGCACGAGCGACGAGCATCTCAGCGTGAACAGCCTCTTGAAGGAGAGCGGAATCGACGGCGCCATAATGGTCACAACACCACAGGAGGTGTCCCTGCTCGACGTGCGGAAGGAGATTGATTTCTGCAGAAAGGCGGGCATCAAGGTACTAGGTCTAGTAGAGAATATGAGCGGTTTCGTGTGTCCCAAGTGCACGCATGAAAACCAAATATTTAAGGCTACGACGGGTGGTGGCGCGGCCCTGGCGAAAGAGATGGATATCCCTTTCTTGGGTGAGGTGCCGCTGGACCCCAGGATAGGGATGGCCTGCGATTACGGCGAGAGCTTCTTCGACCATTACCCGGATAGCCCAGCCTGCAAGGCGCTTAAACGCGTCGTGAAGGGGCTAGCCAAGGGGATTGGTGAGGAGGTTCTTCCAGACGACTAGACTTCCTACACATATAGGAAAGGACCGCAAAACTACCAATTCGCAAAGGATTGTCATATTATGAATAAGAGTGCATCGGCAATCGTCATCATCAGAAGCCACGGTGCCGAGTAGGCCTTGGGGTAGATTTATTATATGCGTTATCCGGTCTAAAGAACGCCAACTCCCAGAAACCGCAGCAGTCCTCTCCACGTTTGCCTTATGTCCTATGCCGCCAACTTGGTCGGGATCTCCTCCAAGTCATCGGTACTCTCGATATCGATTACTTTACCGACTTCGCTCGTGTTTCGCATCAACTCTTTTGCGCCAGCGTACATCATGCGGCTTTCGGCATTGCACGTCGTGGGCAGGTAGTATAGGAGGACGTATGGGACGGAGAGGCGGCCGGATGGCTACGCCGAGAGTTAGCGAGTGGCGGTTCGATATCGTCTACATGTATTGCCTCCATATTTGGATACCATCTTGTTTATATAACTCGAGGCTCGGCAAAGGAGGTTGTAAGAGGAGGGGGGATGCGTACGAGCGTTAGTGGATAGCTGAGCAGTATATACCGCGGCGAGTTATCGGGGAGGTCGTCTGCGATCTCCTCGAGAGACTTATAGACTACCTTTTCTTCGTCTTGCTTGATCTCGTGTGTCTTCTTGTCAATCATGTCTGTAAGTAGCGCAAAGACTCGTCAGCTCAGGACTAACACCCCGCACGTGCGCAAATGACACATGGCGGCGCGGGGCAGTATCAATTGGTTATGCGTAGAGACGTACATACAGATAACAGCTTGCGGGCCACTGGCTCGGGAGGTTGTTAACCTGAACTTGCGCAGGTGCTCCTTCGTCTCCTCCGAGAACGTGTAGAGCCGCGCTTCCGAGCTCTGCGTGGCGGTTAGAGATGAAACCAATAGCGGGGTGACGAAGGGTGTATACCATCTCGACGGTAGATAATAATAACAGATATTATTTGGTAGATCACGTAGGCCGAAAAAGATACCCGGACTTGCAAAAATCTAGGTAGTCATCTAACCACCGCAGTGTATAATAGGAACGACGCACAAGCCTCGAGTTGGAGACTTGAAGGTGAAGAGACGTGAGACTGTCCTCGGTGGACGGCCCCACCGATGACGAAGCTTTTAGACAGCCACCGGCACTGATATATTTGTCAGGGGTCCGAACAGAGCCCCGAACAGGGCCCACATCTTCATGGGACTCAAAACAGCTTCTCAATAACCAGGTAAGATGGTTGACGATAGTAGACACAACCACTAAGCGACCAAGGTACGGCGGTCCAATACGAATAACTAACAAGTCCAGTAGACGGATTATGCAGGTATCTAGTGTGATCCGACGAGGTCTGAAATCGATTAATCACTTTCCCAAACGTAGTATATTAACGGTACTTATCAAGCAGACGAACTAGCATGGGCATAGCGACGATGCAGCATTCCAAAATGGTAGGCCGAGATCAAGTCAGTTAGATTTGATCTCGTGAGCGGAGACTAGGCCGCAAAAACAGCCTCTCCTTATGCGCTAGGTTCGCCATACGAATGAGAGAAGTCAACCGGAGTGCCAAAGTTCGGTGAGCCATCGCTGTGGGTGCCGAGGCGCTGTATCATGGTATACCGGGTATCGTCGCAGGCGCCAGCGGGGTTGCTCGTGGCATGGAACACGATCCAAGTCTCCTTGGCATCGGGGCTCTGGAAGAACGAGTTGTGGCCTGTACCGTAGTTCCCGTTGGCCGAGGACAAGACGCAGCCGTTGGATTTCGTCCACGCGCCGGCCCAAGTGGGGTCCGTGACGCCGTCCCAGGTCAGCAGGCCGACGCAGTAGCTCGCGGTCCAGCAGTACGACGCCGAGAATGCGATGTACGTCTTGCCGCCGAAGTACAGCGCCGCCGGCCCCTCGTTGACCGGCGTGTCCACCCTCTCCCACGCCGCCGTCGGCTGCGAGATCACGCTGATCGACCCCGTTAGCGACACGAAGTCTGCCCCGAGCTTCTGAATACACAGCGATTGCGAGGCCACGCCGTGGAAACAGCTGAACACTAGATAGTTGCCGAAGCTGGTGCGGAGTGTTGACGCGTCGATGGCCCACTCGCTCGTTAGCCTGCCGGCATACGAGTACGAGTCCCAGGGCGTAGCACCACCTTTCCATTCATTGCGTGTCAGCAGGGAGCGAAACACGCTTAAAGAAGAAGGAATGACATACCTTTCAGGACGTGCAGTCTCTGGTTGTCAAGGTCGCTGGACCTGCCGGCAGTGAAGTACACATACCAGGCGCCGTTGAAGTAGTGGACCTCAGGCGCCCATATATTTGCGTTGCGTGTGGCGTCGGTACTCGCGTAGATGGTCTTCTTTGAGGCCGTCTTGAGACCCGCGACTGTCGTCGAGCGGGCAATCTCCACGCTGTTCCAGGACGTCGACATGAGATAGTAGTAGCCCCCGCTGTACGTCACGAAGGGATCAGCTCCGCCCGGCCGACGTATCGGGTTCGTCCACGCGGAGGCCAAGCTAACTACGGTCGCCAGGCTCAAGAGAGCCCCAAATAACTCTCGTAACCCCATTGTAGAATACCCTTTACAAGATTCTTGATCGTAAGATGACCGGCGGAGTACTTAGATTATACATCGTGTTTACGCTAGGAACAGGAAGCTCTCTTTATACAAGATGTCGATCGACTTGCGTGTCACAAGGGGACGGTAGTACATCAGACTAATCGCACATCACGTACCGTATTGTGGGTGGACGACCAGAAGTGTTGTCACCAAGATAGAAGCACGCTGCATCGGCGCATCTCTTATTAGTGGATTATTGTGAGGGCATCCAACGAGGCACTCGGAAAAATGACGGAAGTGCAGGGAAATCGCCGAAAAGGGCAATATCCTTACTTAGATTCTAGCGTCGTATGTCGTGCGGTATGACTGGTCAAGCTCATAGTCGTTAGAGGGCATTGAAACGATTACGCTTGTCTGTTCTTAATAGAGGGGTTTATAGCACTGTACTCACGCTTATTGGGCCGCATAACTGACAACTCTAAACACATTCCGAGGTTAAGACCGATAGCGTCCCAGCGCCAAATTGTTTTACATGGGTGTTCAAATCATAATCCGTTCATTGGACCGCAAGACGCATAAGATTAACGTTTTCATTATATTGCATTATAGAGACACCAGTCAAATGAGCGAAGTGTTTCTGCGCCAGCTCCGTAGTACAGTCCATAATATGCTCTTTTCCCTCTCCAGGATGGTATCAAAACTAGAACGAAAACAACAGTCGATGCGCTTTGTTTTAATCAAGTGAACATGCCGGATCCTCCACTGACATTTCCTTGTGAGTCAGGGCTTAGATTCAGCTGCATGCTACCACCATCTCCATAGCTAACACCCTGGAGGATGTCGTTGAGTTCCTGCTCTGTAAAGTTCAAATCGAGATCCATCCCTGTAGACATATCATTTACACTCGGGAAAGAAATTGTTGGGTCTAAGATGGGCATAGAGGAAGTCAGGTCCGCCGAAAGTGCTGAGGTTGGGGGTATCAAAGCGGGAAGCGTGGTCGCGAAATCGAAGGCGAAATCTGTTTCCATAGGGCCAGACTGCTGTGTAGGCATATTCCCTTGCAGCGCCGCTTTAAACTTATCAAGCAAGACGGGATCGTCACAAGGTGTCTTTTGCATGCTCATAATGTCGCGAGCCCGCGCTTGCAGTTGTTTATCGCCAGGGAAAATGCCCGTTTTTTGAAGCTCACGTTTAACATATTCTGTGAGCCCGTTTTCAAGTTCCCGGCTGCAAAATATTTTGGGTGGTGCTGGGTATCGCTGAGTGAAAGTTCGCAAGAAGTGATTTGTAGTGCTGGCGCTAGACTCGAAGGGTCTTGCTTTGTCGGAAAGATATATCTGCGGATTTCCATGGAGTGGCTCAATCATCGCCGCGGGATTAGGAGTAACGTAAGGTGGCTCAAACCCAGTACCACCATCCTTCACATTCCACGCTACGCACCGAACGCCTAGGCCCGGGCCAGATTCAGACGGCAGGATGCCCGCGTCAATCTTGAATCGCTGGAGCCACTCCGCGTTATCGGCTGCTGTCTGATTAAACGGATCATCGCTGTATGGGGATCAGTCAGGGTGACACTAAGTGCTAGGGGAGTGTCTCGACTCACTCATCATATACTATCCATCGTGCTTGGTGTTTTAGTTCTTCATCTGTGGGCACATGCCGATTGGGGTTGTTGGCGGACATGGTTGCTGTTACGAAGCGACCAAGATATTTCGCCAAGCGACGGTAGCAGTTCGCATCGTTTAGAAACCTAGCGCCGGGCTTGATTGAGCTCGTGCTTGATACACCCGGGGATTGGTTATTATTCTGAGAGGGTTCGCCAGATACATGAACACCGTGTAGCGGATATAGCGGTGCTGACTGGCTAGTAGTAGAAGTGTGTCCCCCACTTGATAGTGAGGCACCAGAGGCTGGACTTGGTCCAACTGACTTTGGGGGGTGCCTCTTCTTAAAGTGCTCAAGCCATCCTTTGTCGTCCGCTGCTGTCTGGTTCCACTCGTCATCGATTTCGTAAACAATAATCCTCCCTCGACGTTGCAAGTCAGCATCCGTGGGTTCGTGGCCGAGTGATCTTTGGAGTTGAAGATATTCTCCAAGCTCCGCCTCGAGACGACTATAATTGTGGATTGTAGAGTCAATTGTCTTCGGGTCCGTTGACCGCTTGTAAGCATCACCGACGTCCTCACTTCGGGGTAGGTGTGCTCGTTGTCTAAAGTCGCCAAGCCAATGCGCCGAAGAGTTTATCATGCGAATAAACCAATTCGCAAGTGTCTCGGACGGATTGCTCGACCTTTCCTCCATTCTCCCTAGGACACGGCATGCCTCATCCTGCAGCTCATGATCCATGGCAGTTAAGCCTATTAAAGACTTGGCATGGACGTAACTTTGCAACTCCTTCTCAAACTCACAGTTCTCGAAAATGTCAGATTTGCCGTTAATACGAAGAGCGGATAAGCAACTAGACCCAGGAGATCGCGGGTGGAAGGCAGCCTGACGTTTAGCCTCGGAAGAAGACATTATCAAATCAAAAAGCCACGAAGAGGAACACGCCCCGACACCTTTTAGCATAACTTCAGCCCCGTAAATGATGCGACAAGCCTCCTGTTGAATATCTGCATCGGTGGGAGAAATCCCAAGTTCTTCAACTTTATTTGTGATCCACCACTGCAGCTCCAATTTCAGAAGCTCATATGCGTTAGTAGGAGTACCATGTGATGGTTGGCTAGCTTCGAAAGGTAGCGGCGATTGTCTCTCATCATGAATTAAATCTAAGGAAAGGTTAGATGCGTGCACAAGGAGTGAGAATTAGGCATATCTCACAAGGAGGAATGGAGTTCTCGACCATTTCAAGAACAGGCGCCTCAAAACCCCAGTCACCCTTCCAGTCAGCCATAGTGTTACCGGTCTTGAAATGCTCAGCCAGATGGTCGATTCTAACCGTCCAGCTGTCAAGGACAACACCACAGAAACCACATCGCGATCGGATCTCAGGGGATGTTACTCGCCATTTATCCATCGACCACGGAAGGAATTTGACGCTATGGACAAGCCGTAGATGTTGCCGTAAGTGATCCTTCCGATAGAACGTTCGCTCCTCCTGGGTTCTTTCTGTGCAGCTAGAGAAATTATGCGACTCGATATGAGCGTCGTCTGGATTTGCTTCACCGCAAAAAGCACAGCTTGTCAATCCGTTATCCGGGTGGACGATTCGAGGACCATCCGGGGAGCAAATCCACCGCTCGAGGGATAAGTGTAACGACTTTTCATGGCGTTGCCAATCGTGCTTCGTCCTGAAAGTCTCAGTACAGAAAGTACACTGGAAAGTCTTAAGTGGCTGGCTCAGTTGTTCCTCGGCGTGCTGCGGTGGAGCGCGCCTCCTTCGTCGCCGGCCACGGTTGTTGCGAATGAATGACGGAACAGAGGAGCCACGGGACTGGTTGGAAAAAGCCGACGCAAAGGAACCGCCACTAGAGTGCGAAGTTCCCAAACTACTAGCCGATGACTGGTTGCAGATTGACCTACTAGAGCCGTCATCAGACATATTCCATACGTTGGGACTAGTGCGGCCAGAGCCAGATGTCGCTGAGTACGACCCGGAGGCAGACACGGCACGGGCAATGGCAGTGACGGAAGCGGCTTCGTTTTCGGGCGGTGAGTTCGCCCAACGCTGCAGCGGATTCATGTTTTCGAATAGACCTGGTGTACCTCTCCGTTGTGGAATGTCGATTGCCTGCGCATATCCGCGGCCAATATGGGGCGAGGTTGCTCTAGTGGGTTGGATTTTCCCTCGGCGTCGGGCGTTGGCCAGCCAGTTGGTGATCTGAGTCTTGTTCAGCCCAGTGATCTTTTGTAGACTTTCCCTTTCCTCGTCAGTCGGATACGGATGATGGGTATGTGTTACAACCCAGTTCTTGAGCACCTTGACAGATTCACGGGAGAATCGAGCACCGATCTTGGGTGGATGCTGAGGACGAGGTGCCAAGGGCGCCACCTCAGCAACGGCCGTCACTGGTGGTGCTGCTGAAGGCCCTGACCTCATGATGCCAGCTAGCTCATCCTCATGGACGATTGAAGTCTCTGGTCTATCACCCATGACGGGATAGGGATTTGCAGGGAAGGTGGCACCGCCATCCGATGTAGGTTTGTTGGCTGGGGGCCCGAAGCTACACTGTCGGCGAAGCGCCACGCAACTAGTGCAATAACCTTTGTATTTACCCTCCCTTATCCTTTTACAATGATAGGACCATCGGGAACAGTTGGTACAAGGAGCCTCCGGCGTCTCCCAGGCAAACTGAGAAGCCGCCGGTGCTATCCCTTCGGGGTCCAGGTCGGTGTATGTCGAGATATCAATGTCTTGTTGTAGCTGGGTAGTCTCGTAATGTTGAAGTGCCCAAAAGGACCAATCATCTCCTTCAACATCACCAAAGACAAGATCCATGCTAGGATCCTCTGACAAGCCTGGGCCTGGAGGCTGGGCGACATTCAGATGGTTCTCCGCGCCCTCGGCGCTGACCGGCAAGTCAAAGCCTGTGCTCGCGGCTGCGGCATCCCAATTTACAAGATCCATTACGTCAAATTCTTCGTAGGGCTCCTCGGGGATGGTTGTCATTCAAAGGGCACAAGGACTTGTAGACAATGAGGGCTGCCTGGTTAGGGGCACGTGCCAGCCGAGCAACCACCACCACGATCAAACAACAGGCAGGGCGTTCCTGTGGGTACACTTGTTATTACAAGATCGGGGCGCAACCGGACGTCGCCAAAGGGGGACGAAGGTATAATAATCAGAGACAGGAAGAAAACGAACCGATAAGCAAGTGGGCTAGATTCGTTTTTAAAACACAAGCGATCAACCACGGGCTTCCAACAGGTCCATTCGATGATAGGCAAGGCACCTCCAGTAGGTTAGATAGATTAGGAAACTAGTAGCGGTCAGCATCGGGAGGCCCTGGTAATCGAGACTCGGGGCATACCTGTGTCCATAGAAATTGATGGTCTGCGCGCTCAACTGCCAGGCTCCGCTAGAGACTTGGATGGTGGTGGAGGAAGGCTGCTGGCGAAGAGTCATGCTCTCGTCTGACAGGACGCTGCTCGGCGACGGCGATGCGCCTCAGCCAAAGCGCAGGGAATCGTGGGGTATGAACAGGTGTGGAGCCGTGCGCCCTTGAATTGACATGTAGGGCGTCGAAGAGTCAAGTCGTGAACCATGGCGGAATAGCGCGCCAAGGATCCCTAGTCATACCCTTGGCCGCCAGTAACATCTACTACGCCATAGCAGCTGCTGCCGCGTTAGCATCTGCTAGGGGCCCTATCGCAGGCATCCGAGCACAGTGTGTGGGTAGCATTTAGTGTGCCATAGGCTAGTCGCCGTAGCTCGGAGCTGAGCCATCGACCCCGTCCAGAACCCGTCCAGAACCCGTCCAGAACCCGTTCTCCTCGGAGCCCTCGAGCAAGTCGGCAATCCCCGGTTTTCACCAACATGAGCATGATAATGAATACACAGTATGACCAACCCGTTCAACGACGTCTCTCCGAGCGGAGTGATAGGCCCCCAGGCATCTGCCGTAGCGATCGGCGGTGGAAGTATGACTGCTGACTCTCCCATATTGGATATCGAATGTTGCTGCATTCATCATTCACCAGATACCTTATGATTGGCCGCAGGAGAACGCGTCAAGCAAAATTAACACGTACGATACTACTCCGTACGCCGTATGACTACTATGTAGATAGTAGGAGGCTGTCTACTTCATATTATACCGGAACCGCTATCTATCCCTTGAGACAGACATCCTTTGTATGGCCGATGACACCCGGCGGAGGAACGCTTGCTTAGCCTCTCGGAGCTTGATCCGCCCATTTCGGCGCCAAGGGTTCGGCTTGACAAACGCGGAATCTAAAGCCATAAAACCGTAGACCGTCGTCACCCGACGTATGGTTGCTTGAAGCGAGGAGAACACCGGGTCCGAATGTCGGTGCTTCTCTATGACTAAACTTGGCACACCACAGCATTGGAGGCTCGGGATGGGAACCGTCAACCGGCAAGCATAGTAGATAGCCTAGACTAGGCATTACTAGCTTGTCTTTAACTACCTTATCTTTACTAGCAAGCCATTACGTGCCGTGTCAAACAGGGCATGGTATATTACTCACTTAGTCAACACCAAAAACGACTACTGTAATTGCTATATCATGACCCTAAGGCCCTAAGCGCAGTCCCTTTACTACAGTACATGTCGAGGAGCACAGTAGAGTTTCTCTGTGTTTACTTCTTCTATTATAGATAGCATCTCACTACCTATAACAAACCTTATACCGTATCGCTCGATAACAGCAGATCATGTTATTGTCGCTCTACACGACAATCCATACCTGTCTAAGACAAAACTAATACGAGCCCCTTACGGCTCGGATTCTATCTAAGTGCAAAGCAGCACAATGAGCTAACATAAATGCTCGGCTCCGAAGCAAAGCACGTTGTTCGTAAACGAACGGCGCAATGCGTTTCGGCATGTTTCGCCACGGCCCGCATCGTAGTTATAGACGGGATCACACACTTGCCAGATACCTGCCGAAGTTACTAAACCAAAAGGGACCGAAGAACTCGGAAAAAAAGCAAGGAAGCCTCCCAGATTGTATCGGGTATCGGGCTAACCTGAACAGGGGTTAACAGGAGGGCAGCACGTGTCAGCGGGCAAGGGTCCCACTGAGACAAGCCCCATATCTAGAGCCCGCCCTAGGTCTAACCAGGCTAAGCCGGAAATCCATTGCCTAATCCAGCAAACTAATTCATCTCTAGTCGCTGGTTTCTCTCTTGGGTTTGAGCTCGGGACCGTCGTAGTTTAGCGACAGCATCTTATGAAACCAATCCTACGAAACCTGCATACTGTTCCTACCTAGTCATTGCCTCGAGCACCCCTACGGACTGCCCGCAACTCGTCAATAACGGCGGGTTGTAGGATAGGCATTTAGCTGACACGCGACGAAAGCGTTGGTTAACAACGCGTGGATGCGAGGCGGCCTCGTCAAACGGCGAGAAAGGGACCAGTCACTATTAGAAGAGTCGTATGTCAAGTGCACTGGAAATGCTGATCGATTAATAGGGTATTATCCTCCAGGGTCTCCCTAGTCTGCGCCTCCCGGCACCGATGCCTTTAGTTTTGCAGAAATGCCTCGTAGTTTAAAATAAATAAACAATTAATTGATTACATTGATTCTTGCTGGGGTGCACCAAGCCCTGGTCGTAACCACTATCCTTTTGACGCGTCTTCCGATCAATTCTGGTAGTACGGGTGTAGAGAAAGACAAAGTCGATCGATTGCATGGTGACGCGCGCATCCGACGTACTAGAATCTTACTCAGGAATTCTGTAGAATTGCGGCGTGGACTGCTTGCCCATTTGGGCGAGTGAAGGCCGCAGGGTTCTGCGGACCCGGTTTCAAATAACAATTGCCAGGCGCATTCTTCGCGAGAGCTTCGGTGCGGTTCGTCCATGCTGGGATAAAGCTTACAGCGGAACACGTAAAATTCCCAGAGGATGAGATCCGCGGGAAGTTGCCAGCAGTGTATGCCGAGTAGCTGGCACAGGCGTCGATACAATCATCAAAATTGCCGACGAAAAATGATTGTAAAGGAGGATTCGGCGCGTCACTATTACAGAAAATCTTGAAAGTCGGCCTGGAGTAAACTTCGCCCACGTCAGCCAACTCTCACCACGCTGTTGATGATAATCCAAAACTTACAGTCTGAAGTATATCGGGTTGCGGTAACTGAATCTGGATTCGCGGAACATCCCCGGTCTATACTGCTGAGGTTGCTAAGAAGGGCGGCCAGTTTTGACTCTGCATCACCGGCTCTATGCGTTTGAATGCCAGTTCCTGCTGCTAATCCTATCACAGCAGCGGCTAGAATTATGATGATTGCCGAAAGACCAATTATTAGAACCGGGTACCTGCAAACCCGTCTCAATGCTTTCTTTGATTGTTCCCCTGGTGGCAAGACGCCTCGGTCTGATTGATTATCGTAGTTTTGTATCGGGCTGGTGACAGTGTATGTGCTCTTTGGCGCATCTGCCAATGCGACTGTAGGGTTGTATGGAATATACGGTTTGAGTGGAATCGACGCAAAGTTCTCTCCGCGATACGGAGCAATCGGCGCAGGAACCGGGTAGTATACCTCAGGCAAAGAGTGTTGAGGTGCTACCTCAGGCGCATCATGCCACTTCGAAAGCGTTAGAAACAGATTGTGCAACTTCAACACGGAGAAAAACTCACATTCGAAGCCATGGGTGGCTTAATAAATTGGATGCGATGGGGTTCCTTCGAAGCCAGCCGCTCTGATGGTGTAAGTGCGGCCTGAGTAAATATGCGAATTTCGAGTAACAGGCACGGTATCCCGGATCCTTCTTGGCTATCATAATCGCATCATAGTTAAAAAGGCGAAGACTAAAGACATATTGTCATACCCAAAAGCACCGGCGCCGGGCAACTGGTATAAGTATCGACACCTCATCTAGGACTTACCACGCAAATGATGGGCTGGGCAGAATCCTGCCGAATTCCAGCACATGTAGTCGCCTGCATATCGTTTGTTTGAGGGTCGACAGGCATAGGTATACATAGAACAGGGGTCTGTATGCCTTTCCAGCACAGACTCCTAGTAGTACCCAGCAATTAAAGTTCCGCAGCCTCAATCGCGGCCGACCAACGCTTCTGTTAAGAGGATGGATGCCACTCCCTGTTTCACCTATGTAGTTATGATGTAGGCTGCAAGATGCCAAGGCTGCTATTTATTCCCCCGCTACTACGCTGCTCCTAGGGGTGGCTCGTCTAGACCTTGCAGACTGGCAAACCAGACTCACGAACTAGATAGATACACGTAGGAAAGGAATGCATATGCAGTTTGAGGTCACACTAACTGCGCGTGAAACATCCTGTAGGTACCTCCATTGCCCCTACGACGCGACTCTATGGCTTGCCATTGCTACCATATATGCTGGTAACGCGGACGGTAAACAATGCCCGGATTCCATTCGGATTGCCCGGGTCACCTAACTTAGTAGTATATAGCCCAGCCTAGAGATCCAAGTATGTAATTCCCATCCCAGCGGAAAACAACAAGCCATTTGTCGCTAGGACGTTGGGTCGTCACCTTTCATTACCCTTGTGAGACGGTCTCATACATAATAAGCGGCGGACTTGACGAGGTTGCTTAATTGTTACCAAATAGGTACTGACCGGGCCGCCCAATTATGATGCTAACGCCAGGCCTCTTTTGTAAAACTCAGTATCCTGTAGATGCACTAACTTGTTGTGCCTTAGGTATGTTTGCTCATCAGAACCAGAATCATGATTAAACTCGACAGTGCATCCTATCGTAACGCTAAACGCCTACACTTAGTAGCTGACAATGAGATCGCGTAACTCATAAACCATTGACGGTTTCATCCTCCGGACCGAAACGATGTCACCACCGACAGAATGGCAGTGGCGTCCCTTGGAATCAGCCCTAGAAGTGAGATCGTACCTCGTCCAGACAGAACGGTTGGACATTTAGGACGATTAACATACACTCGCAACTTCAATAGCACTTGAGGTTAGGCGACTTCCAGCGTGATAGCGATATTGAATGCGAGCCTACCTATGGCTTTCTACAATACAGTACTCTACAGTGTTCTAACTGTATAGTCTAAACTTCAACGGAACTTGGCTATGTAAGCCCCCTCCTGTTACCCCACACGTATACCGCTGGTGCGTTATGCCAAGGCGTTATGCTCCCAATTCCAGCATCTGAGGGCGTAGATATATGAATGAGGATCTGCTTTGTGCAACTTGATGCTTGACACCATTCTCTATCCTACCTAGAAATAACGTTTAAGCTTTACACCGAAACATTTACTCGAGCAACTTCATAGCTTAGGCCCGGCTACCACGCCTAAAACCCATATACATACTAGCACAGAGTTGCTACGTACACCAAGAGGCGGGCGACAGGCTTGGATTATTCGTTATGACTGCCGTTGACGAGTCTGCCCCAGATATTGGGTACCGGAAACCAAAGACTAGGCAGCGAATGCATAAAGAGCCAGCCGTCCTTGCCATTCCCAATATCAACGAGGATGCGACTGAACGTAAACGGGTTCTGAATGTCTTGGCACAACGCCGATATCGTGAGCACCCTAGGCTAGTATACCATCTACGGAGAATTCACTAACTTAAATAACAGGAGAGCGCAAACGACAAGAAAAAAGCCGTTACAGAGCTGGAAATGGCGTCCTAACCCCCCAGTCCAATCATGCTCGGGAGAACGGGCCCGGTTCCCCTATAAGTCGAGATGCTTCGGTATCTGAAGCCCCTATTTTAGAGAATGAGCCACCATTTTCAGCATATTTAAATCTTTTACCGTCTCCCAGCTCTGCTTCTGTAAGCCTTAACTTCGCCTCTGATGTTAATTCGCGGGCAGAATGCCCTGCTACGTCAATTGAGACAATAGGATCCTGTCTTCTCTTAGAAGATCCTTATCCTAACACTGAGGACCTCGCCTTATCAACTCTACGAGCAGGAGAATCGGGGATAGAGGAAACGAATGTTCCAGTTGACTTGATCGATACTTTAGATCCAAGCACCCTTGTCTCTCTGACTAGCAGTCCTACAGTGTCTGACAACTCTGAGACTACAGAACTGTCTTTTCCTGATTCATATTATCTCCCAGTCAACGAGTTGACCATACTCAGGGGTCTCATGCGTATTGCCATACGGTTGCGATGTAACACAACAAAAATATGGGATCTCACGGCTAATTCGCCCTTCAACGATGGAACACATACTGCGCTTACAGTACAAGAGCTGCCCCAGGTCTGGAGGCCAACCGTATCGCAGTCGTCAATACCACATCACCCTGTTATCGACTTGCTACCGTGGCCGAATGTTCGGGATCGTATCATAATGCTCATGGGTCTGCCGGACGAGGCTCGCCCACCCGCCGCGGCGGGCCCTTGTAAGTAATTCCCAAGCTCGCTGATCTCATACACCAGTCAGTCCACTGCAAATGCTCCTATACGCACTATGATCATACATGGAGAGCCCCATACACTTCCAAAACTATCTGCAACTCGCAGTGGAAGTAGTGATTATTAACTCGGAATATTGTAGTGGCGATTGCCCAGTTGGCGTATGACCTCGAGGACGCAGCCGAAGGTGTTCGTATTTGGGGTGACGACCCCTGTGAATCGACCTCGTGGGAAGTTGGGCAGATATTGTTCGAGCGATGGTGGTTTGTTTTTGACAGACAGGTCATAGACCAGAGTAACTACTGGCGAAAGTTACGAGGCGCAGCGACTTTGTCAATCAAAAGTTAAACCACGCCTTTTTCACGGCCAATTTCTACTACCGACGGCCACGCAGACTAAGTTTATTAATATCATCGTTCTGTTCAGTCACGATGTGAATAGAACTCGACAAATTACTCGCTTGGAATTACTGTTCTAGCTAGATGCCCAATCCCGCGACAATGTGGAACGCCCATTAGGGAAAACCTTGGAAGAGTTGTCCACTTGAGCTATTTGCCTTTAATAATCCTCCCTCGAGTAGTTATGAGCTCTTCCTTTTCAAACGGTGACGTAATTAACAAAAGCCCGGGATTAGGTGGAGGTGAAATATATAAAAGAAAAGAATACCACCAAGTCATTATTGAATAAAAAAAACACAATGCCTCAATGCCTGCCGGATCACCTTTCCGTCACAATAAGAAGATGCCAAGCTGCGTACACACACACCTACAAATACGGAAAGGAAATCATTGCCCAATTAATGAGCAGTACGGATTATGGTCAACGAATTGTATCAACCTGCAAATAAGATATCAACGTCATATCTTCATACGCACACGTCGATCCACCGTTGCCTCTCAAACATAGGGCTACGTCACGGCTATACCATGTAGCATAATGCCTCACTCGCACATAATTACACATCTTCTAACTACAGATTAACAATAAAAATTTTATTGTTATTCGATTGGAGAATCACTAACGGAACTACCAGGGAGTCTGACGGAAGTCGACAATATCCCAAATATACTAGTATGGCGACGCCCAACAAGTTTTCCAATCCGGACACGCCCGCCTGCGATTGTTTACGGTTTTACGCAAACTGTCTGGTCATCAATCCATTGCAAGCCGTGTTCTGTCTGCCTTGTGTGTGCTGTGCGAGGGTGCATAAGGACCACGAGAAGCAACGACGGATAGAGCAGCAAATCGACGGCAGCTCTCGGGGAAAAGAATATAGTGAAGGGATCGGATCGGAAGGCGTTGTCAGGAACCAACCCTCCCAACAACTTAACATGGCGATTCTACCTGATGCATCGAAACCTAGAGACCAGTGGCCGGCCGAATGGCATTCTCCGGCAGCCAACAATTACGTGAAACGGCCAGAGGAAGACTTGAATCACGACGAGGCGAAGATCACAGAAGCGGGAGGTGTAAGTCACAAGACTATCAAAGATAGACTTGCCAATGGGGTGTTGAAGATCGCCACTGCTGGATAATTGTTAGTATCAATCCCTTTGCAAACCTGCTTATGCGCCGATCCTGATTGATACGATGAGTGCCAAAGATTTCGTCCCAGATGAAGAACAAGGGGTGGTTTTAAGAGTCAGACAAGTCAGAGAAACGTCGACAGCAGCTCCAGGGGTCCGGCTTGCTCTCTATTGCCCAGCCCTAATACATCTTCTTCCTGGAGGATTTTTAAAGTTCTGTAATACTGAATAATGTGCCGAAAAAACATGTTTTAGAACAGAAAGGCTATGAGATGCCCAGGACATGAAATATTTAAAAATGGAAATAGAAGACTAGGATATACCTCCTTCACCTGTGAGCAAAATCAAATGCCTAGTGGTTGAATAGTGGTGACCTGTGGAGGAGGAGGCCCGAGTTCAATGTTCATGTTGAGTTCTTAATACCAACGGTCGCAGTGTTCTGTGATTTATGTTAACCCAATGTCAAGAACATTGACCTCACAGCTAAAAGGCAGGGAAGTTTTGGAGGGTGTCTCGGACAATCATAGATGAGAGTGTCGGAATGTTGGTGTCACATAGCATGTGTTTGGCTCGTAGATCTAACCCGTGTCTTATACCTATACCGCGGAAAGGATCTATGTAAGCTGAGGGCATACGTTTCACAAGTCACCCTCGTGAGAGTTCGTTCCTCATCTTTTAGGCCTTTTGGTTTTCATCCACACGGGTCTCCCAGGCGCACTAACGGGCCCCCTCCCCCCAAAGCCCCAGGCATTTTCTAGAATGGAATAATCGGTGCCGAAGATGTTGGTGTTGTCCAAACTCACTTGATGGTCTAAGTACTACGGGTACATAATAAAATTGTAGATTCCTGAACAGCTAGTAACTGGGCGTACACCTGTGGTTTCTGTCAGCGTTGTAGGCGTAGCTCGCGCTGATTCCTAGTTCCGGTGCTCTATCCTTGAGAATCACGGCCAATTCAATCACTTGATGTAAAAGAAGCATAACGAATCCGCACGAATGCTATACCTTGTATGATTGCGGCTAAAAGTTCTGACCTACTCGCTACTACAACTCTGTTCGATGATCTACTGAACTTAGCGCGTACACACGTTGTCGTGGTGAGTCTGTCAAATGCAATTACACTCAATGCTCGACTAGGAGTGCTCCTAAGGAGGTGCATGGGCGTGTATCAATTCGTGCCCGCTCGTTCCGAAACTGGTCGACGACATGATCGATTGATTCACCTGTATGGCTGGGTCAGCGGGGCTGCCGGAACGAGGACCTTGCCGGTAAGGACTGCAGTAAGCAATAAGAAGGACCGCTATATGCATGTATACTACTTGCTTAGGTGGCATACATACGCATGGAACCTAGGCATTTGGAGTTGGGCTCGCGTGCTTATGCTAAGATAGGTAGATATATTCGCGCGAACGTATGTAGCCTGTGTGCCTGTCTTTGGGATTTCATGTCGAGTGCATGATACGATGGCCGTTATGAAGCCTCCGTGGGAGGTGATTTTGGCTTCTTCAAGAGTAGTGCAGTGTGTTCGGTCAGCATTCGGTGGCGAGCCCATCAAGCAGGCTTGAAGAGGGATGCAACGGTGTTTGGAGGTGCTGACAAGATGATCCTCTTCAGGCATTCCGGCGAGGTGAGGTTCCATCTAGCCCACCGCATGTACCAGTATACTGAAATACACCTCTATACTGTACGTGCAGGCGTAGACGAGGTGGAGGGTGGGTGCAGGCCAATCGGCGACGGCCGGCCAGGCCCCCTGTGCCTGCTCAGTGCCTGCCCAGTGCCTCCCTTCGTCCCCACTCCCACCTCGCAGTACTGCAGCAGGCAGTACCTACCTTATTATGTAAGTGAATGGTTACCTAGATAGGTATAGTACCTGCCTAAGGTAGTAAGAAGTACCCACTCTGCAAGCTTGAAAGTACCTACACCTCAAACAGTAAGGTTCTCCAGCAATGAACGGTGATTCTTGGTCTTGCTCTGCCAGTTCCCTAGTATAGTGACCACACCATGGTGGAGGGGTAAACGAGGTAAATGAGGGGCAGACATACCGTCGCATCCCTCTATACCGTGACCCGGGAACCAGGAATTGGCCGGCGGGAGACAGGGCATTAAGTCCGGAAGTACAATCTTCAACTTTGGCATCCGGGTACATACATGAATTCCGTATGCAGGCGAGGCGGAGGCATGGTCAGACCACACGAGCCAAACGCACCGTGGATTGTGCCCCGACAGTGCCCCGATTATGCTAGTGGACTATCGTAGACGTTGCATACAGTAAGTCGGATGCCACGCTAATGTCTCCTGCGGCAGGGTCCTGGACAAGTGCCCGAATGGCTAGGTAGGTATTGTAGGTACTATGTAGTGTAAGTAAGAGGATTTTGAGGCGTTGGGATTTCTAGTTTCCGCCTCTGTGGCCAATAGCTGCGGCTCCATGGTCGGAGCTGTGGGTGCCCACCTGCCGCCGCTCTTTCTGCTCGCTGGAACTGACTATACTAGACTGGCTACCTACTCGGGTACCTAGGCCAACGGCATGGATTGGTGCCAACGGCAAGTACCGTGATGAGAGCCTGTTGTAGCACGTCTCAGTCTAAGTACAGCAAGCAAGTCTCTGACTTCGTTTCTTCCTCTCTCACCTCCTCCTCTGTTTCCGCTTCTTATCCTTTTCCCTTATTCTTCTTCTCCCGCCCCCCTGTCCCCCTTCCTTTGCTCGACAATCGCAACGCACTGGGTGTGTTAGTGCCCACGTACCTTGGTTTCATTTCGGGGCACAGTGGGAGCAGCCAACTCAACCACGTCCCACAAGGTGTATCGTATCTACTGTAGAGTAGCGGCCCTCTTTTCTTTTTCTGATGTGCACAACTGCCTGGTGAGACTCTCTCCGCTTCTGTCCTCTTCTCCAACCTTTGGAGCTCCGTTTGTTAGCAAAGCCTGCTCATGAGCATTGGATTGTGCTCTGGGTATGTTACATGAGCAAGCTGTTGTCGGTTTGGCGTGTAGTGGCGCGGGGTGGCGGTGTACATTTTCCAAAGAAGACTCGCTGACTTCTGCCATAAGCTGGTTCCTCCTACCTACATCTTAACATTTCGCGGACTCTACGACTCTTTTCTCTCCACGCGCACTAGTATACACCGCCAAAATGCATATCAACGATATGGTTGCAGATGCCGAAAGGACGGGCGAGCCGTCGTTTTCCTTCGAATACTTCCCTCCCAAGACCGCCCAGGGTGTCCAGAATCTCTACGATCGAATGGAGCGCATGTACGACCTAGGGCCCAAGTTCGTCGACATAACGTGGGGAGCTGGCGGGCGGATTGCTGAGCTTACTTGCGATATGGTTTTGCAAGCTCAAACATTTTTCGGCCTCGAGACCTGCATGCATCTGACCTGCACCGACATGGGAGAGGAGAAGGTTAACGACGCCCTGCAAAAGGCGTACAGGGCTGGCTGCACCAACATTCTGGCACTTCGCGGAGATCCCCCGAGAGAAAAAGAGAAGTGGGAGGCTACTGACGGTGGCTTCCAGTACGCCAGAGACCTGGTAGCTCATATCCGTAAGAAGTATGGGAATCACTTTGCGATTGGTGTTGCTGGCTATCCTGAGGGCTGTGACGATAACAAGGATGAGGAGTCGTTGCTGGATCACTTGAAGGAGAAGGTTGACATGGGTGGAACCTTCATTGTCACGCAGATGTTCTACGATGCCGACAATTTTGTTCGATGGGTGGGAAAGGTGCGGGAGAGGGGAATCACCGTTCCCATTATCCCCGGAATTATGCCCATCGCCACCTACGCTAGTTTTCATAGGCGCGCCAACCACATGAACTGCAAAATCCCGGAAAAATGGCTAGCTGCCCTGGAGCCTATTAAGAATGACGACTCAGCCGTTCGAGAAGTCGGGAAAACCCTCGTGGCAGATTTATGCCGCCAAATCATGTCTGCAGGTATTGTTCATCTCCACTTCTACACAATGAACTTGGCGCAGGCTACCCGCATGGTCCTGGAAGAGCTGGATTGGCTACCCTCTTCGCAGCGTCCCCGACAGCAACCTCTGCCCTGGAAACAATCGCTCGGTTTCGGCCGTCGGGAAGAAGACGTTCGCCCAATATTTTGGAGAAATCGCAACAAGTCTTATATCTCTAGAACACAAGAATGGGACGAATTTCCTAACGGTAGATGGGGTGATTCTCGCTCGCCCGCCTTTGGTGAACTTGATGCATACGGAATTGGTCTGACTGGGTCGAATGAGTCCAACCGGAAGAAATGGGGCGAGCCTAAGTCGATCAATGATATCACAAGTCTCTTTATTCGATATCTCGAGAAGGATCTCGATTCCCTGCCATGGAGTGAGGCACCCCTCGCGGCTGAAGCTGTTTCAATCAAGAACGAGCTCATCGACTTGAATAAACGCGGCTTCATTACTATCAACTCTCAGCCCGCCGTCAACGGGATGAAGTCAACGCATTCAGTTTACGGGTGGGGACCCCCGAACGGATTCGTATACCAAAAGGCGTATCTAGAGCTTTTCGTGCATCCTGAATTGTACGGCGAGGTGATTCGCAGGATTGAGGGCCAGGAGACTCTCTCGTATTACGCTGTAAACCAGGCCGGAACTTTTGCGACGAATGCGCCTTCCGAGGGGCCAAATGCTGTTACCTGGGGAGTCTTCCCGGGTAAGGAAATCGTCCAGCCCACCATTGTAGAGAGCGTGAGTTTCCTTGCCTGGAAAGACGAGGCCTACAGACTCGGAAAGGACTGGGCCCATTGTCATGATGCGAACAGTCCTAGTCGAGTTCTAATCGAGGGGATCATGAATCAGTGGTACTTGATCAACATTGGTATGTAGTGATTCCTGGTGGCGTGTCCAAAGTCTCAACATTCTGACGATATTTTAGTAAACAACGATTTCCACGATACGAAAGCTGTATTCGAGCTGTTTGAGGGATTAGAGGTAAAAGACCTCGACACTCAGGTCTCTGTCCCAGCTCATACCAACGGCACCAATGGCACTCATAAGGAGGAGGCGGTTGGCGTTGTGGTATCAAACTGATTTTGATAACGATTGGACGAATTGGCGCATTTCGGTTTAGACATTTTCAACAAGCATACGGCCCGGCGATATGGGTCAAAAGGGGTTCAACTGATTCAACAAGCATGTACTAGAGGCGTTTAGGGATTTTTTCAACAAAAGGTTTCGGGACAGTATGCTCATCAACTGGCTGGCAACAATGCCCTCGAAGCCTAGAGGGACAGGTAAATATGGCTGCATCTATATCTCAACGATACCCCGGGACTTGAATTTTTAGGAGTAGGTTCACACAACAAAGTGAGAAAAATGAGGTGGAGCAACGGACCTCAACCGTCTGTTTTGGGCAGGATTCTGAATGACTATGGTTCGATTGCCCAACACTTGTGTGTTTTAGGGTAATTGGTCGAGAGATGTGTTCGAATCTTACACTCGTAGTTTGCATTGGGCAAACTGGTAAATGCAAGACAATTCTTTGGCGGCGCTTGTACGCCGCTGCATATACCAACACTAATGCTTGTTACCTTGTGAATGACCACTGTACCTGATTTTGCCCAGTCAACGGGTTACCCAACCCATAATCGTGTAGGCCGTAAGTACCAGGGGCAACGTCGGCTTTATTTACAAGTTTCTCGTCCCTAAGGGTCAGTCCTTAAAGTACGAAAAGATATTAGACTACATATCTAGGGAATGGGGAATTGCTAAGCGCGCAGCTGGCGGGTTGTAGGAGCCGGTTGCCGAGGATCTTCCGCATTTGGCCTCCGTAGTCGCGTGCCTGAAGTGGAGGTCCGTCAACCTACATCATCATCTCTAGGCTAGGGATTTGGTATCGTCTAGCAACAGAGGCTTTAATCGATCAACGTCTGTCCTTTTTCCTAATCTGGTATTATCTACCTAGTCAACCCATACCTCTGTTAAGGCTTTCTTGTTGTCTCGCCTGAACATTTTCTGTCCCGTATGAATTCCCGGATCTCACAGCTCGCACGTCATTTTTCAAGACCTCGACCCAATCTTGGCCATATATCTGCTGCCGCCATAGGCTCGCGATCTAGTGTCGGCAGCTCCACGCCGAGAATCATGGCTTCCGCTTCGGCCTTGAAGGATGGAAGAAACACTCGCACTCTCCACACCGCTGCTTGCCTGATCATCGGCGACGAAGTTCTCGGCGGAAAGGTCGGTTCGCCCCCGTCGATGTGATCACAAAATAGTGTGCTAACCTTATCTATAGACGGTTGATGTACGATGACTTGCCGCATCTGATTTTGGCTTCGCATTGACGTCATAGTGGTAGACGAACTCGGCTTTTATGGCCAAATGGTGCTTCTCTCTTGGTATGGTAAGATACTGGCGGGGCACGCTTGATAATAATCACGGGGAAAGTAAGATCTTGTCTGACTTTATGCGCGATTCACAGAATCTGAAGAGGATCGAAACAATTGAAGATGACGAAGACGAGATCATCGAGGCTGTACAAAGAATGAGTAATCGGTACGACTTCGTGGTGACTAGGTACGATCTTTTGCAAAACCCCAATCAAGTGCGCTGGCAAGTGATTTTCGAAGCTGATGGATGTATAAATTGGTAGCGGAGGCATAGGTCCGACGTGAGCACCCTTTGTCTTCTTGAACTATGATGTCGCAAACTTACTCGTTGCAAACCAGACACGATGATATTACCTACCAGTCCATTGCCAAGGCGTTTGGCCTACCGCTGAAGCTTCACGCTGAGGCGTATGAGCGAATGAAGAAACTCAGCAGGCCCAATAAGTCGCAACCAAACTTTAGTTGGGATGTTGATTCGCCGGCCAAGACTGCGCGACTACGAATGATCGAGTTACCCACTGACGAGTCCCGCGACTTGGCTACACAGGCACTCTTCCCTCGCGATGAGTTGTGGGTGCCGGTGTCTGTTGTGAATGGGAATATCCATATTCTCCCAGGCGTCCCGAAATTGTGTAAGTCTTATCCCGTAATAAAGCTTGGTGAATCCGCTTAACTAGTATAGTCGAGAGCTTGCTGGAAGGTCTTAAGCCCTTCATCGTCGACCGGCTCGTGGACCCCGAAGGCAAAGGAATCTGCCGAGTTATCATCTCGACACCTTTGCCCGAAAGCACAATTGCTGGATACTTGACGGAACTCGCAGCGAAAGTAAGCGCGAGAGGAGTCAAAGTTGGAAGCTATCCTCGGTGGGGGAAAAAGAACAATACCGTCACACTTGTTGGCCGCGATAGAGACTATCTAGAAAGCTTGGTGCCCGAGGTAGTCGCAGGCATTGAGGGAAAGAGGATTACTGTTGAAGGAGAGGACGATGAACATGAGGAACAGTAACTATAGAACGCATCTGCACGAGTTCGCGTCCACGTCTGCATTTTGTGTTGAGCGGGCGACCCATCGCTAGCTGCTATGTGTCTCTAATCTGAGAAGGTTATTCTACTTCGTCTCGTACAGTTGTAGCCGATAGATGATTTGGTGACACTTCGATGGCTTATGTGACAGCGCGTCTTGGAAGCCTTACGCGCCAAAGACTTACAAGGGATAGTTATCCAACACAGGCAAGCCAGCCGATCTGTGTGTCCAATACCGTTCATTCTCGTGGCGTTCAAACAGGTGCTCAACTCCGACTCGCCCCCCTGGCGCTATCGAGATTGTGAGTGAACGCAAGCGACGTCGCCAAGCATTTCCGGTGTTCCATTCCACTATCCACATCCATCCCGTCATCCCATTCCACCACATCGCCTATCCCCAATTCCCCAAACCGAAAGGGCCGTAGCCTGCGCATTGACATGTACGGGGAGCGTGGACGCGATCTAGTTTATACTCGAATGCGTTTTCCGCGGTTAGCGTGTTGCGTCGTCGGCGCCCATCTGTTCTCCAGCTTACACTTAGACGCCTTAGCGAGTGCAAAGACACACATACTTACAGTAGTCTGGAGAATCGTTCGAGAAGGAAGTTCAAATCAAGAACGGGCCCACTCCCCCAAACTATACATGTACTAAGTACCTACATACCTTGCCCATGCCTAAGTACTGTATCTACAGTGTAGTACAGTAGGCAGGTATACTATAGATATGGTATGGGCTTCGCCATGATTGGCTCTCGGCTCCGGGGCTGTCATTCAGGGGGTTCTGGTCCACTGCTAGTACACTCTTGAATGTACTAAGTATTCCTAATCACCTGCATTTCTACTGAATAGTGCACACTACCATTCGCCGGCAATGCACTCCGTATCGGTTCGTTGCCAAAAGAGTAGGTCGGTAATTCGACCGTTGGGAGAGGGGCCGAGCTAGTTTTCTGCTAGTATAGACTAACCAGGGAGCTTCTTGGGCAAGGAAATGAGGCTCATTTCGTTCATCAGCTCCCAATCGTCATGAGGCATCATTGGTTTGTTTCCCGCCACCTACGGTACTGATTGATGGGGTTCTGATGGGGTATGCTACTCTATACTGCGCTAAGAGCCCAACCTTTGCAGGGCAGGCTTGTATTGAAGGCGTACTATGCTGGGGCGACTGCTGGGGATGGACGAATTGAGTATATCTAGTGCAAGTATCCCCTACTTAGATACCAGCACTCTAAACCGCCATTGATGATTGCACTCCACCCTCGCCGTCCTATTGGTCCGTCAACCCAGGGCGAACGATAAATCTCACGATGCAGACGGCATTTCCGGTAGATCTTTGAGATCTTTATGTGTTTTTAGGCGTTTAGTATCAAGACTCCTGAGTAAGTAAAAGAGCACATAGATTAGCAGTTATCATCTAGCGTCACACCATTTCCAGGTCTTTGTACTAGTGAGAGTAACGTGCTTAAAGCATTTCGTCATTGGTGGTAGTATTTTGGATGAGGCTTTACCTAAGTACTTAGTCGACTTATGAGGTACATACCTTAGGTAGCATATGTGGTATGCACTAAGGTATAGTAGGTACTACGTCGTTGCCTAGGTAGTTGGGTTTTTTTAAAGCAAGTAAAGGAGCGAGTTGTTGCTTTCTAATAGATATACAGTAACAAGTGGTGAGTGGATTACAGTAGAGGAAAAGACGTCGTTAAGTAGAAGTATAAGACTAAAGATACATCTGATTGTACCTTTAACTACCTCTTATACTATCTGGGCCTACCGCTAGATAGCCTCTGGGTGGTAGGAGTGACTAGGACGTCACATACACGCATGATGCGTTGCTAGGCTTTGTGACTTGGACAACACAGCACGGTATCCTTTGTATACTCACCAGTGGACAGCATCTTACATGTATGCCAGCCCTTTGCTTTTTGTAAAGCAGATGCTTTTTTTCTTGTAGCTGATGGTATTGTGCAGATACAGACAGACTATAGACGGTGCCCAAGCATACACGCGGTGGACTACTAGTGCATACTTATGTACTCCCTTTTAGGCTGTCTCACGCAAAGCAGTATATACTAGGTACTGTAGGGTAGGTCGGTTGTTTGCCTCTGCGGATTCCGAAATTTGCAACTGGGCACACCAGTCATCGTGCCTAATTGGCTGCGCAGATCTAAAACTGTCTGTCGCATCTGGGCGCCCGTGCTGTAGTATCTCTGTACCTATTTATACGTTAGGCGGTTACAGTTGTTCTCGAAGGATTCTGGGTGGGATCCATCGATGTATCGGTACCTACCTAGGTAGGCACATATCCACCATGCTCTCCTCGAGCTCTCGGGAGACTGTACAGTACCTCCTAGTCTAGGGACCTGGCAGCCAGCCATAGAGTTGTACCTAACTGATGATGGCCGAATCAAAACCCAAATACCGTGACGCTTGTCCCGAAACACCATAGGCAAATGTAAACCACGGAAAGCTGATTACCATATTGGTTTTAGCGCGGCTGATCATCGTGTACGGTAGGCCCAACGCTGCTTGCCTCTGCCCCCTTTAAAGAACACCCAGCGCCTATAAGCGACTCGCGATCACGATGGGGTGCTGCCAGATGCTGCCAGCGATCTCCAATTGATGGCCACAGTGATATTGCGCGGGCACAGCATAGCCAATTATCCAATTATCCCTCCTTCCCTTTTTCAACCGGGCAGCGCCTCTTTGCCTTGTGCACTATAGGGAGGTATTCTCTACCCCGTCGCCCACTGGCCAGGAGAAGTACTTACCTTATGTACTTCTACGCTACTGCTACTTAGGTACTAATACTAAGCACACGCGGTGCACGCTACTTACAGTACAGTAGTGTGCTCTCTCTGCACTATCTAAGACGCCATTCTCTTTTCGGAATTCTATTTTCCTGCTCCCTTTCTTCAATGGTTCTTCCTCTTCTTTTTTTTTTCTCTTCTTAATTCCGTAACGGTCTGCGGTCCCAACCCAATACCTGCCCCTTTAGTTATATGCTTTGTAGTGTGCTGTACTATACCGGCACACAGCACGCTCGCTCTATCAACCCCCAGCGGCCCATCCATCAACCGACCCGACCCCAGAGCTCAAGAGCCAAGGAGTAGAGCCAGGAGTGCTCGGCATACCCACACGTGCTAGGCCCAGGATACCAGCACAGTCACTTACTTACTTACACTACTTAGACTCCCACTGTCTGCCTCGTAGCGTCCTTGATTTACCTACCTAACTCGGCCTACACTAGGTAGTGGGCACTGCACTAATTGATCCCTGGACCAGCGCCAGCCAGCGGCCCAAGCCTGCGACAAGTAACAACAACAAAACCACTATTCTTATTCCTCCTGTCGAGCCTCGTCCTGCCTGCAACGCAACGCAACGCCTCGCCTCGCTTTACGTCGGTGCGCAACGTCCTCCACTCAACCAACGCACGCCTCCTGGTCTTCCCAGTTGGCGCTCTGCCGTGTCGTTGCACCACGATCACCGTCGTCAACATCTCCTACGCCGATCGTCCATCGTCCAGACCCTAGCTGCAAGAGTTCTTTGTCCGGTCCACAATGGCATCTAAGGTATGTCGAGCGTCGCGGGCTCTCCATCTCATGGTGATCAATTGATGGTTCGCGTCTGTTCGTGCATGTTCGTCGCTCACTGTTCATCCGTCTAGTTTCTGCGAGAGTACAAGGTGGTGGTTGTTGGTGGAGGTGGTGTCGGTAAATCATGCTTGACGATCCAGATGACGCAGGATCATTTCATCGACGAGTATGATCCGACTATCGAGGGTACATTACTATTTCCCCGTCGCATCCGGCCTCTGATTTGCCTCGATCTAACCTTCGCGCTCTGCTAGACTCCTACCGAAAACAATGCATCATCGATGACGAGCTAGCCCTCCTCGATGTTCTTGACACCGCCGGCCAAGAAGAATATGCTGCAATGAGAGAACAATACATGGTCAATGGGGAGGGGTTTATGCTCGTATTCTCAATAACTTCCCAAGAGTCACTCGATGAGATCCACGCTCTACACAGACAAATTCTGAGAGTAAAGGGCAAGCAGGAGGGTGACCACTTCCCTGTAGTTTTGGTGGGGAATAAATGTGATCTTGAACACGAACGTGTTGTCACAAGAGAGAGTAAATACAAGTGCCTCCCTACCGCCTGGCGCTAGTCGAACTAACAATTTTCCCAGAGGCTGAGAGAAGCGCCGAGGAATTTCGATGCCCTTATATTGAAACCTCTGCTAAATCTCGTATTAACGTAGAGCCCGCTTTCTTCGAAGTTGTGCGTGAAATCCGAAGCTACGACCGTAACCTAGGTGGCATTTCGGCGAGTAATGGCCGGGGCGGTGGTGCCAACGGACCTGATAAGATGGAGGTCGCCGACGGCGAGGCAGAGGCAGGCTGTTGCTCAAAATGCGTCATCCTATAGCGACTCCAACCTAACCGGAACTTGGAGCTACCTTTACCATTACGAGACAGGCGTCTACCATAGGCGTAAGACCTATGTCACTTCTACCTAAACCCATTACGATGGATGGCCTTGGCGGCTTGGACGACGTATATAAGCCTATGTCGGCATGCCCCTGCATGATATAAAAGGAGTCGGACGGTACTTTTCTTCCAGGTCTTTGTGGAATGAGCAATCACCAGCATCCGGCGGACAGAAGCGCTAGGGATTTTCGAACGATCATGGATCGTTGGGAGGCTATGTCGTTGTCATGGCTGTCGGTATCAAGATCGACAGTTTAGCCTAGGACGGGCAACAGAATGTTTCGTTGGGAGCTGTTCCAGCTGACAAGAGATCAAAACGAGATCATGGATATCTCCCATCCGGTCTTTTCATACCTTTTGTAATGTTCTTTACTTATTTGTGTTGCAGTCTTCTAGTATTTCAGTCATAGATTCAAATCAATGGCCGTGGGCGATATTCAAGTCAACCTTTATTATTCCGCTTCCTTTAGCCTGGGGTTATGTTGCCCCGTGACGCTTACCTATCGAGTCTATGGAGCTGGCCGGGCAGTTGGAATAACTAGCAGTAGCAGTTCATCCATACGTGATCTCGAGGTGAGCAAGCCTACTCTAGCATGGAATACGGTGAGCTAACCATCATGATATTGGCAATCTGTTCATGACAAAGGGTTGTGGGGCGGGATCCATGATAGGCTTGGACAATGAGGTTCTGTTACCGTCGCTCCCTCCTTTGGTGTGAAGTTACCTCGAGGGCTTTGTGATGTCTCTTGAGACCAGAACCCCTTTGACACAAGCCAGTATAAATCAGCCGGGATTAGTTTCATCTGAAAACGATTATTTGTCTCTATTTGATCCACCAGCAACCTCACGTCAATAACTATCGATTAGTTTACTGGCTTATCCTATTAGAGCACATGGGAAAAGACGTCCATATCGTTAAATGGTAGATTTAAATGAATAACGTGTGATTGAGTTAGCCGAATAGTTTGCGAGTCGACGATATGAGCAACGACGAACCGTTTCTTATTGGGGAGTTGGTATATCCAAGCACCTTTCACCCCGGCCGCATTGGCTACAGTCCTGCAGAAGTACAGTCGCATTTCGAGGATGGCTCGCCTGGTAGAGCTGCCCAGTACGTAGAATGGCGGCAAATCTTTTATCCCGGTCAAGTTCGCTGTGATAGGTGTTGCTATTACTGCCTAGGCTGCGATATCAGCACCCAAGGGTGGTGCTCTGAATGTCGAGGAGCAAACCTGCCATGCAGAAATACACAAGCTGGGAATCAGGGGTCTTCTCATCAAACCCATGAACCCGTGTACCCGGTACCCGACGAATCATTCACGGCTATTCCACCACCCGAAGGGTTCCTCCCTCAACTGCCTCAGGACTTCTTCGATGTCCCTAATATACACGAAGACCCTTCTTCTTTTTTAGATTTAGAGCTTTCCAAACTCACCGCAGGGTTAACCCAAAACCCCCAACCGCCACAGAACTTCGACCCCTCGGTAGTCCCGCCAGGTTCAAATCCTCAAACACAGCAGATCCAGAATCTCCAGAATCCAAGTCTTCAGAACCCCCAGTATCAGAATCCCGAACATCAGAATCTCGAGTACCAGAATCCCCAGTATCAAAACCCCCAGTATCAAAATTTCCCGAACCCTCAGGTTCCGCAGTATCAGAATCCCCCGGCCCCCAAAGCTCCCCAAATTCCCCTAGTTCCGCAGTATCAGACCCCAGGTCTTCAGAACCCCCAGTATCAGAATCCCGAACACCAGAATCTCGAGCACCAGAATCCCCAGTATCAAAACCCCCAGTATCAAAATTTCCCGAACCCTCAGGTTCCGCAGTATCAGAACCTCCCGGCCCCTCAGGCTCCCCAGTTTCCCCTGTCCCACGATCTCTCGGATCTCCCAGATCTCCCAGATCTTCCGGATCTCACGAGTGCCCCCCCGATTCCCCAGCCTCCTCCAAACCCCCAGTATCAGAATATCCTGGATATTCTGCACCCTGAAGTTCCCCAGCCTCCACAAGACCTCCAAAATCCTCAGCTGGTTCAGCCTGCTCAAGACTCCCAGAATCTCCAGCTTATCCAGTCTAACCAGCAACAGCAGGTTCGTTACCAGAGTCTTTCATTCCCCCTTTCGGCCCTTCGAGACACAGGTCGTCTAAGAGGTGGTACTCAGCTCTCCCTCTCTCCCTCTCTCCCTCTCTCCCTCTCTCCCTCTCTCCCTCTCTCCCCCCCCTCTCTCTCTGCTCCCGCTAGCTCTTTAAACTCTTGAAGAATTTATATTTTAAATGGAAATTGCTCACTCCAGTGCTGTAAATAGGCTCTTCGAAATCCGGTAAATGTTCACGAACCAATTTTCGTGGATCACGAATTTAGTGAAGGGGTGAGATGTAAACTGTGTACATCGTATGGAAAAGGCAATGCCACATATAGGAAATGCAATTGGCGGGTTAACTCAGAAACACTAGATCACTTCGGTTGCACCCAAGTAAGTCATTCTGAGAGTCAGTTGAAACGGGGCTGAGAAGGGCGATCACTAATCCTCGAGTATTCTAGTGCCGGCGCTTCGGACTGATTGTGAGTTTTTTCACGGCACCGTTGTCTCTCGCCTCGGCGATTTGACGCATGCGAAACCCACGCTTGAAACAGCGATAGCTGATCCCTGAGTTTTCTAGTGCATTGTAGAGGATATCGCCCTGCCTCCTCGTCCTGACTTCGTTCCAACATACACACATCAACCAGTAACCTGTACTCCATGTGTGACTCATGGCACGAGATGCGATCGCCTCAGGCCGGTGAGTTGCTCCATTTAGAGTGCCGACCTCCTTTTGCGGACAATGATTGTGTTTGGAAGTGCTTAAGAGGCTCTGAGATGGCGGCGATAACTGACTCGGCGCTTTCTAGTGTGAGGCGTGTGTCCTCAGGGGCAATCCGCTTGGGTGCGTAAGCGAAACCCTGACGGGGAGGGGAACGCTTGACAGGAACGTATCAACGGGCCACGAATTGTATCCCTATGTCTCCTCAATGCGGGGCGGACCAGAGGGTCTCTTCTCCTACCAGAAGTTCGGTTTCTTCCTCGACCAGCCGGCCGTAAGTAGACAGGACCCATGAGTCCCGAGCCACCCTGGAGTGGCCGAGCACGGCGGTAGCTGACCCGGAGTGTTCTAGGACCTACATATACAATATGCCCGTTGGGTCAACGGGGGCCCCCTGCCCATCGCGCCAGGGTTCCTCAAGCCCCGGAATCCTCCGCCCCGGCCCGCGATCCGTGTGCGGGTTCTTCGCCTTGCCTTCCCCGCCCGAGAGACCGCGGATCCGGTTATGGTGCCTTATGAGGCGCCCAAATACAAGGCGAGAAGAGGCCTTACTAACGAGCCTCCCCCTAATTATGGGCCACCCAGGGACACACGCTTCGTGGAGATTCCCGACGGAGACGAATTCAAGCTCACGGGGCTCGAGGAGCAGATTTTCAACCTCCACCCGGACAGGTATTTGCAACGTCCCGCGTCCCCCGGGCCTACGATACCTTTATACTATGTGGGCGACGAAACGAACTTTATAAGCGACATAACTCTACCCGACGACGACCCCGAGCACACCAACTTCGCCTTAGTCAAAGCGCAACGGCCGGACCATCCCAATCGCGAAGTCCAGCCAGCTCTAGCGACAGTGCCCACTGAGGCCGCCACCGTTGTTTATCCAGGCTACGATCCCACATGCCTGGAGCGCGTAAATGGGTGCGACATCTGCGGAAAGCCCGCCAGCCAGGTTTGTGCGGATAGTACCCATGATCTCGCTCATCCGCTATGGCTTTGCGATGAATGCGTCAAGGCTAGCAAGGAAGACAACGCAACAGCATTGGGTTTCTTCTTCAAGGAGCTGAGAGCATATGCCTGCTCTGTGTGTTCAGCCGGAATAGCCAGCCAGGCGGCAACGTACCATGGCAGACGCGCCAAAGTTTGGGGGGTCCCGCCCGACGCGTTCTACGGCGACAATAGCGGCGCGCGGTCGGTATCGAAAGGTCCGCCCCTCGCAGCCACGGGGTGCAGTTGCGCCACCAAATTGCTCGATGTGCCTCTCTGCAGGCCTCACCGGCTCGAGCATCTCCTGGACGCGCGCTCCAAGTCGGATAACATGAAAAAGTTCGTCCTGGGATGCTTTGGAAGGATGGTGTGCCCTTTCTGTCTTGACCGCGTAGGTGCCGACAAACACAATTTCAAAGACTCAGTCGGTAACCCGACCCCGTTGATTGTGTTTATCTGTCTGGCCTGCCTTGGCTTCGTACTCACGGATCCGGCGACACATGAGACGGCCCTTGGAGGCGCTTAACGGACTTAATTAAGCTACGATTCAGTGGTTTGCTGCAGGCGATGCGGGCACTTAAACCCCCACCTCTCCCATGAAAGTGATCCAGGCCAATTGCTTCATCGCTGAAGGCACTGGACTTATCAATATGCCATTTTGGCTATCAAAATATACAGGAGACGGATTGAATACCTCTTCATATGTATAGGCATATATATATATATATATTTAGTTTCATTCTTTTACGTCGGCTGTATGCTATGTAGATAGCGATATATACGTTTTTATATCCTTGACTCTTGGATGAATTAAACAAAGCATGATAGTATATGTAAGTGCGAGCAGATGCCCGCCTACCATCCCGATCATTAAGACGGCTCTCACAATGCATTTTAAGTAATAACATCTTCTATGCTCAGATGGGTCGTTAGCGAGCCCTCCATCGTTAGATAGAACCTCACTCCCGTTAGGTATCTTGAATCACGCAGTTTGCAATATGATATGATTCTATATCTCGTAGGCAGTCCCGTCAAGTCTATAGATTAACAGTAAAGTCCGGGAAGCCAGGTGGCTCTAGCTATATGAGTCTCAAATTGACGACTATTTGGTTACTATATCACTCAGTCAGCCACACTTATAGCACATATTTCATACGGTGCTACGATCAATGCACTGATCTTAATTTCTGTAAGATATATCCCTACTACATATTCTTCTGGTGAGTATATGGCCGCCACCCAACACAATTCGCACCAGAACGTCCTCGACAATTCGCCAACATTGCGAGAACAGACACGCGCCCATCCATTTCTGTTTTCCAAACTTCAGTTCAAGTGACAACGAAATCTGTGCAAAATCAAACTCAATACTCATCACCGCCCTGGTCCCGTTTTGGGATCTTAGTCGGAGTAGTAATACTCGTAGTCACAAGAGCTGATGATATCCCGACAGCTAGTCGGACCGTCGTCGTGGTTCTGCGACCACGAGTCTCCAGACTCCGACTCCCAGGCAAACTCTAGTCTACCAGAGACAGAGTTACCAGAGAAACAGATGGAATCCGCCACTGGTAATCTTTGGAAGCGGAAAGGCCCTTTCTGGAAATATTCCAGGGCCTGCACCGTATCACCCTCTTTAGCTACATCCACCACGATCTCAGTTTCCTTGGGCACGGTCTGAACGAGATATTCAAAGATGGGCAAAAGCCATGTCGTCCATCTCCCAACCTCTTTTCTTTTCCTGTCTTGAAGGAAGGTCGGGAAGTCTTTGGACACTTCTTTCTCATCGTCGTCATCAAGCCATTCGAGGATTTTCTCCCCTGGTTGCTCGACGATGACACCGAGAGTCACGAGGTTGCTGAGAACGGGATCCCAGATTTCTGGATCCATGATGGAGGCGACCTGATACGGAGCGCTAATCGGTCGTAGAATCAGGATGATATCTCGCATTGTCTTTCGACTTCTCTGGATAAATTGCCTTTCAATGTGATATTGGTCTTGGTAGTCAATGTCAATGGTGAAAGTGTTCCCTTGATACAACATTGTTTCCACTTCGTCGGTGATTTGGCGGCAGACTAGGAGAAGCGCAGGCAATGCGCTTTTATTGGACGAAGACGGCGCATGGTGGACGCCCAGTTCGAAATCTCCAAATTCTTCCTCCACACCATCATCCCAGAGATCTTCCTCAACCGATGGACTTGCGACACTGACGTCTTCTATTTCTTCGGGAGGCATCAATGTATCCAAACTCCATTCTTTCTGGATACAGCGAGGCTCACCAATGAGGTTCTGTTCACTACTGGCGTATCTATCGCACTTCTCATTCAAGTGCCACGGTGGCGCAGTCCAGCCCAGTGGGCGATTTTGATAGTACATATCATCAGAGCAGTCAAATATCAGGTGCTGCGGGATACAGAAGCTGTAGATCTGCCGGCGAACTTCTAAGGGAATTGTGAGGAACGCACTTTCGGGTGCTGGGGGATGAGGAGACGCCATGTTTGCTTGCTAGTTTTGCGGGTGAGGAGTGGGTTGTGATGATCTGTGGTGAGATTCACTTGGGCAGGCTTCACATTTCTCTTTAATACACAATCACCCCCGCGCCGAGAACATCAGGCATGAAGTTATCTCAGGTTGGGCGCTGAGGGCTGACCACTCGCTGTGACTATCACGTAAGGCTCTCTCCAATGGGATTGCGTTTAATATATATAAGCCACTAATAGCATCGTTTTTTAGAATAAGAAGCTGACGATTGCGCCTTGAGGTAGCGCTACGAAAAAGCACGCGCCTCTCGCGCGTGTTGTGTTGTACTCGTACTTTCTAACTCATTCCCCCCCTCACTCAAGGTTACATTTATCCTCCATTTGCTTAAGAGGTTTTGGCTTGTTACATTGTTGAGCTGTTTCAGAAGCACGATAAAACTCGTCATATTCTATGTAACGCATGTATTTCAGCACGAGACGCCCTACAATGCACATGATGTGACCTGGTGTCACAGAATCCGTGATATCCGTATATCCCGCAACATCGTCGGTAGTGCGTGTGTAACATAAGTGTATGAAGGAGTTTGGCCAATCTCAGAATTTAGGCTCGCTAAGTTCAGTACTGTGTACGTCGTGTAGGTAATTCTATAATGGCCTGATTTACGCAGGGACTTAATTACGACTGGGCTAGAAACTAAGATAACCTGCGATGATAGATAGTCTGAAACCCACTCTAGCGTGCACTGTCTCTCCTGTCGAAAGTTTATTTAGCGCCCTCATATTCGACCGCGATTTCATCCCTAAAGCTAATACACGAGGGCCTCTTACGGGCCGTGTAACAAGGGCTAGTATTCTAGGGCTTAGTTCAAAGGCTGTATTAGATAATAATCCTTCTAGGTTGTAAAAGTTCCGTGGCCTTTAAAATAGACTATATCTATCGGGGCCTCGAGCCTCCTATTTTTACACGATTAGTAAAGTTATTTCCTCACATTCTAGTTCCTTCAATACGAGGTCATATCGTGTATGTCTCAGTCTGTAGGCGACCAGAGACCTCGTAGACCCATAAGGTCTATGATATATTGCATCTGAAAATTAATAGATCCTCGTCCTCTGATTGGCTCGCTCACTTCACCAACTGGTGACTAAAAGTGACACCTCTATAGCCGCTACGAGGGACGCAAAAACTACAGCAGTGGTGAGTGACTCGGTTTGCATTTGTGTTGGCATTTTAGGAAACAGATGGCTCGGAATATAGATTTGCCTTGTAAACTGGTCTGATAGTTTTTAGAGAATGTTCGAGTAAGGGCGTTTTAATGTGGTAAGAAAGGATATCTTCCTGAGGCATTTATATTCTTTCAAATAGTAGCGTAAGGCCATTCTTACTATTCTTCTTAGACAAGAACTGTTCTGCTCTCCTAGAAATTCTTGGGGATAATAGTGTCTAGGGAGTAGACTTTGCCGTGAAAGGGTGTGTATTAAAAACTATTGCTAGGTCTATTGGAACTATAACGTAATTCAGGAGGTGAGATCAGCATTAATATTGACCATATGGTTTCCCGGTCACATTTTTTAGGACGCGATGACACCCAAAGTCGTACTATTTACCAACCTCCCTGTATTCATGCGATTGACCTTGATGATACGATTATTGACAGTATTGCTTTACCGCTGCTCCGTTCTTGGACGGTAACGTCTAGCTTAAGACGTTTACGGTCTAACGAAAGACCTATAGTTTGGTCTACGCACGAGGTGATGCGTATTGTTCGTTGTTTAGATACTTTGGATGCCTCTACTTGTCGTGGCCGCAGCAGCTTGCTACCTGACGAGCTTCTTTTGAATGTATGGACCAGTGTGTTTTACGACATTCGGTATTCGCAAAAGGACTCTTGGACGAAATTTCGTTTTCGCCTGTCCGTTCCGCTAGGTACTGGGGGGCTCATGCGAACCTCTCCCAATACTTACCCTTTGTAAGACATGGATGGAAAACACGGCTACGCCGGAAGGATGTCTCCCCGATCTGTGAAGATATCAATTCCTTATCCCATCGAGTTCGTATATATCATGCTTCCTAAACCCGGCATAAGCATCGGCACACTGTGCGCCTTCTCTAGCCACTGATCCGTCTTTTCCATGCCGTAGAGCCCAATGGAAGCCAAGTTGAAGTCATCAATTTCCGCAGGAATGATTTGTGACAATGTTTCCTCCAGCTTTGCCACTGTAACACACAGAGTTAGCTATTGCTCAGGGTAACTTACGTTAGGAAGCCTCCAGCACACGGTTTTCCCTCTCGAAACAAACCCATACAACCTAGCAGCTAGAATAGAATAGAAGTAGAAGGCCTCATTATGACTCACTAGACACAAGTAAGGGGTCCTTGCCTGCTTTGAGCTCCCCCATCCACGAATACGCAGATGGCGCGTCCCAAAGCGCTCTCCGCATCGTACTAGGCAGGCGACCTGGGCACTCTGACCAGCCACGCTTGAAGAACTGGTAGACCTCTTGCACAACATTAGTGGCCTGCCAGGTGCGGCGGATGCTCTCGGCTACGATCCAAGCCCACCACACAGCCTTCTGTGCGGAAGCGGGGCTCCCCGTTATATCAGGGGCGTTGGCTAGTGAGTTGGGGTGGAACGGCGAGGACGCGAGGAAGCGCTCGGGATGTCCTAGGCCGTCCTTTGCGCTCTCGAGCATCTGCTTATTCCACAAGAACAGAGTCGGGATCAGGTCCTCGGCCTGCGAGCGCATGCGGATGTCGCCGTCATATAGACGGATGAGCTGGTAGCACAGTAGGGACTGCACGCGGCTTAGACGGTCAAAGATGCTCAGCCCGTCGCCGCTGGCGTTGCCTAAGGATATCTCGACGGCCTGGTCTTGCAGGAGTTGGGAGACGCGGTCTTCGAGGATCCGATGCACCTTGACCGCTGGGGTTTTAAATTGCCATTTTGAGGCAAGTGTTGGCTCTGGAGACATGTCTCGGGAGCTTGTTTCGGGAGTTTTGGAGGTATGCAGATATTTTAGATTGTAATTTTATTTAAATTAAAGTTAAAACTATATTATAGTATTAATTTAAAGCTTATAAGCTATTAATGTTTTTTTTTTTATTTATTAATATAAGTTTAACTTTTATATTTATTTAAAATTTAGCTATAGCTAAATATATTAACTATAGCAAAGTTTATTTAAATATATTTAAATATTAATTTTTATAACTATATTATTTATTATATTTTAGTAGTATTAGCTATTAATATATATTTCTATTATAATAAAAGCTAGCTTTTAATATAATAAAAGCTAATTTTTAGTTTAATAAAAGCTAGTTTTTAGTTATTAAACTTTAGTTTTATTATTTTAACTAACTTATTAAATATATTTTTAGTTTATTAATATAGCTAATTTTTAAAAAAGCTTAGTTAAAAAAAAAAAGTTTATAATTATTAAAGCAATAAAATAATATATTTATATAAGCTAAAAAAACTTTTATATATTTTATTAATATTTAAATTTTTTAGCTTTTTTTGTTTAAACTATATTTAAACTGTTTAAAATTATTAAAATAGCTATATAATTAAAATATAGCTTAATTATTTAAAATTATTATATTAATTATTTTTAATAAAATATTAAAAATATAATTATTAGTATATTAAAATAATTTGTTTAAAAATTAAAAATAAACTTAATATAGCTTTAAATTTATTATAATAAAAGTTATTACTAAAAATCTAAAAGTTAATAAAATATTTAAATAAATATAAAAATATTTAAAACTACTAACTAATATAAGCTTAATTTTTATATTATAATATATATTATTATTAAAACTATAAAATTTAAAATTAAAATATATTATTATACTATTTAAATAATTTTAGCTAATAATAAACTTAGCTTTATATTTAATAGTTTATTATTAAAGTTTATAAATATATTATAAAATATAATAAGCTTAGTATATATAAATATTAGCAAAAGTAAAAATATAATTTATACTAAATATTTTTAAAATAAAAGTATATTATATTATATATTAAAATAATTTGTTTAAAAATTAAAAATAAACTTAGTATAGCTTTAAATTTATTTTTTGCTATATAGCTTATTAAAAATTTTAATTAGCAGCTATAATATATAATAAATATTATATTTATATAAAGCTAAATAGTTTTATTTAAATATATTTAAATATAAATTTTTATAAAATACCTAAAATAAATATATATAAATATTTTATTATAGTTTTTTATAATAATTGCTTAAATTTTTTAGCTATTTTTGCTTAAGCTATATTTAAGCTGCTTAAAGTTGCTAAAATAGCTTTTTATAGCTATATTAAAAGTATTATTATAGCTAAAATATAGTTTAGCTTTTTAAAGTTGCTATATTAGTTATTTTTAATAAAATATATAAAAAGTTAATATTTTTATATATTATATAAATAGTTTAAAAAAGTAAAACTTTTAACAATTTAATAAACTATTATAAAAAGTTTGCTAAAAGCTAATAATTATATAATTATAAAAATAAAAAACTAAAAAAGTATAAAATAATTAAAATTAAAAAAAACTATTTAATAATAGCTATATTAATTTAATTTAAATATAAAAATAATAGCTATTTAAATAAAGCTAGTAAATATAAATATAAAAATATTAATAAATATAGTTTATAAATATAAAAATACTACAATTATAAAAATACTAGCAAATATAGTTTATTTATAAATATAAAAATATTATTATTATAAAAATATTAGCAAATATAGTTTATAATTATAAAAATACTATAAGTATAAAAATATTAGCAAATATAGTTTATAAATATAGTTTACTTATAAATATAGTTTATTTATAAATATAGTTTATTTATAAATATAAAAATATTATAATTATAAAAATACTAGCAAATATAATTTATAAATATAATTTACTTATAAATATAGTTTATTTATAAATATAAAAATACTACAATTATAAAAATACTAGCAAATATAGTTTATAAATATAGTTTATTTATAAATATAGTTTATTTATAAATATAGTTTATTTATAAATATAGTTTACTTATAAATATAGTTTACTTATAAATATAAAAATATTATAATTATAAAAATACTAGCAAATATAGTTTATAAATATAGTTTATTTATAAATATAGTTTATTTATAAATATAAAAATACTATAATTATAAAAATATTAGCAAATATAGTTTATAAATATAGTTTACTTATAAATATAGTTTACTTATAAATATAGTTTACTTATAAATATAAAAATATTATAATTATAAAAATACTAGCAAATATAGTTTATTTATAAATATAAAAATATTATAAATATAAAAATACTAGCAAATATAGTTTATAAATATAAAAGCTAAAATATTTAAAAGCTTTTTTTTATATAAGCTATTAGTTAAGTATACTAAAAGCTAAAAAAGCTTTATATTAAAAGCTTAAAATAAAAAGTAATAATAAAGCAATATTATTAATAAAAATATAAGCTATTAAAACTTTAAAAAAACTAGTAATAAAAGCTTTAAAAGTATTATTTTAATAGTTAGTACTATATAAACTTTATAGCAGTAAAAATACTAAACATAATATTTTTTAAAATATTATTTATTTTTAATAGTATAATAAACTAAAAATAAAATACTATATAAGCTTTAGTATTAAACTTAATAAGTTATAAATAAACTATTAATAATTAGCTATATTTAGTTAATAACTTTTATTATTTATTTTATATAGTATAAAAAATTTAAGCTATATAAAAATATATAATTAATATATATAATTTATATAAGCTATTTTTTAATAATGTTTTATAAAAAATTATTTTATATAATATTAGCTAGCTTTAATATAGTAAAGTTTATTAAATTAATATATGCTATATTTAAATATAATTTTTATAGCATTACTAAGCAATATATTTTTTATAGTTTATTTTTAATATTATAATTAGTATGCTTTTTTTATATATAGCTTTATAACGTAATAATTTTATTAAAGCTTTTAATTTAGCTATATAGCTAATAAACTATAGCTAAACAATAAAAACTACTATTATTTGCTAATAATATTTAGTTATAAAACTTTAGCTAAATAGCTAAATTATAAAGCATAAATTTTAAAAAAAGCTAGTTTTTAAATATAAAATATTAATACCATAGCAGCTAGCTAAAAAAAAACTATTAAAAGCAATATAAATTTTATAAAACAAAAATTTAAATAGTATATATTTTAAATATTATAAACAATATATATTAAATAACTATTAGTTATTTTATAGCTATAATATTAATATTAGTTAAAAAAAAAGCTATAAAACTTATTTATATTAAATAAAGCAAATTATAAGTATAGCACTTTTAAAAAACTTTATAATTTTAACTATATAAAAAAAACGTTTAGTTTTAATAGGTTTAATAACTAAAATTATAATAAGTTAGCTTTAGTATAAAATAAAAAAAATTAATATATAAAAAATTATAATAATAATATAACTTATTATTATATTAATAAAAGGTTACTTTAAAAAAGTTATTTAGCTAAATATTTATTTATAACTAATAAATAAACTATATAATTATATAGGCTATTATAATAATATAATTGTTATACTTATATATTTATTTTATTATTAAACTAACGTTTATAAAAAGATCTAGCAATTTTAATTTATTAAACAATTAAAGTTAATTAAAAAAGTATTTTTAAAAGTTAATAGCTTAGCAAATGTTTTAAGCTTTAGCGCTTATTAGTTTTATAGCTAAATTATATATATATTAAAATAGGTTGTTTTAACCTTTTAAAACGCTATTATTTTACTAATAAATATATTTATAAAATTTTTACTGCTTTTAAATAGCTATTAAAAGCTTTTTTGCTAACTTAGGTATTTTTTAAATAAAAGTATATTATATACTAATATAATATTTTAAAACTAAACCTATTTAAGCTATTGCTTTATTTTTAAGTTAATAAAACTAAATAGTTTATTTTTAATATATAAAAGCTATAAAATAAAAGTTAGCAATAAAAGTTTTATTAAATATAAAAATAGTATTAGCTTTTTATAAACTAATAATAAAAGCTAAAGCTAGCTAAAAAGCATTTAGTTTTTTATTAAAATTAGTAGCGTTAACTTAGCAGCTATAAAATATTTTAATAGTAGTAGGTTAAAACTATAACTTATTTTTAATTTATATTAAAAATTTAGTTAGCAAAGGTTAAATTTATATTTTTAAACTAGGTATTATTACTTTAATAATAAATATTAACTTTATTTTAGGTTTTTTTATTAATATTTTATTTATATATATTATTTAAAGTTTTAAGCTTGCTTAAAAACTTAACTATATAGTATACTATTAATTAACTAAATATATTAATAGTATTAATTTTTTAGTAGTAATTTTTAGCTAGTTATAAACTAGTTGCTTTATTTAGTTATAATAATAGTTAAAATATTAACTAGTTGCTATACTAAAAAAATTATAGTAATAGTAAAAAAGTTTAATAATAAACAAAAAGCTTAGTTAAGTTAAATAGTTATTAAAGCAGTTATTAAAGCAGGCTTTTATTAAATAAGTTTTTATTAAAACAAGCTTTTATTAAGCAAATCTTTATTAAAACAAACTACTATTAAAGTAAACTACTATTAAAATAAACTACTATTAATAACTAAAACAATATAAACTATATTATATAAATATAAGCTAAAATTTATTTATATAAATAGTTTAGCTTATATATATCTGCTTAAATAAATATTGCGTATATATTAAAATTTACTTTTTTATTTTTTTATTATTTTTAAACTTTAAGCAATACTATATAATGCTTTATTAGTTTATATACGTACGGCTTAATTAACTATTATAATGTATAAGCTAAGGAATTAGCAAACCCTAAAACCGCTAATTAGTTTAATTTTAATAAGTTAGCTTATTTTAATAGCTAATTAATTAGCTTATTTTATACTTGTTTTTAAAAATAACTAATTAATTCGTTTTAATAATTTACTTTATTAGTTTATTAAGCTTATAAAAAACTAGTTACTAATATATTTAATTATTAAGTTATATATAATAATAAAATGTTTTATTTTTATAACTATAGTATAATTTTAACAATAGTTATTTTAAATACCTTTTAATTTAAAAAAACTAACAAAAAAACTTTTTTATATTAACTTTATTATATACTATAATAAAATAATTAACTTTTATTTTAGCTAGTTTTTAATTAACTTTTTGTTTTATAAATATTAAATATTTAGTTTATAGCTATAAATATAAAATTTAGCAAACTATAGCAATTAAATTTTATTAAATAAATAACTAAAACAAAATAAAATAAGCAAAAAAAATAAAAGCTAGTTAAATATTAAGCTATATTTATTAAATATTATAAAAAAACTAAAAGTTGTTTAGTTTAGTTATTTAATATAATTTAAAAGCTTTTTTATAACATTTAAACATTTAGCTTAGTTAGCTAAATATTTTATATTATAATAAAACATATATATTATAACCTAAAACAAAATATATAACTAAAATAAAATAAACAAAAAATAAAAGCTAGTTAAATATTAAGTTATACTTATTAAATATTATAAAAAAGCTAAAAATTATTTAGCTTAGTTATTTAATATAATTTAAAAGCTTTTTTATAATATTTAAACACTTAGTTTAACTAGCTAAATATTTTATATTATAATAAAGCATATATTTTATAATATAATAAAGCATATTTTTATAAAATAAAAAATAATAATAAAATTTATATTATAATTTATATTTAATTAAATACTTATATATAACTTAATATTAATAAGTTTAAACTATATAATAAAACTAAAATTAAATAATTATTAACTATTTTATTAAAAATATACTATAAATATATTATAGTAAATATAATAAAATAAACGTATTAATATATAAAATTTACTAAGGCCTAGTAAAAATAATATATAGCAGTTTTAAAGCTAATATATTTTTAAATTAAAAAAGTAGTATTAAAAAGTTAGTATTTAATTTAATTTTATTATTATGTAATACTATACTATAAACAACCTAGCATTTATTTATTTTATTTATAAATAATGGTATTAATAACTATAGTATTAACAATTATAGTATTAATAACTATAGTATTAATAACTATAGTATTAATAATTATAATATATAAAGTTTATTATATATATTTTAAATTTTTTAAACATATATATATTTTAAATAAAATATAAAACCTACTAAAACTAATATAGCTTATATTAAATTGTTTATAAAAAACCTTTTGCTTTAGCTTTTATAAAAATATAATTTTATTTATAGTATAAAAAGTTAAAATTAGCTTAGCTAGCTACTATAAAAGCTTAGTTATAGTTAGTTAAAATATAGCGCTTAAAAAAGTTATTTGTTATATTATATAAAACAAATTATAATAATTAATATTAATTTATTATATTTTTTAAAATTAATAATAGCTTATATTATAAACTTTATAGTTTTATAAAGCAAAAAGTTATTACTACTAAACTTATTTAAAGTAAGCTTTAAGCTATATAGCTTAGCTAAACTATTACTTAAATATAAAAAGCTAAAATAGTTATAAAGCAAAAATAAATATAATAGCTATAATATAAGCTAAAAATATTGCTAATAAATAACTAAATAACTATTAAAAAATATTATTATTTAAAATAATATTATTTAAAAAAATAATATTATTTAAAAAAACAATATTATTTAAAAAAATAATATTATTTAATATAATATTATTTAAAAAGGCAATATTATTTAAAATAACATTGTTTAAAAAAACAATATTATTTAAAAAAACAATATTGTTTATAAAAAAGCTAAGCTATATATTTTATAAAATTAAAATAAAAACAAATAGCTGTTTAATATACTAAACAGTTTTAGTATTAAATATAATATTTAGTTTTTTTATAATATAAAGTTTAATTTATAAAGTTAAAATCTTTTTACTAAAAAAAAAAAACAAATAAGCTTAAAAGCTAATATATAACCTAGCATATATTTTTTTTAAATTTTATTAAAACTTTTTACTGCTAAAGCTAAAGCTTATTTACTATAAAAAACAAAAGTTATAAAAATAACAACCTTTTTATTAATTAATTTTATATATTTTTTATATTATTTAATAATTAATTTAATAACTAACTTTAAATTAATATTTAATAATTATAACTAGATTTTTTTAGTAATAAAGCTAACTTTTAATGCTTATTATTTATTTAAAATAAAAAAATAGTTCTATTTATTTTAAACAAAAAAAAACAATAATATTTAGTATAAAAAAACAATTAACTAACATTTTTAATATATTATTAAAAAGCTTTTTTACTAAAAAAACTAAAATTTTATAATTTTAGCTAGCTATAAAAATAAAAAAACAGTTTAAATATATAACTATTAAATATTAATAATTTTTTAAATAATATTAATATAAAACTTATAATTAGTTTATTATAAGTAGCTTTTAAGTTTAAATAATAATATAAGCTATTTTTAGCTTAAATATATTTAAAAATAAACTAAAATATAATTAATAAACAAATTTTTAAAAAATTAACTAAATTATAACTTGCTTTAAAAAGTATATTACTTTTAGCTTATTAAATAAAAAAAATAAAAGTATATATTAATTTTTATTAATAATTTTAGCTAGTTTATATATAAAAAATAATTTTTTTTATATTTTTTAAACTAATTAAAAGTTTTATTTAAAATTTTGCACGCTTTAATTTTATTTAAATACTTATTTATTTTTAAGCGTTTTTTATTTAGTAATAAATAAAAAGCTAAATTAAAAATTAAAAAACAACTTTTTATTTTTTAATACTTTATTATATTTATATTTAAAATAAAAAGTTATAAAAGTTTATATAGTTATACTAAAAAAGCTTAGCTTTGCTTTAAATATAAAACTTTATATAAATTATTAATATATATTATAATAAGTTAATAATATTTTTATTTTAATAGTAAATTATAAAACGCTAAAATAAAAGTAAACATTAGTATTTAAGTTGCTTTTTATAATTTTAATATTATAATAAAAGTAGCTAAAATAAATATTTGCTTATAATTATTATTAATATATTATAAATATATAAAAAAAAACAGTATTAATTTATTATTAAAAACTAATTAAAATTATATATAAAATAAAATAGCTATAATAGTAAGTATAGCTATTTATATATTATATAAATAATATAAAAATAATTATATTATTGTTTAGTTAATTTTATTATAAATATTAAAATAAAAATATAATAAAAAATATATAGTTTATATACTAAATATTATAAATTATAAAAAATAAAGCTATATTTAATTAAAAATAAAAAGTTTTTGCTTAGTTTAAAATGTTTAGTTTAAAATGTTTAGTTTAAAATAGTTAAGTTAAAATAATTAGTTTAAAATATTTAGTTATATAATTGTTTTATTTTTTTAAAACTTTATATTATTTTATTATTAAACTAAAAAAAAAAAAAAAAAAGCTAAACTTTATTATAACTTTTTATAATAAATAGTTAATTATATTAAAATATATATTTATTAACTAATAATAAAAAAAAAAAAACTAATTATTTAAAACTTATTATAAATTGTTTTTTTTTAAAAATTTTTATTTTTAGTAGCTTTTAAGCATTACTATTTATTATAAAGTTATTTGCGTACTATTTTTTATATTAAAAGTTTAATTAAATATAAATAATAAAAAAGTAAAAAAGGTTTAGTTTAATTTTAAGTTTTAGTTTTTAATTTTTAAAAAGTTTTAAATAAATATTGCTTACTAGCGCTTTAAATAAAATATTGTTATTTATTAGTAATAAATTTAAACGTTATTATAATTTATATATTTTTTATAAGCAATAAAATTTATAATAAATATTTTAATAATTAATAATTATATAGTAGTTATACTTATTTTATAATAGTAATAATTTTTAATAAAAGCTATAAATAAAGCTATAACTAATACTTTTTAAAAAAAAAACAATAATTATAAATAAATATTTAATATAATAAATATATAATTAAAAATAAAAAAAAAATTAATTAAATTAAATATATTATAGGTTTAAGTATTAATAAAAGCAATTTTAAAATTAAAAGCTATTTATAACTATATATATAAATATTAAAATATTATAAAAAAAAAGCAATAATTTTTATTATATTTTTAATATAAACGTAAATATAAATATAAATATAAAACTATAAGCTATATAATATTTAAGTTTTTTAATAAAAATATAATATAAAGCTAACTATATATATAATTATTTAACTGCTATATTAAAATATTTTAATTTTTTTTATAAATAAACAAAAACTTTCTTTTTTTTATTAGATTTTTTTTTTTTTTTTTTATTAAATAACTTACTTTTAATATTATTATTATTATTATTATTGTTATTTTTATTTTTTTATTAAACATATAAATATAATAAAAATAGCAGATTATATATAATATATATAAATATAAAAAGTATATATTATTAAAGTATTTTTTAAGGATATAATAAAATAAAAATAAAAGCAAGCTAATATTATAGCAAGCATACTAGTTTATATAAAAGCTGCTAGTATTTTAACTATAGCTATAAATAAAAATAGCTTAAAAGAAATTTTTATAATAAATAATATTTGCAAATATATTAAAGCAATTAATATATATAATATATATAGTAATATTATAACTAAAACAATTAATAATTATATGCTTTTTATTTTATATTTAAGTTAATATAATATATATATAAATAAACAATTTAATATATATAAATATATATAAAGTATAAAAAGTAGTATTAATAGCTATATTAATAATTAGCAAATAAATTTAATTATATATACTTTTTTTATATAAAATAATAATTATTTTTTAAAATAAGTAAATAAAAGTGCTAATAAAAGCTATAGCAATAATAATAATAATAATTATTTATATATTATATATATAAGTTAATTTATATATTTAATATAAACTAAATATAAATAAGTATAATATATATAAAAAGGCAAAAATAAAAGTAATAAAAATAACAAAAAGTATAAAACAAATAAATAAAATATAATAACTATTATATAATAGTTAAATAACTTTTATATAATAAGTATTATATATATATATATATAATAAATATAAGTAAGCAAAAAAGCAAGCAAATAAGCGGTAGTAGTAGTAGTAAGCTATTATTATTAAAAAAAAAAAAAAAAGCTTATAAATAAAAGCTACCTATTTTTATTTGTATAGCTTATAAAAACAAAAGAAACTTTTATATTTATTAGTATAAATTATTTATAATATTTATACTTTTTATTAAAGGTTAAAATATAAACAAATATATTAGCAATATAGCTTTATATTATAAACTAACTTAATAAGTTTTTTTTTTAAAAACTATATAAAAAATATAGTTTTATTAGAACTATTTACTATTTTATACCTTTGCTTATTAGCTAGTTTAAAACTTTATACTTAAAAACTTTAATTAAGCTAAAATTATTTTATAAAAAAACTAGGCTTTTTTTTATATTAAAAAAGTTTTTTTTTATTTAAAGCTTTTTATTTATTTATATGTTTAGTTTATATATATAATTAGCTATTTTTTTAACTAAATAGTTATAATTTAATTTATATTTTAATTAGTTTATATTAAGCTTATATACTAGCTAAATTTAATAGTAGTATATATATATTATTTTTTTAACTTTTGCTATAATATTTATAAAAAGCTTTAAAATATTATATTTTACTAATTAGTATATTTTATTAAAGGTTGCTTTTAAATTTAATAGTATATTAACTTTATAAAAATATTTTATTATAAACTTAAATATATTAAGCTTTATAAATATAAGCTTTTTTTATATATTAAATATTATATTATTATTATTTTTAATTTTAAATAAATTAGCTTTAGCAAAAAAAAATAACTGTTTAGCTACTTGCTTATTAACTTTAAATAATTTAATAGCTTTATTAAATTTTTTATTTTTAATAAAAAATATTAGTACAAAAATTTTGCTTACTAAAAACTTATAAAAACTAACTATTATTTAAGCTACTATTATTTTTTTATTAATTAAGTTATAATAAATAATGCTATTAAAGCTATTTAAATTAATTATTTATATATTAAATGTTTTTTAAATATTTTGTTTATTTATAGTATTTAATATAATTTAATAATATGTTTATATATTAAATAGCGCTATAATAAAAAAGTAGCTTAAGTTATAGTATGCTATTTAATTTTATAATATATTAAAAAAGTTATATAACTTTAATTTTGCTAAATATTAAAACTACGCGCTAAAAGTATTAAAAAAAATTAGTAATTTAATTGCTTTTATTTTTTAGTTTTATATTTTTTATTTTTTTTTTATAATATTACTATATATTTTATTATATAATTTGCTTATTTATTATTTAAAAATGCTATATTTGCTTTTTTATAGCTTTTTATTTAATGCTAAGTTTTATAAATAAAATATTTATACTTAAAAGTTTTTAATATTATTTTAATAATATATTACTTTTTAAAATATATTAGTAATAGTTTTAGTTATATTTTTTGCTTTATTAAAAATATTAGTTATTTTTTTAATAAATAAAAAATATATTTTATTATTTTTTAATATGCTTATAATTTTAAAAAAAATAGTAGTTTTTTTTATAAAAGCAATAGTTTTTTTTATAAAGTTAATAGTTTTATTTATAAAATTAATAGTTTTTTTTATAAAAATAGTAGTTTTTTTAATAAAAATAATAGTTTTTTTAATATAAATAATAGCTTTTTTAATAAAAGTAATAATTTTTTAAAAAATTAGTTTAAATAAAAAAAACAAACTACTTTTATTAGTTAAATAAATAAACTATAAAGTTAATATATTATTAATAAAATAATATTATTATATATAATATTATAGTAATATATATTAAATAGCTTATAGTAAATATATAATTAAATAAAATAATATATAATAGTTTAAAATATTAAAAATAAAAAATTATAATAATATATATAAATAATAAAAAAATATAAAAAGTTTTAACTAAACAACTAGCTTTTATTAAGCAATTAGCTAATTATAAAAGTTTGCTTATATATTTAGTTACGCTTTAAAAGCTATTAAACGTTTATATATTTTAAGTTATACTTTTTAAAAACTATTATAAACTTAAAGTTATTTTGCTACTATTTTAAATAGCTAGCTTATTTTATATATACTTAGTTACGCTTTAAAAGCTATTAAACATTTATATATTTAAAGTTGTTTTTTAAAGGCTATTATAAGCTTAAAATTATTTTGCTGCTTATATACTTATAATTACGCTTTAAAAACTATTAAACGTTTATATATTTAAAGTTGCTTTTTAAAAGCTATTATAAGCTTAAAGTTATTTAAAATATATTTTATATAAATATTTTTAATTTTTTAAAGCTAGATTTTTTTATAATAAAATATTTAGCTATTAATAAGCTTAATTAGTATAGCGCGCTTATAAAAAGCTTTAAAATATTTAATAAATATATACTTTTAAAGTATTGCTAATAATTTTAATACTATTAAAGTTTTTTTTTTTCTTTTTTTTAAAATATTTAAATAATTACTAAATATATATTTAAAATTATTTATATACTTTATAGGTATTAATTTTTATTAAATTTTTAATGTTTTAAGCAAAAAATACTTATTAAAATATTATATTATTAACAATTTTACTATTTAATACTATATTTTTATTATTACTACTGCTTTTATTTATATATAAAGCAATTTTTATTTTAATAAATACTTTACTAATATTAAAAAGTTTTTATAATGTTTTTTATTAAATAAATAATATTATAATAGCTAAGCAAAATATAAAAAAGCTTATATATAATAGTATATATAAAGTTCTTTTTTTAAAAAATAAAATAGTAGCTTTTTTAGCTTTTAGTAAGCTTACTACTATTGCTACTAGTAGTAACAATAATAATAATAACAATAATAATAATAAAAAAAGCGTTAGTACTATTATTAAAATCTTTGCTAATTATAACAATAATAGTAGTTTTAGCACTTTTTTTTCTCTTTTTTTTTTTTTTGCTTTTGCTTTTGCTTTTGCTTTAGCTGCTTTTTTTGCTTTTTTTGTTATAACTGTTATATTTTTTATATCTTTTGTTATAGCTGTTATATTACTGCTACTAACGCTAACGTTAATACTAACGCTAATACTACCGCTAATACTATTACTATTAAAAATAAAAGCAAAAACAATAATAATAATAATAACAATAGTAATAATAATAATAATAATAATAAAAACAAAAATAATAATAAAAATAACAATAGCAATAATAATATTAACGTTAGTATTAATAGCAGTTATTATTATAACTATTAGGTTTGTTTTTTTAAAAGTATATGCTATATTATATTATATAATATATACTTTTAGTTAGCTTTATAAAGCTTATTAAATAGTAATTATTATAACTAAGTTAGCTAAAATGCTTGCTATTTTTAGTATGCTAGCAATAGTAATAGCTATAAAGCTATATAAATAAACTAAGTTTTATATAAAAAGCTATTATATTAACAAATAAAATAAAGCTTTAAAGCTAGCACTGCTAGCTAGTTGCTTAATTAATACTTTTATTAGCTTAGTTAATAATATATATAAAACTTATATTTTAATTATAAAAAAAAGCTTATTAATATATTTAAAAACTAAAATAATTATATATAGTTATTTATTAAATAATAGCTAATTTAAAAATTTTTATTTTAGCAGTTACTTTTATTACTATTGCTATTATTTTTATTTTTACTATTATTATTACTACTACTAAGCTAGCTAAATAAATTAAAAAGCTTTTTTAAAAGCTTTTTAATAATTTTATATTAATATAGCTAAAGCTAAAAAAAATAGCAAAAATTGCTTTTAAAATTGTTTATTTATTAAGTTATATAAAAAATATTTATTTTAAAAATTATTTTAAAAAATAAAAAGTTATTATTTTTAAAGCTAGTATATTTAAAATTATTAAAATTTTATTTTATTTAATAAATATTTTTAAAAGCTTATAATTATTAAAATTATTGCTAGTATTTTTTATATATATATATATATTATATATATTTATTTTTTATATAAATTTATAGTAAATTTAATATTTTTATTTTATAGCTAATTATTTAATTTTTTTGTTTATGCTTTAAATATTTTTATTTTTAATATAATACTAAAATGCTAAATTTAATACTAGCTTAATTTAAAATAATATAAAACTTTTATTAATAAAGTAATTAAAGTATTTATTTATTTATTTGCTTGTTAGCTTTTATTTATTATATATATTTTTTTTTATAAAATAATTATTTAAAACAATATAACTATATTATTATATATATGCGTTATTAACCTTTTTTAGTGCTTTTTTTTTTTTTTTTTTTAACTTTTGCTTGTTTATTTTAATTAAAAAATATAATAACGTTTAATAATATTTATATAAAAGCTTAAGCTTATAATAATAAATAGTAGCTGTTTAAATTTTATTGCTTACTATTATATTATATATTTTTAACTGCAAACTTTTTTATTTATAAACTTGTTTTAAAGTTTATATTATTTTTTTATTTTTTTAGTTTTATATTATTATTATTAAAACTTTGCTTTTTTTTTTTAAAATTATATTTAGCTATTATTTTTATATTACTAATATTAACTTAAAACATACTATATAGTTATAAAAGGTAATTATATTAATATAAAATAAATTAAATAAAAAAAAAGTACTATAATATTTTAAACTAATATAAAGCTTAATAAATAAAATTAAAAGCAATAAAGTACTAATAAGTAAAAAAATAGCTGCTTTTTAATTTATAATAAAGTTAGCAAATATTATAATAAAAATTATAAAGTTAGCAAAAACTATTATAACTAAAATTACTAAAATATAACTAACTATTATAAATATTAATATAAATATTAAAACTAAAATAGCTAAAGTTATAAATAAAAAGTTTATAAATAAGGTTTTTTTAAAGCAATATAATATTAAAATTAAATTTAATAAAAAATTTTTTAAACTTAATTATTTTAAATTTATAAAGTTAACTAAAAAGTTAAAAAAAAGCTTATATTTAAGCTTATAAAAAAAAGCTTTTATATATTATTATTTAAGTAAAAAATATAAAAAAAAAAAACATTTAAAGCTAATATAATTTTATAAAAGTTTAAAAGTATAATAAAGCTTAATATTTAAAATATGCTTTAAAAATTTTTTTTTTTAATAAATTATAGCATTTAAAGTTTAATAATAAACGCTAAATATTTTATAGCATAGTTAAACTTTTTTAAAAACTAAAAAAAAAATAAACTATTTTATTTATTTTATTTAATTTAAATAATAAATATTTAAAGCAATATAATTAAAATTATTATATAAATATTATATATTAGGTTTTTTTAAAAGCTTTTAAACTTAAGTTTTATAACAATATTTTTATTTTAACTTTTAAAGTATATAAATAAAAAATTTGCTTATATTTTATAATTAAATTTAAAAAAAAACAATTTAAAATATAAAATAGCTTAATACTAAATTATTATTGCTATTATTATATTACTATTTAACTATTATTAATTAAAGCGTTTTATATTTAAAGCAACTAAATAATAATATTTAATTAAAAATAAAAAATAAATATAATATTATAAAATTATATTTATAAAGTTAACGTAAAAAATATAATATATTTAAATAAAATATACTTATAAATAAAATAGCTATTTAATAAAAGCTATATATTAAAGCAACTATTGTTTGTTTTTTAACGTTTTAAAGCTAATATATTTTATTAATAATATTTATTACTAAAAATTAATAATTTATAGCTAACTTTATATAAATAATATAGTTATATTATATAAAGCAAAAATAAAAGTATAAAAATAGCAAAAAAAAAAGCAATAAATATATTAGTATTAAGCTTATTACTAGCAAAATAAATATAGTAAAACTATATTTATAAATATAAAAAAAAAGGCAGCAAATATTGCTATATAATAAGTAGTTTATTTAAAATATATTATTAGGTTATAAGGTTTTTATTAAAGGCTATATACTATAAAAATATTTATTATAATATATAAAAGTTTACTTTTATAAATTTTAATTTATATTTAAAATATAGTTTTTTACTTTTATTATAACCTTTATTATAACCTTTATTATAATTATTATTATAATTTTAGTTTTATAATATGCTTTAAATATAATATTAATTTATTTATATAATATTAAAATAAAATAATGTTACGGAAAGTTAATAGGTAAAGTTAAGTATAATAATATAGGTTAATTAGCGGTATGTAACATATAAAACTAAAGCTTAAAAAAGGAGTAAAAATAAGGTAAAGCAAGGTCGAAAACAGTACTCTTTATATATACTCCTAGTAGCTTATAGCTATAATATATAACAACCATTTCCCCTTTATAATATAGATCGTCCCGATTTATACAATTGAATTTTTTCGCTAAGTTAATTAAAAAATAACGCGTGCGCTAAAATCATCGGTTGTAGGCGTTTGTTAACATATGCCCGTTATTGTTTATTGGTAGCTATGTTTGTTTATTAATATATACCGCTTTTGCTATTACCCCGCATTTAATTCTGCTTAATTTAGCTTGCTTATATAAACTTAATTAGCTTACTTGCTTTTAGGCTTTTTTTTTTTTTTTTTTTCTAGGTTTAATAATTTTTTATTAATTTAAAAAACTTTTTTTTTTAACTTTTGCTTTTTATACTGCTTGTTGCTTTTATTTTGCGCTTTTATTGCTTTTTTTTATTACTAACTTTGCTGCTTTTGCTACTATGCTTTTTGCTTTTTATAAGCAAAAAGTTTGCGCTAAAAACTATAAATATAGCAAACATATTATATTTAAATTTATATTAAGTTTGCTATATTATTATATTTATTTTAAGCATATATATATAGTAGTTTAGCTAAATTATAGCTTTTTGCTTAAAATTAGTTATTTTTTAAAAAACTTTAGTTTTTTATTTTATATAAACTACTAATAAAACTATAATATTTATAAATTTATAAATAGTTTTACTTTTATTTTATTAATAAATAACTATTAAATAATTAAGCTGTTTGCTATAATATAGTTTAATATAATTTAGCTAGCTAAATTATTTAAATAGTTATATTAGCTATTTAATTTATAGTATAAAAATTTTAACAATTTTAATTTGTTTGTTATTTTTAATATAAAAAAAGTAAAAATTTAAAATATTTTATTTTATTATTATTAAAAAATTACTAGTATATAGTTTTAGCTACTAAAAGTTTTTATTTGCTTTTTATTTATTTATTATATAGTTTTTAAATTAATTAGTAAAGTTTTTAAAATAAAAATTAATAATATTATTTATATATTATATTATATTTATATTAACTTTGCTAATTTTAAAAGTTTTTAGTTAAATATTAAACTTAAGTTTTTTAGCGTTATTTGCTAGTTATTTAAACTTTTTAGCTATTATTTACTAACGTTATAAATAAGCTAAATTATATATAAACTATATTTAATATTAACTTAAATAAAACTAGTACTATTATATATAATATAGCTATATTTTAACTTTTTATTTTTAATTTTTAAACGTTAGTTATATAATATAAATGTTAGTTATATATATTTTTATAGCAAAATACTATAAAGTATTTATTAAAAATTATAAAAACTTAAAAAAAACTTTTAAAAACTATTAAGCTTTATTAATAAATAAAAACGTTTTAAAGTTTATATTAAACTAATTTTATTAGTATTTTATATATAGCTTATTAATAAAATATAACTTTTTATAGTTAAAAAATAAGTTTAATTTTTATTATATATATAAAACTTTATTTTTATTAATAATTTAAGTTTTAAATAATTAAAAAAATAGTTAAAAATAAATCTTTAAAATTTTAATAATTAATTAATTATATTTTAGCTATATTTTAGTTATTTTTTTAGTTATAATTATTATTTATTTTTATTAGCTTATAATATTACTTTATAATTTTTATAATATATTAACTAAATATAAATAAATTATAAAAGTTTAATAATAATATAATACTATAAAGTTTTAATAAATATATTTTAGCTAGCTTTTATAATATAATTACTATTATATAATATTATTATTAGCTATACTACTTTTTATATTTTTTAAATATTTTAAAAGCTTTAAAAGCTATAATATTAATAGCTAATACTTATTAGTTATATTTAATAAGCTTGCTAGTTTATTTAACTTTATAATATAATTTATTATTATATATTTATTTTTTTATAATATTTTTTAATTTTTATTTATTATTAATATTTTTAAAGTTTAATATTAATAAGCTATATAAAATATTAATAGTTTAAAGTTTTAATAGCTATACTAAAAAATATTATAAATTTAAATATATTATATAAAAAAAATAAAATAATAAACTTATAAGCTAACTTTATTTACTATTTTAAAAAGTTTTATAAATTTAAATATTAGCTTTTAATTTTTAAACTTTAAATATTTAATTAATAAAGTAATTATTTAGCTTATATTATAAAATATTAAAATATATTTATTATTATAGTTTTTTATATATTTTTTAGTTATATTTTGTTATTAAATTGCTATTTTATTTTTAATAGCTTATAATTTGTTTAATTTATTATATATTATTAATATTTTTTTTAAAATAATATTATTTTTAGCAAATAAATAAAATTTTAGTATATAATTATATAAAGCTTTAAAAAATAACCTATAAATAGTATTATTAATTGCTAAATTTATTATAAAAAAAACTTAAAATAATAGCTAAAGCTAATTAGTTTATTAGCTATTAATAAATATTTTAAAATATTTTTTAATTATTTAGTTTATTTGTTTTATTTAATTATTAGTTTAAAAATAAAATATTACTAAATATTTTTGTTTAATTTTTAAAAAATAATATAGTTTAAACTAAAATTTACTAATAAATAATAAATTTTTATTAAAAATAATTTTTATAAATAAACTATATTAATATTTAATTTTTTAATAAAATAAAATAGCTAATTTAGCTATAGTTATTATAGTAATAATAAAAAATAATAGCATTAGTTTAATAAATTAATTAATAATAACTAATATAATATTTATTTTTTATTTTTTATAAAAAGTTTTAAATAGCTTAATAATAAAATTTATTAATAGTTTTTTTATAAGTTTAATAAATAGTAATAAAATATTTAGTTTATTATATTTTTTATAATATTTTATTTTTATTTTAAAATATATTAAGCAGTTTTTTATATAATTTTAAATATTATATTATATATTTTTTTAGTAAAACTTTTATTATAGTAATTTTTAAGTTTATTATTAATTAAAATAATTTATTAAAAAATTATTATAATATAGTTTAATTAATTAAAAATAAACTAATTTTTTAATAAATATATAAGTTTTATTTTTATATAATAATATTTAGCTTTTAATTATTTATTATAATATTATAGTAAATTTTTTAATAATTTATTTTATAATTAAATAATATTTTAAATTTTTGCGTTATATTTTTAGTACTAGTTTTTAAAAGCTTTAATTTATTATTAAGTTTAAAAAGCTTTTATTATAAATAGCTATTTATATATAATAATATATAATTATTTAAATAAAAATAGTTTAAATTAAAAGCAAATATACTATATATAATTATTTAATAAAAACTTAAAATAATTTATTTTTAATAAATATATAAGCTATTATTATTTTTTTTTTTAAAATTAATAATAAGTTTATTTTTTTATATATATATTTTATATAATTAAGTTTTTATAATAAAAAATTAGCTTTATTTTATATATTTTTTTTATATTTAATTATAAAATTAAAAAAAACTAAATATAAATATTAATATATTTGCTAACTATTTAATTTAAATATTTTTATAAATATTTATAAATTATTATAATTTATTAAAACTTTAATAAATAATTAACTATTTTATAAATAATATTATTAATATTTAAAATAAATTATTATTATAAGTATTTTTTAATTTAGTATATTATATTTTAATTTTAGTTTAATAAATATTTAAAAATAAAATAATATAAACTTTTAAAATTTTTATTTATTTTTTTAAAATAGGTTTTTTATTAATGCTATTTTAAAAAAATTAGTTTTTATTAATATTTACTTTTTAAAGTTAAAATAGTTAAAAAAAATAACTTTTTTAAATGTTTTTTTAAGCTTTTTAAAAGTTTTTTATATTAAAATATTTAATAAAATTTAATTTTTTTTTATTTTAAATTTATTTTATTTTAAATAATAATTTAATAATATAATAATTTAAAAAAACCTTTTTATAAAATAGTAATAAAAGTTATAAAACTTTAAAAATTATTATAATTTTAAATAAAAACTAAAAAATTATTAGTTTATAATAGTATAAATATATTTAAAGTTTATTTTAATATTTTTTTTAAAAATAATATATTTAAAAAATTTAATATAGTTTTAATAAAAATAATATTTTAATAGTTTAATATATAAGTTTATTTTTTAAAGCTTTTTAATAATATTTTAAATATATTTTATATAAAATTTTTTATTTATTAAAAAAATAAGCATATTATTTAAATATATAAAATAATAAATATTTAAAAAATTATTAAATACTTTTTATATATAGTTTTAAAAAATAGCTAAAATATTATATAAATTTATAAATATTATTAAAAATTTATAATAACTATAATATATTTAAAAAGCTATTTTTTATTTGTTTTTTTTTATTTATAGCTAATAATAAATATTTTTAAAGTTAATTTTTAAAAATATAATTATTTTTAAAAATTTATTTAATATTTTTAAAATAAATAAAAAAATAAAGCAATTTTTAACTATAATATAATAAAGTTTTTTATAATTAATATAAAGTTTTAACTTTTTGTTTTTTTTAAATATAAATAAAATTAATATATTAATAAAGCTTTTTAATTTTTTAATTTTGTTATTTTTTATTATAAATTTAAGCTACTTTTAAAGTTTTTATAGCTTATTTTAAGCTAGCAAATATATTAAATAATAAAATATTATAATATTATTTTATAATTTAATTATTAAATTGCTTTTTTTAAATTTAAAAAAAATATTTATATATTTATATTTAAAAAATTTAAATAAATTTTAAAACTTTAATAAAATATATTTAAGTTTAATATAATTAAAATTTAAAGCAATTTTTTTTAATTATAAAAGTTTAAATAAAATAATAATAGCTTAGCAAAATTTTTAATTATAATAAATTTTTATAAACTAATAAAATATTAATAATTTAAAATTTTTAACTTTTAATTTAAAAAACTATTAATTTTTAGCTAAATTTAATATAATATTTTTTTTTAAAAAAATTATTTAAAATAATAATATTAAACTATTTTTAAACTATAAATTTTATATAATTATAATATATATTTGCTTAAATTTTTAAACTATACTATAGTTATTAATAAATTTATAAATAATTTAATAAATATTATATATAGCTAATTTACTTTTTATAATATATTATAAAACTAAAATATAATATAAAGCTTTTTTAAACTTATTTTTAAAAATAAAAATATAGCTAATATAATTATATATAATATATAAATTAAAATTAATATATATTTTTAATAATAATATTTTAAAGCTTAAAATATAAATTTAAATTAAAATATAAAATTTATATAAAATAAAAATATAAAGCTAATAAATTAATTTAAGCTTTATTTTTAAAACTAAATTTATTGCTTATTTTTTTATTAATTAAATTAAAGCTATAAATTAAAAAGTTTTATATTATTATAATATATATATTTTTTTTAATTAACTTATATTTTTTAGATTTTTTATTTAATTTTTTTTTATAGCTTTAAATAATTATAATTTAAATAGCTATATTTATTATAGTTAAAATATTATATTTATAATATTTAATTTATTTTTAGTTTAAAGTTATTTTAAATTATATTTATTAAAGCTATTAATATATTATTAGTTATATTTTTTAGTATATTTTTAAGTTTAAAAAATAGCTTTTAGTTTTAAAATATAGTTTAAACTATTTATTGCTTTAATATAAAATTAAAGCAATAATTTTATAAAAGTTAGCTATATTTTTAGCTATAGCTTTATAATTAAAGTTTTTAAAATATAGTAATATTTTGCTAGCTATTTTTTTTTTAGTAATAAATAGTTTTTATATTAATAAACTATTTTTAAAGTTAATTTTTAAAAAATTTAAATTTATTTTATTAGTTTAGCTATTAAAATATTTTTTATTATATAATAATAGTTTATTAAAAAGCTTTTTTAAATAAATATTTTATAAATTTTTATTTTTTAATAGCTATATTTATTATATTTTTTTTAGTATTTAATAATAAATTATAAAAATTTATAATATTTTTTTATAAAAATTTAAATAGTTTTTAATAATAAAATATAACTTTTTTATTATTAATTTTATAAATATTTTAATTTTTAATTTATATTAAATAATAATTAAACTATTTAAAGTATTAATTAAATAATTAGTATATTATTTTTAACTATTTATTAATATTAGCTTTAAAATATATTAATTAATAAATAAATATTTTAGTTTATTTAATAAAAGCTTTATAATTTGTTTAATATTATTACTTATTTATTATAATTTTACTTTTAAAAAAACTATAATATTTATTTTTATAAGCTTAGTTTATTTTATTAATTATATATATTATTTAATATAAAAAATTTTTAAATTTATATTTAAAGCTTTTAAAAATAAATTATAATTTATTTTTTTATTTTATTTATTTATTATAAATAAAAAATATTAATAAATATATATATTTAAATTAAATAAACTAGCTAAAGTTTAAATTATTATTTATATATAAGTTATTTTTAAACTAGTTTTAATATTTATTTAAACGTTTTTTATAAAGTTTTTTATTAAAAAAACTATTTAAATTTAAAAAAACTAAGTTTAAATTTTAGTTTTATAAAAAAATATAAAAAATAATAAGTTTAAAGTTTTTTTAATTTTTATATTTTATAATTTTTTTGCTTTTTAATTTTATTAATAAATTTACTATAAATATAGCTTTATTTTATAAAATATATATATTTATTATAGTTTTAAATTATTATTTAAAATTAAAAATATATACTATTATAAAATTATATTTTTATTAAAATATTATTAAAAGTTATAACTATTTAAAAAAGCTAGCTAATATATTTAATAAGTTTAATAGTTATAAAAAGTTTAATTAATAAAATTATTTTTTTTTTATTTTAAAAAAGTTTTAGTTTTTTTTTATTAATAATTTAGTTGCTTTAGTAATAGCTTTTTATTTAATATTTTATAGCATTATATTAATAACTATTATAAATAACTTTAAAAAAAAACCTTTAAAATTATTATAAAAAATTAATAAATAAAATTAAATATAATAATATAAATTAATTAGCAGTATATAATATATAAAACTAAAGCTTAAAAAAAAAGTAAAAATAAAATAAAGCAAAGTTAAAAATAATACTTTTTATATATACTTTTAATAGCTTATAGCTATAATATATAATAAATAAGCTTTTGTTTTTATTTTTGCTAAATTAATATATAAATAAAGCTAACTTATATAAATAATAGTAAATATAGCTATAAAGCTTTAAATTAATAAACTATATTTAACTAAAGTAAACATTTAAATAAAAATAAAAAATATAGTATTTAAAATATATTTAAATTAAAATATTATAATATTTAAAATAAGCGTAGTTTTTTTTATGCTTATATAATTATAATATTTAATTTTGTTTATTTATTATAATTATTTAATTATAAGTTAAAAACTATTATATTTATAAAGTATAAAAAGCTATATAAATTAGCTAGTAAAAAAAATAGCTATTTAAACTTTTAGCTAGTTAATATTACTATAATTAATATAACTAATATAATTAATATAACTAATATAATTAATATAGCTAATATTAATACTATTAGTAAAATTTAAACAATTAGTTTAAAACCTAATATAAAAAATATATTTAATATATAATATAACTAAACGTTAATAATAAAAATAAAAACAATAAAAATAAAAGCAATAATAATAACAATTATTATTTTTATTATTACTAATTATAAATATAAATTTTAATTTTTAATAGTAGTTTTACTATTTATAGTTTATTTATTTATTAATTTAATAATTTATATAATTGTTTATATAATGTTTTTATACTAGGTTTTTTTAAATATAAATATTTATAAAAAACTAGCTTATATAAATATATAATACTTTATTATTTTTAATAATAGTTGCTATAGTTATATTTTTATTTTTTGCTTTATAATATTAACTAAAGTATAAAACTATGTTTAATTTATTTATTATTAATATTATAATGTTATAAAACTTGCTGCTTTATTTTTATATATTTAATAATATTTTTATATTTTAGTTTTTTTTTTTTTATAATAATAACTTTGCTTTTTTAGCTAGTATGCTTAAATTATACTATATTTTTATATTAGTATAGCTTTTATTATATATTACTAATAAATATTGCGCTATTTTGTATTATTTTTAGCAAATATTAAAATAAAGCTATAAAAATTTTTAATAATAAGTTACTATTTAATATAAAAAAACTATAGCAGTTAAAACTTTTTAAACAAATATATATAAAGTTTAAAATAAATTTTATAATATAGCAAAAAAATAGCAATATTTTAAATATAAGTTTTTTTTTAATACTATTTATTTATTAAAGTTTAAAATATATAAACTAGTAATAATACTATTTTAAAACTATAAGTTGCTTATATAGCTTATATAATTTTAAATATAAAAAATAAACTTAATAATATTATATTTTAAAAAAGTTTTATAAAATTAAAAAGCTAGCTTAAACTATAGTTTAATTAAAATATAAAACTTACTTTTATAAAGCTAAACAAGCTTATTATTATTATTAAGTTATTTATAAATTTTAAGTTAATTTTTAAATATAAAAATATAGTTTACTAAACTAATAAAGCTATTTTTAAATATATACTTTAGTTAAATATTATAGCTAAATTTATAGTATTTAATTTTTAGTATTAAATAAGCGCTAGTAAAAAAATAGCGTTAGTTTTTATTATTAGCAGTTTATATAAATATATAATTGCTATAGCTAAAACTTTAAATATAATATAGTAAATTTATACTATATAAAAAACTTAAACGTTTTATTAACTAAAAAACTATAATATAATAAATAGTATTAAAAGCATTAAAGCTAAAAGTTAAAAAATAAGCAATATTATTAATGTTTTATTAATAATAGTAGCGTTTATATTTAAATATTATAAAAAAAAAACTATTAAAACTATAAAACAACTATTTTTATACTTTAGCGTTAACTTTAATAATTAATAGCTATATTTTTTATTATAAATATTCTACTGTTTTTTTTTATTTTTAGTAATAAATATAAACAATTTTTAATACTTTAATATTATTTATTATATTATTTTATTAGCTTTTGTTTTTTATTATTTTTTAAAGTTTTAAATATAAATAAAAATAGTTATATTATTATATATACTTAAATATATAGCAATATATTAATAGTTTATTTAATATATAATTTAAAAAGTTTTTAAATATATATATATAAGCTAGTTTAATATATTATTTAAATAGCTTTTTTTTAATATAACTTTAACTTTTTTATTTTTATTTTTTTTATAGTTTTTTTTTTTTTTATATTTAACATTTTTTAGTTTAAAAAGCTTTTATTATTTATTATAGCAAACTAGCTATTAAACCTTTTTTATAATAGCTTTTTTTTTTTAGCAAAATTACTTTTTTTTATAAAATTTTTTCTATTAAAAAAATTATTTAAAACTTTTTAACTAAAAAATATAACGCTTTTATAAAAAATATATTAATAAAAGCTTGCTAATATATAATAAAAAGTTCGTTAAAATAATAAAAATTAAATATATAATATATAAACTTTAAATATTTTAATATTTTTATAATACTATAATAAATAAGCTATAAATAATAAATATAAAAAAAATAAAGTATAAAGTTTAAACTTTATATAACTATTTAGTTATTATAAGCTAGAAAATTAGCTTTAATACTATTAAAATAAAATATATTAAAGCAATTATTTAATATTAAGCTAGCTATTTAAACTTAAATAACGTTTACTTTATTTTTATAAATAAAAGCTTTAGTAAACTTGCTTATAATTATATAGCTAGCTTTTTATTTTAGAACTATTTATTATTAAATATTTTTAATATAGCTATTTTAACTATGCTTTTAACTTTTTTTGCTTATAGTAATAATATTATAAAATAGTATATTAAGCAAAGTATTAATAATATAAAAAGTATTAATAATATAAAAAATACTAATAATATAAAAAATACTAACAATTTAAAAAGCTTTTTTAAATAGCAATTAGTTTAACTTTTTTTTAGTTTTACTAAAAGTATAATTTATTTTTATTTAAAAATATTTTTAGCTTAATATATATATAATAACTAATTTTAAAATATTAAAAGTTATAAAGCAAATAAAATAAAATTTAAATAAACTAAGTTTTTAGTATTATATAAAATAATCTTTTAGCGCTTTAAGCAGCAAAAAATATAATTTTAAAAGTTTTAGTAATTAAACAGCTTATTTTTATAACCTACTAAAAAGTATACTTTTAAACCTATTATTATTTGTTTTTAACTTTATACTTTTGTTTATTAATAGCTTAAAGTATATTTTTTAAATATAACTATTATTATTAAAGCTTAACAAATAAGCTTTTTTATAAAGCGTTTATTAAATGTATATATTAAGCATATTATATTTTTAATAAACCTAGCTTTAAGCTTATATATTAAAAAGTTAAAATATATTATAAAGTTAAAAAAAATCTATTTTATAAACTTATAAACAAATATTATTATAACTTTATTTATAAACTAATTTTAAAAATACTTATTAAAATAGCTAGTTTTAGCTTTTATTTATTTAAATATTAAATAAAAATTTGCTATTTACTAATAATTTGTTAATTTTTTTTTAAAATATTATAAATATTCTTTTAATTATGTTTTAAAATACTATAAATAGCTACTTATTTATACTTTAAAATACTATAAATGCCTTTTTAACTACGCTTTAAAACGCTATAAACGCTTTTTTAACTACGCTTTAAAACGTTATAAACGTTTTTTTAACTATATTTTAAAACGCTATAAATGCCCTTTTAACTATGTTTTAAAACGTTATAAACGTTTTTTTAACTATATTTTAAAATATTATAAATAGCTATTTATTTATTTTTTAAAATGCTATAAATAACTTTTTATTAAGTTAGTTATTTATTTTTTAGTATTTTTTACTTAATAATAGCTAGTTTTAGCTATTATTTTATTAAGTATTAAATAAAAGTATATTATTTACTAATAATTTATTAATTTTTTTTTAAAATGTTATAAACGTTCTTTTAACTATGCTTTAAAATATTATTAGCGTTTTTTTAACTATGCTTTAAAATATTATAAACGTTTTATTAACTATACTTTAAAATACTATTAGCGTTTTTTTAACTATGTTTTAAAATATTGTTAGTATTTTATTAACTATGCTTTAAAATGCTATAAACGTTTTATTAACTACGTTTTAAAATATTATAAGCGTTTTTTTAATTATGCTTTAAAATATTATTAATAGCTATTTATTTATATTTTAAAATATTATAAATAACTTTTTGTTAAGTTAGTTGTTTATTTTTTAATACTTTTTGCTTAATAATATAGTTTTTTTATTTTTTAACTTTATAGCTAAAAATATTTTTAATATTTAAAAATAATTTACTACTAAAGTATAGCTAATATATATTTAGCTTGCTATAAACAATTTGTTAGCTATTATAAATAATATAACTATTTTAGCTAACTTTATTTAAAATTTAAAAAAGCTTTAAATTAAACTTATAGTTTAATATAAAAAAGTTAATAAAGCTATTATATAAAAGTTTTATATATAAGCTATATAAAAATTAAAAAATAATTAGCTATTATTAATTTAAAAGCTATATATAAAAAAACTAAAGCAATTTTATAAAAAATTTTTAAATTTATATTATAGGTTTTATTTATTTTTTATAAAATATATAACAATTTTAACTATTAAATAAATTATATAATATAAATGCTTTAGTTATTATTTATTTTTTATATATATAAATAATTATCTAGGTAGCTATATTTAGTTAATAACTATTTACTACTATTTATTTTATATAATATAAAGAATTTAAGCTATATAATAATATAAAGCTAAGTTTATAATTATTTAAGCTATTTATTATAAACTAAAAAATTATTAAACTATAATTATAATATAAAAAGCAAGTAAGCGTTTAAATAAAACTAAAAAGCATAAAATATTAAATAAAACTTTTAACTAGCTTAAAAAGCATAAAAAAATCTAATTTTTATATATAGCCTAGCTAAAATTGCTAATAAAAATAAACATATTTAATATAAAAGCATTTATTTTAAACAAACTTAACTTAAATTATAAAACAAATATTAGCTATATATAAGCATATTTTATAAATAATTTATTAGTAAAACATTTTAAAAAAATAAAAAGGCTAGTAAAATATATAGCTAAAACGCTAGATTTATATTTTTATTATAAAAAGTTAATAATAAATCGCTTTTATAAGCAGTATAATAATTTTAAGCTTTTTACTATTATAAACATTACTTTTTTCTTTAATTTAAAAAACTTTAAATTGTTTACTAAATATATTATGTTTATATATAGCAATTTTATTTTATAGCATTTTAAGCTATATATATAATAACGTTTTACCTTTTAAGCAATTTATATGCTTTTATAAAAGCATATAAACTATTTAATAGTTAGCAGCTATAAAACTAAATATATTATATATTTAGCCTTTTAATAGCGTTATAATAGCTATTTTTTTAATGCTTATTAAATAAACCTATATAATAACCTTTAGTTTTTAAACAGGGTTATTTATGCTTAAAAAGTTTACTTAGTTTTTTTTTTTTTATATAAAATATATTTAACTTAATAATTTATTAAATAATTGTTTTGTTTTGTTTAAATTTAAAGCTTATATTATAATATATTAAAAAAAAAGTTATTAATATTTATAATACTAGTTTTTTATTGTTTAATATATATAGCTAATATTAGGTTTTTTAAATTTAAAACAAATATATTTTTTTTTATAAACTATTTTTTTAATAAGCTAATTATAGCATATATAATATATAATAGTTTTTATTTGCTAATTTTATATTATTTAAACCTAATAAGCAAAAAAGTTTTAATAGCTATATTAATAGTAATAAAGTTTTAATATAAACTAATTTGCTTAGTATTATAATTTATATTAAATTTTAGCTATATTTATTTAGCAAAAAGCTTTTTATAAGTTAAAAAATCCAAGCTTAACTTTAACTTTAGTTTATGCTATTTAGCTAGTTTTTTTAACCTAACTATTTTTTTTTTACTTTTATATTTTTTGCTAAAATAAACTTTTTTAATATATTAATTAAAATAATATTTTTATAAAAAAGTTTAATTATATTTATTATATTTAAATAAGCGTTTTTTAAAATAAACTATTTAAATATATTAATTAAAATTTTACTTTTATAAAAAAGCTTAATTATATTTATTATATTTAAATAAGCGTTTATTAAAGTAAACTATTTTAATATACTAATTATAATTTATTTTTAATAAAAAAGTTTAATTATATTTATTATATTTAAATAAATGTTTATTAAAATAAATTGCTTAAATATATTAATTAAAATTTTATTTATATATAAAAGCTTAATTATATTTATTATATTTAAATAAACGTTTGCTAAAATAAACTTTTTTAATATGCTAATTAAAATTTTGCTTTTATATAAAAGCTTAATTATATTTACTATATTTAAACAAACATTTATTAAAATAAACTATTTAAATATATTAATTAAAATAAAGCTTTTATATAAAAGTTTAATTATATTTATTATATTTAAATAAATATTTATTAAAGTAAACTATTTAAATATATTTTTTAAGTTATAATTTAAGCTAAAAGTATTATTTTTATATATATTTAATATAATTTTTAAATAAATATATAAAACTATTTTAATAATTTTTAATTTTATAATTATTATTTAAATAGTTATATTATTTATAAAAACAATAAGTTTTGTTTAAAAAAAACTTTTTTAAATATTTTTAATAATTATATATATTATTTAAAAAATAATAATTATATATATAAAATATAAATATGCTTATTAAATATTATAGCTTTTTATATTTTAAATATAAAAAGTTATAGCTAGTACTTTTAATTTAAAGCTTAATTAAAAATAAAATATTTTTTATAAATTTTAGTTATAAACATTTTATATTTTATAGCTTTAAATTAATAATTTAAATTTTATTGTTTATAATATTATAAAATATAATAAGTAAGCTATTTTATAAAATTAACTATTATATTATATTTATATTTACTATAATATTAAAATTATATAATTTTTATATATAGTTAGTAATAATAATAGTAAATTATATAATTAAATAAGCTTTATTTTAACTAAAAATAAAATTAAAGTTATTGTTATTTAAAGTACTTTTATATTTTATTTTTATTATAATACTATATTAAAAGTATTTTTTTATAGTTATTTTTATTAAATAATTAATAAAAAAACTATTAAAAAGCTTATTAAATTAAGTTTTAATTTAAATTTAAGTTTTTTTAAACTTAAATAAAGGTTTTTTTTTTTAGCTATTATAGCTTATAGTATAGTTAGTATATAATTTTAAATAAAAACTACTAAAGCGTTAAGTTTTTTTTATTAATATTTAAGTTTATTATATTTTAGTTATATTAGTTTAATATTTAAATTTATTTTTTTATTTATTATAAAATAATATTTATATTTTAAAATACTTTTTAAATAAAAAAAATATTTTAAATATAAAATAAATAAAATATTTTTTATTTAAAATAGTTAGTAAATAAAATAATAAAATAGTTATTAAATTTATATTAACTAATATTATATTTTATAGCAATTTAAAATAAAATAATATAAATTTAATTATATAAAAATTAGTTAAAAAAGTAATATTTTTAGTGCTATTTTTTATAATAAATTTTTAATAGCTTATATATAAATTTACTTAAAAACTATAACTTATAGTTTAATAGTAGCTTTTTAATAAGGTTTAAATAAATACTAGTTTATAATATATTAAAAAGTTTTTTAAAATATTTTTTATTATTATTAATAATTTTTTTAAATTAGTTAAATTAATATTTATAGTTTAAAATGCTTATATTAAAAATTAAATAAATTATAATATAGTTTATTAAACTATTAAATAAAAACTTAAGCTTAAGTTTTTTAGTTTTAAACTTTTTTTTGTTATAATAAATATATAACTATTATTTTAAAAAAAACAAAACAATTAAAGCTATAAGTTATTTTATAAAGTTAATATTATTTAAAGTTATAAATAAATTATTAGCTATATAGTTTGCTAATATTATATAGTTATTATTAATAAACAATTTTATATAATTATATACTATATTTAAAAAAAAAGCAAAAATATTAAAGTTAAACTATAGTTTAAGTTTTATTTAATTATAAAACTTAATTAGTTTATTTTTATTTTTAGCTTTATTAAAAAAAATAAATATTTATTTAGTTATATTATTAAAAAATTATATAAATATTTTTTTATTAATTTAAAATAACTATTTAAGCTTTTTAAAATAATATTAGCATTTATATAATAATTTCTTTTATATTATAAATTGCAACCTAGTTTTAAAAATAACTTTAAATATTTAAGTTATATAAATAAAGTTTAAAAAGTTAACTTTTTTTGCTATTTAAAAATAGCTTTAGCTATTTTAAGTTTAGTTACTTTTTTTATATATAACTATATAATTAGCTTTTTTAACTTTTTTAGCGTTAATTAGCTTGCTTTTACTTTTATATATAACTATATAATTATTTGCTTTAGCTTTTTTAATATTAACTAAAACGCTTTTGCTTTTATATTTTAAAAAAACAAAAGCTTTATATTTAAGCTTGTTTAAATTAAAAGTTTTAATATTATTATTATAACTATTATTAATATTATTTTTTTTTAAGTTTAAAACTTTAATATTATTATAATTATTATAGTTATTATAACTAGTTTTATTATTGTTTTTAACGTTAAATATATTAATAGTAAGCTATTTTAGTTTTAGTTTATTTTTAATAATAAATATGTTTTAATTTGCTATTTTTTAATAATAAACTTAGTTTATATAAGCTAAAAATATAAAAACTAATAAAAAAAGTAATAATATTTATATTAGTAAAAATAAATAATATTTATATAAGCTAAAAACTAATAAAAAAAAAACAATATTTATATAAGCTAAAAACTAACAAAATAAAAGTTAATATTTATATAAGCTAAAAATAGCTAAAAAAAAAACAATATTTAATAAAATAAAAACAAACAATATTTTTATAAACTAAAAATAACAAAAAAAAAATAATATATATAAAAAAAAACAATATTTTTATAAGCTAAAAATATAAAAACTAGCAAAATAAAAGATAATATTTATATAAATAAAAATAAACAATATTTATATAAGCTAAAAACTAACAAAAAAAAACAATATTTATATAAGCTATATAGTTAAAATATTATATTAATTATTAAATTAATAAAAGCTAGCATACTAATTAAATATCTTTTTTTAGCTTTAATAAATATAGTTAATTTTAAAAGTTATAAACGTTTAAAAGCTTAAATTAATTATTATTTAATATAGCTTTTAAGCTAAGCTTTAAATAACTATTCTTTGTTATAGCATAAAATTTAAGCAAACTTATTAACTAAAAAAATTATTGCTAAAAAACCTATTGCTTAAAAATTATTGCTAAAAAATTTATTAAAAAAATTGTTTTAAAAAAGCTTTAATACTAAAACAATAAAAAAAAGTTATTTTAAACTTTAACTATTATAAAAAACTATTAACCTAGTTAACTAAAAAACCTATTATTAAATAAAAATAACTATACTTTATTTTAAAGCTTTATTTTAAAGCTTTATTTTAAAGCTTTATTTTAAAGCTTTATTTTAAAGCTTAACTTTAAAGCTTTTTTTATAATATTTATTAGCTAATATAGCTAATATTATTAATATTAAATATTTATATAATATTAAATATTATTTATTTAATATTAAATATTGTTTATATATAATATAAAATATATTTAAAAGTTTTTTATACTTTTTTTTAGCTTATTATTTAAAGTTTTTTTTTTTTAAAACTAAAAGTTTACAAAAATATATAAACTAGCTAAAATTAAAAATATAGAATTGTTTTATAAATATAGCTATTTTTATAGTATTTATTATATTTAAATAATATTTAAACAGTTATTAAAATATTAAAAACTAATTAGTTAATGTTTTTAGTTATAAAATATATAACTTAAATAAAAAAATTAAAAAGCATATTATATATTATAATATGCTAAAAAGCATTAAAATTGCTATAAGCTTTATATAGTAGTATTTAAAAATAAATAATATGCTAATTATTTATTTATTATAGTTTTAGCTAATAAAATAAAAATAGTTTTTTATACTAAAATAAATACTTTTATTTTAAAACTAAAATAATAGCAATAATAATAATAGCAATAATAATAATAATAAAACTAAAACTAAATATAATAGTAATACTAATAATAATAGCAATACTAATAATAGCTAAAAAAAAGCATAGCAAAATTAGTTTATATTATAATTTATTATAAAAAATATATTAATATATATATATTTTAAACTTAAAAATATAGCAGCTTTTTAAAACTTAATAAAACTTAGCTAGCTATAAGTTATAAATAAATAAATTATAAAGCTAATATATAAAATATATTTTTATTTATGTTTATAACACCTTAACTCCCGAAACAAACTTCTAAAACATGTCTCTAGAGCTAAAATCCTTCCAGAAATAGTAAATTAAAGCTCCAGCGAGCTGAAAACAGTGGACTCGTTCTCGCACGTCTTGCCCATGTACATGGCCATGGCCGTGTGCGCATCTTGGGTGTGCCGCGGCATGTGGAACGAGTACAGCTCACGATGGTGCAGTGGGCTGTGGCTCTCTGTCACCCACTGACGCATCCATGACTGGACTTGTTCGATGAACTGCTTCAGGGACTTCTCGGTCTCACGTATTGTCGTGGGAGGCGGCTCGGTGAACTCGGGGGTCCAGGACGTGGGAGCTAAGAACCAGGCTCCTCGTAAACTGACCAGACCGTCAGAGGGGACTGTGTTCTGTGACGAGCCCCCTGAAGGCCCGCCTTCGGTAGGGAGCACGAGGCTTTCACATTCAGGCTCTGGCATTTGTAAGAATGCGAACGCAGGGTCTCCTGACATATCAAAGCGGTCTGCGACGTCCGCCGACGTGTTTATCAGATGCTCGTCGAGATGGGGCGATGGCCCTTCCGCACCCGCCGCAGCGGACATTTCTGGTCGTCGTGGCGGGGGATACGCGCATTGTAGTCCCTTCTCTAGACACCGGAGACATCTCGGAACCTGCTTAGTGCACTGGCGCTTCGCCCTGGTGCAGCTCACACATGCTCTTCGCCAAGCGATCGGGCGTGCTGCGCTTACGGGCAAATTTCCATTAGGTGGTAAGGCATCCATACTGAGACTCTTACTCTTCGGCTGTCTCTCTACGGGAGTCACACCGCTAGCATTCTGGTGATAGGCGGGAGTGGAGATGGAGGCAACGGGGCCACGATGGCGAGTATGTCTCAAACATAGTGCGCGGCGGGAAGAGAGTCGGACAAAAGTGGAGTGTGGGATTACGGCGGGGGCGGGGGAGATGCATCGATCGTGGCCCTCGCGGGTATAGCGCACCGTAGATAGCACGCTTAGTACCGTGGCGGCGCAGAATTATGGAGCCGCCCGCTAACAACAAGCCTGACGCCATCCACGTGCAGGGGGCGGGAGGCGTACGGATCCCTTCGACAGCCCGCTCGGGTAACACTCGGGTCGTTGCTGGTCTCCTCTGTGAATGCCTAAGGACAGGACTGAGCTGGGTACCTAGTGACTGATCCGCCGGGCCCACAAACGGCCGCCACCACCCCTGACGGTGCCTCAGCTTTTCCGAGTCGCCCTCCTCCAAGCTCCCTGAGGAGTGGACCCCCCCCTCCGTAGGGCTACACTCCACTACACACTACTTGCTCATGGTTGGGAGGTTGAGAAGACCAAGGGGATCGTAGCACGGTGTTAAGGCCCGCATATCTCCTAAGCCCCCATCTCGAAACTATGGAATTGGTCAGCGAGACGGACACGAGCAAATCATTGTTCGGAGCGTCACTGTCACGGAGGGGATGGGTTGGATCTTGGCCTGGTATCCCGTCAAGCGCGAGTTGTCAGGGTGGACCACCATCCTCAACGACGGAGATACACATGGGAAGCCATGATGGCCATGTTTTATATAAACCAGGCGTCTCGCGTCGTGGTGTTTCCTCAAAAGTCTGAATCACCATCACACACATCCAACCCTCTTCATAGAACACATTCACGCTTATAGAAAGCATCCATTTCCCAAGATAGACGTCCGATCTCATACACAGCATAAATCATATATTCAACCTGACAACATGTTCGGCAAATACGCAACGCTCACGGACCCGGTCTACAAGGCCTCCTACCCCGCCATCAGCCCCCTGCGCCCCGAGCTCTCGCAAGCGGGCAAGACAGTCGTGATCACAGGCGGCAACTCAGGCATCGGGTACGGCGTCGCGCAAGCCTTCGTCAAGGCATCGGCAGCGAAGGTCATCATCCTCGGCCGCCGTGCCGACGTCGTGGCCTCAGCAGCCCAGAAGCTAGCCGCCGAGGCCGGCGCCGCGTACAAGGGGGAGGTTATCGGGCTGCCGTGCGACATCAGCGACGCCGCGGCCGTGGACGCGCTGTGGGAAGGGTTCCGCGCCGCCGGCACCGTGGTCGACGTGCTCGTGCTCAACGCAGCCGTCTTCGCGCCCGCGCAGCCGCTGCTCGACATCGGCACCCAGGACATCTGGAAGGCGTACGACGCCAACGTGCGCGCGCAGCTGCAGCTGACGGAGCGCTTCTACAAGCAGGCGGGCAAGGGCGCGTCCGACACCAAGGTGAGCCCCGAAACGCCCCCCCCTCCCCCTCTTTCTTTCCCCCCCTCGGCTAGGCGTGTTGGCGCGGTAGGCTGACCTTTTTGTCTGATGATAGAACCTCGTCCATGTCTCCACGGCCTCCATCCATGACTTTGAGAACGTCGGACAGCACTATCTGGGCTACGGACTGACGAAGCACGCCGGTCAGCTGACGCTGCAGCTGATCGCCCAGCAAACCCCGCCTGAGAAAATGCAGATTGTCAGCTATCATCCGGGCGCCATCTACACCGAGTCAGCCAAGGCTGCTGGATGGAGCGAGGACGCGCTTGCTTGGGACAAGGGTAAGTTGTCTGCCTAACTGCCCCTTTTCCGTGTTGGAGATCCTCTTCGATCGATCTCGTGCCAAGACTAGTATCAGAACGATGAAAGGCTAACTCTTAACTTCATAGTTGACCTGCCTGGCGACTTCGCCGTATGGGCTTCCTCGCCTGAGGCCAAGTTCCTCCATGGTCGGTTTGTCTGGGCAGCCTGGGATGTGGAACAACTCAAGAACGGTGAGCTCAGGAAGCGAATTGACGAGGAGTCGACTTTCCTGAAGATTGGTGTCAATGGTTTATAAACATAGCACACGACACGCGAAAGCACGAGATGCTGGCGAGAATGTGGGCATCATCCGTCATAATTAAGTTTCCTGTACAATGGTAGAGTGGTTGGTGGTTGTTAAATATACATCTCATTACCCCCCAATTAAACTTTACCAACCATCCACAACAGTCGCATGCACATAGATGCCCTTGGCAGGCCGGGCGGTGATGCCTCCCTTTATGTCGACTTTCTTCTCGTCCATCTCCTCTTTGTTTTTGAGCTCAAACTCGAAGCGGCCGACCCAGCCAGCTAGGATGCAAGCAAATTCCGCCTTCGCAAAAGCCTGGCCAATGCAACTCCTAGGTCCGTGCAGGAATGTCATGAACGCATAGTTGCTCGTGGCTCCACCGCTCGCGGCTCTCTTGTCATTGGTGCTAGTCGGCATCCATCTTTCGGGATTGAATTCGTGAGCATCTGGACCCCAGAGAGACTTGTCGAAATTCGTTGCCCACGGCGCAAGCACGATGCGGACGCCTTTTGGTATTTTATGACCCATTATCTCCGTCTCCTGGTTGGCCTCTCGAAGAGTGATGGGCACAGGAGCATAGTAGCGCAGAACTTCGTTGCACACAGCATTCAGGTAAGGCATACGATCGATGTCCAGACTCGTGATATCGGCATCCGATTCAATGGAGGGTAGGTTCTCTCGTATTTCCTGTCTGAGGCGTTCTTGTACCTTTGGAAATCTTGACAACATGTATATCTAGAACACCCGGGGTCAGTTACCTCCATTTTGAACATGATTAATGTGGATTTCGAAAGCTTCTCGGAGCGGCCTTAATACGCATTCGAATGCTAATACTCTTAAAGCCGCTAAAGCAAGAAGGAAATCAACACGAGAACTACTCACCGCCCAGGTCATTGCTGATGCTGTCGTCTCATGCCCTGCAGCTAGGAAGGTCATAAGCTGGTCAACAAGGTCCTCGTCTGAGAAGCCGCCAGACTCGAGAGCTACCGAAAGAATATCGTGACCCGCGTGTTCCTTATTCGCGATTTTCAGCTTCTTTTCTTGAACGAGACCCCGGCATACCGAGCGGATATACTGCGACGCCACATTAATATTCTCGTTATGCTTCACAGGCAGTCTAGTGATTATCCATTGCGGCACTAGTTGGCCAAGAAGGCCCATAAGCTGGGCTTGCCTGCTGGGCTGGAACACCAGCCTGTAGGTTTCATTAAGTTCCGAGTTTTCGTCTTTGATAGCACCAAAGTCACGGCCGAGCCCGGCCACTCCAATGATGTCGAGAGTCACGCGGGAAGCCCAGTTGCCAACCTCGATGACGGCTGACTTATGAGCCTTCTCGGGGTCGGGGTAATTGGGTTGCTTAGCGGCGTTGGTTAGTATATCCTTGCTCATCGCTTTCACCACTTCGCGAGTCTTCTGCCAGAACACAGGGTACAGATCTTTTGTATGCCGGAATGCGAAGGCGGGCATGAGATTCTTTCGCTGGGTCCTATGCTCATCGCCTTCGGCCAGCAGGACACCTATGCCGAGAATACGGCCAATACCGGATCGCAGAATGGCGGGCTTCTCAAATTGATAGTTTTTGGTGACAAGGACTTCCGACAAAGCCCTGGGGCCGGTGACCAACACCCGCTCCGAATTGCCCATGCCGCGATACCTCAAAATACCATCATTGGGAGTAGTGGTGACCCTGTTGATCAATTCAGCCTCACGAATTCAGATGCGCAAATGGGCAGTTGCCATACCAGTCCCTCATCGGAACACCACTCGGTTCCGCCAAGATCCTCTTGAAATGGCCATTCCACCACGAAGCTCCAGCCGGCTCCGGCAGGCTTCGGAGCGGCGAGAAGAAGTTAGGCCATAGAATGACTATCCAAGCGGCGTATGCCAGTGATTGAAGTATCCAAGCTAATACGAAGCTGCCGACGAAGTTAAGCTTCCACCAATGTGACTGGTAGGAAACGAGAACGTATGATGTCGCTAAGGAAGACACGATGAGCCCTCGCCAGGGGTAGGGGAACACGCCCATGATGGACGGGTAGTGAGTGCGCGCGGAAGAGAAGGCTATTGGCTAGAGGCGAGACGTGTTGAGGTAATTTAATGGAGACGTAGTTGATCCTTAGAGCCGTGCGCAGCGCATCCAGGCTCCTTGGGCCCGAGACTGGCTGAATAACCGTGAGAGTACTACAGTGCGAGCAGTTCTGGTTCGAGAGCTGATCTAGGATGATTAGCGGATGATCAATTCCAACAAAGGGCCGGATTGAAGAGTTCGAAGCGGTTGAAGAGAGCGAGAGCGAGAGCGATGGGTTGGTTTAGTCATTACTCCAGGCTCGAAATGGAGGGGCGTCATGGTCGATTCTTGTACTCGAGGGCCGAGATCCCGGCTCCCGCCAATGCGGGACAGCCATCAAACGTCAGAGGACGGAGAACTCGTGTCCTGACAAGCTTCGCGGGGGAAGAATCAACCCGCCGGTCCAGTTTCGTCGGAGACTTTCTGACCTAGTTCGAAAGCGGGGGACGCCAGACCTAAGCGAGCCCGTTCAAGTTAAGACCCCCCATCTTACTTACACCCATCTTGCGGTAGGTACCTTAGATAATCACTAAGGGAAACAAAGGAATAGAAGCATCTTCTATACGTGGTAGTACGTGGTCGTACAGTACTACGTAGTCCACCGTGTACCGTATAGGCACAACGCCCGCTGTCATCTGCAACAGTCCTTGGACTCTAAGGTGCATGTTATGGCAGCGCTGTGATCTCTATCACACCCTACCTGTAGGTACTGTATAGTAGTATGTGGCCTGGATAAGCTGCTGCCTACATGGACTTGCCTGTTCGGTAAGAAATATCCTTGGATCCCTACCACGTCAGATACCGAGGTAGGGTGATAGAGACCATGGCCAACCCACGAGGACCTATTTGAATCTGCAGGTTGAGGCTGTTGCATATCAGCCCGGGATACTTGCAGTGTGCCATTCTAACCTAGTCTCGCTTAGGACAGGACTCGACGAAGTGCTTCAGCTTATACGTACTTACTATGCGCGTGTGCATACTGCACACTGTAGAGCCATCGAAAGATATGTGCAATTCCGAAGCCCTTAGGCAAATCCCAAATCTCATCACTTACAGGTGAAACGCGTCAGCACCAACATCCAGAGGGCTCGGGCGTCGTAACCAAGATACTCTGCCGGCCCCGTGAATTGCGCCGTTTCCATTAAAGTAGCCAGCCAGTCTTAATCTTGTTGGGTGGTCCGACCACAGTCTGAGCTCTAAATAAGCTCTTTCTCATGCTGGGCTGACGTCTAGTCCAGCCTCTCGGACACTATCCAAGAATTGTAATCTCGCCGATGTTCTAAGCGTTGCCGGCCGCTTCCGTCCACGTATACCTACTTATTCTCGACTGCCCACAAGGTATTTAGTCGCTAGTCACAATGAATACCTAAATAGGTAGTCATAGAGACTCGTAGAGTGGCTAGATACCTAGTTTATCATTAACTACATCCTTTTCATGTACTGTAGGCAGATTCATTGAGTACCTAGGTATAGTATTGCGTCTTATAGCCAATATGTTTCAATTCGGAATAGCAGGTTAGTCTGTTTAATGGCGCGGACGGTAATCTGCAACAAGACCCAGAGTCTGGCACGCAATCAGTTCGACCCCCTCCGTATTTAATCCGATGTGACGGATTCGTCTGGGACATGCGCATTTCAACTTGAGAACCATAAGCAAGAATTGTTCTCTGATAGAGTGTAATTGCATCGCCCGTATACGATGGCATCCGCTCTAGCCAAGATCGGCGTCATCTCCATCGGAGATATGGGCATGGGTATCGCCAAACTGCTCGTTGCTCACGGATTTTCCGTAGCGACGAATTGTAGAGGCCGAAGGTTCGCCAACACCATTCCACATCGACGCATTCAATGGTGCACAAGTGTTGACGAGCCGATAGTGACGACACAATAGAGCGGGCAAAGAGTGCACAAGTCGAGATCTACAAGTCGGACGAGTATCTCGCCGAGGCTTGCGACATCATCCTCTCGGTGGTGCCGCCCAGAGACGCCGCTGCAACGGCGCAGCGCATCGTCGACGCCGTGACGGGGCCCTTCCGGCGGAGCCAGCCTCTGTATTTCGCCGACCTCAACGCCGTAGCGCCATCGACGACGCGGACCATCGCAGCGCTCTTCGAGCAGACGCGGGGTCAAGTACGCTTCATAGACGGCGCCATCATCGGGGGCCCGCCAGCGCCGAAGCCCAGCACCGATGGAGACAGCACCGGACAGCCGGCTGCTGAATGGAGCGTCCCCAGCATACCCGTCTCGGGCCCGTACAAGATCTCCAGGATTCCCGGGTACGGGGAGAAGCTGTCGGCTACGCTGAACATGCGACATGTCTCCGACGAGATCGGCGTGGCCTCGGGGTTGAAGATGTGCTTTGCAAGCCTGACGAAGGGGTTCACGTCCCTCGCCATCCAGTCCTTCACGACGGCCAAGCGCCTGGGCGTGCTCGACGAGCTGCAGAGCGAGCTGCAGGGGTTCTCCCCGCTGCACTGGAAGGCCGCCGAGCGCGGTGTCATCGGTATGGCGCCCAAGGCGTACCGTTGGGTTAGAGAGATGGAAGAGATCGCCTTGACCTTCGAGGAGGAGGGCGGCTTTCCACCAACCTTATTCCAGGGCGTCGCTGGCGTCTACCGGGCTGTTGCGGAAGACACCGTGCTCGGCCAGGAGAAGGTCGGTAAGAGGAAAAGGGGCACCGACGTCGATGATATGGCTGCAGCCGTGGCGGAGGGCTTAGACAATAAGAAGAAAAAGAACGACTAGACTAAACATATACTGCTGAGTTTTATGAGACTTCTAGCATTGTGTATACCCTCTCGAGACGAGCAGAAGTAGCATACATAGGAACAAGCGAACTACTCAACAAACTATTGCTTGGATTGAGTAAGCATAAACTCGATCCAACTTATATCTTGCACCGTGTGAAACCCCAGATATTCGCTCGAGGGCTCCCAAAAGGAAAACCACCATACCCAATCCTTATAAGTCGCAAACTCGAGGGGATCGGGTGACACGCTCCAAGGCATCCCGAACACACTAGGCGGAACAAAAAGGTAATCTATGTCTATTACGCCGGCCAACAAGACGAAAGCAACGCCAAACGAAATATTAACGACAGGAAACCTCTTGGAGGGGAACCGAATCTATGTTCGAGCTAATGTTTATCTCAGAGTTCCCCTGAGGTGCAACGTCGTATACAGATTGAGATTGAGAACAACAAGGACAGCGACCATTGGGAACCCCGGCGGGAATAAAGCTACGTAGGTAGTATTAGGAACCAACCAAAAATAAGACTACAGCGTCTTAATACTTAGTTATCGGGAGTGGTGATGTGCTTGGTTGTGGCAGCAATGATACATAAACTATAAACCGCCCACGCGTATTCCGACATCATCCACGACGTGCGTATCGTGACGAACTCTACTCGATCATATCGACATCGTCCGTAGCTTGAGCTTTCGCGTAGTTTTCGTTCGCACTAGTCGTTGTAGTTGCACCTGCATTTCCACCACTCTTCTCGAAGTAATCCTCCATTTCGGCGTCTAGTTCTTCCTGGGTCTTCTTGGGTCGACCGTCTCGTCCCGCAGGGCGTCCCGTATTCTCCCCTTTATTCTCACGTCGGGCTCCGGCTCGTCTGCCGCGGCGCCGAGGTCTGGGACTATGGGACCGCCTTTCGCCTTCAGGAACATAGCGGTCAATTCCTCGGTCGTTGGGCGACAGTGATCGTGGCCGAGTGATACGTTCCGCTAGAGATCTACCAGGCATCGTTGCGGTATCGAATGGGTTGCGTTTAGGTTGCGAAGAAACGATTGTCATGTGGATCGGTTGGCCTTTCGTCAAACTCGTTAGGCTACGCTGACAACCATCGTAAGAGTCACCTACCTTTGGCATTTGCTCCGTTGAATTCACGAATTGCATCCAGTGCATCATCGCGGCTCTCGTACGTCACGAACGCAACGCCATCTGAGCGTCCGGCCCTATCATATAAAAGCTCGAGTTTTACAACAGGACCAATCTTGCTGAAAAGACCCTTGTGACGGATGAGTATAAGCTTTCCCAAATCTTGGTCTAGACCATTCGTACCTCGAGATCGGATTCTGAAAGGTCGTAATGCAGATTCTCCACTTTGATCTTCGTACCGCGACCATCACTGTGAATGCTGTTAGTGACAGTGTGGTATAATGATGTATTGGCTATGTATACTGACTGCGCTAGTTCGGGAGAGCGTCTTCGTCGGGGATTACGGGCGCGGTCTCGGGCTATTTGACGGTCAGTAAATCGTTACGGTGTCGTCGAAGAAGCTAGGCTGAGTCTACAGTGAAAGCCCTCGAATTTATCGTGAACCCAATCCCTATTAGCCGTTAGCCTCGTCGAGGCAGACGTCGCCCACGCGTGCAAAAGTGACATACGAATCTAGACCTCTCCTGTCATCTCTGGTTGACTGTCTCGCAGGACGAGATCCTTGGTTAGCTGATGTCACATGACGCATTTATCACCATCGCTGGTAGTCCGAAGCATCGAGCCGCAGGTTGGTAGCTTCGACGAGAGGGCTCGAGGAGGAGAGAGATAGCATCGATCTATGAGGGAAAGGAGAAATCCACCTGGTGGAAATCGAGATGACGAGTCAGTCAATGTTGGGGACCAAACGTGAACAAGACATGACAGGCCATGGACAAGACACGGTACGATGGCAACGAACCTTTCTTACGCCATCGCGAGGATAAGAATCGCGTTCTCGGGGTTGTCGGCTGCCGCCACCGCCGCCACCTCGAGGACGGTTGCCGCGTTTTCTGCCCTGCATGGTAAATTAGATTGCCAATGTTCTTCAGATGATCAGGACCATCGCAGGGTTGACCCGTCGAAGCAACAGGACTGGTCCGTACCTGAGATTCCGCAACGATCTCGTCGAGACTGCGGTCCATTTTCTAATGCCGCGACAGAAAAAGCAATTGTTGACGAAGATGACGAGAGTGGGATGCAGGATTGTTGGAAGAGGAACCGCTCAGACTTGGTTCGCGGTGTGGCAACAAGTGACTTGGTGTCTGCTTACTTACTTACTTACTACCTAGGTAGCTCCCTGAGGCAGGGCAGTAGGTCCCTATCGACACCTGGAGCTTCTGACAAGCACAGTTCTGCGGGCACTGTATGAATGCATTGATGCGCCAATTGAGCCGCCAAAATTAGGTACGTACCGCAAGAACATAGAGCATCGCAGCTTTCAGTGTTATTCAGTATTGAGAGTATTCTATTGTAGTATGCATCAATCCCTTGCGTTGCAGCTGTTATGGTCGAGAGCTCTATTTTATTATACAATGTGAAGTACATTTCAATATACAGTTCCTCTAATCTAGGATGTTACGCTTTCATCCCCTTCAAGCCGAGACAATGTCATCAGAAACAAATCAAACGCAGAAGTAAGCTCCCGGAGTATCGACTTTGGTAGTGAATGAGCCTTGTGATGCGTCTCTACTCGCATTTTTGCCACATATCCCAACGAAATCTGGAATCATTCGTAGGAAAATACCAGCCGCAGAACTTACTCCAAAATGGCCACTAGTAATTTCGACGGCGTCAGGATGAGAGCTACGACTCGGCGTGTCGTCAGGATTTGGGGCAACGCCGAAAGCCAACGTTTTAGCCGTCAAAAACTGACTTGGTAGGGCTTCTATACTGGTCATTTGTGGTTCGACGCAAAACAAGAGAGAGGATCCCGGTGTTGCGAGGCCACTGGTCGGCTCCGTGCTATTTCGCTCTGTGAAGGATCTAATAAACATCTCCATGTCGTCATCCTCGCCCGGCAGTGAGAAACTTGTCTCGGGATCAAGAGACAACAGCCCTTGCTTTAATCCCCAGCCACCGCCTCCACTCACTACCGACTGATTAGCTTCGTCATGTGAGGAAGGAGTCTCTCTTACGAATTTTGTGCAACCGGCACCCAGATGATAAAAGCTCCGAGAAGAGCTCCATGGAAGCCATAGCTATCTCGGTCTCTGTCTGAGAGGAGCCTGCCTGGAAAAGTTTTAGGTTGTCGAATTTCTTAGCCTCTACAAGGTGAGGGGGAATAACCCAGCACCATACCCCTATGGGTCTTGGTGAAGAACTGGGATCCCGCTGAGCTCTTTCTTCGAAGATTTTAGGTATGATGGCCTCAAGCTCTTTCGATGCTGGCGTCGCAGAACCGTCCACTTCGACCTGGCGAACGATGTTTCCCAAGCCAGCGACAATCCTTCTAGGTGGTGTCAGGGGTAGGAGAGGGATAATAGGCAATGTGTGGTTCACCGAGTCACCTTTTTCTGCTATCCGCTGAGTCGTTTTGGGATGCCTTGTATGTAGGGTCATTGAACCATCGGCGCTAGTATCCCATCTGCTTGCATGAAGGGTTGAACGTCTTCCGTTCTGGAATACAGTATTTGCTAGGGGCACAATGACCTCGAGTGCACCGGTGTTTCTAACGAGAGGATTTGTCACAAAAGAGACACAGGCGGTGCTGTCTTGGCTAGTGCTGGCGAAGCTATCTTTTCCCCATAGCCCGGGAAGGATACGGTCGGTCGGTCCACAAAGAACTGAAAACCCCGAACGAGGTTCACTGGATAGTCGATATGGACTGAGGCCATCCGTTACACCAGATAATACATGCAAGCTCGAGCGGTCGGCTCGGCCAGTGCTTAGTGGCTTGGATAACGTTGCAAGGAATGCAGACATGAATTTCGCGTCCTCTAGCCAACTAGTGAAGTCTCTGGATGCCAGGACAGCGATACCGTTTGTTGCCGGAGCACCATGGTGGGCTTTTTCAGCTGCCTTCAAAACATGCCTGCTAAGCTCATCGAGAACTTGTCCCTATGGTACGTTAGTGTATTCTTTCTTGTAGTCAATCACAACGTACCTGGGTTGCCTTCGGAGATGCTGTTATGCTGAGTCTTTGTGAAATAGTGGATTGTAAGCGGATTTGCCTCGTATTGAACACATAGCTACCAGAACGAATACTTTGACTTATAATACGACGCGTCATGATCTCGACGCAGCAAAGTCTGATGAAGACTTCATCTAAGATTTCAGAATTCCTAAGGTACGGGTGCCAAACTGGTGGCACTGTATGACCCCTGTTACCCTATAAGGTATGTACTGTAAGGCTCAGGTAAGACGCTAACCTAAGTAAGTACCTTCCACTGTACCTTACTGTGTAGCTCAAGCCACACAGGGCATTGTGGCTGATCGAATTATCTAACCGTACCCAAAAGCGAGGGGAATTATCAGAATCAATCCTACGCACCTAGGCGCTTAAACTTCTGCTTAACCGCCGCGGCGAATGACATACATATTATTCTGGCCCCTGGTGCTTTAGTAGCAGCGGTCATGTCTCCGATCCTACGAGTTCGTTGTTTCGGGGCGTCTGTGGCTGGAGGAAACAGAACTCAAACACATAATGTTTGATAGGTAGTGCCCCTGGCTGGGCAGCATTACTCTGATAACATGTGCTAGCTACCTCCGTTATCCTCATCATCTTCTTTTGCTTCAACACATATGAACTATTGACATAGCAACGCCACGAAACCCCAGTCTCTACAGCCTTTTCGGAACGCGAGACTCGTGTCCTCCGTACGATATCGATGAAACGTGTCCAATTAAGTCGTTCATTGATATAAAGCCAAAGCAGAATGGGTGCCAGATCCCATCGCATATTCTTTCTCACAGCTATTACACCTCTGGCACATGCTTTAGAAGCATACATAAGTGAAACCACTTGCCCATGGGGCCCGCTGTCTTCAGCTTTTCAGCAATACGTGTGCCCCTCGGTAGATGTTGTGAAATCCCTTCATTATGCGGGTGACGACGGGGGATCTCACCAGCGTGATGACGCTGGTGATCCAAAAGGCAATGTCTGGAAGACTTTTCCTGATTGCTTCGGCGAATACTGTGTTTACACAAATAATGATTTCTTCGGCAAAGGAATATCATTAATCACGACAGCACAGAATCACGTTCGTGTAGCGCAAATTCAAGTAGCGCAAACGGCCTCGAGACCAGATAATGAAAAGGCCCGAATTGCCAGAATCCCAGGGAAAGGGAAGGGCCTAGTAGCCACAAAGGCTATTCGCCGGGGCGAAAGAATTATGGCCGCGAGGCCGGCGCTTCTTGTTCATCGAAATATTTTTAGTGAGCTTCAATTTGAGGACGTTTACTACTTGATGGATATGGCGGTTGAAAACCTGCCAAGGCCCAGAAGAACAAGTTATCTAGCTCAGGCTGGTACAATGGGTGGCCACAAGATCACTGACATCCTGTTTACAAATTCATTCCAAATGGGGCTTGGGGATGATGATGATGGCTTCCACTATGGGAATTTCCCTGAGGTTTCGCTATTGAATCACGACTGTAGGCCGAAGTAAGCAGTTAAGAACTGTGAAGCTCATTATACGATGCTGTAAAACTAACAGGGTGCAGTCTGGCCTTCTTCGTCGACAAAAATCTGACACATCACACCCATGCGGTTAGAGACATTAGACTTGGAGAGGAACTCACAATCTCCTACCTAGATCCTCTGCAGGTGCGGTCAGTACGCCAGGAGCGAACGCAAAACTCTTTGGGATTCTCGTGCGGTTGTTCCCACTGCAGCCTGTCGAAGAAAGAGTCCGATGCTTCAGACGGCCGACTACTCACAATCTCTCGTCTTGACGGTGAACTATCCGATTTCAATAGCAAATCATCTTCACCAGCCATGGTCGAGGAATACCTGGCCTTGTACAAAGAGGAGCGTCTCGAATCCAAGATTGCCAACGCATATACGCTTGCTGCGCTCAACTACAACCTGTTTGGAAGAGCAGACATAGCGCAGAAATATGCTCGGCTATCTATCGAGGCAGGTCTTCTGGAAAGTGGCCCCGATGCGGTTGGGGTTCAGCAAATGAAGATTCTAGCCGATTACCCGGAATCGCACTGGTCCTGGAACTTGAAGCCTCATCGGTCATAATGCGATATACAACCTACTTATGTGGGGGCGTGTGGTGCAGGTTTACAGGTTTGTCTGCATGGATCATACTGGTACATATGATCCCTCACCAGCAAGTATTTATTAATATATCTCCATAACTATATGTTGCATTTATATACAGACACACGTATGTATCTCGTAGGGTATGGCCAAAGGGCCACAAACTGTTCTACCTTGGAAGCCGACGTGTAACCTTTTGTAGAAAGTGCTATCGGAAGTTATTTCTACATGCATTACGTCAGGGTCTCCTAGAGTACTTACCTACTTAGGTACTTCTAGAGTACCTAGGTAGTCAGCTAGGCCCCTGAGACGCCTAGTACCATATTTCCCCTTAGGGAGGGCCCCAGCGCCCAGGGCTTTAGCTGCAGCCAATAGCGCTGGTGGTCCTCTCCGACACACGTCCATGATTGGCATGTGTTATATATGATTTCCGCCGGCGTTGTTTCTAATGAGATGGCCGTATTTACACTTTCAGTAGCTAACCATCATGTTTAAAGGGTTTTGCTGTTGCTTCGGCTCTGACGACTCTGACACTGAGCCTCTCACCGATCCTGTCATAATGGCTGACCTCACTCTTCGTAACCTCACCGCGACGCCGCTAGAGCTCAAGGTTGTCGAACGCTTTGAGGGTCAGCCTGCTTCGGATGCTGGTGTAGACGATGTCAAAAAGCTCGCTGCTAATTTGACGAGTAAAATCACCGATATTTTCAACTCGTCGTCGGAAGCCGTGTCGCTCAACGTTGAAATTAAGGGCGAGGCCAGGGATCGTCGAGATGTCTCTATCGCGCTTGAAGCGTTCGAGACGCGTGTCACAGATATCCGTGCTCCGGATCCCGGGCGCGAAGTCCTACGTTTAACCTTTGAGTCTCAGAGCCATCGGTACCAAGTGGATGTCCCGAGCCCCTCACAGCGGAGCACGGTGATGAGGAAATTAGATGATGGGCCCAATGAGTACACCGTCGTGTATGTCCAAGCTGGGGGCTATCTTGCCATCTTCAGTTCCGCTCAGCTCGCTCGTTGGATGCGCGAGATTCGCGATGAGTACCCCTTGACTGCGCTCTCCATACCCGGCACGCACAACAGCCCGACGTATCACCTTGCATTACCGTCGGTACGATGCCAGGCCGTCGACATACGTGAGCAGCTAGAAAACGGCGTCCGCTTCCTTGACATCAGGGTTAATGTCAGCCAAGAAGATTCAGACCTAACGCTCGTACACAGCGTATTTCCTATCTCACTTACGGGCAATAAGTATTTCAAGGACCTAGTTGACACTGTCTACTCATTTCTAGACGCGAATCCGTCAGAAACTATCATCATGAGCGTGAAGCGTGAAGGGGCAGGGCGCGGGACGGATCAGAAGCTATCCAAAATACTCAAGGAGAAATTCTACGACGAAAAGCGATGGTACACAGAGCCGCGCATTCCCAAGTTGGGCGAGGTTCGTGGAAGAATAATTCTTCTGCGGCGACATCACAATGATGAGAGCCTGAACCATGAATGGGGTGGCCGTGGTTGGGGCCTTGATGGCAGCGTGTGGCCGGATAACTGCGAGGACGGACGTGTTGGGAGCGGGATCGCACGCGTGCAGGACTTCTACGAAATCGACCAGACCACGAATATTAAGAAGAAAATCGAGCTTGCCCACAAACATCTTGAGCGTGCTGCCGAAGGCGTTTGCCACATCCCTGGCCAAGACGGCTACCGTGAGGATGCTCCCCCGGTGCCCTTTTTCATCAACTTCCTCAGCGCAAGCAACTTCTTCAACGCCAATTGCTGGCCGGAAAAGATCGCGGCTAAGGTGAACCCCGCGATCGTCGAGTACTTATGCTCTCGCCACGGCCTTAGTGGTAAGGGGCCGGCTGGTCTGAAGGTGGGCGACGCGACCACGGGCATCGTAGTTACGGATTGGGTTGGTTTGCGTGGTGACTGGGACCTCATCCGGTGTATTGTTGGGTGGAACGCTAAACTGCAATTGAAGAAATAAGACATAGAAACGTCTTCTTAGCGGGAATATCTTAGAATTAGCGAAGTTTGAGTTACTATTCATTCTTTTTTTTTTTTTTTTGGATCGAAACTTACCAAACAAGCAAATTGGGTTTGAAGGTACATATGTATATATTAAGCTTAAGTGTACCTCAGGTTCGCGGGTGATCCCGTGCTAAACCAACTAGGAGGTTATCGGTGTTGATCTGGCATGGGATATTTACGGACAGCGTATTCGGTGATGCTATTTTGCCTAATTTTTTCTATTCTAGCCCCCTATATTTCAGAACGGCGACCCTACAATCAACTCTCTAATACCACTATAAAGTCGAAGAGCCCACGTCTCTATCATGAGGTACAAGGCTATCTAGAAATAGACGTCTTGGGGGTTTCTGCTTTGGGGCTGGGGTCCCTTTTCAGCATTCTCGCCAGTGGGGGCGAACCACTCGCGAAACGAGAGCTCCCAGCCACTTAGTTTAGTGTACCTAGCGACTTATTAGCTAGCACATGACTGGCAGCGGTACGCTGTCGGGCACCTCGTACCTAGGTGCGTGTACTGCAACGTCATTATTTCGGCTTCGTCTAACCTCGGATTCTAGTAGCACTCTCTATGTTATTTTAAACCCGCCGAGTTTCTATATTTGTATATTTCTATGCATGTCTGTCACAACAACGCCACAAGCTGAAGTTCCTATCTTATTCTGTATTTTCTCGATATCTTACCTAAGTTCTTTAATCTAATCCTCTCCGCCGCTCTTTGGCGCTGTCTCTCCCTCCCGTTTATTTAAAGGGAGGCCCCGTACGCACCCATCGCTGTCGCTATCACCGTTCGTGTGGCCAACCTTGTCATCAGACGCCGCAAGGCAAACTCAATTTGGGCGGAACTCGGCAGCTGATGGAAGAGGACACTGCCGCTTCTGAACCTAAATCAACCAAGACAGACGGGACTTCCCCCCGGCGTTTCTACTTAGGTATGCCGTTCCCTCGCATCTCATTCATGCACTGCATTCTGGGTCTCTTCGCTTTTCCGATCATATTCCTCGACGGTCAGCATGGTGGATGGCGGGCCTGACGGGGGGCGGCAGGCGCTCTCGGGCACCGGCCGAACTTCTAGGCTTCCGCGACTTTGCATGATGAATCACCGCGATGGCATCGTTCATGAAGCTGATTTCAAGACAGTCTCCAGGAAAAGCAGCCCACCAAGAGCGAATCCGGAGAAGTTCAACGTCGTTAAGCAGGAAGCTAGGCCTAGGAAAGAGATCGGAGTCGAACAGCGCGACCGCTCGAGGGTGAGCATCCCCGGCATAATTGTTCATGCGAAGAGAAGACCACTCTGACGCTTAACAGGCCAGCCGGGAAAGCTACGGTAATTCCTCCTCGGATACACCTCTATCTTCACATAAAGAGAGTGGCGCGCTTGTTCCTCCCGACCCGAACAGTCCTTCCCGAAAATCAAAGACGGTCACGATCGCTACTCCGGCCGAGTCATCCTTCGCGGAACCACCGTGGCAGATCCCTAGCGGCCCCGGCGCCGAGGGTACTTCGATACGGCAACGACTCAAACGAAGGTCATCGCTCAAAACCCCCACTAGCTCGAGGATGGGGGATCAAGTAGATAACAAGCGAACGCCTATAAGCCTCCCATCAAAGAATCCTGACGACCAGCTGCCCGATTCTCAGCCCGATTACAGCAAGTCAACTGTTTCAAGAGAAGATTCATATGTCAATATAGATGAGCCATCTTCCCAACTCTCCGACGAGCGGGACTTTGTGGAAGATCAGTTATTACCAAAAGCAAACGGCTCGACGGAAATAGTACAGAAGGGGTTTAGTAACGACCAAGTTCAGGACGACGTTTCCTATGCGTCGACTGTGAAACCCAGCTCGGACGGCGATGAAAGCCGTCACAGCCAAGACGACGACGAGTCATATCCCGACCTCGACGATATGGGCATAGAAGAGTTTCATCGTTCTCCGCCTCGGAGCCCCAACGGTGGTATAAGATGGGCACCTTGGAACGTCCCTTTCAGGCGGCGAGGCCAGACGCTTGTTGTTTTAATGCATTCATTGAGTATAGTTGCAACGGTATCCATTTTCTTCGGATTCTGTGCCAACCCGTTCGCCTGGCCCCTGCTTTTGATCTATCTACTACATGTGCTCAGCTCTAAGGCAGCAACGGACGGGTCCCTCAAATATAGATCTGAGCGGTTTCGCAGGAGCTATATATGGCATTTCTTTGCCGATTATTACCCAGCCAGGCTACATAAGACACACGAATTACCTCCGACTCGCAAGTACATCTTTGGATATCATCCGCACGGCATCATCTCTCACGGGGCTTGGGCCGCATTCGCCACCGACGCACTCGGATTTTCCCAAAAATTCCCAGGCATAACCAATAGCTTGTTGACATTGGACTCCAATTTCCGAATCCCCTTTTACCGCGAGTACATATTAAGTATGGGTGTCAGGTCGGTCTCGAAGGAGTCTATAGTCAACATTCTCAATAAAGGCGGACCCAACGGTGAGGGCATGGGCCGTGGTGTCACCATCGTTGTCGGAGGGGCACGAGAATCTCTAGAAGCACAACCAGGAATGATGCGCCTAATATTAAAAGAGCGCAAAGGCTTCATAAAGCTGGCCGTGCGCTGCGGAGCGGATCTTGTGCCTGTTCTGGCTTTCGGGGAGAATGATCTGTACGACCAGCTACAGCCCCAAGAGCATCCCTTCATGCACAGGATACAGATGTTCATCCTCAAGGTGTGGAAATTCACATTGCCTTTCCTGCATGGACGCGGTATATTCAACTATGATGTGGGTCTCATGCCATACCGGCGACCCCTGAACATCGTAGTTGGAGCTCCGATCAAAGTGCGGCAGTCATCCTCAGTGAGTATGGAAGAAATCAACAGGCTACATGGCCTCTATGTGGCCGAGTTGGAAAAGCTCTGGGATCGGTACAAGGACGAGTTCGCCCCGGACAGGAAACAGGAAATGCAGATATTGTCCTGATGGGCTAGTCTCATATGTCATGGTTTTGGGGGGGGTTAAGGGTTTGGTTGGAATAACGGAGGTCTCTGGATAGCGCATAGAGATGGTACCTAGGTAGGTACTGACTAGAGAATACCTATGTCTAATGGACACAAAACTCCCTGCCCATAGCGATTAAAGGCATGGTAGATACTATACATTGATTTCCACGAGTGCTCGGACTTTCACGTGAGACACGGAAATAGTTGTAGAGAGAATCGTGCTAATGAAGAGATCTCCCGTTATTTGCTTGCGATCGAGAAACGGCTCATGAAGGGTATCGGTCTTAGTTCAAGCTTGTGTCTACTAATAGATTCCAATACGATACCTACATAGGTAGTAAATACTAGGTACTACCTAGGTAACATCGTCATGATATTCATAAAGCGCTTGCACGACTCGAGCGGCAGTCACGGCATCTGATTGGGGTGGGGCCAACAGCTCGAACCCCTGGCCAGATGCGCTCAGGGCTCTGGCAGGTGGCAGACGTTCCATCAAAGTGGAAACGGGACCAGGACAGTACCAGAACCGGCCCCTTCAGCTGAACCTGGGGCAGATGAGACGGGGGTGCCTAGGCTAATAGAACAGGGGTTTCATCTGCGGTGGCCGAGGGGGCGGATCTCTACTGTAGTATCCAAGGGACATTTGTTACCTGGGTTTACCGAAGCTGCACATACGCCGTACATTATTCATGTCTCCAATTACTGATTACCTAGGTAACTACTTGGTGTCAAATATCAATTATCAACACTGTAGCCCGGTATTCATTCTTTATACGGCCGTAGATAGTCTCTAACCCGGTGTTTTCGCTGGTATCTTGCGATGTCTCGTCCGATTGGACTCTTTTGTGCCTAGGCGCAGTGTAGTAACAGCTTCAGGTGACGCTCAGTGCTGTGCTGCGGTCTAAGTAAGTACTGTAGCACAGTCTACGTACCTAGGTAGGTACTTAGGTACTTAGCACTACCCCAAGACTTTCTCGTTCAAGCTCTGCTCTGGTTCGAGCCTCCGCGAATTTGTCCCCCGTCCAGCTGCGCATCATTATTGGAGCATCAGGCTCACCATGCCTGCTTCTTGATCTTTAGTGACCGCCATTGCACGCTTGGCACGACATCGTATTTTGTAATGGAATTTGGATGCTCTTCTTCGGAAACGGCACAGCGCGCGCGCAAGTCGTCCTGCACTACTTACTTATACACTCTTATCCCTACCTCGCTATTAATACACAACTATGTCTCCTCCCCCCTTGGTTGGCCATCAACAGCCGCTGGTACCTCAGCGTCAACCCCTTCAACAGCACTCGCAACAACCCTATAACCAGTCTACTCGCTCCCTATCCCACCGCCCCGTGCCAGATGCCTTGTCTGTAGGTAGCGTCCTCATTCCTCCTTCGAGCGATCCGTCCAACCCTCCGTCTGCATCATCCGCCACCACCAGCTTCCAGATCGACTGGCCTCCCGATGGTGGTCCCTCGTCTGCCGCCTCAGCCCATCGTCGTCCCGAAGATATCGAGATGGATGCAATCTCTCCCGCGGGCCACCGCCGCCGTCGTAGTACGCTGAGTGCGGGTCGGAACGCGTCTCTGCCGCCAGCTGCCCGAACCGGGAGGCCACGTGCCACCAGCATAAAGACCAATGGCGACGCGGAGCCCAAGATATCGGAGGAGGATTCGGCGCCCTATAGCTCCGGGTCAAATGGCCGGGACGGCGATGACTCCCTCTCGGACGAGGACCTACACGATGACGAAGAGACCGGGTTAACCAACAAAGACAAACGCCGAAAGCAAGCCAAGCGACGGCGCAACACAAGGCTAGACCAACGGATCGCACGCGACAACCTCACCGACGAGGAGCGTAAACAGGCAGATCAGAACGTTGTCAGGAAGCTTGCAGTTAATGCTTGCCTGATAGCGCTCTGGTACATGTTTTCATTATCTATTTCTCTGGTACGTCTCTTGTGGCATCGCGTTTCGGCTTCCTAAGGCGCTGACCTGTGGCTGGGCCAGTATAACAAGTGGATGTTCGATTCTGGCCAGCTCAACTTTCCCTTCCCTTTATTTACGACGTCAATGCATATGTTAGTCCAGTTCTCTCTTGCTAGTTTAGTATTGTACTTTATACCCTCGTTACGACCGAGTAATACGCCACACAACTCCGACCTGAGCCGTTCAAGGGCCGAATCCGAGCCGGAACGACCAATCATGACCAAGATTTTCTATCTCACGAGGATAGGACCTTGCGGTGCAGCCACAGGCCTTGATATTGGTTTAGGCAATACGTCTTTGAAGTTTATAACCCTCACATTCTACAGTAAGCCTCAATGATAACGCTATCGAAGCCCAAAAGCTGACGGAGAGTAGCCATGTGCAAGTCGTCGGCCCTTGCCTTCGTCCTGCTTTTCGCGTTTCTCTTCCGTTTAGAGACCCCTACCTGGCGACTGGTAGCGATCATTGCCATCATGACGGCGGGCGTGATTATGATGGTCGCGGGCGAGGTCGAATTCCATCTGGGCGGTTTCATCCTGATTATATCCTCTGCATTCTTCTCAGGTTTCCGCTGGGGCCTGACACAAATTTTGTTATTAAGACATCCTGCTACCTCGAACCCTTTTTCTAGTATCTTTTTTCTTACACCAATTATGTTTGCGACATTACTGCTCATCGCCGTACCTGTGGAAGGCTTTCCGAGTTTCTGGGATGGAATTAAGACGTTGAGCGAGGAGTGGGGTACTTTGAAGACGCCACTGCTCCTCCTTTTCCCCGGAACCATCGCCTTTCTTATGACGGCCAGTGAATTCGCTCTGCTGCAGCGGAGTAGTGTCGTCACCCTCTCGATCGCCGGTATCTTCAAAGAAGTCGTCACCATCATAGTTGCGGCATTGGTTTTTGATGATAAGCTCACGCCTATCAATATCTCGGGGCTATTAGTGACGCTTATCGCTATCATTGCTTACAACTACATCAAGTTGACTAAGATGCGACGAGAGGCGCAAATGGAAGCTCATAACAAAGGATATCAGCTGGAGCAGTCAGACTCGTCCACTGAGCGGGGGAGTGAGTCGGAAGATGAGGGTGCCGCGTTGTTAACGCAGGGCGAGAACAGTGGTAATGAGAATCATATAACCATTGACGGTGACCTGATACCCAAACCCAGAACACCGAAACCGCACGAGGATGGCAGACAGATTCGGACGGATCGTCAGCGCGAGGATTGAGATTTGGCCGCTCTTAACATTCCCTTTTCTTGACATTTTAAGCATGAGCATTTTCACAGCATCTACGGCGCGCATAAGGGGAAACCGTCGGTTCTAAAAGGAACGATGCTACCCTATTTTATTCCTTTTTAAACTGGTCTAGAACTGAGCCGTATCGGGCGGTTGGAGCTTTGATAGGATACTCTTCGCTCCTTGGAAATACCCGGCATTTCGGTACCACCAAAAATCTCTATGATCGAGGGAAGAACTATCTAAATAGGGTGGATACCAACAACGGGCCGTCTGCAACCGCTGACGCCCGGGTCACGATTTGTTCGGCAGTAGCGATTGGGGGAAAAATAGTTGGCACATCATCGCCAATGGACCGATCGCCAGACAAGGGCAAGGGGAGAGAAAGGAGGCCGGTATCGCTAAGCAAGCGAGTAAGAGATATTCGCTGTGTAAAACAGTTCTGTAATTGCATTAACACCTCGTTGGGCACGAGGTGCGACCGGATATTTACACTTGACGTGGAAAACCCACCAAGTCACCCGCTAGGATAGAGTAGAGGACGATAAATATAGGGCTAGATGTTAATATCGCCATTGATTGAGTAGTTGCTAAGCGGCTGCTCGCTCGCCGGCCTTCTGCCGGCGGTTAACCCCGGAGCTTTGTGAATTACGAGGGAAACGAACGGACGAATCTTGTACGCAGACAGTATTGTCCGGGTAATACATTTAGCTTGCTCTCATGCCATGGATAGATTCAAGTTTACCACAATATTCACGGTTAGCACAGACAGGCATGAGGGCAAAGAGGGGATGCGGAGACGGATCGCAGTCGATTTAAGGTTCGTAGGACATACTAGGCCGTACAAGGGGAAATAGTGGCACAGCTTTTATGCCCACACATAATCACACACTTTGTATTACTTCAGGATATACTGGTGTCTTCTCTCGAAACGGAGCTTTGGCTCCATTGGTTCTGATACGCAACGACCTAAAAACTCCTAACTTGCCCTGAAAGCTCGATATAAGCTAGCGTTGACTGAGGCCTTCTCAGGCTACACACATTAGGAGCTTCTCATTGAGCGGCCGTTTCCAGTCAGAGATCTCGCATGACGCGCACAAGCGCCCCTCCTATCATGATTCTTCTATCTATATAGCATCGCAACCGCAATAGAATCAAACTTCCGCATTCTCCGAACTCCGGGGCGTCGTGAAGTTTCGTATAGGTATTGTGAGCCTCGGTGGTCCATAACCAAGCATCCCTCCCTACCTTTGTACCCGTCTCCAACATACTTGTGTAGCCCGGTCGTCACACAAGGCTCAACTCATCCAAGTAACCTTAAACCGTCTTTCGTCTTCGCTCCAGGTTTTGTGACTCCGCCTCCCGTAGGCCCCAAATGAGGTTCAAAATTACCCTCGGGTCCACCGGCGCCGCCGCCGTTTCCGCTGCGATTCTTATTCTTATTGTTTTTGTTCTTATTCCACTTGCCGCCATGGTGCTTGTTCTTGACAATTTGAGTTTTGATCTCAGTGGTGCTCTTTCGAACGACGACTGGGTGGCTTTGAATATACTTGCCGTTCATCTCCTTGGCTGCAGCGAAGAACTCGTCGGGGTCGCTGAAGGAGACAAATCCAAACCCTTTCGATTTGCTCGTCACCTTGTCGCGGATAACACGCGCCTTTTGCAGCGACTTCCACCGCGAGAATGCCTTGAACAAGCTTTCGTCGGTTGTCTCGCCTGCGAGATTACCAACAAAGAGGCGCAAGTGCGACGGGTCCCACTCCAGAAGTGAGTCGTCCGTCCACTTCTGCCCACCGCCTGATCGGACAACCGTTTTCTTCTTATCGCCTGCCGCAGCCGCAGCATTCACTGCTTCAGACGCGCGATTAGCCGCTTCCACGGAGTATGATGCGCCGTTCGCCACAGGCCCAGGCCGACCAGGAGCCCCAGTAGTGGCGCTAGAATCTTTCGGATCTCTCACATATGCGCTCTGCCATTGCGCAATCTGCGCCGCCATCTCCGGGTCGTAGTCATCTGTTCTAGTCTGGCCAGGAACCGGAAAGGGGTTCCGTATCTGGGGCGGTGTGTTGTATGAAGATGCGCTAGCAGTAGGCGCCGATTGCGCGCCGTAGTAATTCTGCTGATAGGCGCCTTGTTGATTGTACGAGTATGCGTTCTGCTGTGCGTAAGACGACGCGCTGCTGTTCATCGGAGTACTCTGCGTGCCGTACGACGGGTAGTTGGAGGGCGGGGCGGCGGTTCCATAGTGAGGTGCATTTGCAGGCGCGCCCGAATAACTGGGTGCGCCGGAGGCTGCATAAGATGTGGGCGGAGCGGCGGATCGAAAGGCAGGTTTGAATCCTGACACTTTTGATGGAGGGGGGCGCGGCGGGAGCGAGGAGGACGAGCCTGGAGGACCCGGATAGGACATGATGAACGTGTGCCCGACGCGATTGTGTTTGGTTCTGGCTCCACGTACCTCTAATTGGAGTTGGTTAAACTCCCCACTCTTGTGATTTCCTTTACACGGGAGCGATCGTGCCAAGAGGCGCTGCGGCGACAAGAATTGTGATTTAACAGATGGGAATCCCGCGATCTTGATTTTGGTGTTGAGGATGGTACCCAAGCTTTGTTGCTGCGATGACGAAAAAGGCTTGATTGAGGCTGGCAAGATTCGGCAAGCACAGCCAACAGGAGCGGCGCTTATCAGATAAGGGGAGTGCCAGATTAGCGGAGGTAGCTTAGGTAATCCATTGGCCAAACCACCACTTTGGTGTTTGGCGGGGGTCAGAAGGGTGGGGGTGCGACGTTGGGGCCCCTCTAGTGCCCCCACCCTCCTCCGTCTTCATCTCATTGTGTGAATGCATTCACTTTGCGATATATAACATGTCATGTTTGCTACCCAGGTATTTTGTCATTTATTAACTCTCGGCCCTTTCGGCGGAAACCCGGGCCTGCAGAGAACATAAGTAGTGCGGCATCCTCGGACCTATAGGATGCGTGTGACCTGCAATGTAACCAGAACTCAACCCACCTTTCTTGTTGAGGCAATTTCTGTCCTATTTTAATCCCTAGTAAAGGCGCATTAGTCGAGGACTTGAGAATAATGCTTCAGATTTGTTCCAGGCTAGCGCTATTTTTCGCACGGCCTCTTGGAAACTAACGCCATTACAAGCATGGCCGGCTACCTAGGCGGGGAGTGAGTACTGTACTTACCAGTGAGTCCTGTCTATCCACACAACCTGAACTGATGATGCTATACCCGATATATCCAACATCTAAAAACGCTGTAACTAATTAACACATCAACTGTAGGCTCACTCAGAGGCCCAGTGACAGTTTGTTACACATGCAGTTAATTCCGAAAACTACCCAGATCAGTTGAACTTGGGTGGCCAATGCTACTTTCACACGCATAGTTCGTATATCACCTCAATTTGAGTACCCGTCCGAGCAGCAGATTTGATTTGGGAAGGCCTGCCTGTATGTCATCAATCCGCCAACAGGGTACATTTACAAGCTGGGTCGGCGAGGTAGTTACAAAGTACTAGAGGAGCAAAGCACTTATCTACGTATGTATAGGTATCACCTCCGCCAGCTCGCCCAAGACATGGCGGTTCGTTATAGACTACCTGAGCTTGGGCTACACCATTCAAAGGCGTGATATGTATATTTACGAAACCCAGCCGAAACGAGAGAGGAGTCGAATCACTGTAGTATCGTCTCGATTGCTGGCGCTGCTTTTTCCAATTGCCTGTCAGAAGCCGTCTCAGGCGCAGGTATCACTCCCAAGCCAGATCATACTAACCTATGGTCCGGTATCGCATCGTTCCACAACTCGATCACTACAAAGATTAAAACCCTCCCTGTTTCCTGGAAAGGTGACTCCCGTTTTGGGCTTGTTGGAAGCGTGAATGTGTTAACGCTAGATGCCACGATGGTGATGCATTGTAGGTGCTAATGCGAACCGATGCAGACGGTGCGTTGTATACATCGTGGATATACATCCCTTGGTATCAGGCAGTGCAACAGGATGTGTTAGAGAGATACGTCCGATCTACTGCCCCCTCCCCCATGAGCCCAGGTTCCCTCTATGACCCGACCCCTCCATGCCCGCTACCCGGATGCAGTCTAGCGGCACGCAGCGCCAATACCTAACGTCTAAGTACCCTAGGTGCTGTAGTGGTGGGTCTGAGTCAGCCTGAATACTAAGTACGTACCCGCCTACCTAGGTAGGTACAGTGCATGCTGGAAGCACAGTAACCCCGCCATCACCCTGCCCACTGCCCCCCAATCCCACTAAGGAGGAGCCATGCAAGCGCCTCCTCCTGCGGCGAACGGTGACAAGCGATAGCGGGCTGATGCTCTTGCTTACCCATTATCAAACACGTTTACCTACCTCTCCCGTGCCCAATGGGCTAGGTAGGGTAGGTCGACACGGGCAATCAGGCATCCTATTCCACTGCTTACCAAGGCAACTCCCGTTGGTAGGTCTTGTCTTGTCTTGTCCTGCAAATAATAATTACAAGTCTCCACGATCGACGCTACCTCGTTTACGCCCGTCCCCCCATTAGCTGTTCCCAATTTTTTACCCCTCCATAGAAAAGCACCCTCTGCCCCCCATCGCCATCATCTTCTCTCACCTTCCCCTCTATAATTTTCTCCCTCTAAACGGACCTCACCCCTCCTTGTCCTCGCACAGCTCTTGTTAGTTGTAGCTCATCGTCTTTCCATACCCATTGAGCAAGCTACTTATCAGCAAATTCGCAACCATGTCTGGTGCCGTGTAAGTCAGATCCTGCTCCCCCTCTCCCCCTGCCCCCGGCGCCAGAAGCGCAATTGATGCCGAACATCACGGTGGGAGGCAGAGCTCGTGAATGACGTTGGTGGTGGGATTTGTGAAGGTGTCGAAATGCCTCCACTGCTCAACCGCTGATTCCGGGCTCTCCCGTCCGTGTCCCCCTTCCCTCGACATGTGTCACTGAAATAGCATGGGTCCTCTAGGGCTCGTCTGGCCAGCATCACCAGTTCCTTCAACGGTGCAAGGCGAGCTTTATTCCCTCGTTGCGCTTTGTCGCCTTCAGACCCTGTGTGAATTCCATGCTAACTCCTCCAAAGCGCTGATCTCGGCCTCATCGGCCTGGCTGTTATGTATGTTACAACCCCCTCCCGAATCCCCATTACCACCTTTCAACTAACCTGTTATGTTATTTGGTAGGGGTCAGAACTTGATTCTGAACATGGCTGACCACGGTTTCACAATTTGCGCCTTCAACCGAACCGTTTCCAAGGTCGACCGCTTCCTAGAAAATGAAGCGAAGGGCAAGTCTATCGTCGGTGCTCACTCCACAGAGGAATTTGTTTCCAAGCTCAAGACGCCCCGCCGTGTCATGCTGCTCGTGCAAGCCGGCAAGGCCGTCGATGACTGGATCGAGACCCTACTTCCTCTCTTGGAGAAGGGCGATATTATCATCGATGGTGGCAACTCTCATTTCCCCGATTCCAATCGCCGAACCCAGTACCTGACCCAAAAGGGCATTCGCTTCGTTGGTTCCGGTGTTTCCGGTGGCGAGGAGGGTGCCAGATATGGACCTTCCATCATGCCCGGTGGCAATGAGGAGGCCTGGCCGTATATCAAGGATATTTTCCAGAGTATTTCTGCTAAGAGTTCTGGCGAGGCCTGCTGCGAGTGGGTTGGCGACGAGGGTGCTGGCCACTACGTCAAGATGGTCCACAACGGCATTGAATATGGTGATATGCAGCTTATCTGCGAGGTAAGTGGTAACCGTAACAAGCTAGGTTATGTGCGGAAAGTTGACGCGGTACCACTAGGCTTACGATATCATGAAACGTGGTCTTGGACTGAGTAACAGGGAGATTGGTGATATCTTCACCAAGTGGAACAAGGGCGTCCTAGACTCGTTCCTGATTGAAATTACTCGTGATATCATGTATTTCAACGATGACGACGGCAAGCCCTTGGTCGAGAAGATTCTGGACAAGGCCGGTCAAAAGGGAACTGGAAAGTGGACTGCTGTCAATGCTTTCGACCTCGGAATGCCCGTTACTCTAATCGCCGAGGCCGTGTTTGCCCGCTGCTTGTCGTCGATTAAGGAGGAGCGTACCGAGGCTTCGCAGAAATTGAAGTTCGTTGGTAACACTCAGACCTTCGATGGTAACAAGGATCAGTTCCTCGACAACCTTGAACAGGCGCTATATGCTTCTAAAATCGTTTCCTATGCGCAGGGCTTCATGCTGATGCAAGAGGTCAGATAAAAGTACCCTTCTCCTCTCAAGCATTATGACTAACGAGATGTGGACAGGCCGCTAAGGAGTACGGTTGGAAGCTTAACAAGCCCTCAATCGCTTTGATGTGGAGAGGTGGCTGTATCATCCGCTCCGTCTTCTTGAAGGAGATTACTTCTGCGTACCGAAAGAACCCAGATTTGAAGAACTTGTTGTTCGATGGCTTCTTCAACGAGGCTATCCACAAGGCGCAGCCAGGATGGAGAGACGTCGTCTCCAAGGCTGTCTTGCTGGGAATTCCCACCCCCGCTTTTGCCACAGCGCTGTCATGGTTCGACGGCTACCGCACCAAGGATCTACCCGCGAACCTACTTCAGGCGCAGCGTGACTACTTTGGCGCCCACACTTTCAGAGTTAAGCCCGAAGCCGCTAACGAGAAATACCCAGAGGGCAAGGATATCCACGTCAACTGGACTGGTCGGGGAGGCAACGTGTCCGCCTCGACATACCAAGCATAAGGGGCCTAGACGGCTAGGTTATAGAATTTTTCGTGGGCCCAAAGGCAAATAAATAAATCGATGACGTGATGTGCATGGGCAAAGGATATCATTTTTTTTTAAATAGATCGGCTGGGAAATATTGAACTGTATAATGATCAGATCTCGTCTTTACCTACTGTGACGCCTGCTTATTCCGGAGCTTACTAGACTACTATTGTTATGGCTAGCAAGCCATAACATCAAGCTGAGGAGCGTCACCTGCTACGGTAGCCCACAGCGCTTAGTGTGTTAAAACCTAAACATGCCCTACAAAATTTTTTATATACACTAGCCGTTTTTAATTAATACTTAGCGCCTAGCCTAAAACCTTTTACTTATTTTTATTTTATAATATAATAATAATAACTACTATTACTACTATTATTTTTGCTATTATATATAAGTAATATTATTAATATATATTATTTTTAATTATTTATTAATTATTAAAGTTAATTATTATTAGCTAAAAATATTTTATTTTAGCTATTTTATATATATATATATATAAGCTTTTTAGTTTTTAAATAAGCTTAATTAAATATTTATATTTATAATTTAATTAAATTATTTTTTATTATTAATATATTTTATAAAATATATATATTTATTATTAAATAGTTAAATATATATTTTATTATATTTTTATAAAGCTATTTTATTTTATTTAATATTATAATTAAAAATTTTTATTTAGTATTATTATATTAATTAAATATATAGTTTTATTTGCTTTAAAAAACTTTTATTTAAATATTTATAAATACTTTTTTTTATTTATATTATAATAGTTTAATAAATTTTTTAAAAATTACTATTAATTTTTTTAAACTATTATTAGTTTTTTTAAACTATTATTAGTTTTTTTAAATTATTATTAATTTTTTTAAACTATTATTAGTTTTTTTAAATTATTATTTATTTTTTTAAACTATTATTAGTTTTTTTAAACTATTATTTATTTTTTTAAAACTATATTAATATTATAAATAATATAAAAAAATAATTAATATTAAATTAATAAATTTATATTATAATTTTTTATTTTTTATTTTATTAAACTATTATTAATTATTTTTTTTAAACTTAATTTTATTTTTATTAAATTTATTTTATTATATTTTTATATAATATTAGCTTTAAATATTAAATTATTTATTTATAATAATAAATTATTATATTTTATAAAAAATATTTTAATAATATTTATATAAGCTATAAATTATAAAAATTAAATAATATAAACTTTTAAATTATTATTAAATAATATAAATAATAATATATATATTATATTTAAAAATAATAAATATATTTTTTTAATATTAAAATAATATTTATATATTAATATTAAATAAATATAGCTAATTATTTATTTATTTAAATTAATATAAGTTTTTAAAAGTAGCTATAAAAAAAAGCAAATTTTAACTTTTAAAAAAATAAATAATAATATATTATTATATATTATTTATTTTATAAAAAATAAAATAAAATAAAATATAAATAATATAATTATATAAATATAAAAAGCTTTTTTTATATATATATTATAAATAATAAAAATATTATAAATAAAATATATTTAAACTATTATTATTTAAAAACTATTATAAACTATTTTATTTATAAAAATATAAATTAATAAAATTTAATTAAAGCTATTTAAATATTAATAAATATATATAAAGCTTAAATAAAAAAAAACTAAAAAAAAAAATTTTAAATTAAAAAAGTATTTTTTATTTATTAATAATAATATAAATAAAATAATATTTTATTAAATATAAAATTAATAAAAAATATTTAATACTAAAATATTTATATAAAAATTAAGTTAAGTTAAATATTTAAAATAAGCGTTAATTTTTAAAAGCTAATAATATTAAAATATAAAAAAACAAAAAAAAATAAAAAAAAATATAATAAAAATAAAAAAAAATAATAAAAATAAAAATAAAAATAATAAAAATAAAAAAACAATAATAAAAATAAAAAAAATAATAAAAATAAAAAAAAATAATAAAAAATAGTTTTTAAATAATAAAACTAAAATAAAAGTATTAAGTTTTTATTTAAATATTTAATAAATATTATATTATACTATTTAAAATAAATTATTTTTAAAATAAATTTATTTACGTTAAATTTTATTTTTTTATAATATTTTATTTTTAATAATATTTTTGTTTTTTTTATTATTTGCTTTTATTTTATTAAAAATAAAAAAAATATTATTATATTTTTTTAAAAATAAAATATATTTTTTTAATTTATTAAAATATTAATTAAAAAGTATTAAAAATAATATATTTAAGCTTATAATAAAATTTAAAAATATATTTTAACTTTTTTAAAAAAAATAAAATTAAATAATATAAATTAATAAATAAAATATTTATTTTAAATAAATAATTTTATTTAAAAGTTTTAATAATATAGTTTAATATAGTTTTAAAAATTTTATAATAATAAACTAAAAAGTTTATTATTTTATTATTGTTTTTTTTATATAGTAAAATTTAAAAAAAGCAAAAAAAATAAAAAAAATAAATAAATACTATTAAAATTAGCTTTAAAACTTTAAATATTAATAAGTTTTTTTTTATATATTATAAAAATAATAATATTTTTTTTAGTTAAAAGTTTTATATTTAATATTTTTTATAAGTTATAAATAATAATTAATTAATAAAAATTAAAAGTTAATTATAAAATAATTATATTATAATTTATATTAATATTATTAATTAAATATTATTTAAATATATTAGTATTTTTTATAAATATTTTAAATTTATTAAATAAAAAGTTTAATAATTAAAACTAGTTATAAAACTTATTATTTAAAATAAATTTTTAAATATAACTAATAGTTTATAAAATAATTTTAATATATTTATAAATAAAAATTTTAATATATTTATTAAAATAATATTTTATAAAATATATTTTAAAAATAAATTTAACTATTAAAATAATTTTTTTTATATTAAATTTATTAAATATTTTAAAATTAGTTAAATATAATAATATTAATAAACTATATAAAAAAAATAAGCTTATTAATAAAATTATAAATTAGTTAAAAATAGCAAAAATAAAAAAAAATTAAAGTTAATTAAATTAAAAATAAAATATAAAAATAAAAAAAGTTATTATTAAATAAATTAATAAATAAAAAAATAAAAAAAAATTAAAATAAAATAAAAAAAATTAATAATTATATTTATATATAATAAAAAATAGTTTTATAATAATAATTTTATTATAAATAAAGCTTAATAAAAAATAAATAAAAAATAAAGCTATAATAATTAAAAAAAAAATTTAAAAAAAAAAGCAAAAAAAAAAAAACAAAAAAAAAGCTAAATAAGTTAAACTAAAGTTATTTAAATTAAAACAAAATTATTTAAATTAAATAAAGCTTAAATAAGTTTAAATAAAAATATATATATATAATTTATATATTATTAAATATTTTTAATTATATATATAAATATTATATAATATATTAATTATTTTTAATAAATAATTTAAAAAAAACTTTTTTTATTAATATTAATATTAAATATTTTAGTTTTTAAAAAATTTATAATTTTATAATAAATTTTATAAACTTTAATAATTTAATAAATTTTTTATAGCTTTATTTTTTACTTTTTATTTATTTTAAAAATATTAAATAAATTTTATATATATAAAATAAAATATTAATAAAATAATATAATAATAATATTTTAATAATTTATATATTATTTTTTAATTTATATATATATAATTTTATAATTATATAATTAATTTTAATTATAATAAAAATTAATATAACTTTTTTTTTATATATATTAAATATATTTTAATATTAATAGTTTTTTTTTATTTTTATTATTTTTTATAGTTTAAATATTAAAACTTATAATTAAATAACTAATAATAATAATATATTTACTTTAGTTATATTATTTTAATTATATATATATATATATATATATATTATATTAATAAATATATATATAAATAAATAACTTTATATATTTAATATTAAAATAATTTTTATAATTTTTATTTTTAAATTATTTTTTTTATTTATAAATTTTTATATAATATAATTTTTATTATTAAAACTTTAACTTTATTATAATAAATATAATAAAATATTATTATAAAATAAAAAGTAATAATATAAATTAATATTAAAAAAATAAAAAATAAAATTATAAGCTTAAAAACTTTAAATATTTATATATAATAAATATAATATAAATATTATATATATGTTTTATATATTATAATTATATAAATTATATAAACTATAAATTAAATTTTATAAATAATTAAAATATAACCATTTTTATAAATTTTAAATAATATATAAAATTAAATATAAACTTAAATTTTAATTAAAAATTTATTTATTTTTTTATTAAACTAAAACTTAATAAAATAATAAAAAAAACATTAATATAATATAGTTTATTTTATATTTTAAATAATTTAAATATTTTTTATATAAAAATAAAATATTTATTTAGTTTTTAATATTTAAATATTAAAAGCTTTTAAATTTAATAATAATAAGTTTATATAAATAATATAAATATAATTAAAATATATAAATATATAAATAAAATAAATATTATTAAAATAAATATAGCTTTTAATATATAATTTAAATAAATAATTATTTAATTTTTTATAAAAAGTAATTATAAAAATATAAAAGTTATTATAATTTTTAACTAAAAAAATAATTAATAAAATAAATTAAAGTTTATAAAATATAATAATAAAATAAAATAGTTATAATTTTAATATAAAAGTTATTAAATTTAATATTAAATTAACTTATAAAAACTTTAATATAAAATATTATAGTTATATTTTAATTATTTATAAAATTAAACTTATAATTTATATATATATATATATATATATAAAAGTTTATATAGTTTATATAATTATAATATATATAAAATATATATATAATATTAATATTATATTTATTATATAAAAAATATTTAAGCTTTTTTAGTTTATAATATATATATATATTTTATTTTTAATATTAATTTATATTATTAGTTTTTATTTTATAGTAATATTTTATTATATTTATTATAATAATATTAAAGTTTTTTAAAAAACGCTAATATTTAATTTATTATAATAATTTTTTTTTTAGTATTTAATTATAAATATTAATAAAATTTATTAAAATATATTTTATATATAAATTAAATATATATTTATTAAGTTTTATTTTTAATTTATTTATTATATTATTTATTTAAAAGCTTAAACTTTTTATAACTTTTTATAATTATTTTATAGTTATTATATACTATATTTTTTATAGTTTTTTATAATTATATTATAATTTTTTATAAATATATTTTATAGTTTTTTATAGTTATATATAATTTTTTATAGTTATTTTATAGTTAAATTTAACTATATTTATAATAATTATATTATATTATAGTTATTTATAACTACTTTTATAACTAAATTTAACTGCTTTTAAATATTATTATTATTTATTTTATTTATATATTATAAGCTTTTATTAAATTTTATTTTAATATTTTTATAGCTATTTATAACTATTTTTTTTATAAAACTTTTTATTTTTATATTTTTATAGCTTTTTTTATTTTACTTTTATAGCTTTTTTTATTATATTTTTATAGTTTTTATAGTTATATATTTATTATAGCTTTTTTATTACGTTTATTTATTAAGTTTTTTTTTTAAAGTTTTATTATTTATATTATTTATATAATATAAGCTTATGTTTTAATTATAATAACTAATAAAATATTTTTTATAGCTATTTTATTATATTTATTTATTTAATATAATAAAGCTTTATATTAAAACTTTTATATTAAAATAATAGTTTTTTTATTATATTTTTATAGCTTTTTAGTTTATTATTATATTTTATAAATTTTAATTTATTTTACTATTATATTTTATAAATTTTAATTTATTTTATTAATTATTTTATTTAGTTAAAAGCTATAATAACTTTTTATAATTATATTTTATAGTTATTTAAATAATTATTTAATTAAATTATATATTAATATTTATTTTAACTATGTTTATATTTTTATATAAGCTTACTATAATTAAATTTAAAAGCTTTTAATATTTAAACGCTAAAAATTAAATAAATACTTTTTTTATATATAAAAAACATTTAAATTATTTAAAATATAAAATAAACTATATTATATTAATGTTTTTTTTATTATTTTATTAAAATTAAATTTAATAAAAAAGTAAATAAATTTTTTAATTAAAATTTATAGTTTATATTTTATATTTAAACTTTTTTTTATTTTATAATTAGTAATATATATAATTATTTATATATAAGCTTTATTTTATTTAAAAATGCTAATTATAATATTTATTTAACTTTTTAATAATATATTATTTAATATATTTTAGTATAAAGTATAGCTTTTATAAAGCTATAATATATATTATAATATTAATAAAGCTATATATAAGCTATAAAATATAATATATATACTTTATTAAAAAAAAAAGCATTTATTAAAGCTTTAATTTTTAGTTAAAAACTTTATAAAAGCTTTTTTTTTTTATTATAATAATAAACTTAATTATAATACTACTAATAATAGCTTTTATTATTATTAATATTAATATTATAAACTAAAAATAAACTAATAAAATAACTTAATATAATATTAATATTATTAATAAAATTTAAAACTAGCTTATTTTTAATATATTAAAAATTATATATAATAATATAAAAATTATAACTAACGCTAAAAAAAATAGCGTTAAATATTAAAAATAAATTAAAATAAATATTATTATAAGCTATAATAAAAATATTTATTTTATAATTAACTTTAATAAACTAAATATAAAAATATAGATTTTTTTATTTAAAGTTATAAAAAAGCTAATATTTTTATTATTTAGTTTTTTTTTAATAAAATATTTATAGTTTATAATTATAGCAAAAATATAAATAATATAAAAAAAAAAGCTTTTTTTAAAATATAATAATAAATTAAAAATAATATATAAATAATATAATAATAATATAATAAAAAAAATAACAATAAAAATTTATATTTAAAAAAAATAACATAAAAATAATAAAAAAAAACTAGCAATAAACTAATAATAAATAAAAAATAAATAAAAAATAAATATATATTAAAAAATATAATTAAAAAAAAAACTAAAAATTTAATAAGCTATAAAATATATTAGTAACTTTTTGCTTTTTTTAAAAAAATAAACTTTAAAAAATATTATTATTTTTTGCTAAAATAATAAAATTAATAATTATATAAATAAAATAATTAAATAAATAGTTTATTATAAAAATATAAAATAAAAATAAAATATAAATAAATAATAAATATAAAATTTTTATTTAATTTAAAACAAATAATAAGCTAATATTAATATATTTTTATTTATATATAAAATAAATAACAATTAATATAAGTTTATTAAGCTATTAAACTAAATAATATATATTATTATATAAAGCTAAATAAATATTAAAATAAAATTTATATTATTTTAAATTAATGTTTTAATTTATTTATAATTTATATATTATATTATATAAATTTAATAATAATAAGCTTTTTTTATATATAAAAAAAACATAAAACTATTTTTATTAAATATATTAAAAAAGCTGCTATATTATAATTAATATTTTAAAATAAATTAATATTTATATATAATTAATTATATATATTATTAATTATAAAAAAAAAGGTTTAAATATAAAACGTAAGCTATAATATATAAATAAATATTTATATATATATATATAATAAAATAAAATTTAAAATAAAGTTTACTAGGTTTTTAAAATATAATTTATAAGTTTTAATAGTTAAAGTTATAAATTATAAATATAAGCTTTAATTATTTTATTAAACTTATTTATTATAACTTATTAAATAAATTATAGCTTATATAAAAAGCTTTAAATATTAAATATATAAAAAAAAGCTAACTATAAATAATAATTATATAAATATTTATAAATATATAAAAACTAAAGTTAATAAAAATTATTTAAAAGCTTATATTTAAAATATTATTTATAAAATTATATATAGTAATTTAAATAATATTTATAATATAAAAAAAACTAAATTTATTATATAAACTAGTAATATATATTTAATATATATATAAAAAAGTTTTAAAAATATTAAAACTTAAATAAATTATATAAAAAATATTTAATTTTAATTAAAAGTAATAATAAATAATATTAAATTATTTTATAATTTAAATAAATTTAAAAAAACTATATATAAAATAATATTTTATATATAAAAAAATATATATTAGTTTATAAACTATATATTATAAAAATAATTTTATATAAAGATTTATTATTTAATAAAAATATTTATAAAATTAAATATTTTTAAAAAAAGTTTATAGCTTTTATATTAAAATATAAAAAAAAACTTATTATATAAAAAATAGTTTTAAATATAAGTTAAATATTAATAATAATATTTTATATAATAAATTATAATATATAAGCTAAATAATAATAAGCTTATTTTTTTATTTTATAATTAACTAAAATATTTATTATTAAAAAAATATATATATTAAATTGTTTATATTATTTAATTTATATAATATTATTTATTAAAAAATTATTTAAAATATAAAAGCAATTAAAATATTAATAATAAATAATTTATAAATTAAAGCTTATTTATAAAAAAATTTAAATATAAAAATTAATATAAATATTAAATATATATAATTTTATATTATAAAAACAAATATATTATTTTTATTATTATTTTAATAAATTAATAAATATAAAATATACTTTAATAATATTTAAAATATTATTATATAAAATAATAAATTAATAATTTTAATTATTTAAAAATAAATATATTTATTTTTTTATATTAAATTTTATAAAGCTATAATTTTTTATTAAAAAAAACTTTAATATTTATATTATTAGTTTAATTATTTTTATATAAAAAAGCTATAAAAGCTATTATAAAATACTAGCTATTTAAATATAAATAAAAAAGTATTTTATATAATTTAAAAAATATATTATTATTATTAAATATATAATTTATTATTTTAAAAGTTTAAATTTTTAATTAAAAATAAATATAATTTTAATTATAAAGTTATTATTAATATTATATAAATTAAAAAAAATACTATATATAATTAATATAAATATATTATTTAAATAGCAATATTTTTAAAATTATTATTAGTATAAAACATTTAAAATATATTATATTAATAATAAATATATAAATATTAAAGCTTTTTAAACTAAATTATATATAATTTTAAAATAAATTTTATATTAAAATTTTATTAAAATTTAATATATATTATTAATATAATATATATAAAAATACTAATTAAAATATGTTATATAATTAATAAAATTTAATAAATATATATTTTATATAAAAAATTTACTATTATATAAATAATAAAACAATTTTATAAATAATAATTAAAATACTAAATAATATAGTTAAACTAAATAAACTAATATTAATATTATTTATATTTAAAATATATTTTTATATTAATAATAATTTATTAAAATTATTATATATTATTATATAAGTAAATATTATTTAAATAATTACTAAAATATTATATATAATAAAAATAAAAATTAATATTAACTAAGTAATTAATATATATAATATATTTAATTTATTATTAAATAGTTAAATTATAATATAAAAAAAAATTATAAATAAATTAAACTATATAAAGTTATAATAATTAAAAATTATATAGTTATAATAATAATAATAATAAATAGCTTAATAAAATTTTAAAATATATAAATAAAAAAATATTATAATAACTAAAATATTAAATAAATAAAAATATATAATATATTATTAATATTAGTTTAAATTAAATAGCTATAAAAATATAGCTAGCTAAAAAAAATAGTACTTTTAAAATTTAAAATAGTATATATTATATATATAATAGTTAATAAATATTTAAATAAATAATAAATAATTTAAAAAAAATAACTATAATTTAATATTATAATTATAAAAAATTAATATTATAAATATTTTAAATATTTTATTTAAAAAATTAAACGCTATAAAAATTAACTAGCTTATTATATAAAGCATATTTAATATTATATAATTTAACTTTAAAAAATATAATAAAAATTAAACTTTTATATTTAAGTTTATTTAAAAAATAAAAAATAAAATAATTAAGCTATATAAAAAGTTAAAATATATTATTTAAAAATATTATAATAAAAAAAGCATAATATTTATTTAATTATTAATAATATAAAAAATAACTTAATAGCTAATATTAATATTAAAACTATTATTTATTTAATTATATAATATTATATAAATATATATATATAATATATATAAGCTTTTTAAAAAAAATTATATATAAATATTTATAAAAAATACTTTTTAAGTTATATAGCTATTATATAAATTAGTTAAATTAAAACTTTATTAGTTTAAAATATATTAAATATATTATAAAAAAAAGCTTAAAATATATATTTTAATATATAATTTATATTTATTATATATAAAAAATAAAAGTAAAATATTTAATATTATAATATTATAAATAAATATTATATATAGCTTTATTATTAAATAAACTTTATATATATAAAAAAAAATATAAATAAAATAATATAATAACTATATTTTAATAACTTATATTATTTTTTTTGTTTATATAAATAATATAAATAGCAAAAATAAATATATATATATATAGCTTTATTATTATATAATATTTTTTAATAGCTAAAACTTATATAAAGCTATAATATAAACTATATTATAGTAAAAATTAATATAATTTTTTTTTGTATATATTATTTATATTTTAATACTAGTAGTTTTTTTTTTTTGCTTTTGCTATTTTTTATAGCTTAAAAAATAAATTGCTATTATATATATAATATAATACTTAATATTTAATACTATTATAAAATAATATAAATTAGTTAGTATTTTAGCAAAACTATATAAAAAGTGCAATTTTTTAAATAAAAAAAGCTAGCTATTAAAGCTAATATATAATTTTATACTAGTTTATTAAGTTAGTTTATAATATAAAACTATATTACTAATACTACTTTTTTATATATAGCGTTTTAACTTTTTTATAAAAAGTATATATATTTTAAATAATTTATACTAATAGTTATAAAAAGTTTTTTAGCTTTTTATAATTTATATAAATATAAATAGGTAGCTTTTATTTATAAGCTTTTTTTTTTTTTTTTTTAATAATAATAACTTATTACTACTGCTTTATTTGCTTGCTTACTTATTTTATATATATATAAAAATAATAATTATTATATAAAAATTATTTAATTATTATATAATAGTTATTATATTTATATTATTTGTTTTATATTATTATTATTACTATTTATACTTATACTTATACTTTTATTTTTATTTTTATTTTTATATTTTATATATATTATTTTTTATTTATATTTATTTATATTTTAATTTACGTTATATATTTAAATTAATATTTATATTTAATATATAAATTATTACTATTTTTATTACTATATTAAACGCTTTTTTATTTATGTTTAAAATATTTATATACTTTTTTTAAAATATTATTTAAATTGTATTTTATAATAAATTATATAATTAAATATAGTTGCTTATTAATTAAATTTAAAATAGCTTTTATATTTTATATACGTTTATATATATTTTAAATTGTTTATAAAATATATATTATGTTAACTTAATAATAAAATAAAAAGCGTTATATTATTAATATACTAAGTTATAATATTATTATTTAAGTTATATATATTTAATATTACTATATGTTTGTTTGCTTAATATATTATAAAAGTTATTTTTATATAGTTTTTATTTATAGCTATAGCTATTTTTATTTTAAAAATAAATATATAAATAAATATAGCTATATAAATAGTAGCTTTTTGCTTTTTACTAGCTATTATACTTTTAGTAGCTATTTTAATAATATATATTTGTTATACTTATATATATTATATATAATATATTATTTTTATTATATAAATTGTACTATTTTTTTTATGTTTTTAAATAATAAAAATAAAACCTTTAAAAAAAAGGAAAAAAAAAAGCAAAAGGATAATTTAAGCAATAAAAACAAAAAAAACAATAAAATTAAAAAAAAAATACTATTAAATTTAGTAATATTATTTATTATATATTTAATTACTTTATTATAATTTTTTTAAATAAAAATAATAATTAAAGCGTTATAATATACTAATAAAAAAATATAAAGTAGTTTTTTATATTATATTTTATATAGCTTTTTACTAAAGAAAATTAAGCTTTATATAGCTTATATACTTGCGTTTATTTTAATAATATAATAAAAATTATTGTTTTTTTTATAATATTTATTTAAATTATAATAATATTATAATATTTGTTTATTTTATATATAATATTAAAGCAATTTAACTTTTTTTTTAATATATACTTTTATATATATAGTTAGTTTATTTATTAAAATTAGCTTTTTAAATACTATGTTTAATAATTTTTTTATATATATATTTATTAAATTATTTTGTTTATTAATTTAACAAATTTTAAATATTTTATAGTTTTTATATATTTTATATATAAATATAATATTAATTATTAACTATTTTTTTATATTATATTTAGCTTAATAAAACATTTATATAGTAATTTTAAATTAAAATATATTATAATTAGTATTAATAATATATTTAGTTATTTAAATATTTTTTATATTATAATATTTAATATAATAGCTAAATTAAATCTAGCTATTATTTTATATAATTTATTTATTAGTATATTTTATATAACTTATTTATATTTTATTAAACTTTAATATATAATATTTTTTTAAATTATAAACTAACTATTTATATAAAACTTTATAGCTAATATAATAATAAAGCTTAGCTATAAAGTTATATTTTTATTATTTATAAATAAACTATTTATAAATATAAATAGCTTTATATATATAAAGTTTAATAAAATATAATTAAATTTTTAATTTAAGTTTTAAATTTGCTATTTAAACTATATATTTAGTTTTTTAATATTTTTTACTATTAGTTTTTTAATTTAAGCAGTTATAAATAAGTTATACGCTACTTTTAATTAAAAAATAAATATAATATATATATTATATGCTTATTAAACAATATATTTTTATATTATATTAATAGCTTTTAAGTTAATTATATAAAGTTGTTTTATTTAGCTTTTTTAAATAAATATTATATTACTATTAGCTAATTATTAAATTTTTTTTTATTAAATTTTAAAAGCTGCTTTAATACTAAAATACTTTTTAGTTTTATATAAAAGCTTACTTTGTTTAGCTTTTTTTATTTTATTTAAAAAAATACTAATATTATAAAGTTAAATATATTATTTATTTATAACGCTATAATACTAAATATTTTGCTTTTATTTTTATATATAACAAATATAAATTATATATTAAAATTTATATTTTAAGCTTTTTTTTATAGTATATTTAATATATTTTAAACTAATAAAGCTTTAATTTTACTAATTTATATAATAGCTATATAACTTAAAAAAGTATTTTTTATAAATATTTATATATAATTTTTTTTTAAAAAGCTTATATAAATTATATATATTAAATTATTAGCAAATTATATATATATTTATATAATATTATATATTTTATTATATATATTATATAATTAAATAAATAATAGTTTTAATGCTAGTATTAATTATTAGTTTATTTTTTAAATTATAAATAATTAAATAAATATTATGTTTTTTTTTATTATTATACTTTTAAATAATATATTTTAACTTTTTATATAGCTTAGTTATTTTGCTTTTTATTTTTTAAATAAATTTAAACTTAAAAATTTAACTTTTATTATATTTTTTTAAATTAAACTATATAGTATTAAATACGCTTTATATAATAAGCTAGTTAATTTTTATAGCGTTTAATTTTTTAAATAAAACGCTTAAAGTATTAATAATATTATTTTGTTATAATTATAATATTAAATTATAATTACTTTTTTTTTTATATTATTTACTATTTATTTAAATATTTACTAACTATTATATATATAGTATATACTATTTTTGTTTTTAAAAATATTATTTTTTTTAGCTAGCTATATTTTTATAGCTATTTAACTTAAACAAGCGCTAATAGTATATTATATAGCTTTATTTATTTAGCATTTTAGTTACTATAGTATTTTTTAACTTATATATAATAAAACTTTATTAAGCTATTTAATAGTAAATTAAATATATTATATATATTTAGTTTATTATATATATTAATTATATAGTTAATATTAATTTTAGCTTTTATTATATATAGCATTTTAGTTACTATTTAAATAGTATTTATTTATATAATAATATTAAATAATAAAAATAAGTTATTATTAATATATAAATATATTTTAAATATAAATAGCGTTAGTACTAGTTTATTTAAATTAGCTATATTATTTAATGTTTTAACTACTATTTATAAAATTGTTTTATTATTTATATAATAGCTAATTTTTTTATATAAAATATTATATATATAATAAAGCAAAATATATACTTATTTAATTTTGCTAACTATTTAGTATACTTTTATTAGTATTTTTATATAAGCTATACTAATAATATATATTAAGTTTTAAAATTTTTTAATATAAAATTTATTTTAAAGTTATATATAATATAGTTTAAAAAGCTTTAATATATATATATTTAATATTAATATAATATATTTTAAATATTTTATATAAATAGCAATTTTAAAAATATTATTGCTTAAAACAATATATTTATATTAATTATATAAAATATGTTTTTTTTACTAATTTATATAATATTTATAATAACTTTATAATTAAAATTATATTTATTTTTAATTAAAAATTTAAATTTTTAAAATAATAAGTTATATGTTTAATAATAATAATATACTTTTTAAATTATATAAAATGCTTTTTTATTTATATTTATATAGCTAGCATTTTATAAAAGCTTATATAGCTTTTTTATATAAAAATAACTAAATTGTTAATATAAATATTAAAGCTTTTTTTTTATAAAAAAACTATAGCTTTATATAATTTAGTATAAAAAAATAAATATTTTTATTTTTAAATAACTAAAATTATTAATTTATTATTTTATATAATAATATTTTATATATTATTAAAATATACTTTATATTTATTAGTATTATAAAATAATAAAAAAAATAATATATTTGCTTTTATAATATAAAATTATATATATTTAATATTTATATTAATTTTTGCTATATTAATTATTTTTATACTTTTTATATTTTTAAACTATATAGTTATTAAGCTTTTAGTTTAGTTAATTTTTATATTTATATTTTTTTATATATAAATTTTAATTTATAGTTTATTTATTATTAATATTTTAGCTATTTTTATATTTTAAATAATTTTTTAATAAGTTATATTATATTAGTTTTATAATATAAACTATTTAATATATTTATTACTTTTTTAGTAATAAATATTTTAACTAATTATAAAATAAAAAAATAAGTTTATTACTAGCTAGCTTATATATTATAAACTATTATATAAAGCATTATTATTAATATTTAATTTATATTTTAAACTATTTTTTAAAGCTATTTTTTATATAGCTAGCTTTTTTTTATACTTTAATATAAAAGCTATAAACTTTTTTTTTAAAAGTTTTAATTTTATAAATATTTTTATTAAATAATAAGTTTTTATATAAAATTGCTTTTATAGTATATAGTTTATAAACTAATATTTGTTTTTTTTATATATAAAGTATTATTTTATATATAGTTTTTTTAAAAATTATTTAAACTATAAAATAGTTTAGTATTATTTACTGCTATTTTTAGCTAAGCTTAAGTATTTTTTATATAATTTATATAAGTTTTAGTATTTTTAAAAATTTTTAATATATATATTAAATATATATTTTTAGTTTATATAATATATATAGTTTTTTTTTTATATAATAAATATTAAATACTTTTATTTTAATTAAATATTATTTAAATTATTATATATAATATTATAAATAGTATTTTAAATATAAGCTTTTAAATAATTATTATTAACTTTAATTTTTATATATTTAAATATATTTATATAACTGTTATTTATAGTTAGCTTTTTTTTAATATTTAATATTTAATAGCTTTTTTAATATATTTAATAAAAATAGCTCTAGGTTTTTTTTTTATATATATAAAAAACTTATTATAGTTTAGTTTATTTAATATAATATATAGTTTATATATAAATTAAAATATTAGTTTAAAGCAGTATAAATTTTATTTTAACGTTTATTTAGCTTTATATAATATATATATAATTTATTTATATATTTTATTAATACTAAAAAAATATTATATAGTATTAATTTTTTATAATTTTTAATTTTTATATATATTAATAAATAATTATATTTTATTAAAAAAAATATTATATAGCTTTTTTAAATAGTATTAATTTTTTTGCTAAACTTTTTAAAAAGTTATATATTTTTATAAGTTAATTGCTTTAATTAAAATTTAATATATTAATAATAAATTTTTTACTTAAAAAGTTATATAAAAAAATTTATAACTATTAAATTATATAAAAATATTTATACTTTTATTAAGTAATTTATTTTTAATATTTTATATTATATTAGTAAAAATATTTAGTATTTTTATTATACTTTTATTATATTAAATATATTGCTATATTATTATATAAAAGCAAAAGTTTTATTATATTATTATTTTAAAACGTTTATATATTATGTTTATTATTATATATTATATTTGCTTAAAATAAAATATTATATATTATATTTATATATTAAAAGCTATTATATATTTTATTTATTTGTTTATAGTTATTATATACTATAATATTTATTTATTAAAGCAAATTTTAATATAAAAATTAAAATATTTTTTAAATAAATTACTATTAAAAGTTAAATTTTTATATATTATATATAGTTTATTATTTAGTTTTAAACAATTAATTAGTTTTTTATTAAACTATAAATAGTTTATTAGTTTTTTATTAAACTAAATTATATTTATTAGCTTTTATATATTTAGTTAATTTTTTTGCTTTTAAATATATATATATAAAAAGTTATATATAGTTTATATAATAAAAAATAAATATTTTGCTAAATAAATATATTATATATTTTTATATAAAAATATAAGTTAACTTTTTTAAAAGCTTTTTTTATTTAACTATAAAATTTTATTTAAAATATATAAATAAAATTTAGCTTTTAAATATATAAGCTTTTATTAATATATAAAAAGTACTATTTAAAATAACTAGTAATTTTTTGCTTGTTTATATATTTTATAAAAATAATATTATATATATTATATATAATAAAACTTTTTAAAAGTTTATATAAAATTATACTATTTTATATAAAGTTTTTAATTATAAATTTATAAATATTATTTTAGTTATTATTATATTTATTTTTATTATTATATATTAAAAATATATATTTTTATTAAAAAAACTATATATTTTTAAATAATAATAAAATTTATTTAAATAATAAATTTTAAAGTATATATATAAATAATAAAAATAGTACGTTTTTTTAAAGCTATATATTTTTTTAAGTTTATAAATAGGTTTAAAGTTTAATTAGCTATTTGCTTTGTAATTAATTTATGCTTTTTTTATTTAAAGTTAACTAAAATTTTATATTTTAATTTATTATAATAGTTATTATAAATTTATTTATAGTTTAGTTTTTTTATTTATATAAGCTTATATTTTTAGTTTAATTATAAAGCATAAAGTTATATTTAAATTATAAAATATTATATATATAATAAAAATATTAACTTTTTTTTGTTTATAAAGCGCTAAATAAAGTTAAAACTTTTTATATAAAGTTTTAAAATAAAACGTTTTAAAAATAAAACTTTATTTTTATTTTTATTAATTTATAGTTATATTAATAACTATTAATTAATATTAAATAAACTTTATATATATAAAAAAAATACAAATAAAATAATATAATAACTATATTTTAATAATTTATATTATTTTTTTGTTTATATAAATAATATAAATAATAAAAATAAATATATATATATATATAACTTTATTATTATATAATATTTTTTAGCTATTATATATATTATTTAATAATTAAAACTTATATAAAGCTATAGTATAAACTATATTATAATAAAAATTAATATAACCTTTTTTTATACATACTAGCTATATTTTAATATAAAGCTTATTTAAAATTATATTATTTTAAATATTTATTATAAATATAAATATATATTTAAAAATATATTTTATAATTTAAATTATTAATTATAAAGTTTAATATATATTTTAGTTATTTTTACTATTATATTTTATTATTTTATAAAATTAAAATTTATTAAAAATTAAAAGTTTAAAATATTTTAAAATTTTAGTAATAAATTTTATATTTATATAAATATATATATTAGCTTTTATATTATTAAAAAAGTTATTAATAATTAAAAATAGTTTATTATTATTTAATATATAAATATATAAAAAAAAAATTTTTTTAAAAATTTATTTATTATAAAACTTTTTTATTTTTTAAAAATATTTTTTTTAAATAAATAGCAATTTTTTTAAAGTTAATTTTTTACTATATTATTAATATTATTTATATTTTATTTATTATATATTAAAATATTAAACTTTATTATAATAATTATTATATAAGCGTTATAATTTTATAAAAACTTTTATTTAAGCAAATAATTTTTAATAATATATTTATATTATTAATATTTAAAACATTTGCTTTTTAAAATTAATTAATATATTTTATTAATAATAAGTTTAAAATAAATAGTTTTTTTAAAAAATTTTAATAGTTTAAAAAATGCTAATAATATATTAATAATAATTTAAATATTTTATATTAATTAAATATTATAGCTAAAAAAAAATTTTAAAACTTTTTTATTTTTTAGTTATTAATTTTTATTTTGTTTTATATTATTTTATAATAAATAATAAGCTATTTATATATAATATTTTATAAAATTATTAAAAAACTAATTAAGTTTTAAATATTTAAATATTATTATAATAGTAAGCTAAATAAATAATTTATTTTTAAAAGCTTTTTTTTATTTAGATTTTTTAAAATAATATTTACTAATAAAATAAACAAATTTAGCTTTAAATATAAAAAAAATAGCAAAAATATATTATTTTTTTATTTATAATTTTTGTTATTTTATTTTAGTTTTATTTTTAATATTTATATTATAATAAATATTTTATAAATAAATAAAAAGTTATTTTAATATTTTAAATTAATTAAAGTTATTATTAAATAAACAAAATTAAAAATATTTAGTTATAATACTATTTAAATAAAATTTAATATTAATATAAATAATATAGTTATTTAAAAATTAATTTAAATTATTATTAATTATATTTTTTATATTTTAATATAATATTTTAAACTTTATAATATTTTTGCTTTTATTATTATAAAAAATAAATATTATAATTTTAGCTAATTTTTAAAAAAAAATTTAGTATAAGTTAAGTTAAATATATTATTTTTTAAAATATTAAATTAATTAATTATTAGTTAGTTTTATTTAACTATTTTTAAATATAATTATATTTATTAGTTATATTATTTAGTTTTTTAAATAATTAATTAATAATAGCTTATAATTAAGCTTTTTTTATTTAATAGCTTAGTTTATTATTTTTAAAATTAAAATTTAGCTATTTTATATTTATAATAAAAACTATAATATTAAAAATAATAATTTTATTTTAATATTATTTTATAATATATATAAATTTTTTAGTTTAATTAATAAAACATTTTATTTAGGTTTTTTTATTTAATAGTTATATATATAAATTATTTATATATTATTAATAAGCTATTATTAATAAAACTTTTATTTTTATTTTAAAAAAAAAAGTTTAAAATTTTTTATAAAAAAACTAATAAATATTTTTTTATTTAAAAAACTATTAAATTTAAACTAATATATTTTATTTTTAATAATAATAAATATAAACTAAAAAATAAAATAATTATTTTTAAAGCTTAATATTATATAGTTTTAAACAAACATTTAAATAGTACTAAAAAACTTTTATAATAAGTTTATAAATTTTTTTTTAAAAATTTAAAGTTTTTTATTTAACTTAAAAAATTAAAAATTTATTTTATTAGTATTTTTTTTATATATTTAAATTAAATATTATAATATTTTTATAATTAAATAATATAATAAGTTTAAAAAAATATTTAATAGCTAAATTTTTAATAATAATATTTTATTATTATAAATATAAAAAGTTTTTATATTATTAGTATTAATTTATATTTATTTTTAAACTTTTGCTTTAATAGTAGCTTTTTTTTAAATGTTTTTATTATTATAATTATATAAAATATTTAAAAAAAAATAGTTTTTATACTTTTAAAAAAAAATTTATAAATTAAAATATTAAATATAATAAAATAAAGTTAAAGCTTTAATATTAAATATTATATTATATAAAAAATTTATAAATAAAAAAAAATATTTATATAATAAAATTATAAAGGCTATTTTAATTTTAAAGCTTATAAAAGCTAAATAAAGCTATTTATTTATATATATATTTATATATATAATTATAATTATATAGCTAAAATAATATATATAGCTTTTATTAGCTATTTAGCTATAACTTTAATTAATAAATAATAAACTTATAAATATATAATTATAATATTATAAATAATATTAGTTATTATTTAAATAATAATTATTATAATATTTTATAATAAAAAAATATTATATGCTTTAAAATATAATATTATATAATAAAAAATTAATTATTTAATAATATTATTATAATAATAAATATTAAAATATATTTTAAAAAAATTACTATTAATAATTTTTTATTATATTTTTTAAATATTTATTTTAATTAAATTATTATATTAATAAAACTATTAAAAGATTTATAAAAAATTTATTATAATATTAATATTAATAATTAAATAAAATTAAATAAATAAAAGTTAAAAATAAAAAATTAATATATTTTAATATAATTTTTTACTTTTAAATTTAAATTTATATATTTTATTAACTAATATTATTTTAAAATATTTAAATAAAAAAAGTTACTTAAAAATAAAATATTTATTTATTTATATATTATTATTATATTAAAATATAAATATTATTTATATATTTTAAATATAATATATTTATATATATATATAAACTATAAATTTAATTATATAAATAATTAATATATAACTATTTTTTATAAATTTTAAATTATAATTAAAATTAAATATAAATTTAAATTTTAATTAAAAAAAAAGATTTTTTTTATTAAATTTAATTTTAATAATATAATAAAAAAACGTTAATATAATATAATTTATTTTATTTTATTTATATATTATAAGCTTTTATTAAATTTTATTTTAATATTTTTATAGCTATTTATAATTATATTATAGCTTTTTTATTATACTTTTTATAAAACTTTTTAATTTAATATATTTTTTATAGCTTTTTTATTATATTTATTTATTAAGTTTTTTTTTTAATAGTTTTATTATTTATATTATTTATATAATATAAGCTTATATTTTAATTATAATAATTAATAAAAATGTTTTTTTATAGCTATTTTACTATATTTATTTATTTAATTTTTTTGTTTATTTATTTAATTTTAATTATTTTTATTATATTAACGCTATATATATATTATTTTTATATTATAAAATTTTGTTTTTATTTAATATAATAGATTTTTTTATACTATAGTTTTTATAAGCTAACTTAATAAAAAATTTAATAACTTTTATATTAAAATTATAGCTTTTTAGTTTATTACTATATTTTATAAACTTTAATTTATTTTATTAATTGTTTTTATTATTTTTTTATAGTTAAAGCTTATAATAACTTTATAGCTTTATAGTTATAATTAAATAAAAAATTATATATATTTATTATTAAATATTATTATTAAACTTAAAAGCTTTTAGTACTTAAATACTAAAAACTAAATAAATATCTTTTTTATATATAAAAAGCGTTTAAATTATTTAAATTATAATAATTATAAAATAGTTTATATTATATTAATATATTTTTTATTATTTTATTAAGTTTAAATTTAATAATAAAAAATAACTTATTTTATTAAAATTTAAATTTATATTTAATTTTATATATAATTTAAAATTTATAAAAGGTAGTTATATTTTAACTTATATAAATAGCTATATATATATATATATATAGTTTATATATATAAATAGTTTATATAATTTATATATAGTTTATATAACTATTTTATATATAAAATATACGTATAATATTTATATTATAATTATTATATAAAAAATATTTAAAGCTTTTATTTTTATAGTATTTTTTTTTTTTTTACTTTAATATTAATTTATATTACTAGTTTTTATTTTATAGCATTATTTAATTTATATTTATTATAATATTTTTTATTATTATTATATATATTTTAATAATATTTTTTTATTATATTATAAAATTATATATATTTTAATAATATTTTTTTATTATATTATAAAATTATATTATTTTAAATTAACTTTTATAGTTATTTTTAATATTTATTATTTTTATAAATAATTATTTATAAATTAAATTATATTTAAGTTAATTATTATTAAATTAACTTTTAATATTATTTATATAATATAAAATAACTAATAAGTTAATTAATAAATAAAAAATAATAATAATATATAAAAAAAACTAAAAAAAATATAAATAAACTAATAAAAAACTAAATATAATATATATTTTATTTAATAAATAAAAAGCTATAAAAATAATATAAAAATAATTAAAACCGTTTAAATAATATATTAATAATATAATAATAATTATAAAAAAATTAAATATTTATTAAATATTTATTTAAATATTAATAAAAAACTATTAATTTTTTTAATTAATATTTATTTTATTTTTAATATTTTTTTAATTTTTTAATAATATATTATTAATATTAATAAAGCTTAAAATTAATTTATTTTTAATATAAAAATTATTATTATTTATTAAAATAATAAAGTTAATAATTATAATAATTATTTTATATATTTATATAAATATAAAATTAAAATAAAATTTTAACTTTTTTATTTTATTTATTTTATTTATTTTATTTATTTTATTTATTTTATTTATTTTATTTATTTTATTTATTTTATTTATTTTATTTATTTTATTTATTTTATTTATTTTATTTATTTTATTTATTTTATTTATTTTATTTATTTTATTTATTTTATTTATTTTATTTATTTTATTTATTTTATTTATTTTATTTATTTTATTTATTTTATTTATTTTATTTATTTTATTTATTTTATTTATTTTATTTATTTTATTTATTTTATTTATTTTATTTATTTTATTTATTTTATTTATTTTATTTATTTTATTTATTTTATTTATTTTATTTATTTTATTTATTTTATTTATTTTATTTATTTTATTTATTTTATTTATTTTATTTATTTTATTTATTTTATTTATTTTATTTATTTTATTTATTTTATTTATTTTATTTATTTTATTTATTTTATTTATTTTATTTATTTTATTTATTTTATTTATTTTATTTATTTTATTTATTTTATTTAACTTTATATTATTATATTAAAGTTATATTTTAAAAAGTTTAATATTTAATATTAAAATATAAAACTATTATATAATATATATTTTATATATATATTTTTTAATTATAAATAATATATAAATAATATTATTTAGCTATAACTTATTTTTTTTTTTATTATTTATATATTTTAATATTATTAAACTAATTTTAATAATATTTATTTATTTTTTTATAAATTTTTATTTTTTTAATAGCTATTTTAATAAAAAAAAAACTAGCAGTTTTTTTTGTTTTATATAAATTTAAAGTTAATTTTATAAAAACTAATATTTTTTTAATAAAAGCGTTATAAACTTTTTTAATAATAGCTTATTTAATTTAAACTTTTTTATATATTTTATATATATTTTTATTATTAATAGCAGTAAAAATTTATTTATATTTAAATTTTTTTAATTTAAAATTTTTAATAATTTTTTTAATTATATTAAGTTATAGTTAATTTAATAATTAATTATATTTTATAAATTAAATTATATTTATAATATTTAAAGTTTACTAAATATAATATATTTTTATTATTTTTATTTATAAATAGTATAACTATTTTAAATTTTAATAAAAAATTAAAATTTTTATATAAATAAAAGTATAAATATATATAACAATATAATATAATTAGTAATATTATATTTATTTTAAAGTTTTTTTTTTTAGTTATATAAAATAGTTTTATAATAATTAAATATAAATAAGCTTATTTAAAAATAAATTTATTTGCTAAAACTTTATTTATTTTTTATTAAATTAATTTTATTATAATTTAATTTATTAATTTATAATATTTTTTTTAAAAATATAATAGTTATTAAATTTAAAAGGTTTTATTAATATAAGTTTAATATTTATATATATTATACTATTTATATAAAATTTAACTTGTTTTTATATAACTAAATTAATTTTAGTATAATATAGCTAGCTATTATATTTTTAATATAGTTTTAGTTTTTAGTATTTTAATATATTTATAAATAAATAATAATATATGCTTGCTATAAAAATTATTTTATATTTTTTATTTAATTAAATAACTATTAATAAAAAATTTAGTTTTTTTATATATTATAAATATTATTATAGTACTATTAACTTTATTAAAATTAATATTTTAATATAAAAAAATAAAATATATTTTATATATATATTAATAGCTATATAAATTTTAAATTTTTAATATTAAAGTTTATAATATTTATTTATTAACTATTTATAATTTAAGCTTAAAGTTATAAACTTATTATATTAATTATATATATTATAAAGTTTTAAATATAGCTTAGCTAAAAAATATTTTTAAAAAGTTTTAGCTATTATTTTTTAATTTAATATAATTTATTTATATTTTTATATATATTAAGCAAGCTTTTAGTATAAAAATTAAAAAAAAAAGTAAATAAATAAATTTAGTATTTTTAAATATATTTATAACTATTTTTATTAGCTTTTAATTTATTTAAATATTTAATATTAATATATTTTTATTTGCTTTTAAGTTTAAATAACTATAGTTTTATTAATATTTTTTTTTGCTATAAAAAGTATTAATATAATTAGTTATTAGTTATTTTTTATATAAAATAAATATTAATAACTTTTATAAATAAGTTTTAATTAAATTTTATATAGTATTAATATAGCTAAACGTTTTAATTTTTAAAATAATAATATAATATTTTTTAATTTGCTAAAAATTAATATTAATTTTAAAAAACTTAAAAAATTTTGTTTAATTAAATATTAAATTAATATATTTATATAATATAATTATAATACTATTTATAATTAATTAATATTTAAAATATTATAAATAAATAATATAAAAATAATATAAAAAAAAATATTATTAAGATTTTTTATTTTTTATTTAGCTAATAAAAGCTATTTTTTATAATATATAATTATTTTTTTATTTAGCTAATAAAAGCTATTTTTTATAATATATAATTATTTTTAAATTTAAATTTTTAATTTTAAAATAATATATTATAGCTATTTTATTTTAAGTGCTATTTTTTAAAAAGCAATTTATATATTTTTTATTAAGCTATTTTAGTTTTAATAATTATTAGCTATTACTAAAATTTTTTATTTATTGCTTTTTTAAATATTTTATAATAAAATTTAATAAATTTTTTATTTATAGCTTTTTATATTTTAAACTTTTTATATTTAAACTTTATATATATTTATTAATATTTAAATAGCTTTAATTAAACTTTATTAATTTATACTTTTATAAACAAAATAGTTATATTTATTACTTAAATAATAATAGTTTATATATATTTTTTTATAATTGTTTTATTATTTATAATATATTTAATATAAAGCTTTTTATAATTTTTAAAATTATATTATTAATAAAGCTTAGTTATATTTTTATTATAAAATAAATAATATATAAATATATTAGTATAAATTACTATATTAAAATTTTATTTTATTAAAACTTTTTAACTATAGTTAAAAATTTGCTTAATATTAATAAAACAAACAATTTTTTAAATTAATTTTATATTAATATATAAATATTATTTTAATATAAAAAGTTTATACTTTATATTAATTTAAAATAATTTAAATATAGTTATATAAATAATAAATAAAACGTTTTAAAATATATATTATTAAATAAATAGCATTTTTTAATTTATTTAATATATTAAAAATATTAACTTTATTATATAATAATATTTTAAGCTATATAAAGTTTTTAAACTTAAAAAAATTTATTTTATAAAAATATAATAAAATAAATTTAATAAAAATAAAATTAAGTTTAAAAAAAATAATTAATAATAGTTTAATAAAATAAAAAATAAAAAATTATAATATAAACTTATTTATTTAATATTAGCTATTTTTTTATATTATTTATAATATTAGTATAGTTTTAAAATAAATAATAATAGTTTAAAAAAACTAATAATAGTTTAAAAAAACTAATAATAGTTTAAAAAAACTAATAATAGTTTAAAAAAACTAATAATAATTTAAAAAAACTAATAATAATTTAAAAAAACTAATAATAGTTTAAAGCAATAAATAATAATTTAAAAAAAATTAATAGTAATTTTTAAAAAATTTACTAAATTATTATAATATAAACAAAAAAAAACATTTATAAATATTTAAATAAAAGTTTTTTAAAGTAAATAAAGCTATAAAAGCTTATTAATAACTATAGCTATTTAAAATTTAATATTTTTAAAAAACTATATATTTAGTTAATATAATAATATTAAATAAAAATTTTTAATTATAATACTAAATAAAATAAAATAGCTTTATAAAAATATAACAAAGTATATATTTAGCTATTTAATAATAAATATATATACTTTATAAAATATATTAATAATAAAAAATATTTTAATTAAATTATATATTAAAACATTTAATTAAGCTTATTTAAAAACTAAAAACTTTATATATATATATATAGCAAAATAATATAAGCAAAATATTTTTAGCTTATTAAAATTAGCTTTAATTATTAATAAACAATAAAAAATAATATATATTAATAGCGTTGTTTATATATAAAAATAGCAAGCAGTAAGTTAATAAAATTATTATAAAAAAAAAAAAAGGTTTTATTTTAAGTGCTAAGTATTAATTAAAAACGGCTGGTATATATAGAAAATTTTATAGGGTATGTTTAGGTTTTAATATACTAAGCGCTGTGGGCTACCGTAACCTGCCCTTTACTATGTAAAGGAGTATTTATAAATGTTTAAATGCTTTAAGCATTATTTACTATTTAAGTTGAAACCCGGGAGCGGAGAAGTAAGTACCTGGGTACCTAAGTGATGTGGCAGTTCTGTTGCAAGCGCCACATTTCACTCGTCACCAGCCACAATTTAAAGCAAGAGGTTAGACTAGCACCCGCAAGCCAAGCTCTGCTGCGCGTTCTCTCGCGACCGTTCAAATTCAAGTCCAAGTCTTGGTGCGCAGCCTCGCCAGCTAACTCATCACCAAACTATCGCCATTGGCGCCGCCATCGCACGTCGATTGAACGTTGGAGCTCAATAGGCTGGTAAGAGCATCGACCTTGTGCGCCCGTATAGAACCCGATCAAGCCACAGGTAGTCAACTGTCAATTGGTGTCGCAAACACGTCGATGATACCATGTCTGCGATGAATGATCCTAGCTATACGGTGCACCGAGAGCTCCTCCCTCACGTGCACCTCCTCTCGTCCTATCGATACACGTATAAGGCCCAGGTCCAGCCCGCCGAAGTCACCGGCTGGTTGATGCAGGCTCCCAAGATCGCGCGGGACGCTGCACCCTTCGCCTGGACCTACATCGACAAACCCGAGAATGGACAGATCTTCCTTACCTGGCAGCCCCTGGAGCAGATGGGCACGCACTTTGCTAGCGATGGCTTCGTATGGCCGCCTCAGGAGAATTACTATACTCAGGAAGTCGGCAATGGCGTCGTACGTCTTCTAGTACCACCCAGTCGCGTTGCCATCGGCCGCTAACGCCTCGTAGATTCTCGAGATGTACTATCACAGAAATGGGTATGCCCCCGGTGAGCCCTTTGCAACGCACTCTCGGCGTCGATTCCGCTTGATCCCCCCAAACGCGCCCAATCCAAACGCCCCCCCGATTGATACTAGTCTTTGGATTGTTCATTACGGTCCCATCGATAACAACGAGCGCGTACCGTCTCAGAGCATCCCCCGCGATCCTCGCTATCAGAACATCATGGATACCCGGGCGTATCTTCAGCGATGTGGTCAAATCCAGCGCAAGGAGTTCATCTTAGGTGATAGAGCGAACTGGCCACAGATCCAATGGCCAAAAGAAGCACCGAGGCAACCGATGTATCCGTCCGGTCGCAGCGTTCCTCAGAGCATGGCATATCCGCCTCATACCCCTGCTGCTGGCGGTCCACCCTCGAAGCGCCCGCGAACTAATCAGTCTGCTCGTGGCCAGCTAAATCCCTTGGCAGCGATTGGGCAAACAGATCATGATGATGAGGAGGATACGTCTCGCGGCGATCTCTTCGACCTGCTCACGCCACGCGATGTGAGCGTCAGCCGCTATAAGCAGAATCATGAATGGATGGAAGAGATTTTGTCCTCAGCGTACAGAATGGGCCAGATAGGCTTTGCGGATTTGGGTCTTGGTCTTAAGGGCGAGCTTTCAGTCCTGACAGAAGGTATCTTTGAGGCGCAGGGCGCTAATGCTGCCACAACAACACTGTCAAAGCCCGCCACAACAACACTGTCAAAGCCCGCCACAACACACTTGGAACCGGAACAAGCTGCCGAGTTTCGAAAACGAATAAATGATAAGGTTGCCTCTACCAAAGCTGAGATCGAAAAAATGAAGGCCGATCACGAGAGGCAAATGACGAAATTCAAACAGAATTCCCTCATCACCGCGTCCGAAAAACAACTGCGGGGTGCTGCCGATGATACGAGCACAGAGTTACTACGCCTGGACGACAAAGAAGAAATCGACGACAGCGCAAGTCGTTGGCCGCCGAAGCATTATGAAAAAGTTGATGACATTGTTTCACAAGTAGAAGCTCATCTTAATCGCCGAGCTGAGGTCATCTACGACTTGAGAAGAATTCAGCAGGGTGGCTACGAAGAACCCACCCCTGAACCCGCGAGCCAAAACATTGCTCTACAGCTCTCAGCGAGCGCAAACGGAAGCAATGCTATGTCGCGCCAGCCTTCACACGCCGGCTCTCAGCAGAGTGGATTTATGATTGGTGACTCTGATATCGAGATGGGTGGAACAGCCGCAGGCTTGCTAGACCAGATGCATACCAGTGCATCGTCTACCTCAACGCCCCAACCACCCGTGTCCGCTGTGCCATCAAACGCTGCTACGCCTGGAAATCTCAATGTCCCCTCGCCACAACCGCCACCGCATCAATACGGTACATCCCTCAACCAAACTTCTGATGTCAAGATGGATGGAACTGGTGCTGCAACCGGCTCTGCTCCTGATCAGGGATCAGTCACTGGCGACTGGGTCGTTGTGCCGAAAGGAGGAGTGACCCCGGATGGCAACACAGATGCCGGCTCGACTACTGGACCTCCAAAGGCTACGGGCTCTCCAAGCAAACAGCCCTCAGCGGTCGGGACACCGTCAGTGGGATTTCACGGCGATCCCACCGATTTTAGCTCGTTGGATGACCTGAACTCGGCAGGTGACGCTTCAGCTGGATTTAGTGGGACCCCTGGCGGGCTGAGTGAGGGCTTGGATCTAAACTTGGACGACTCAGCGTTCGGTGACGCTTTCCACGGTGTAGATACCCAAGGCAATAACACGCCAGCTGACAACATGTAGTTCATGTAGTGAGTGTTGCTATTGTTCTATGATCTGGCGCGATTACGAATGGGTCGGCTTTGGCGTTCCGGTAGGCAACGGTTATTTTAGGGTTAATGTTCCAAGATTGCCCGTGAGGATGCGGGGTTGCCTGTGCTTGTATCCACGAAAGTTGAAAACAATAGAAACTTCCTAGGCAGAAATGTATGGGGGCCCCTATCCCTGAGATGGGTCTGTTATTGGACACCCATTAACCAATATTCCGGTTAAGATCATATCCCTTATATCTGACAATACTATAGACGGAGACTCGAAAGTGAAGCGGGAACAGAAGCAAAGAGACCTAAACAAACTTTTCAATCAGTTGTTTCGGCATGCTAGACACATCAAGACGGATCCATGCCGAAAAAACAAACCATGACGCTCTTGAACCGTTGCTCGCTCTAGTACACGGCAAGATGCAATGAGCTCGGGCCATAGTGGACAGAAGACTGCATTACCTCAATAATATCATGACAATAATGCCCAAAAGCCCATGAAATGACTGTTCAAGCCCAGATCGCTGATTAAACTGTGGAATGACAGAAAAGTGTGTCTCCAAGACTCTCGATGCTTCGCCATGTAATAAGCTAAGTACTTTACCCAAGGACCGAAAGAATCATCACTAACCGTTAAATGAAACCCACTATATTTCTCAAATGGACTATGAAATATTTAGAATCTCCATCATGTTACGGATCTCATCTAAACTTGGCCGGTCCACCGGCAGAACGCGGGTGCAAGCTTCTACGATCTTGTCGAGAGGAGCGGGAACTTTCCACTCTACTAGATTCGTAATAGGAGTGTTACCATACAACATACCCTTGATGGTCACACCCAAATCGTAGACGTCGGAAGCTTTGGTCCAGTTCGCCTCCAGCGTTGAGAGACGCGATATCTCGGGTGCCAACCGGTTGCCCCAGCGACTCTCTAGGTCGCAAATAACGAGATGCGAACCATCACGGGAGAAGAGGAGGTTGTCAATGCGCAGATCACGGTGCACAATATCGAGTGAATGAAGGTAGCACAGGCCGTCGACAAGCTGGAGGATCCAGTCCTTGTAGGTGGACAATGGGTGAACGGCGGCCAGGACATATCGAGGGACCAGCTTTTCGAAGACAAGTTCGCCTTGGCACGACCTCCCAAGCAGCTGGATAACGTGGGGAGACCTGCGTGTTCCTGGGCAAGACCCGCCCTGGCAAGCGATAAGGTTATGAATCTCGCTGGTGTATTTGCCCCTCTTAACGAAATGCTGGTTGGGATCAACGGCAACGACAGGGAGGGCGGCGAGGGCGTTGCTGATGTCCTCAGAATCGTCCTGGAAGTCAGGCAGTGGGGGCGGCGACGCCAAGGGCCGAATATCGTTACCGGTGTGTCGTAGCTGTCCTGGCGCAATGGCAGATTGGCGTCAAGCCGGAGAATGGCACCCGAGAGCGTCCCAGGAACATCAGCCAACTGAACAACCTGAGGCTCGGCCGCGTCGCTGTCGCCACCATCCCGCTCATACCAGTATGTGTAGCAAGTCATTCCGTTAATGACATGTATAGCCAGGTCGAGTACGGGACGGCCGGCCGGTGGCACTAGTCTGGTGGTTTCGCGCTGCTTCTCGTAGGTGGCCCGCAGGCGGCGTACCTCGTCCACAAAAGTGTCCAAGACACCTGCCGGACTCATGTTGTGGTTGATTATTTAGACAAATGACCGATTAACAGGGCATTCAACCACATAAGCAGATTATCAATATTCATCAACCAGAACTATCAGCAAAAAGGGAATAAGTGTTTTCATTGGACAATAAAAGTGAAGTTGGTAGGCTCAATCTAACAACGCCACATTGCGTAGTTAGCGTTAGAGGCATAGACTCGTATGTTTACAAAGTCAGGCTTAACCTATATCCATCTTGCCTGTTGTTTCAGTACTTTTCTTTTCCTTTCCTTCCGTCGTAGGTTTTGCTATCATCGAATTACGATGGCGTACAAGCAAATTTCTATCAAGTCGAGATGACGCATCGAGTAGTTGGCAATCAGACACTTAAGAGAAAAAGGCCCTATATGAGCTATGACATTTGCAAAATCGAATGCCCTGACCCCCCTATGCAATCTCGGTGACCGTCATGACAATTGGCGTGCCAAGACTAATGCACGACGGACGGGAAAGGATGTGAGACACACCCGCCCGAGGGATACGGAGGTGGTGTTTCACATCAGTCAGGATCACAACTTCAGCCTTGATGACCGTCCCACGGCTGGTCTTTAGCCGCATTGCCGTGAGTTGTCTCGATGCCGCACTCCCTGTTTCTCATAAAATGTCTGTTGCTATTCTTACGACTACACCCAAGATTGCATTCGAGGACGCTTAATCTTAACCACATATGGTTTCCAGGAGTCCGCACTCCGTATTGACAAGCACTGAACAGCGGTTCTACTAAACCGATGTAAATTCTTTATTGTAGCATAATGTTTTTCGTGAGTTGATGCGTCGTCTTTCGAGGCTACCAATCCATTATCGTCGTTCATTAATAGACCATCAATTTTAGCGACCGAAACACCATCTATCACCGCAACGTTCATGTCAGGTCTATCCTCACACCCAAGATGCTGGGACAAGCAGTTACATTGTAGAGTTGTAGATTGAATCGCCAAGTGTTACGCTGGCGGCCATGTTGGCTAAGCATGCAGGCTGCCAGCGGAATTGTTGAAGCTCCAAACCCCCCCCGCCGCAGATCACGGAAACCGAGAAGAGCATCACTTGACGCCAAGGGGGAACATCAAGGTGACATGTAACAACTGATGTGCCGATAGACATCATGGGATCCCATAAGACCTGATAACGGCTTGAGCGCATTGCATTTCATCCGCCGTCTTTTCCTTTTCCCGGATTCTACCTGTTTCTCAACACCTCCTTTGCCTCCGTGTAGGCGCCTTTTCCATTTTTTTGGCTGGCCATTTTCTCTTCTCTTTTTGCTTCTTGCGCGAGTCGCTCCTTTTTTTCTCGGATACCTTCTTTCTAGTACTATCTTTTTCACACCTGCCTGCGGGTCAGCGTTTACTACTGCTGAGCAGTGAAACTTCCCACGCTTTCTGCCTGTGTTTCGTACCTTTGGTTACTTACAGGTTTAATATCTCTTTCCCGTCCTACGATATAATCACTCCGATACTTCAGTATCTGGCCTTGAAATATTGTATCCACGAAGAGTAGCACGAGACGACGAGGATAACCCATCATCATGAGACACACGGATTTCGCTACTGCACTGGCGCTGCTGTTTGCAAGCGGTGTGCATGCTGTGCCGGCGAGGAACCCCGCCGACATACGCAACATCCTGCTCGAGAGTCAGCAACAAGAGAGTGGTGGTAGAGCAAGCCAAGATCAGTCCCCGGCGAGAAACGCCGGCGCAAACGCACAACCTAATGAAGCCGCAGCTGGCCTTGTAGCCCTGCCCGGTGCGCAGGTTACGACGGGCGAACTACAGGCTCTCCCCGGACTAGCTGCGACTTCTGCGGCCCAGACTTCCGTCGCTGTCGTTGAGACATCCGCTGTCGACGAGACGTCGGCGGCCGTTGAGACGCCAGCTGTTGTTAGGGGGTCCGCCGCCGAGTCATCTGTTGTCGAGACGTCGGTTGCTATCAGGACAACAGCTGCACTTGGAGAGGCAGTATCAGAGGCAAGTAACTCATACCAGAACAGCCGGAATAGTCCAAGAAATCGACTAACGTGAAGAGCAAAAACAGCCCACTGCCATACTTGCCACAGGTACGGGAATTCCACAACTGCAGCCACTGCCGGGTGCCGTGCAGACGTCCAACGTGGGTTTGGTTCCCTTGCCCGGGTTGGGCACTACCGCGCAAGCGAGCTCAGTTGCAGAGTCGACTCCTCTGGCAGGACTTACCTCCGTAGCGGGATTCAGCACCATTGGGGGACTGAGTTCCGTCGCAGAGGTAGATTCCCCCGCGGCCACGGCCGCGCCCACACGCGTCGGGTCCATCGGCGGTTTCCAGACGATCGGTGCTGGCGTTGGTGCAGGAGCGGAGGCCTCTATCACCTCGGCACCCGCCGCCATCGAGACGCCTGTTGCTTCCGAGGCCCTCGAGTCGCTGGCGCCATCCGAGACCGCCGCCTCCGGGGTAGCGACTGCTTCGATCGGCGGGTTCCAGACCATCAGCGCGGGAGCCGGAGCTGAGGCTGGCGTGGAGGCCTCGGCGACCTCGGAGCTGCTGCCGGTAGAGACACCCCTCGAATCATCCGTCGGATTCTCCAGCGCTCCCGCCGCCACCACCGTCGCGGAGGAATTGGGCGCCGGCGCTACTGGCAGCGCCGTCGCGACAAGCGAAGAAACGGCGGCGCCGGAATCCAGCGCCCTCCTCCAGCCCCTCCCCGGCTCCACAGCCGCGGGCTTATCATCCGGGTCGCTGGCCGCGCTGCCTACCACTCTGATCACGGCCACGGGCGCCGCCTCCGTCAGCGACATCAGCAGTGCCGTCGGCGCGTCCGAATCGGGGTCTGCTGATATCAGCAGCGGAGTAGCGGACGGCGTTTTGTCAGACTCGCTGCAGGAGCTTCCCGGCAGCACGGCCACGGGTCTCGAGTCCAGCCTGCAGCCTCTGCCCAGCGAGGCGTCGGGCCTCGAGTCGCTGTCAGAGCTGATCACTGCCACCGCCAGCACTTCCGAACCTAGTCTACAGCCTCTCCCCGGTGAGACGTCCGGCTCGGCGTCGCTTACGGGCACGTTGGCTTCCCCCACGACATCGGGAGTAAGATCGGGGTCGGAGTCTGCGTCCGCGTCCGCGTCCTTGAATTTGGCGAGCCAGACTGGCTCGTTGGCCGGTGCGAGCAGTAGCGCGGTGCCGAACAACAGTGTTATCGCCCCCGTTGACCAGAGTGCGGCGACAAGGGATGTTGGGAGTGCCCTATTTGTGAGTCTTATTGCGGGTGCGATTGGGTTTGCCGGAGTGTTTATGTTGTAATGTGATCGGGTAAGAGAAGAAGGGTTGAGGCGATGTTTAATTGTGCAAGGGTGCAAGAGTGCCGTGGAAGGAATTCGATGAGTAACAATGGGATGGCTTGGTCAAGTTACCAGGCATCACAAATATTACTTACAACCTGGTTTACTTTGTGGGGAGGAATGGACATGATATACATATAAAATGACACCGACGGCTTGACGTTCTCGCGTGTGAGAACTTAGGATGGCAAGAAATGATATTTTGAACCAACATGTTCCATGAATTTGTATTAGATACTGTTGGTCAAGACTGAGTAAATGGCTAACCACTTTACCTAAGACGTCTTGCTCTTCCTCCACTCAGCTGCTCTGCGAGCTCCCCGGCCCTTCGCCTTAGCTCTTGCTGCTCCTTTCTTCCCTTTTGTCTTGCCAAACTTCAGGTCCTTGGGTTTACCGTCTTTGGCACTGGCTCTGCGGCCTTCGAAGATGAACTGCTCTGGTGGCTTAATACCATTGGTGTCGTCTTGCGACTTGTCATCCCTATCTCGGGACTTCCGGCGGTCGCCTTTTAGGCCACGTTGCTGCTTAGCCGCGGCAGAGCGACCAAGCAGTTTTCCAGCGCGACCTGCTTGGGACTGCTGCTCCGGGGTGATTTTGGGTGCGTACTTTGTGCTCTTGCGCTTGCCGTCCATGCTCTTGAGAGTATCTAGGCGCACCTTTGTCGTACGTTCCATGGCTAGGGCCGTTTTGCGCGGGTCCTTTGCGCGGGATACTCGGAGTGCCCGTGGTAGCATAGGCGGGAACTTCTTCCCATCTAGAAGTAGTGCTGATTCCACATCATTCCCATCATGAAACTGGACATAGGCGAAACCCTTTCCAACTCGAGTCTTGTCATCTCGAGGGACGCGAACGCTCTCAATCTTGCCCGCGTGCTCTCCAAATATTCTCCATAATCCTTCTTCCGTATCGGCAGGAACTTTGTGCCTTTTCTTCGTAACAGTCTCCCCATCGGCATTTGTGTTGACTACTGTCTCATCGTCCACAAACCCTAGGTTTCCGACGAAGACGCACCTCCGATGGTCAACTGCAGATGGATGGGCTACACTATCTACTCGCAGATGCCGATTTAGAACTACTGACCCGTTGAGAGCCTTGAGGGCTGTCCGAGACGCTAGCGGAGTCGAGTAGACTGCATAAGCATTCGTAGACTTGGTAGTAGCAGACATGACTGATTTAGTTATAAAGGCTGCGCGCTTAGGCTTAGCGCCTGTTGAAAAGGGAGTTGAGCGAAATCGAATAGACTCAATCTTATGTGGACCGGTTGACGAGTCGAGCTCCGATAAAGGTGTTTCAAGATGAGACGTGAGAATCTTTTTTGCCTTGGAGGAGGTGACGGCTTCGATTGATACATTTCCAATAAACAAGGTTCGATTCGCTTTATCAAGCTCAACATCAACGTGTTCTTCCGGTTTCTGAAGCGACTCGTGAACTAGAGGCGCCTCGTCTTCGTCCTCGTCGGCCTCGGTGTCCTCAACTGCGGGAGACGTGGTGGTTTCGACATCCTGACCAACTTCGCCTTTACGGCGCTTCTCTCGGCGGTCATCCCTCTCCTCCTCCTCGGCCAGCTTCCGCATATATTCTCCTTCGAGGTCATCATGTTCATCTCTCCGCTTCCTTTTACGATCTTTGCGTAGGGTTTTGGATGATTCCGGAGAGCTCTCTAGTTGAGAGGCCAATTCCTCATTCTCGTCTGAGCCCGATTCTTCTTCGTCTTCTTCCACATCATCGTCAACTCCGTCTTCGTCCTCTTCTAGCTCGCTCAAGGACTCATCATCTTCCTGCTCTTCGTCGTCGCTTAACTCGGCTGCGGAACCTTTGCTTCGCGTTTGCTTTGTGGGTTGTCGCTCTCGCTCTGGCAGTAACTCCACATAGCGATCTTTAGAAGGCGCTGTCACCGGGCCGGACTAGAAAACGGTTAACTACGCGAAACCCAGGAGCATGAAGTGCGCCTACGCTGCTTGCGAACAGAGCATCTAGAGTGGGGTCTATAGCTTTGCTTGGAGCTGTTAAGCTCGTTTTCCTGCAGTAGAAGTCAATTGTTAGACGAATGGACCGTATTATGTTAAATGATTGTACCTACGTTTTCGGCATTGTTTTCTAAGTTGTAAGTCTGTAGCTCTCTGCCAATGGTGCGTAGCACTGTGAGCAGGATCGTGCCGCCTTGACCTTGCGGGATCCAGGCAAAAAAAAGTTCAAGAGTCCGGATGGAGTACGAGTTATCAGGTACCGGCGTTGTTTATCTTATCGTGTCCGAATAGGTACCTCACATAGGTACCTATAGGATACTATTGTTGGCCCGCTAGGGCAGTGCTGGAGTTATGGATAAGAGGTACATCCTTAGGGGGGTAGGTACCTGAGTAGAGTGGGTCTATTGCTAGCGTTGCTTGCCATCGGTCCTAATCGGATAAATGCTCTAGTGCTGCGCCTGAGCGGCAGCTTATCGATAACGCGCCCTCCGATTAAGCACGCTCGGCCGCCAAATGCCGTAACGTAACAAGCGACTTGCTTGGGGCATTGGGGCGCGCAGCCAGCGCCGGATTTTGGTTAGGTTCTCTCTCCTGCAGCAAGCACCATGTGATCAGTTCAGTCCGGTCTCTCTCTCTTGCCTGCTCACCTTGACCAAATGCGATCTTCGCAGCAAGCGACACAACACGCCTAGAATACCTTGATTCCGCAGAGTCATCCCACACGGCTATTTTAGCGGCGCCCTTATCTCATGCACGACCCGACCTTTGAGCTCTTGCTTGTCCTCACTTCGACTTCTATTTTCCCTAACCTGTCGGAAAACTCAACCCTCACTCTGCGCCCTCGACACCACAACGCCTCCCGGCTTTCCATAGAGCTGTTGTAAAACAATAGCTATTCTGTTTTGTCGACCTCTACGAGCCCCACGAACCTAACCCATATATCACTACGCAATGGCAACGGGCGACACGGCGCCTCCGCTGCTCTCGATCCCTCCCCCGCAGATTGAACCACTCTCAGACGACGATGGATCCAGCCCTCTTAGCGATGTCGAGGACAAAGATGAAGACCCCGACGATCTGCATGACGAGGAACGTTTAACCAACAATGAACATGACGACTTCAGCCTCCCTGATAACCAGTCCGACGCGAACGACACCGAAGCTGAGACGGAACGTCTCTACGACACCCCCCAGCAGATTACACGTCATAGAGATGTTGTTCTCGACCGGTCCGCCGACGCAACGGTGTATGAACGCACCCCGAGTAAGCTGCGACAAGCCATCGGGACGGCTGGTCGAAGCAACGCCCATCAAGACACCCCCTTGTCCGACGACGATATCTCCATGGCCTCTAGCCCCCCTACCCATCCAATAGAAAGCCCGGTGAAACTACCATCACCCACGTTAGATATATTAGCAGAGGCGGCTGCCACTCAAGAAGCTGAAACCAGGAAGCGGAAGCGGTCTTCTATGCCAACTGAACCCACCGAGGTCGACCAACCCCCACGGAAACGTGCCGATTCCGTTCCCACTACCGACCAGGCGGCGATAGACGGCGACGCGATTATGGCGGATGATGATAATCCATCCTTGAATACCAATAGCGGGGAGCACTCTGCTGATGAAGCTATTGATACCACGGCGGGTGACGACGAACCGGAACAGGATGAGCCTGTCCCCCAAGCCCAGCCAGATCATCAAAGCAACGTCAGAAAGCAGACTCGAAGCAGTTCAAGAAAGCTCAAAGGCACGGACGAAATAGCCGAGGCTGATGTGCCTAACGGTGGGTCGTTGGACGGTATCGCGCCCGAGGAAGACGAAGCACATACCGGCGAAGACGAGCACATAGAGATTGATGTAGACGAGGAAGCAGAAGCGGCGCACAAAAACGAAGAACGTATGGCAAGGCCACTGGCAACTTCCCTGGACAGAGACACTGACTCTACCGCTATAGTTGAAAGGAAAAAGGCTGCCTTTGAGCAACTGAGTGGAATCGAGAAACGTTTCGCGACATTCAGAGAAAAGTTTGTTCTTGACCCTACGTCTCGTTAGTCTTCAATGCTAACTAAATACTAGACTTTATGAGGAGCGACTAGAACAATTGAATAAAGAAGAAGCCATGTTGCGATCCGACAACCCGACACATCCAGATTATCTCGCTATGATGCGTTGCGTCGATGCTCGAAGAGACGAGAGAGTGCGCATAGCGGACCGTGAGCTAGAGCTCAAGATAGAAGCATCGGAGAGATGGGCAGTCGCGCGGCGGGCTCAAATTCATTCCCAATTCTTCCAAGCAGTGAGAGAGTCACGGGAGAGGATATTAGCGGAGCTTGGGCAACATTGGTACGACATACAACATGAACGACGGAAAAATGCCAATAATGTCCCTGAATACGGTATTCGATTCCCTACAAACCAGGCCGAGCGCATCCGGAATGCCCTTTCGTACAATAGAGAAGTTTCGATTCTTTCAGGAATTGCTAAACATGAGGGTATGCCCGCTGCGCCTGATATGCAAGGTGCAAGCTCCCAGGAACTAGACGACGATTTCGACGCTATCAACGTAAGTGAGCAGGCGCTTCTCTGCATATTCAACGGAGCCACTAATGCTTGATGATTAGAATAATCGACATCATACACCACGGCACCCGCTGCATAGGCCACTCTACGCTGACTATGGGGGTGTACCACTGGGGGAAGCTCTCGGACCTGCTGGAGAACAATTTCTTGAACAAACCCCTTGGGCCAACCCGAACCATCCGTCAAACGCACACCTCTTACAGCGGCAACATGCGGGCCACCACGATGCCCACGTACTGAATGCACTGTCAGGCGCATCGGCTGAGCCCAAGCGACCCTCAAATCAGCCTAATCCGTTTGCCATATCATCGGATTCTCAACCATTTAATGGTCATGCTAAACCGGCAAAAAACATTCCTAGGCAACCAACTACATCGCCCGAAGTCACCCGCGCGGCGAGCTTGCTGGAACAGACGAGAGTTCTGGGTAGAGCAGTGGTAACACCTGGTACAAGCGAGAACACTCATCCTCGCACGTATCCCGGAGCCACGGCCGTCAGCTCCTAGGAAATACCCAACAATAATGATGAAACAAGTTCGGCGCGGTGAGGTGTTTTGCTTTGAATAAAAATAGCGGATGACGAGCATATTATACTTCTTGATACCAGGTACATTGCCAATTCTTATCAGGCGCCATGAGCTGTGGTGGTGGATACTAGGCGTTCTAGAGGGTTTAGGTTGGGACAAGCATGGGGCGTGTTTTTATTGTCTATTAGGGATACAAGGCTGGCTGCCTAGCTCATGGTACAACGCGACGCTGATCGCTATTTCTGTAGATACACATCTTCCTCCGTAGCATTATGAAGGAGGTGAACTGGTTGGGAGGCTTGGTTAGGCATATGATACCACCTAGCTGTTGTTGATTCAAACCCGATTTATCGACATCAACGACTGCTCAGTAAATGTTGCACAGAGTGATGAATTACCACATATCGTGCCTAATGCGTTACGTCATGTGGCGATAGTATTCCATTTTCCTCATGCCTCATGCGATATCATCTTTGGGAAGATTGAGCCGGCGCGTCCGGAACCTTGACGTCGTCGAACTCGTCTTGGCCAATAGCTCGAATAGTGTAAATATCTACCACAGTACAGCCTAGATTAGTATTGTATAGTATGCCATATATCGTGTGTTCGCGCGAGATAATCGGTTGGCGAGGGCTTACAAACGCCTAGGGCGAAGGCTGCGACAGCAGAGCCGACGACGGCATTCTTGACGAGGTAGGGTTTCCGAGCTCGAATCAGAGCAGGCGACTGTCGAAACTGGCGATCGTAGTAGGAAGAGCTTCCGAACCTAGCCACGGTTAGCAGATATAATTCTCCCGAAGGAATACAAGATAGCATGGCTGTACTCACCCAGCTGGCATCTTAATGGATTCCTGCCCGGATGAGGCCTTGCTCTAAGATATGCGACACCTGGATATTGTGGGAGGATTAGGAAAGTGGTTGCTGGAAAGAATGCTGGCTTTAAATGGGTTGTAAGTAGCATGTCTTAGGCAATTAATGTTGCAGGTGGTCCCACGGGCGGAATCCATCTGCAATTACCTAAGGTAGGTAGGTATCGGCTAGGTAGGTAGCCAGCCACAGCCCGAGGCCCACTTTCCCTGATGCATACGAATTAGGATTAGTGTAACGGCCTCGATCGCTGAGGCTTAACTCTCAGCAACTAATTGGCCGTTGTCTTCGCTCAGAAATGGGTCTGCTCTGAAGTGATAATTAATAAACTTTATAAGTCCAGTATCATTAGACAGCCCCCGACAGCGGATTATTGCCACAATCGAAATACCTAGGTATCTCTATCATTCCCACCAGTCCTAAGGCTGACACTGAAAACAGACGATGGGGAATTAAAAAACAACTGTATATCTACTACCAATTTCAAAAGCGACTTCGTAGCCCAAGGTGCCACCTACATGCTTACCTACCTTACTATATAGGTAGATACACTGGAATTAATACCTTTAGCTGCTTCCAGTTAGCATTACTGCTCTTGATTTTTTATAACAATTAGCATAAATATTGCAATAAAGATTATAACGTATACTAGGTACGTCGGGTATAAAATACAAGTGGTAGGTACCGTACTAAGACTTGCCGCGTTTATTGATTACATGAAAAATAGTTTAAAAAATTTCTTAACATTTAATTAATAGTTGATTAACGGTTAGTAAACACGTTTAGCGCCCAATAAACTATCGTTTAATAGTTAATTAACTGTTGTTTCCACGTCTAAAAGTTTCCAAATGTTGGGAGGAATATCTAAATGGCCTTTAATGTATTTATTGAAATAAGTAGGTGGGGGGTGGTACCTGGGTATGGTACTTAGATGCTTCAATCTAGCCGGCCGAGTTTCTCCGGAGCCGAAAGCTCTACCTAATCCAGTGGTTGGTGCGTGGGGGATATTGGTACTTATGCACCTATCCTGTGTAGGTAAGCTTCGCCGGGCACCTGGGCATTGTCTCCTCGCGTCCAAAGCTCTGAAGCAAATCATAGCCCGCGATTCTTTTACAGCGTCCCCTTGCACCCTTTCCTAACAACGTCCGACGGTAATGCTTGTGGCGCCAACATATCGCCCTCCCTTGCGCCTTTTATCTCCCCCGATGCACCCACGGCAGATGAGATTGCGCTAACTAGTAAGTCCTTGATGCGTGCTGCAGGCGCGTGGATGCGACGCGGCTATTGCTATCACAGTAGTGGTGCTGGGGTCGAGAGATGCTCCCCAACTGACATCACCAAGCAGGGAAAAGAGTAACACCCGGCTACCATCACGACAACTTCGCTCCGCTCACACCAACCTTCACGTCGACGCCTCCATTACCAACGTCCTCTCCCAGCAACGCTGAACTCGCCTCGGTTTTCTCACCTGTGGGCATCAACTATTTTAACTTGACCCAGCACGACGACCCATTCCCACTAACATTGGCGCATTGTCATCACTGACTTTCCCAACGACCCGGTTGTCGGTTGTCGAGCCGTCCCAGAATAGCAAATACTCCCGATTTCAGGCTGACTTCCTCTCGGTGTCTTCTTTGTTATCAATCACCCGTAGTTCCTTTCGAACCCCCGCCCCCTCAATGTTGGCCGTCTAAGGTAGCTTGAGTTAGTACTACGCCTGTTGTCAACATGGCAGCCGCTCCTCAACTGTCCGTTGCCGACCAGATCCGCCAACTGGAGGGCGCACGAAAGCTAGTTCTGAAGGATGTTTCGTATTACCCACAGGTCATTCAAGCCACGCTGCCTATCATCGGACCCTCCTCCCAGGTTGAATTTCGAAGATGGGGTTCCGACTTTCTGGCTGAGGCTTTCGCTACCCCTGCCGTTCCGCTCAGCAGTAAGGAAACACTGTCGCTCGTGGTTCTCGACACATTAAAAGCACTGGTAGAGGACCCAAAGCAGGATGTTTTAGTCTTGCGGAGTGTGATACAGGCTGCAGCTAGCATATACCCGCTGGCGATGCGGTGGATGTAGGTACCCCTTATCATTCCAGTATCGTAGCCTGTCTGTAGACCTTGCTGCTACTTTAGTCTGTGACTTTGTGCGCAGCTACTCTTTGCTTTGACTGTCTTCACCAACATTTTCCACTTGCCCGCCGCCATTTGCGCATCACCACTCTTCGGGAGGGGAGTATCGCTGACCTGGGAGCCTTTGTCAGTATCAATAACTCGTACGATTCTACAACATGGGAGAAAATGACTGCCATCAAGACACGGATAAGGGACATATGGGATACAGCGCCGCCGACAGTACGGATATGCTGCATTAAATTTGTACAAAGGGTAGTGTTGGCACACACATCAAGTATTAACCCTGAGCCAAGAGTATGAGACCTTTTCCTGGTTGGTTGTCAGGATACCACTGACTCATTGTTCCAGCGCGGCGACCCCCTCGATATATCTCGTAATATGGTGCCACCTAATCATCCAGCACTCGATGGTGACCAGCTTGAGGCTGAGGCATCTGGACTACTGGATAGAATGTTGAGTGCTTTAGAAAATGAGAGCAGGTAAGAGCAATTTCTTTCCGATATGACCAAATAGTCTAGTATATGTGGTTGACAGTTTCCGGTGCATTTACAGTGACCCTTTATTAGTCGATGCGACTCTGAATACCTTATCTATTCTTGTCCGCCAACGACCAAAGACGTCGAGCCGCATCATATCCACTCTCTTCAATTTTAACCCTTTAAGGCTCGCAACGACAACCCCTTTAACCCCTAAAACTAAGGTCCTCGTAAAGTCGATGGAGAAGACGACACGTATGCTGCTCACGCACCTCTACAGACGGTCAGCTCTTCTACTTGAAGCCATTGAATTCAACTGCTAACATAACTAAATAGGGACCCTCACAATCCATTGGCTGGTCGTATGCAGCAATATGTTGAGCGTCTTGTGCGGTCACGAGCTGAGATTTTCGACGAATCCGGCCGAAAGCGTGCCATGGTTGATCAAGTTAGTGCCGTAGAAGCGAAACGCCAGCGCACTGCAACGTTGTCTACTCAGCCTCAGATCGAAATTACTCCATTGAAACCTGGAGCAAACACTTTGGCTGATGTTTTCACGTTTACGAACAATGATGGCCTAAAGAACTTCAACGTGAGCGGCACAATTCCGGCACCACTCGCCGCCAGAATCAGTGTTCGAACCATTGCCCAACTTGACACAGAAATCCTTCAACGGGCCATCAATGTAAGACAAGCAGTATACCAATCGTTCATGAGACCAAACTAACATTATGTAAAGGGTGTTCGCGCTCGTCTTGTGGCCTTCCATGAAGCTCATCAGCAACCTATCAACCCTGAAACGGCCCCCTTGGACGTAGAGGAGGAGGACGACGATTACGAGCCAGATTACTATGCCGCTGAGGATACCGAACAACTTATGAATAAGCTGGACTCTTCTCCTTCGGACGAAAGGCGCGATTTACAGGCTCCAGTATTAGGAGCGCTAGCATTGCCAGCCTTCAAGCTTCCTCCACCCCCAACTTTAGATCCAGAGCAAGCTGCGAGAGTCGGTCAAGGGGCCATTGCGCGCGTCTTCGGCACCATGCAGACCCTTGAAGATCCCACTTCCAAGAAATCCAAGGCCGGTTTGAATAGACTCGCCGCCAATTCATACGATCGCGACTCTTGGATAACCGTCATCACACGCTTAGCCACTCGTGCGAACGCTGGGCTAGACGAGATTTCCGTTAAAGACGAAGACAATGCTCTTGCGCTCCCCAGCGTCAATATGAGTGATAGTATACGAGAAATGCTTTACGCCTACGTGCTTGAGGACTTCAGGAAGCGTATCGATGTCGCAGTTACATGGCTCAGCGAAGAATGGTACAAAGAGCGTGTGCAACAACGTTTTGCATGCCCCCCTAATCAACCACGTGATTTCCCTGCTAATTACGAAAAATGGACGCTTCGTCTGGTCGATGCATTTCTACCCTATCTGCATTCACAAGATAAGATCTTAACTCGTTTTCTAAGCGAATTACCCGAACTCTCGGTGTCGATACTATCGAGAATTAATACGCTTTGCCGAGATCCAAGTCTAGTAAATCTCGCTCTCACTAGTCTATATTACCTTGTTGTGTTTCGTCCGCCTGTTCGAAACATCGCCCTTGATACGGTCCAAGACATATGGACTGAATACGAAGATGCACGACCCATGGCTGCAAAGTACCTGCAAAGATGGCGTCCCGGTTTTGTAGAGGCCGCGCAACGAGGTGCGGGCACACCTGTAGGAACTAACGGCGCGGTTGTTGCGACATGATACCCTAGGCACATGGTTTGTCCATGGAGCAAAATGAGCATGCTAGTTTTCATGATGTATAATAGCGATTTTGGGTGGGCAAGGCAGGGAATGGCTGGGTCGAAGAGAGAAACTCTCATTCTCAGTCATGGCTCTAACGACAGCCAATCTCGGGTATGGCGTTTGGACGAGGTGGCTACCTGTATACCTATTTGTGTAAGCCGGTCGAGAGTTTTCACCTGGAAAGGAAGGAAAGGGGCTCTCAGAGGGCGCGTTTTGGACCAGCCGAAACTCGTCACCAGCCTTGTGTCTCTCTAGTCTATTGTGCCCAAATACAGTGATTTGTTCCAGAAACAAAAAAAAAAAAAAAAAAAAGGTATGAGGATAGTGTGAAGCCTACGCTATGTCGAGTTCCATGTCGAGTTCCGTGTCAAACGTGCAGCACGATTGGATCGTGTACTGCCAGCCCTGCTTCAAGAAGGGCCGGTCTAATTCCCTGAGCAGACTCTCAGTCTACGGCTTCTCATTTTATGTTTATGATAGTCTCAGCAAACCCAATGTTGTCATTTCAATTCAAATCACCTCGTGCCACAAGTATCGCTAGCTAGCCACCCAGAAGACGTCTTCTCGTGGTCCGCCGCCCCAGTTGCTCTCTCCTACGCCGATCTTGTCGTCCACCTGCGCCAAGCTCGGATGCGCATATTGCCACACCCGCGACGTGACGTAGGCAAGAGCAGAGCCGTCCGCAATAACAAGTGGGCTGCATCCATTCAAGGCTCGTCCCGCCTACCCATCCATTAGCCAGGGGAAGGGGGTTACATTGTCGCGAATCAGACCAACACGTTGGCCTCCCAAGCATCAATTGGAGAATTTCCCCGCCCTCCGCAGCTAAATGCACGAAACGTAAGGCGCCGGTAAGCAGAACACATAGGCGGCTGGAGCTAATGCCAATGCGACGTAGCTGCGTATAGGTTTCATGAACGGGAGACTTGTCGCACCGGGGGGCCAACGCCGACATGAGTGATGAGTGAATGAGTGCCCCCCATGGCGCCTATACCCAGGCATCGCTAACATGAGAGAATTACCTCAACAGATTCATAAAGAATGATTGCGATGACAGAGTAATGCGCAGGGGTTTTCTCGCCCGGAATAGCTTTCTCGTTTATTATTGCTCGTTTATATTACTATGTACACTAGATAGTCCGCAGGCAGAATGAAAGATGCCAGTATGGTTGTGGTATTAGTCTATCTGGGTGATCCATGCAACGAGCGAGCCAAGCCAAATCGGGTATATACCCACCCTATGTACCCATGTTCCCATTTATCTACGGGTACCTGAGGCAACGGTACGCGGACCACCCACCTGGCACGTACACCTTATACAGTACCTAGATATTACGGTACAGACGCTGTACCCCCTGTAGGCCCACTACCTACTAGCAAGCCCCCAGACCTCAGGCCTAGAGCCCCCGAACAGTACCCGAGCATCAGGGATGCAGGGTCGTCCGAAGTGGTCGTGTAAAGTGGTCACTGGTCGGGTCGGGACACTGGTCACCGTCAACATCAACATCAACAACACCTGGCGTAGGGATAGGCAGGCATTTTCATCACAAGAGACGATCCCTGTCGCACCAGCCCGTACGTGTAAACCTAGAGTGCGCCCGGAACATGGTGTTGCCCATCACGGCTCGCTCTTTTAATCACGGCACACCTTAATGCGATTCGCGTTTCCGTAGAAGAGGAAAAGAAACCATTTTCGCAGAGTCGTCCTCCTCCCGCTACCCAACCGTATACAATCCATTGCATACAATCTACTTCATCCGTCTTACTATATGTTAGCTTCTTGCTTCCCATTTCCCTGCTGCTACCGCTACCACTGCTACTCCCTGAGACCACCTCTTAAAGCCGAGGACAGTGGTTTCAATCGACAGCGTTTCTGAGTTCGTCCGGAACCTTCAATCCCACCCAGAGTGTGCCAGCGTCCCGTACGCTTCAAACCGCCCTTTTCGCCTATAAAATTCGCTCAACAATGCCCAGTCGTCTGCAGAAACCACACTCTAGCCAAAAATTTACTACTCAAGTCGCTTCCCCTAACGCCACCAACGAGACGAACAACGGCACAGGTACGCCTGGTCATTTGGTCATCTGGTTCTCGTTTCATACGATTCAACCACCAAACAAAGCGAAACACCTCGTCTATCCCAGCGGAGGATAAAACAGCGGTGTAGCTAACCCTTGCGGCGCAACAGTATTCTCTTCTCTTCATGCTGCTTCAGTCCAAACCTTGATACCAAAGCCGTCGCCTGCTTCGAACAGCGCTATGAATTCCATACGCTCCAACGGCGCATCTCATAACTCCACAAACAACTACCACGCTGCTTCTACGATACGAACCGTTCAGAGCTTCGACGCTTCCTCTGATACCTCCTCTTCCGATCCCCAGTCCACTCGCAACAGTGGCTTTGCTAGCTCTGTGAATAGCAATATTAGCGGCACTTCCTATTCTTCCCAGCCGCACCGAGCTCCAAGTCCGTCCCCACCGAGCTCAAAACCTAAATCTGCCAGTCCCGTCCTAGCAAGGCCACACAACGCAAGCTTCCAAATGTCGTCCGGTGATAGGGCCCCGAGGGCCAGAGAGAACGGTGCAGACAGCTCATTATTACTTCAGGTTCCGGACACATCATTAGGTGACGAACATGCCTCGGGTCGCGAAGGATCGCCACAATGGGATGGCGCTGTTGGCAAGGCCGGGCTCGGAAAGACAGGTCGGGTGATAAACAAGTTGGTATCGGACAACGAAGTCTTGAAACGTGACTTGAAGATTGAGCGGCTAAAAGCAGACGAGTCAAAACAAGCCGCCAAGCTAGTTGAGGATAAGATGGAACGTATGATATCAGAATACGAATCACGGCTGTTAGAAGCGAGTGTTACCAAGACCCTCTTGAGCAGGAAAGAGCGCCAAGTAGAGCATTTGCAAGGCGCAGTCGAGTTAGAAAAGAAGCGTACCTCGGATGCCCAAGAAAAAGAACGGATATGGCGACAAGAAATGGAAAACACGCGTCGTGATACCAAAGTTCAAGTTGAGGAGGCTAATTCGCACGCCGCATTGATGGAGGGCCGGTACAACGCCATTTCATCGCATTGGAGAGACCAAGGCGAGGAGGTTAAACGTGCGGTGACGGCCATGAACGGACGAATCAAAGAATTGGTCGACGAGAGACTGAAGGATGATGAAAAGATCAACGTCCTGCGAGATTTGTGTGACCAACAGGACGTCAATATTCGAGACCTACGGGGGCAAAGAGACGATATCAGCCGGAAATTCGAAGCCTACAAACGCGAACAAGAAGAAGCTCTGCGCGCCATCAAGGAAAATGCGCGCGCGAGGGAAGAAGAGCAGTTGAGGACGATAGAAGAGACCAAACAAGTACTAGGTCAACTGAAGTGGGCACTTAACGTGAAGCGAAACGTGAAAGGGGCCGAATGAAGAGGGCATCTCGCTAACTTGCATCATCCTAGAACATGCCACCAGTAGTCTTCTTTTCCTAATACTCCCGAGTGGGTTTGGCATCACTTATCAATCCAGAAGACTCGAACAATCCGAAACTTACCCGCAGCAACGACACCAGGACCATTACTCAACCACTACACATTCATTCCTGAGACAATACTTGATCTTCTTGGGCAGCATGGCTCGGCCGGATAGATTGGTTTGGCAACTCTCAAAACTCTAATCAGCCTGGATATTGTGGCACGGGACATTCGGTATGGCGAAAGGCGTTTTTAAAGGTCCAATGAACCTAATGACATTGAAGCTTTACCCCTCGCCAGCCTCATCAGGCGGCACGTGAGGGTTCGGCGGTTTCGCAGTTCGGACAACAGGCTGGGCAATTGGGCATATCTACATGACTAAATTGTAGAACAAAACACATTGTATTCGATGATTCTTCAATCCTTTTCACGAAACACGTTGCATATACCCATTTATTCGGGCCCTCAGGTAGAGGAAATCTATTTTTTACTATATTGACACTTTCATGTTACTCATGTAGCTAAATGCCTGCCACTGATAACTCGCCTATGCCCGCGGTGCAAGATTGCTAATGTGTCCTATTCAACGCCGAGGGCCCCCAACCCGGAGTCCGATCGCACCCCTTGGAACAAGTGAGGATAGTCGGAACGAAGTTGGGGCGTTTCGGCTCAGTTCTGTTCACACGCGGCTACCTACAGCATCCCTCGCCAGGCCTTTATTCAGATTCTAATGCCAAAGAGACGTGTAAGCATTGCCCCCAGCTAGTGTTAGACGGAGACTTGTTTAAGTAGTATCTATGCACTATCTATGTAATTACAACCCTTGTGTGATTGCCCCGTTTCACTTCTAGCCTCGCCCAAGAGCGTGGTTGAAGAAGCAGCCGCCCGTTCATACGTGATACAGTGTCGTTGCTTCGCCTCGCTCCTTTTGGCCCCAGTTCTGGGCACATTGGCTTGCCGTCTCTATTATGAGCAATCGTTATTTGATCGCAAGAAGGGACTCGGGGCCGAAACGAATGGGTCGGCGTTGGTTGAGGTAGGAGAGGATACCTACAATCACTCAATGGTAATGATCAGCCCAGTTGCTCTCTTACTTACACCCCATTCCTTACCGTTCCTTCTGTTATTGCTCCTCTTACCCTTCCTTTTCCCTTGGGCTCCGCTTTCTCTCTATGCTATGCAGAGCAAGCTGATCAATAATACGTCAGTGCGGACCTTACACCGCGCTCATGGAAATGAGGCGAATAGACCCTTGTACGCGATGTGCCTAGTGTTGAAATAGTGTTACATACAACGTTATCCAACTTGGAACAGCTACTAGGTAAGCTCGCTGTTTAGCAGCCCCAAGTATGCCGTGCATTTTCAAACATCCCGCGATGTTTCCTTGTCTACAGGGGTAGGTCGTGTAACTACGGTATTCATGTCCCAGGTGCATAGCTCAGGTTCACAAAAACATCTCCGCTTTTGCTTGCTGCTCTGTTATAGTGTGTCATGAATAAAAGACAGCTAAGTACTAGTAGTATGATGGCTTAGCAAATTGTGTCAGTATTGATTAAGAAGATTAAATCTGTTTACACGAACGTAAATACGGAACTTAGGTAGGTATTTATGACATATACATTATGCTTTATGTAATGGTTTCCCAAATGCTGGTACACACAACAAAGCCCCTCGCCATAAACAAGATATCTAGAATACTTTCCCAAAAAAAAAAAACGTATAGTTACTTAGGTAGAGTGTAACCAACACATCCCCACTTCTTGTAGTTTAGGTAATTTCTACCTAGACCCTAAAGGTATTTGATACCGCCTTGCTGCAGCAAGAGCAGAGAGCTAGTGCAGGAGAAGTTACACAAGGAAGGAGCACTGGATTAGGCATCCATAGGTAGCATGAGGCAGGTATACCGAGGCCGGTGCCTACCTAGAGGCAGTTATCAAATAACACCTCTTTAGGTAGCCTTGTTGCTAGGTACGTTGTACTCAAGTACCCCCAACATCTCCAGGGCACTTGCCAACGCACTCCCAGGAAGCCCGAGATCCAAGGTCAGATACTAACTACCAAATGTCAAATGGAAGTAGGGGTCAAGGGCCTTCAGAAGTATTTCTTCCACCCTCTCTTATTTCTCCCATTCTCAACTGTTTCTCCGCTTCAATCCTGTGAAGACATTGAATCCCGCGGCCGGGTACCACGCTCGAGTTCAACGCTTGCCCGTTAACCGTAGACTTGTGCCTCAGGAGCTTACAACTACCTACTTACCGATACGCACTACTTGGGTAGCCATCTCCCCACCCAGCCCTCGCTGTCCCTCTTCTTCCCTAGCCTTCTTCTGTTTGTTCTCTACACCTGCATAGAGTCACCTGCGCGCTTGTCTTCGATTGGCTAGTCCAGGGCCTCACGCACACGTAAGTAGCCTTGAATTTCCGTTGGCCATAGCCATCATCAGCGCCAAGGTCCTCTATTGTGTTTACTTCCGACATAATACTCTGATGCCTCCAGTTTCTCTCTTTGAAGCCGTGTCCGCGCCCCTCGACAAATGCCTTGGACTAACGTGCGCCGCAGAAGCCAAGTCTACTCTATCGAGTTTTAAGCTACCACTGATCCGATTGCTGTGAGTACATTTCTGCTCAGATGCCCATCTATCTATGTTTGCCACATCTGCATATTTCTCAGTCTTGGTTTAGTCCATGCTTATGAGGTTGTTGGCCAATATCTAAGGCAAATACTGTACTTTGTGGGGCTAGGTGTCAGGTTGTTGTGTTTGCATGGCCTGTCTGGCCAATTTATATGTCGACCTTCCTTCTCTCTCTTCTTCCTTTCGCCTCTACTCTTCTCTTCTCTCCTCCATCATATTTTTGGTAACTCTATCTATCATACACCTCTTTCACCCAAGAAACACCGACCGCCATACCCAGCACCGATGCTGTTTGCATTCGTGCTAAGAAACCTGTTTTACTATTGTTGTAAATCACCATATTCAAACCCCGCAATGTTTGGCTCTATCTGACGCGTTCACGCGCAGGGCCTAACCAGAGTTATAAGTACCAAGCATACCACCCCCAAGGCAGCATTGTGCTGCTTAACAGCTCGAAGAGTCCCGTACGCCGACTATAGGCCTTTCTTCCACCGCTACCACTATTCCCGTTTTACCCATCCATATTCCGCCACACCCCACCAATTACCTGTCATCCTACAGTTCAGCCCCCACACAAGAGACTATCCATCACAGTTCGTATGTACATCAACTATACATCAAAAGGATTGCAGGATTCAGGCTGATTATGGTTGGTAGTTACCGACTCGTTATGTCGTTCCAATGGTCCACTAACTCCCGGACCGTGGAGAAGACGGTTCCGGAATGGTCCTCAAAGGCCGCCGAGACTACTACCGGCACTAATGTAGTGCATCTTCGCCATACGGAGCCGATGGAGTTTATATTGAGTTCGAATTGGGTGCTTCTGACCAGGGGCGTTGAATCCTTCTATGAATATTTATACAAGCGTGAAGAGGTAACCTCCCTCCGTCAATTGTTTTCATATAATTTAGCCTTTCAAGAATCGTCGCTGACCTACCTATAGAACTTGGAGATCGTATACGACCCCAAGCTTCACGGCTTCAGAGTCAAATGCTTGTCTAGTGACGAAGCCAGCTTGGTGACTCTAGTAAGGGACACATTAAACGAACTGGTTCAATTAGAGATCGAAAAGGGAATTGTTAGTTTTCGTGTGAACCTGCGAATCTTGATCTTCATAGTTGTCTAACAGGCCAACAGGAGACGAGCGCCAAGATCATCAGCTTGGAAAACTGGCGGACGAAAAATAGCCAGTCATGCGGAAATATCACAGTTTCCGACAAGTACGCTTTCCCGCGCGATGTTGCTGCTTGCAACGCCCGGGACACTTGGACCATATCAAAGGAACGGCTTAACAATGGTGTCACGATGAACAAGATATTCTCAGGAAGTGCGCTGTCTAAACTGCAGCAACTGACTGGTACTGTGCTTCTCATAAGCTCCGATGGCCAGACGGTTTACATCGGGGCACCTAGAGCCGAGGGGGTTACTACAGTCAAACGGAAGCTTGCTACACTTGCCCGATTTTATGTGAGTTTCAAGGCCTTCATACTCAGTAACCAATAATCGTGTGGCTGATTGCCTAGTCGTTGATACCGGGGGATATGACCCAAGTCGTCAAAATCTTTCTTTTTAACGAAGGCGAGAGACCTGTAATCGGAGAGTACAGATACCTGACAGATGGCAACGATGGACTTCTGAGAAGCTATATCCTGGACCGTGTCGACTGGCCACATCTTAACTTACGCTACCCTAAAATTTTCCAGAGAGGTGTAATATTGAGACTTAACCCACATAATGGGCCTTGGGAAGAAGCTCAGTCGCTTTCCAACACAGTTCTACCAATTGTGAAGGACAGGAGTGTGACGGACGAATTTGGTGCTTTCAGAATGGACGATTGGAAGTACCCTGCTAAGGAGGCAGTTGATTCTGCTGTGAGGTCGGATGCCTCCACGGGTCAGTCAGGGCAAAACTCATCAGCTTATCTATCTCTACCCCGGCCAGTGATTGAAAACTGGGTTTTTGGCCTTCCAGCTCCGCAAGAGAATAGAGCCCGTCAAAATTGCCAAACATACATTCCAGCACACTATAACTCCATCCCAAGTTCTACGCATAGTGACGATGGGCCTACTAAACTAGGCAATACGAATGCATCGCAGAGTCAGAAATCTAGGGACAACCCAATAGCACCCCTTGCTGTGGATACCCAGATGCTGTCTCTTGACATTACCCCTTCCTTGTTTAATGGCCCAAGGCCTACTACTGGCTTGAAAATGGATTGCCGTATGGGCACACCTAAGTCAGATGAGGAATTGGCGCACGAATCCGTAGAGCGCACCATAGATTCAATATCATCACCAACTGACTCCCCCAAATTATCTGTGGCTTCCGGGCTGGCAGGTCTCAACAATAGTGACCCCTTTCAGCATCTTTGGAGAGAATTTCGACTAGGTTCTACTGAGCCGACGTCAAGTTCCAAGGGGGTCCAAGGCAGCAATACCGATTCACAAGCGCCATTGCTCAACGGGACACAGCAGCCTAGGCTTGCTCAGTTTTCTGAACAGCTCTCTCGATCCTTCCATGTTACTATGAATCAGAGAGCTGGCTCGCGCAGGGTTCCGAACAACACCTTTCCTGAGTTTGATCCGAATATGATGGCGTCTATTAACGAATCCTTAACACGTCTGATGGCTCCATTGAGAATGTGGTCAGGTGTTGTCGACCTTGGTATAGAACTGGGGCGATTCTGCTTCCTGAACGTTACAAAGTCGCACATCCAGGAGCCGGAGGATGACGACGATAAGAAACATTTTAAGCTGGACCAGATTCAAAACGAACTCAACAAACGACACAAAACTGACGAAAAGCTTTATTTTACCCGAGTTCTGACGAGTTTAGGTGCTGATGCCAATTACATTGCTCATATGCGTGACAGCAGTGGCAACGCGGTATGGAAGCGACCGGCTGATGGACGATCATCCGTGTATGAGTTCATATGTCGATCAAAAACAACAGGAGGTGAAGATTTCATCTTCATTGTTGACATAGATGCCATAAAGCATACCAGTAGGGTTAGGCACTTTAAGCCCGACAAGAAATGGTTTGCTATGCATTGCACAAAGCGCGTCTGGGATTTCCGAGTCGTGCTGTCTATGTGGCAGGACCTAGACGGCATCTGTGCACGTTTTGCTGAAGACCTCGTTCGTTCGCTGCGAGTGATGTAAGTCTGCGCTCCATCTACTAATCTTTCAAGTTTAATATCTGACGGATTAACTAGACCCGGGAATGATCGAATACCGGAACTAGAGGTATCTTACGATGAGAGCTATGGTATTGACGTTCAGGCGGTCCGCGTTCGTAACATAGCTTGCTGTATCGGCGAAGCGAGCACAGCAAGCACTTTTTCTACTACCACCAGGCCTCGGAAAGACGTTCAGAGGCTGTACATCAGCGAAGTTTGTGAGATGGACCGACTGAGCATATCTGTAGGTGGACAGCGGATACTGCTTCACTTTGCTCGTTACAAAAGAGACGATGAACGCTCCGGTATGCCACTAGTGTGGTACGAAGCCGCCTTACAGTCCGATACTCTTTCAACGGCCTTTAAGCAGAACGAGAAGTTAGAGCTTGGCAATGAAGTTGAATGGGTGTCAGAAGAGCTTCTAAAGAGCGGAGTCGTGGAGGCGCTTATTCAAAAGGCAGCCGACATGATAAAGAACATGGACGGAGTGGGTTATTGGAATGACAATCATCAGAAAGAAGTGTTACGCAAGGCCCTACCAGTTACAAAGCTGGCGAAGGGGGAGGACGCTAAAGTGTTCTGGTAACATCGTCGCGGGGAACCTGGCCTTCATCGCTATTGCTTGCTTTCCATCTTGAACTGGCCAATATTCCTTCACCTTGATCAATAAGTCGGGTTTTAGTTCCTTTACATCTTCTACGCATCCCCTACACTTCCAAGGCTTTCTCGAGTAAGCTGAGGTTGGGCGAAGCTAGTTAGGATTGCGCTCGGCGAAGACTTAACCCGGCAGTGGGTATCAATTCTTGGGTTGCACAGCATGGGTTTTCCACGACTGGTTCTACAAATAGACACACGTCCTACTGGCAGAAAGGTATTACCTATCCCCACTGGGGCGGGGAGCCATAATTTCCTTTTCTATCATGGACGGCGTACATAAAAATGGCAGGCAGGGGTTGGGTGGATTACTGGCCATATGTTCGTACACTGATCGCTGACGTGTATATTATCTGTAATAAAACTTTGCTCGCTAAACATTGCGTTATTCAGTAACAGTAATTCGTGATTTGCTGTACGAGAGGGATGAAGAGCTATGGACTAGTCTCGTAAACTATGGAGACGCTATCAACTGTGACCTTTATGATTCTTAGTCGTGACGCTTGTAGGTTATCAAGTAGAATACCTTGGGCAGCCCTGTTGGTCATTCGTGGACGTTTGTATTCATGTTAAGGGGTATGGACCGTTATTCATGCCCAATCTGAAGGCTACTCTGAAGTCTACTTCACAATAATGCTTCGTTTCGGCCTCTTCACTTATATGCAAGCAATGCTAATAGCAAGGGGCACCCTTGCGCCTACATATACTATATCAACGGGCCTCTCTATCCTCGCGCTTCTCGTCAAAGCATGAGTCCAGAGCCATCCTCCCTAGTTCACCTCGCCAGTTCGAGGCACCAGCAAGTGATCGAGCCGGACGAGAATCACTCTCAGTCCGGCGAAGCCTCGCCTTGAACGAATGTGAGCGTACCCTTCCCTATAGTGCGCTTAAATCCAAGGGAACGCTGCTGCCACGACCAGCGCGATACCTCTTGACACCGCCGCCTTGGAACGGTCGAGGCTTGGGTAGCATACTCTCGTCAACAAACTTCCACCGGCTGTCCTGGACGAAGAACCGCTCTCCGCCTCCTGTTGCGCGTGGACTCGCTATTGCGCTGCCGGTGGGGCTTGGACTTTTCGTTCCCGAGCCGTTAGTGGGCATCAAGGTGTAGGCACTTGGGTCTAGCATCGTAGAACGAATATTGGAGCTTGCGCGCGGGCGAACTGTGGCTGAGGGCGTATCCAGAGACGCAGTGGGTGGAGGAGGAGCTGAAGAAGGGGGTGCAGGTGCAGAAATTGGAGGAGGAGGTGGTGGTGCTGGGGGAGCCGCCGTTGGGGAAGATCGCCCACTTGTTGCACGCATGGCTGCTTGTAGGGCAATAGTCGTTGACGACAAGTTACTTGGTGATACGGCCGGTGGTGGCGGTGGTGGCGGCGGCGGCGGTTGCGCGCGTGAGGCTGATGGAGGAGGTGGAGGTGGAGGAGGGGCTGGTGCTGACGATGGGGGAGGAGGCGGCGGCGGCGAAGGAGCTGGCGCCAACGACGGGAGAGCCACCCGGGGAACAGGCGGCGCTGGTGCTGATGATGGGGGAGGTGGTGCAGGAGGCGCTGGTGCACCCGGTAATGGAGGGGGCTGAGGTGGCGCTGCTGGCGCTGTTGGCATTGCTGGCAAGGATGAAGGCTTCTTAGTTGCCGGTCGTGGAGGTGGCTTCTTGCCAATCGGGGGAGGCGGGCCCTTGGATGATACTGTCGACACGGTTGACGAAGGCCGAGGTATGCTGTTGTTGGATGTCTTTCGAAGATGTGAGAGTAGTGGATTCAATGAAGGGGCCTTTGGAATGTCTGTGACTGCGCGACCTGGTATCGCAGGGGCGACCCCAACGGGTGGCCGTGGTGCTGAAGGGGGTTTTGGCGCCGATGCTTGTTCGGAATCTGGCAAGTATGAGGCATCTTGGTTCGCTACACCTACAAGTTAGAGATGTGTCGCCACCGGGGATATTGTTTCCAATGTGCTTTTCTCACCTCCTGTATCGATGCCACCTCCACGCTTCCTCAATTTTGGCATGCCAATACCAGTGAATAAACCACCAAGTTGAGGAGCGGTTTCCATCACCCCCCCGGCCTCTCGGCTGCCTTGATCACTATCACTCCTCGCCCGGTTACTGAGGACAGGCGGAGCTAAGTTCCCTGACGCCTTTGGAAATACCGGAATCGGAGGTGCCCCTCCAACGGGCGGCCCTCCGCCACCTCCTCCTGACGAGTTTGCTACTTGAGGAGCTGATCGGTCGTTCGTGACGGCTTTCTTCAACGCTCTCCCTTTTTGAATATCACCGAGTAGAGCACCCTGGCCTTCCGTTAGCAAGGAACTACGGGCTGGAACTGATACGGTTACATACGCGGCCGGCACCGGCGGGGGGTCGTGAGGCCAGTCCTCCAGGGGGTGGAGGAGGAGGTGGTGGTGGCCCTCCCATACCCATACCCATACCCGGAGGTGGAGGGGGCGGAGGGGGCGGCGGCGGAGGCATCTCGACACGCCTGATTCGGTTTGTCTGAGGTGGTTACCCCGTACGGGCTACCGGCGTTTACGTCTTTCAAAGAGATCGAATCGGAAACTCAGGGAGAGTTCAGCACGAGTCGGCGGAGGCCCACGCACTCAAACACAACCCGGGAGGCTGGCAGTCGGGTTCGGTCGTGCACCAACGAGGCAAGAATGCGGGCTGATAAGACGGGTTGGCGTAGAGAAGGGCGGTTGAACAATGCGGCAGAGTGTCTGCAAAGGCGGTGCGACTGTTGTCGAGTCGGAAGCAAAGACGTTGCGTGGGATTGGAAATCAAGAGACTGGGAGGATGTGTATAAGACGGCTTGCTCCTGCCGGGAGAACGCGGTCCACCTGCCTCTGCACTGTATACCGAACCTGGTGCCTAGTCTGCAGTAGAAAGGACCGGCTTGAAACTTGGTCGCACGTGTTGTGTGTGAGTTGTGACCTCCACCGCATTGCATTGGACAATGGACTGGGGATGTCGTCACTGGGCCCTGTGGCGCAGCTCAGCCACACTAGACGACGCGCAAGCCGTACCAGCACTACCTAACCTACCTAGGTAGGTATACCAGTATTACCTCTGCCGAGTCTAAGTAGATAGTGCCTACAGCACATACATATACTATAGACTTTGGTATGTTATTCATCCGATTTCCAATACAGCATTCCTAGGCTACTGATATAGTACTCATAAGTAAATTTGCTGCTGTATCTAAATAATTTACCAAGTAAGGCGATCAGGTGACTTGAAACTTGGCCACGTGGACGACCATGTTGTTGTTGTACAGCATGTTGATCATATTGATGCAAGGGGCTGGTGGAAGGAGCAGGTACAGTAAACTAATAATGCTCGAACGTCGGGTTGGGCATTAGCACTTGTGTCTAATATCTCGTCGGGCACAGTGGTTCGTCCGGGCCATGCCGGGCTCTTGGCGTCGGTCCGGAGCTCCAGCCTAGGTACATATAAGTAGTCTCGGACCTCCGCTGCCCGGGTGTGCTCTAATCAGGCCGCCAGTCGCGATGTGTCTGGTACCAGCAGTCAAAACCAGTAGTCAAAACCAGAAACACGGTTCTCTGAAAATTCAACTCTCGTATTCCAGTACCCGACGGTCCTAGAATCCCCATTCCACAGAATAACAGACAGCGTTACAGGCGCGTTAAACGAACGAGAATTCATTATGCCCCCGCAGATTGATCAGCAGTAGTAGAACTACTCACCTAGTTCCTTGGACATCGCGTCCTGCCATGGTTCCGACGAAGGTTGTCACAAGACACATCTTCGAGACCACACACCAAGGAGCAAAGAGTGTTTTGTATGTAGTTGAGCAGAGTTAGTTAGCCTCACAATAGTGTTCTCGAGACCCTTGCGCAGCAACCGGTGCTCGCGGCCATCTGGGGCTCCTCACAGAGGTTTAGGTATCGAGCGTCGATTTGCATAGCCGGCCATGCCCCCACGCCAATAGCTTATAGTTCGTCGCTGAAACATGAAGATGCCATGATGATTGCATCTGCTTATGAGTTCGCCAGGGGTCAAAGCTTAGCTAGATTAGACTCTAGACTGACCGGTGATACGAATGCAACTCCTGTTTCGGTCAGCTCTAGGTTCGTTGGAGCATGGTGTTCTGGATCCAATTGACCAAGGAGATGAAGGGAGATTCCAGTCTACTTCGGTAGCCTGGGTGCAAGCCTCTCAAGGCTCACGGTGACCCTACTTAGGTGCTGTAGGTGACTGTAGGTGACTGCACTCCGTAGGTAAGTAAGTAGTACTAGGTAGATAGATACAGCAAATACTTCACTTGGTAGGCGAGGGTTCCCTAAGTACAGTAGGCAGGCCTGCTAGACCCACCCTACAGTAACGGTGTCTTAGGCATAGCCCCTTCATCACTTGGTCTAGTCTAGGTACCTCCTACAGTAGGTACCTAGTCTACCTACCTCCTAGTAGGCGTTGTCTTAGCGCTCGTCAGCCCTCTGCGAATATGCATCCGGCATCAAGGCAGTACCGGTAGGTAGAATCAGTGATTGCAATATCGCTTGTCGCCATGTGCCATAGCAAGATTAGCCGGGAATGGAGACGTGGGGACACGCAAGATCCGTGTCGAGAAGGCAGCAAGGCGGCGTAGAAGCGAAAGCCTATTTGTTGCGTCATCTCTACTTCCCAATCCTACATGTAAGTAGCCTCGCGACCGCAGCCAGTCATCGGCGCGCCCAGGGCATTAGGGAAGGAAAATAGTGGCGTGCATACAGTTGGCGATACCCGGATGGTCGGACGGCGCCAAGGGGAAACTTTCCCATGTGCTAGCATGCATAATTGCTGCTACCTGCCATCAAGGTTCGCACATTTCGCAATGAACCTACCATGTATATACCCGACACTCTCGACACTCTCGACCCCTCGTCATTGTGTTCGGTCGACGTGTCTCTTTTCTACTTAATTCTCTACTTCTAGAGCGTACGACAGCAGCAACGCGACCACTCGAGATTATAATACCCTCATCAACATTTCCCGCCTAACAGCTATTGTAAAGCCTGTGGTCAGAACACTCCCAAAATGAACCAAACCCCTCAACAGTATAGAACGTATTAACAAGATTCGCGTATAGAATATTGGCCGAGTAGCAAACCTTGGAGATCCATCATCTTCTTAGATACGAAATAGAAGCCCTCCTAAAATGGATCCTAAGCGCCCAGGCCTTGAGGCGGTACCGAACGAAATCATATTGCAGATTGTTGAGCATATGGATACTGAAACGCGTAAACGCTTCATGGCGACAAACAAGGTATATACAAAACTTCACCCAGCGGATGTATTCACTGAGAGGGCCAGCATGTTACGAGTTGGCAATAGGATTGCTTCTGACATGGGGATAGGATATATCTAAGCTCATTGAAGTTCATGAGCGCTCCATCTCGAACCACCGCATGGGCAACTTTATACTAGCTCCCCTGAGAAATATTCTTTCTTCACACAATAACGATCGCCATATCTTACAAGAGAACACGTTTGCGATGGTACAAGAGCTCGAACTCCGCGACCACAGGATTGACCACATTTTACGAGAATACCCCGACATATTTTGCCTCTCCATGCCTCCATGGCTTCCTTACTTAAACCCAGAACAGCAAGCTCGCCTACTGCTAATGTTAAAGCGAGCCCTGTATCAATGCGATCGAATCTCGGATATCGTAGTAAATGTTCCAGGTCAGCCAAACTCGCAAGTTGTATCGTCATATTTCGCCGATAACGACTGCAGACCCGACCCTTTCACCAACGGAAGCGCTCGACTACAACAGGTCAAATATATCATGTCTTTGTCCCTTGAAGACATTGCGGGGCTCTTTATGTTGCTCAGCATGGTTGGATTTGGATTGACGCATTGCTGCATTCATTCGTTTGAATGCAAGACGGTATTTGAGGAGTCCACTCTGCGGCATGGTACTTGGTTCCTATGGGCACATCTTCGGGGCGGCCCAGGTTTACAAGAACTAGCTCCATGCATATTATCTGCGTCCAGGAAAGAACTGCATGCCTGGGAGGCAGGCGTTAGTAGCGAGCCACCTGGACTCAAGATGACAGTAGTGCGCCGGTTCAGGGAGTTGGCCCATGCCAAAGCACCAGGTGTTCCATTTGATTGGGTACCTATCTTGAAAAAGGTCGTGATTGGCGATGACGAAGCTTAGATCAGAGAATGCGTGAGAAGCTGTATGCATGTGTAGGGATGGGGATAGGCGTTCGCTTTCTTCCACTCCCCGGACGAAAGAGAGGAGGCGTGGTCGGTGACGGTGAGGGTTTGGCATCTTTGGATTCGAGCATTTGACATTTGGGGTGTTTTGAGATGAGTATGGTATAGATACGTTTTATTCCAATACCACCGTTCTTCCTCATTTATTGTTAATAGCAATATAAGAAAGCGATTTGTTTACACCTGCAGTCGCGAACAACATGAATTTCATAGTGCATTGCGAGAAGCCATGAGAGTTGCAGTTATATCTCCTATGTAGAGTCGTTAGATTTAGTGAGATACAAGCTAAATGCAGCGCCACTCCATCGCCTCGTTGATGTGCGAGGCGTTTATACTAGCAACTCTCTATGAAGCGATCTTTACGTATCCCGGTAACCCGAAAATGGATTATTTACCCTCATATGGTACTCCCACCGCCCCCCCGAGGGAATAGCAATATTTAGCGAACTGAGGCGTGCTGTACGGTGGTCTGTTTCAGCTATTAAGCTACTACTTTAATGCTTGATAATAATGAGACATACGAAAGCATACGATCCTAAGACATCTGTAGCTAGTCAATGACGGCCCGGGTCGACGACAGTTAAAGGGATCACAAGGACACCACAAATAGACTGCAAGCTTAAAAGGGAAAAAAGCAACTACCAGAAACTTTGGGAACCGTAGTGGATTATTGTCCTATTGCATACACCGTCCCAAGGCCTAGAGTACTAAATAGGCAGTCCTTGTTACATACACGGCGATCTTGCAATCCGATGCTCAAAATTAGCCCTACCAAACTTCGCTTGAGCCCGTGAGTCTTGGGCTCTAGTTTCCTCTGTTCTGTGCATCGCTGTGCATCTCTCGCCCACATTAACGATTTACCATTAGCTCCAGGGTAGCCTCTGTCCCTTTTCCGGGCCGCCCCACGGACAGCTCGTTACCCACCCACACTTCGCAGCAGGACAGCTCGGAGTCACGATGCCCTCGTCCCCCTCCCTCGATTCATCAGCCTGGACCGCCGTCGTCTTATCATCAACTGGGGCTTGTGGTTTAGTGGTATAATACTCCCTTAGCATGGGAGTGGTCCGGGGTTCGATTCCCCGCGAGTCCAGCGAATCTGGTTCTGATTCCTTTTGCTCGAAAGATTCTCTCGGGCATCCGCTTGCTTTTTAGTTATCGAACGGAATGGAATGAGGAGAATTTCAGTCTGGGTGTTAAAGCAAAGCGTACTTTCGCCGACGTAGTTGTCAGGGAAATGTTGCCTAGTTCCGCGAACTTTGGTGCTGTGACTACTGGTTAATAAGGTCTTTCAAGGGAAACCTGACTATTACAAGTAAAACCTAGCAGCTACCTGTCGGATTGTAGTGTTGTCCCTAACATTTGCTAGAGTATTCATGGTATAAGCTGCAAACAGGTCAGTCTTAAACAAGGCCCGTTTATCACATATCGTGCAACCATAGCTGCTATTGTCTTTAGGGTTGCGATTGTTGTACAACGTGCCTAGGTATGTACTCGCCATATATCCAGACTAAAACCTGGGTTGTCAGATACTCCCTACCTCAACAATCTGACATTATTGCAGCCTTACTCTGTAAGGCCGCGTTGGGAAATCAATGTTCTATCTATAATTATTGCTGCTCAGGTCAGCGCTAGGTCAGCTCTGTTGAAGCGTGTGTACAGTATTTCCGTGTCTCTTCAACAAATTAAGCTTAGATTAGACAAAATTGGCTGCTACCAATACAATGTGGCAGGTAAGACAAAAACAATTGGCCCGCTTTCATCTACACAGAATCTCGGGTGTCTGTCTTGGATTGGTTCAACTTAGAACAAAAGAGGTAAGCTGCCGCGCCAGCCCTATCGTCCTCAATAGTTGGCTAAATACGGAACTGCAGTACCTTCTCGCGAGAATGAGCCTTGCAATTTGGCTTCTATTCCTGCAGCCTACAGTGAAATAACTTCAAGAGCGGCGGGTAGCTGTTCGTGCACGGTAATAAGTTGTGCTGTTGAAGTGGAAGAATTGAGAGAGATTGCAGCTGAAAGCCAATTGATAAATTTATTGTTGCACGAGATGTAAGCTCTGGAGTGGCCTAGACCAGACAACTGATCTAACCTAACATGCATGCATAGATAAAATCAGGTGCGACAACCAACAACCTTGAATTAGTCTGACGGCTATATATTTCCAAGGTTGTACCTACGGAGGTTGGGGCCAAAATTAAGCATCGATCTTGGCATTAGCCCACAGTGCAGAAACTCCCCTAAACGATTTAGTCTTCTTACAATTGAATGGCCTATTTAAAGGACCACAACGTGTGCCAGACCGCCAACGGTCCGAATTTGTTCTCTCTACCCCACGGTCCGTTAACAGCCCGAAATACCGCCTGCCAAACTGCTAAACCGCCAGGACAGTATTTCTTGAGATTTTATTCGCACTATAAACGCTTGCCAAGGTCGATGGCTAATTCTGGCCCCAACTTCCGTATATACACAGAAAATGTACAGCAGCTCACGCTTCGGCGCTAAGACTAGTGGAGCCGGGTTCTGGCTGGGTACCTACCTGATTGCGGATCAGCACTACACTAGTGCCTCCACCAAACTCCACTACCTCCGCCACCTCCACTGTGCTGGGCGCCACTCCATACCTAATCTAGCTCTGGCATGGGTGCAACGCTGTTAGCTTGAGCCAGATCCTCGAATTCCCGAGTTATCATCCTCTCTTCACCATACCATTCATCCACGCTGTTGGTGCATGTGCCTGCTCACCTTATCCTCGAACGATCCCGCCGCGAGACTCTCAAATACTCCCTCGATTTAGCCGCATTGTCTGGCAAACCCCGGGTGCTCTATCTACCCCGACTGCCTACTTACCTAGGGAGCGAGTTCCACGGTATTCCCAGTAACGCGCATATTGCGCTCACATGACACGAGCGAGCATCTCGGAGTGTCTGCCCTTCGACTCCCAGACTCCATCGAACAGTTGAATTCGCTTCCCCGGTTTTCCATTGCGCGACGCGATATACAACACCAATCTCGCGGCGCTCCTTGCCATCCTCCATCACCGTTTTGTCGAGCTTCTTGGGGCATGCTGGTGCCCTGCCGTTCGGTAGATAATCCTCTTTCGGATTGAATAGTCACAACCCCGCGCACGAATACGAGCGATTTTGCCGATAGAGGGCTGTCCACCCAGAATCTCTGGACACGATGCCCTCTCCAAGACGGTTGCGCTTCTTCATGATAACGATTCTCGTTATCGTTGTTACCATACTGTTCTTCACATCCCAGAAGCGACATTCGGCGCCGCATGATACTCGAACGATGAATAGCTTCTTTGGCAAGACCTTGAACGGATTAGACCAGCGGCATGGACGTGGTAGTCAGGTCGTGATGAGCGGGAAAGGGTCCTCCGATCCCAACCTGAAAGACCATGATGGGGACGGCAGCGTCGACGAAGACGATGAGAAGCTGGCCGAAGAGATGGCCGAGCGATTACGAGCTGCCGAACAACAAGCTAAGGAGCAGGCAAACGCGAAAGCGCCGCTCAAGCCAGATTCTCCGAGCGATGTCGTGGGCGTGGGAAGCTCCGCCGGCGGCCAGAAAAAGGGCAAGTCAAGGATATCCAAGCAGGAAGCAGAGGACGAGGACGAGGGCGAAGAAGAGGCCAACGAAGACTCCGAAGTAGAAACTACTCTGCGCCAGATTCTAAAGAAATCACCGGGTATGCACTTCCACTAGCCTCGGCTAAAGATAAACTCATTCTGTATCTTATCTAACTATCCTACAGTTGTCATCTTCTCGAAGACGTACTGCCCGTATTCGAAGAGAGCAAAGGGTGTATTGCTCGAGAAATACATCATAGAGCCTGCACCCTACGTCGTCGAGCTTGACGAACACCCACTTGGCTCGAAACTACAAGCCCTGCTGGCCGAAAAGACGGGTAGAAAGACGGTTCCCAACATCATGGTCGACGGTGTGAGCGTCGGAGGCGGTGATGACATTGCAGGCCTCGACACGAGAAAGACCCTGATCGACAAATTCAAGTCGTTGGGCGGCAAGAAGCTTTCGATGAAGCAACGATTTACCGGGAATGTCAAAGATAAGGGGTCATGAGGTCCTACTAACCGTCTTTTCATTATTTCAAAGTCTTGATCGAGATGTAGCTATAGGACGGAATTGGGCGGTTCCTGGTCATATGCATTAGTGGTGTTTGGGAAATATGATATTTGGCCAAATGGTTCTAGTTTTATGGCAGTCTGTACAGACTACAAGAAGGAGCGCGGCGTAACTCGACCGATGGCTGGCATACTGGTGGGTACCATGCCTGCGCAGAGTCACTATACATCGACGATGTTGGTAATATTCCCATGTTGAATGGGTTACTTAGGGTAGTACTGCTTAGCGCTCTGGGATTAATAAGTAGTATACATTATACTTGTGTTTTGATCTCGGCTACTTCTAGTAAGTAGTTGTCTTAGATGTATTGGCCAGATGTCTATATTTTGACATTTATTGGATTACTGTCTGAGCGCCGTGACGAACTACAATGAACCATGATGGATGGTTCCTAATACCTCCCCAGCGGCTATTGATAATCCTGATATGATCTTTGGTGTCGGCTTTCCGTCTGTTGTGATGAGTCCAGTCCCGTGATAGTCCTCAAAGATATTGCAAGTTTCACAGCAAAGCCGCGGTGTGTCGTGGCGTCGTCGGTCGCATCCCCCCGCACGACCGGAAACCGATCTGCATGCTTGGCTCCGCATAGCACACCACCTTCCTCCGGGATGATATCTTGTGCCCTGTATCTAGATAGTGCTCGACTGAGATGCGCCGGATGGAGTCCGTCTATTGTGTTCCCCGCACTTTTCGGTTCTGCGGTGTGACGGGGCGACCTTTTCTCATCCGCCTCTTCGTGCACCGGGCGTTCTCGACAAGGCGAGACATACAACATAAAACCGACTATGATACGGCGGTCGTATATCGGCGCGCTGCTCATTGCGGCGGGCGTTGCGGCTGGCGCCACCATTGCGCCCGTGGTCCACGTGCAGAACGGGAGCTACGAGGGCCTGCATCTGCCGTCGTTTCAGCAGGACGTGTTCCTCGGGATGCCGTACGCGCAAGACACCGGGGGGCGCAACCGGTTCCGGGTCCCGCAGTCGCTGGACGAGACCTGGAAAGGCGTGCGGCCGGCCAAGGTCTACGGCCACGCGTGCCCGGACCTGGCCGTCGTCGATAGGCACTTCGGCATGAGCGAGGATTGCCTGAGCATCAACGTCGTGCGCCCCTCGGGGCCGTCGCGGGTCTACGGTGATGGGGAGGGGAGCGGATCGGAGGAGGGAGGGAAGACGGCGCGCCCGAAACTCCCTGTCTTGCTGTGGATTCACGGCGGGAGTTATCAGGTTGGCACCAGCGCGCTGCCGAATTACAACCTGACGTTCCTCGTCCAGCGGTCCGTGGATATCGGCCTGCCGGTGTTGGCGGCGAGCATTAATTATAGGAAGGGCGGGTGGGGAAATATGTATTCGCGGGAGATTCAGGTGGGATAGGCCCTTGCGTGATTTCTAACCATGAGATTCTCGGAGCTTGATGTCGTTACGCATTCGCTGATGAGTGTTTGATAGGGGACTGGAAACACGAATCTCGCCCTACGAGACATGCGCAAGGCGCTGGCTTGGGTCCAGGAGAATATCGGCGCCTTTGGCGGAGATGCCGGTTCGGTCACTATATGGGGAGAGTCAGCGGGCTCCTTTGCCGTGGTGAGTACCCCTGAAGGAAGGCTAGGAGCTCTTCTCTCTCTCTCTCTCTCTCGTCCTCCCGCCTATAAAACATTAGGTATTCGCGAGAGGCGCATTTTATACTAATTTATATCATCTGTCCAGGGCCAACTACTGATGAGCTATGGCGGACGTACCGATGGACTCTTCCACCGCTCTATCCAAGAAAGCGGTAGTGCCGCGACAGCCTGGCATAATGGATCCGACTGGTACCAGCCCATCTACGACAATATCGTCGAACAAGCGAACTGCACTGAGGCGATTGACACGCTGGATTGTCTTCGAACTGTTGACTATGACGTGCTGTTCCCGCTGCTTAACTACACGTCTATCCCCGGGCCGGGTTGGTATCCTACGGTGGGTAAGTTGATATGTTCAATGTCAAAACAAAATTTCCTATGTCTTAGTCTCTCTTCCTCAACATATTCGGCGGTTGGAGATCGAGGAGGAAGGGGAAACGTAAGTTAGCGCGACGTTGAATATATTCTAACCCGAGGCAGACGGCGACGTCATCCCGGCCTATCCAACGGAACTTCTCCGCCAAGGGCGTTTCGCGCACGTCCCACACCTCTACGGGACGAACTCGGACGAGGGAACGGACAACGCGCCGGTAGGGACCATCCACACCGACACGGACATATACAACTACCTCCTGCGCAACGTCGGCTTCGGGTTCCCGGCATCGGCCGTCTCGCGCATCATGGAGCTGTACCCCGACGACCCGGCGCAGGGGATCCCGCTGAACACGGGCGCCGAGCGCTTCGCGGACAAAGGGTACCAGTACAAGCGCGTGGCGGCCATCGCCGGCGACATATTCTACCACGCGCCGCGGCTCGACGACGCGAGGCATTACGCCCGAGGGGCGCCGACGTTCGTGTACCGCTTCAACACGCGGCCACTCGCGGGGTTCTCGAACAGCGACTTCAACGGCACCGCGGCGGGCGGTGGGGGCGGGGGGAACATGACGGTTATGCTGGCGCCGGCGTATAAGGGCGTCGCGCACTTCAGCGAGGTCGCCTTCGTCTTCGCGAATCCCGGCGCTGTCGGGCCGTGGCCGGGATACCGCGCGCTCAGCAGGCAGATGAGCGAGCAGTGGATCCGGTTTGCGCATACGGGGAATCCGAATGGCAGGGGCTTGCCCCGGTGGCCGCGTTACAACGAAGGTGAGAAGGGGTTGAATCTGGTGCTGCAGACGGGGGCGCAGGGTGGTTCGTATGTGGAGGAGGATACGTATAGAATCGAGGGACGGGAATACTTGACGAAGTGGGCGCGTAGACGGCATGTGTAGATGATCAGATATTTGTATATAATCCATACGTAAATTCACGAGAAATGGCCACGATCAGAAAACGACGATGCGATAATAGGAGTAATACATGAGCCTGACACTAGATTCCAGTCGCTCACCATTTACAGGGTCTATAGTACATACGAGGGAATTTTGTATCGGAACTAGCGCATAGCTGGTACAAAGTCTTCATCCGGAAGGGATGGGGTATTTTACAGTTGAGCAAGGAGCTTGCGGACGTGCTCTCGCAGGCTATCGAGCGGGACGAATTCTCTGGAGTCTAGCCGTCGGCACTGAACTTCACATCGGTGCTCCGACTTCCACTTGCTTCCGACGATAACGATGACGGGGTATCCGACGAGGTCTGCGTCGTTCATCTTCCAAGATAAAGACGCGGCGCGGTCGTCCACAGCCAGGTCAATCGCGGGATAGTTGTCCGAAGACTCAGTCAAAAGGCTTGAAACGTTCGCAGCAGCCTCCTCCGTCTTTCTCCCCGGTATGACCGCCACCTCGAAAGGCGCGATGGCGCGTGGCCAGTTCAGTCCCCGTTCGTCGGCCAGGTGATCGGCAACAGCCCCGATGATTCTAGAGACGCCTATTCCATGGCAGCCCATCTGCATTGGCACCCTAGTCATCTGGTTAGGCTTGGTGGAAGCACCATGGGTATCCTCGATCATGGCCGCGGGCACTTTAACGTAAGCATTAAGTGCGTCTGAGTACTTCGTGCCTAGGTGAAAGGTATGCCCAAGCTCAACAGCCTTCTGAACCTTAAGCGTTCCGGACGTACACCGAGGGCAATGATCGCCATTATGAATACGTATTGTGTTGAAGGGCTCCCCCTGAGCGGAAAACGTTATGTATTGCTGGTCCAGTTGAGATAAGTTGATAGGGGCGTCATGAGGAAGCGTGGGGAATTGGTTAGGCTCTTTTTGAAGGCCATCTACAAACTGTTGGCCTAGCCTGTAGTCTATTATGTTCAATAATCGTGGCTGCTGCTCACTTATTGAAGAACTGGAGGCGCTGAGTGCCGACTCCCATGCCGGCAAAGCATTCTCAAGACTTGAGTCTAGGCCTGGTATAGATGATTTAAGGGCGTGCGTGTTTATATCGGCGCCGCTAAAAGAGGCCGGATACCATACGTTCACGAGAGTTTTTCTGTCTTTAGAAATACCTCGCCAAACTTGGGCTGCAGTGCTGTTCTTGTCATCGATGACTCCACTGGGAGAGTTGTCTTGGAGTGGAATAGGCCGCGCAGTAGCTAGCTCTTCATTTGCAACGTAATTGCAGTCTGTACAGCTTATCACGTTGTCCTCCCCTATCGACGAAGGCAGGTGATATTCGTGGCTGAGGTCACCACCAATGTCGCCGGAGCTAGCTTCTGCAACAAGATACGGTAATTTCAGCTCATCGAATAAGCGGGTATAAGCACTTCGCGCTTCCTCGTA